>OX467286.1:13504428-14704428 GCA_950108345.1 Malthinus flaveolus
CTCTTCTTCATATGTAAGAAAACTTTTGCAAGAAATTGCAGGAAGAGAGAGAGAGAGAGAGACAAAGACTAGCTTAATGTAAATTGTACTGTAAGTTCGAGAAAACTTGCAGAAGTCGTTTGCAATGCTGTTTACACTCTTGCATAGAGTTTGACGAGGCCTAAAGGCCTCTTCTTCATATGTGAGATAATATCTGCGAAAAATATCAGGAAAAGAGAGAGAGAGACAGAGACCTGCTTAATGTAAACTGGACTGTAAGTGCGAGAAAGCTCGAGAAAATCTTGTAGAAGTCGCTCGCAATACTGTCTACACTCTTGCTTACAGTAAAACGAAGCATAAAGGCCTCTTCTTCTTATGTGAAAAAACTTCTGCGAGAAATTGCATAAAGAGAGAGGGAGACAGAATATAGCTTAATGTAAACCACACTGTAAGTGCGGGAAAGTCTTGCAGAAGCCCTTGCAGTACTGTTAACACTCTTGCTAACGGATTAACGAGGCCTAAAGGCCTCTTCTTCGTATATGAGAAAGCTTTTGCAAAAAATTACAGGAAGGGAGAGACAGACAGAGACTAGCTTAACGTAAACTGGACTGTAAGTGCGAGAAAGCTTGAGAAAGTCTTGCAGAAGCCGCTTGCAATACTGTTTACACTCTTGCTTACAGTTTAGCGAGGCCTAAAGGCCTCTTCTTCCTATGTGAGAAAAGTTCTGCGATAAATTGCATGAAGAGAGAGAGAAAGAGAAATAGACAGAGATTAGCTTAATGTAAACTGTACTGTAAGTGCAAGAAAGCTCTAGAAAGTCTTATATAAGTCGCTTTAATAGTACATTGTTTACCGGGTAGGAAAAGCTTAACATTCCTGGACGACTGTGAAGATTGATAAGTCGAGGCGCAAGCCGAGACTTAGCAACACAGAGTCCAGGAATGTGGCTTTTCCTACGAGGTAAACATACTATTTTTCCGCAAATCGTTTAAAATTCGACAGATATTGATTGATTTAAAAAAAAACGCGATAATTTTATTCCCAAATAAATGGTGCTTTGAAATTCCTAATAAAATTACTTGGGTTACTATGGAAACGTATTGAGGTTGAATTGTCAAACTTGACGCTTATTCAAACTTGACGCTTATAAAGTTAATTGCTGGTGTTCTCGAAAGTAAAATGATAAGTGATGATGAAATTTCCATTCCTGGGACTCCTCCAGAGCTGGTTGAGGCAGTGAATACTGCTTCATTAGAATTATTGCCAAAGAAATCAAGAGAAAAGTACGAAAATGCATACAGACGTTTTATGGATTATCGCATGAGTAAAAATACGAGTTCTTTCTCAGAAAATGTTGTAATGGCATACTTCCTAGACCTTTGTTTAAAGATGAAATCTTCAACATTATGGTCCAATTATTCAATGCTGAAGTCAACCCTTGCACTTAAACACAATGTAGATATATCTACATACTCAAAACTTCGTTCTTTATTGAAACGGCAAGCTCAAGGTTATAGGGCAAAGAAATCTAAGATTTTAACGAAGGAAGAAATTGAAAAATTTATCCAGGAAGCTCCAGATAAAGAAAATTTAATGATTAAGGTAATTTACAAGGTTTTAATTTCTATTTAGATTATAGCTTTATTTATTTTTTAGGTGGCTGTAATATTTGGTATTTCTGGGGCCTGTAGAATGGATGAGTTAGTCCGAATGACTGTACACGATATAGAAGACTTAGAATCTAAGCTTTTAATCAGCATACCTGATTCGAAAACCAACAAACCAAGATCATTTGTAATTAATCAGATCTACTTGAATGTTTATCGAAAGTATGTTTCGTTAAGACCAGAAAATATGAACAGTGACCGATTTTTCTTTAAATATCAAAGCGGAAAGGGTTGTAGACAAGTGGTAGGAATTCATCAATTTAGAAAAATGCCCAAAATAGTTGCTACTTATTTGAACTTGGTAAATCCGACAGAATATACTGGTCACTGCTTTCGTCGGTCTTCTGCAACAATATTGGTTGACTCTGGTGCCGACATAACTAGTTTAAAGAGGCATGGCGGATGGAAGTCATCAAACGTTGCTGAAGGATATATCGAAGAATCGCTTAACAATAAGGTTGAGGTGGCAAATAAAATTTTCACAGTACAAAATATTCAACAAAATGACCCTACCAACCTTCATGTTGTCCAAAATGTTTCTCATAGTTCTAAGAGTGTTCCTCCAATGTTCAATAATTGTACTAACTGTCAAATTACTGTAAATATGACAAATTGATCTTAAAAATGTATTCAGCAATGACTTGATGTTTTCAAAATATAAATTAATTCCTTATAAGCAATGTGTTTTCAATCATTTATGTAGAACACTAACAACTGTACGGAAATATCATTTCCTTACTGTAAGGAAATGTACATTTCCTTACAGTAAGGAAGTCCTGACTTTTTCTTCAAGAAATTTTGACAGGAATGTCAAAATTTCCTAGCGATTTGCGGAAAATACTATTTATGCTTTTGCTTAGTGTTTAACGAGGCCTAAAGGCCTCTTCTTCATATGTGAGAAAACTTTTGCGAGAGTTTGCAGGAAGAGAGAGAGAGAGAGAGAAAGAGAGAGAGACAGAAACTAAGTTAATGTAAGCTGAAGCCCAAGTGTGAAAAAAACTTTTGAAAGTCGGTTGCAACACTGTTTACACGCTTACTTTCAGTAAAACGAGGCCTAAAGGCCCCTTCTTCTAAGCTTAGATGTGTAGTGTACCAAATATGTTAAATTTTAACCTCCGGTTTAATCGTAAATGGGGTTAGCTTTTCTATTTTAAATACAACACTTTAGGCATTTTAAGTGATTTGGAAGATTGTAAAATTGTCTATCTAGTGATACAAAACATTTCAGATTTTTACGTCCGGTTCAACCGGAAATAAAACCAGCTTCCCTATTTCAAATAGAGACTCGCAGTATAATTTTTGATATTTAAAATAAGACAGTGATCTTGAGCATACTATTTCTGATATATTTTTGAATATTTTAAGAGCTTGTTTGATTGGCTCCAACTCGTACGAAAACGTACTGTTATGGCCACGTCAACCGTTTGATTACCTATATTATTATAGTACTAGTGTCATAATTACGACTCATAAATGTTAATTTTCCGGAACTTGAGCAAATGAATATAATTTGCACTAGATCGCAGTGAGATTTAGCTACTAATAAAAGTAAATTTTAAATTATGGTTTAAATTTAAAATTTTCCCGACACTATTTTACAGGAATACCTTTCCGTAATGTCGATTCTAGGCTTACGTTACGTATTTTTTGAAATGAATTTTTTTTTGACACGAAGATGTCGTAAAGATCGTAAAAATCAAAGAGGGAAAAAGTAAAAGCTCTTTGCTTTACGTCAATCAGATCCTTCTTCTCTACTAGAGTCAAAAGTTGCTTATATACAAACGAAATCTCAATTCTAACACGTAGGTACCTACTACTAGTACGAGTAAATGATTTAAAACACCCAATCGAATAATTTGTTGATAACTTTTTAGGCAAAAATACGCGGGTGGTTAAGTTTTTGGTATAATTTCGCCTAAGTAGGTCACTTTAATTTACGCCCCATAACTGTTTAAGTTAAGTGTTCATTTAGGGTAAAATCGTAATATTTTATAATAGTTACAACTAAAAGCTTTGTGTAATTTAGAAAGTAGATAATTTAAAAGTTTGATTGCGATCGCAGGTACCTACGACCACCGATTGTTTGCATACGAAACCAATCGATACTTAAAAATTAGGCCGTCCTAAATAGGTCATTATAACGTATTTATAGCACGCTAAAATGCAACTTTGTGGTTGAAATTGTATTTGTACGTCCTTTCGCGCTAATCTCGAATCCTGCGGGCGACTTCAAAGTGCTCGCAATGTCTGTGTCTCCGCAAGGTCTTCGCCAAATCGGCGAAGGAAAGCCTTAGAAGTTGTTATCAATTTGCTTTACGTATCAATTATTATTATTATAACATTATAACCGTTTTCGTGTGTTAAAAATTCACATTTTTAACCCAAATTTTACTCCTTTGTGTTTGCGATGCTTCACTTGGCAATAAAATCGAAAGCGTTTTGCTTTTATATTTTGGAAATTTTACGCGAAACTTAATTACGAGTTTTTTTTTAATTATCGCGCCTAACCATAATATTCAATATTTAAAAAGTTATAATGTGATATGTCGCATGATAGGGATTAATTTGTACAACGTTTGCCCGTCGTATTTTCAGCATTCATTCCCTGGATACCAATCTGTTAAATTTTAATGGCATATAATGTATATAGAAAGTTGCTTTATTTCATTTAACAGTTTTACAGGCATTTCCTACAAAATTAATTTTGTTTAATCATCCCATACGTTGGGCAGTTTTACAACTTGTGGCTGCAAAAATATCTAACGGGGATAATCGTCTGTCTAGAAAATTGGAGCGTTTCAAAATTCAAAGTGCGTACCGCGAATTTAGAGAGGGTGGCTCGTTTGACGTTTCCATAAAAAAGTAGGGTTAAAACAGCGGTAGGTGTAGCTTGTTCAGAAGTAATTCTGTAACGGTAAATTATAAAAAAGTTTAAATCTTAAAAATAAACTTTTTATAGTTTGCGTCTATAAGAAAGCTGTTATAGCACCCATTGAGGTGCTATAATAAGATTTTGAGTGCCATAATAACTTTGGTGAAATTTAATGTTTTGAAGTTGGTAATAATATTTTAATTTGACACATTTTGTCAAATCGAGAGAAGATAAAACGACTATTTTTGGAGTTAACAGGTTCTATTTTGTAAGATAATACGTTTAACGAATAATACAAACTACAAAACAATTTATTTGGATTTTAAATTTCGAATTGTCACTATGCAATTAGTACTGCCAACCGCTGCCATTCATTACGAAAATCCCAAAATTTTTATATTTTGATTTTTTCTTCGAAAACAGGCTCAAGCTCAAAAGGCGTAAAATAGAAAAAATTGTATGAAAAACTCATTGCATAAGTCATTCTAGCACTCTTCCAGTAAAACGCTCCTCGCTACGCGAGTCGTATTTTAAACTTGGAGTCGTGCCTTAAGGAATTCGTTCTTTAATAAAATATTCTATTTTAAATCAAAATGTAACGGGCGACGATTAAATTGAGAATTGTTTAAGTACCGCCATCAAAAAATGTAACGATAATTAATGAAAATCTCAATTGTACAGGGTGATGGGTAAAATTCAATTGTTTTTATGAAGAAATCGATAACTAGAAGAGGTATAGAAAAATGGATGGCGCATCCTCGTTCTCTATTTTTGGGAAGAACTCAACGGTAAAAATCGGAATTCGCGATTCTTTTTTGTTTTACAGCTATGGCAAAAGTTCGATTTTTCAATTTTTTATATTTACTATATCATTTAAAATAGGATAAAACAGTATGTATACTCGGTTATAAGTTATATAGGTATATAAGTAAACATCCGCCATAATTATAAAAATACTTTTTTCAAATTATAAATTCAAAATGGCGGCCAGTATAACGATTGTCCCATATTTTAGTTTTTGTATTATAACTTTGGAAATAATTATTATTGTAAAAATCTAAAAACAGGAATATATAGGCACAATACAGGGCATTAGTTTTGATATAGTCAATTTTTAAAATAATTAAAAAATTTAATACTTTTCAAGGACCAAAGTAAACTAAAGTTTCAAAACTGTTTTTTTGAAAATTGGCCCCGGCCGTTTTGTCTATATTTCGAAATGTTGTCAATAACAAAGTTTTTAATCTACCATCTTAGTTTTATCTTTCGCTGTCCACTAGATAGGGAGTTATAATTTTTTTAAGGTCAAAACTTCAAGAGTTTATAATTTGTTATATAATTAAAATTTGTAATTTCAAGTTGGTACAATAATTTATTCTGTAGATATCTATTATTTACTATAGTTTTGGTTTGAATAATACTTCTGGTTGAACCGGAAATTAGTCAAGTAGAAGGCGCTTTTTAAAACATTCTGTATATTTTATGATTTTAAAAAATACTCTTAGATTATCTATCTACTGATACCAAACATGTTAAATTTTAACTTCCGGTTTAATCGGAAATGGGATATAACTTTCTATTTTAAATAAAACACCCTGCATATTTAAACTGGTTTGAAAGAGTGCAAAATTATCTATCTAGCGATACTGAACACTTTATATTTTGACTTTTATTTTGACCTATTACGAAAAGAACCACCCCGTATAATTTAAAATTTTTAGAATCAGCAAAAGCTGTTGAGTATATTATTATTGATTGGTTACTACTTACTACTATTTCTGATATATTTTTTAATATTTTAAGTTTGAGAAATCATTATAATTTTATATTATATACAGGCTGTATCAAATTTCGTGTTAAGTACAGGAATCTCGCTTATTAGCGTAGGTAGAGAGATGATTAAATGGACAAAAACGATTCTCGAGTTATGCCTACACTAAATAAAAAAACAAAATTTACCCCCTCCATAACGTTTCTGAAATATGGCGGAAAATAACGAAATTTACATTTTTAATTTTTGGCTCTAAAATCGTTATTTGTAAAAATTTTTAAAAACTGAAAAGACTTTCTCAAAGGAACTTTTTCTGTTCTTTCAGACCATGTCAACGAATTTTCGTTATCATTATTACTTTACTGTATATTGATACCAACTTTTGTTTTTCATATGGGAGTCATATAAAAATTTTATGTCATCGGATAGAGAAAAAAATGCTGATTTCAAAAATGTATAATATGCCTATAAAAATTTTTATAAAAAAAGCACCAAAAATAACCCAAATAATTATTAGTAAATTTCTATAAACATTTGCAGGAAAACAAATGAAGCACATATAAATTGTTTTTTATAAAACAGATTCAATTGTTTTTCACGGATATTGCTATTTATAAATTAAAATTCAGTTTTAAATAAAATATTCAATTATTTTAATTTTGAATTTATTATTTGTGGTTAGTTTATGGACATGTTATACATTTTTGAAATCAGCATTTTTTTCTCTATCCGATGACATAACATTTTTAAATGGCTCCCATATGAAAAACAAAAGTTGGTATCAATATACAGTAAAGTAATAATGATAACGAAAATTCGTTGACATGGTCTGAAAGAACAGAAAAAGTTCCTTTGAGAAAGTCTTTTCAGTTTTTAAAATTTTTTACAAATAACGATTTTAGAGCCAAAAATTAAAAATGCAAATTTCGTTATTTTCCGCCACATTTCAAAAACGTTATGGAGGGGGTAAATTTTGTTTTTTGATTTAGTGTAGGCATAACTCGAGGATCGTTTTTGTCCATTTATCCAACTCTCTATCTACGCTAATAAGCGAGATCCCTGTACTTAACACGAAATTTGATACAGCCTGTATATTATAAATAAATTTTATAAACACCATGTGTGTGAAGAACTCGTTATTAATTTTTGTTAGTCTATATCTTAAATAGCGGAACTTCTTTTTACCAAAAAATTAGAGTCTATGGAGCATCCAGATTAATGTCTTTGGCCAGAAAACGACTTTTCACACAATTTTTTTTCTTCAATTTTATAATCGCCGTCTGTGTGAAAAACTCGATACTAATTTTTGTTATTATTTAAAACTGTATCTTAAATATCTGGGCTTCTTTTGAACAAAAAATTTCGTCTATGAACCATCGAGATTAATGTCTTTGGCCAGCAAACGATTTTTTAGAAAATGCTAAATAATACCATCCCACCCCTCAAGTGCTTTATTTTTTCGTTTATTTTTATTTTCATTAAGAGTGCCTGTTTTTATATTCCAAAATACAACGAGGACCAAAGTGTACCAAAGTGTAGAGGCCCGAGAGTGTAGGCCCCTCTAGAAATTAGCTCTCTTTTTGGGCGAGTTCATAGAATCTTCGAGTTGATTTACTTCACAAAAATTATTTCGAATATTGGCGAAAATTTTAAATTCTTCTATCTATAGCTAGGGCATTTGTTTACAAAAATATTTTTACTTCAATATCGCTAATTATTGTTCCTAATTGAGAAATTAATATTAAAACACTCGTCTGAGTAGAAACTATAAGCTGAATAAATTTGTTGCTGCGTACACGCAGAACTTTGTTGTAGGTATTGATCTCGTTTCCATTTTCAGCTTACCTCAGACTTAATATTTGACAATTTTAATAGCGTTATTACGAAAATTTATTTCTTAACTTTCGAAAGCAAACATTTTATTGCTGTCTCATTTCGTGGTTTTTGTCTATAATAAGTCAAAATTAAGAGTTA
Source organism: Malthinus flaveolus (assembly GCA_950108345.1). NCBI lineage: Eukaryota > Metazoa > Arthropoda > Insecta > Coleoptera > Cantharidae > Malthinus > Malthinus flaveolus. The sequence continues at coordinate 13,512,692 of OX467286.1, forward strand.
CGGTGGATGGTCTCGTACCTGGAGCTCGCGTCCTCAAACCTCAGTTTGGCGATTTTTCGCCCATTTAAGCTCCTAAAAACGAACTACATTTCGTCTCCAACTCGTAAAACTTTCAATGTGTAGTTGTTCGTCCGAAAACTTCAAAAAGAAGTTGATTTTATTTACTAATCGTAAAGAAAATCCATTTTAAAACTCTGCAAGTTGAGAGTTTACATTTTAAATTGCGAAAACGCGAAAACAGTTCTTATTTGTAGTTGTAAGACGTACCCACTCCTATCGACGATGTTTGTTCGTTCGATAACTTTGGATGTATCAATTTTTGTAGAAATTTGGTTGGTGGCAAAATTTATAAATTGAAACGATCTTATTGATTTTAAATGTAATCTGTGCAGCAAATCGAGTTAAAATGGTCTAATTTAAATTGAAATTCAAAAATAAATTATAAATTGATTTATGCGTGTATAAGGCGAGCTCTGACTTCGACGTTTTCGCATTTTTTTTTGACGAAGTAATTCTCGATTGTTTATATCGAATCATCAAATCGTAATTTCTTCGATCGGAAGCTGCGAAATATTTGACAAGCCCCAATAAGAAATTTTTCCAACGCTTCAAGGTTGCCCTACTTAATTGGCAAAGCTCCGTAAAGTTCGCGCCCGTATCTTACACTAATTTCGAATTTGGGGCGTAATAATAATTTTAGTACGTTTTGGTTTTTGACCTACAATTCGTTGAACTTTTAGAAGCTCAACGTTCGATATTAAAAATACGAACGAACGTGAATAGGTGGGTAATGGAGAATTCGATAAATTTTCTATAAAAAATTATGGGAGCAAAAGTTTTGCGAGTTTCTACGAAGAAAAGGTGACTTTTCGGGAGCAATAATCCCGATTTGGAAGACACGTCGCTAACCTACTAACAGATATTTTCGCGAGAAAAAAAAATGTTGGGAATTGTAAAATTCGCCGTGTATAGAAGGGGGTAATGATTTTTCCAACATGCGAGCCGATAATTTGAGCAATTTTACAAATGGTTTGAGAATGGAATATAAGGTAGTAACAAGTAGTGATAAATCAATGCACCTGTGTCAGGCGGGCTGCAAGCGTATCCAGGTCAGTACCCCGTCGGGTCAGGACGCCCGCGCAAAGCGTCGATCCCGGTCATGCCCTACTATCTTACTACAGGGAAAGTACCCTTCAACCCGCCTACTACTACTTGTCCCGCTTCAAAGCAAAAATTACTGCCCTGGATAACTTTCCCAGGTCGCGTTAGAGGCTTTCGATTTACACGTACCTGCCACTACGATTTTTTTCAAATTAATAACGATTGTCAAATGCGTAAACTCACGTGGCCGACTCGACCCACGAATTTCCGATTTGATCGGAAATTTCTTAAAATTAACGACGTATATTTTTTCGACGATTCACCGCGAACGCAATTCTTCACTCTTCGCTAAAACAATCGCCCACACACGTCCATTCCGTTTTTAAAACAAATAATTGTGGAACGACGACAAGAATATCGAAAGAAAATAAACAGACGAAAAGTGAGTGGAGGTGATAAAAATAAGCGCATTCCTATAGGATTAACGTATCCTAGTTATTAGTTGACCCGAAGAAGTTATTGACTTACATTCCAAGAAATACCCGTGCCCCGGTAACTTCCTCTTCACCTGTATAGTGAGTGACATATATATGTATTGACCAGGTCACCGGCCTACCCTGACTTGCCCTACTTTAACGCGTGCCGATCTTTTAATATTTATGCCAACCGAGAACTCGGAAAGGATTCACAAATAATGGTACCTGTAGGATCGATAAATGCCTGCATTCAAATATAAACGCCTATTTGAATAGGCACCTTTAATGCTTAGCTATAAAAATTCCCGGTCTTCAGTTTTTATTCGACCCACTTTCGTCGATGCATAAAGACTAACGAATGTCCCAATTTTCTTTTATTTGGGTTTCCAATTTTTATATCTCCAGAAAAAAACATATGTCTCGCGACACACACTCTCGACAACTTTGTAAAAATTTTTACATCTAACTCGAATCGATTAGAATTATTATTATCGCCGAGTTCAAAATGTTGACTTACTTACGGAATATACTCTCAATTTTGACGACCTCGCTCAGGTAAATCGTTAATAATTGTTTTTTTTTTCAATTCAAAATTTTATAAAAACGGTCCCGTAACTAAGCAAAACTGCTTTAGATCGGAAGTATTTCGGTTTATATTGTAGCTATTAGGTGGAAGTTTCTGTAAACAGCGAACGCGATGGTGAACTTTTGCCCCGGTTAGGCGTAGTACACACAAACTTTTCGTACAAATTTAGGTCTGTCTATTTTATTGTTTTTAACTAAAGTAGTTTGCTCGTAAAATCATGTCGGTGGTTTTTAATTTTATTTTTTTCACAAACGTACCGAGTGCTCGTAATTCCTTTCTCTTTCAGCTAGGGTACGTGAACTATTTGTACCAGGATCGGACTGCATATAAAAGTCGTCTATACGTCTATAATACTACGGACTACAACTAAATTTGTGCACGTAAAAACTATGATAAAAGTGCTTAAGAGGCACGCGATTTTAAAGAAGTCGTTGCACCGAAACAATCAATTCGTTTCTCCATTTATTTCTCCTACTTAAGTCTTCATTAATTCAACTTACCCCTGTGAAATCGCTCGGGCTATTGAAATCTGAGACTTCGTATTAAACACTCAATAAGTTTATTATTAACTTTGTCAAGTTTCTTAATCAACCAATTGCCACAAACTTACTGCTTATCTCGAGTTCTCTAACAATTGAAATTTAGTCTACGAGAGAGTAAAATTATCCATTATTATGTGACATAACGAACACCTTTGGGCTATACTCTCGCGAGCTTTTATGTCTTTATGTATTCTGAAAAGGTTTATGAAGCAGACATTTCCAAACACTCCTTAAATGTACTGTAAATACCTTAAATGGCCGGATAAGAAGCATTTTATTTTGTTCGGCAGTTTCGATACTAAGTAGAAAACAAAAATTAAAAATCTTAACGAGGTCTTTGGGTGGGTGGTAGAGCTATATCCATGTAATAGGGAGCTTTTTAACAAATGAGTTAAACAATGAGCCGACTACAAAAAACATTAAAATTCGGAATATCAAAAATAAACTTTTTTTACAACTTCGAGTGCTCTCATTGTGCACTAATTGCTAATTCGTCTCCTGGTGCTGTTTTATACCCAGTGTCCGGTTTCTGAGGTACACATTGTTTTGTTTTTGTTTAGTTTCCAACAAATTATGAATTTTTGAAAGACAGGGCAGTACTTCTGGGAAACTTAAGACTCTTAAGCCTCAAGTACAAATCGATTAAGGCTTATTCTAAACTTTAGGCCGCGCTTCCACATGCGAGAAATGTCTCACATACTGTCAGTTAGCAACTGGCTTAATGTAAACTAACTGTGAATAATGAGGGAACTTGACGAATTCTTGCAGAAGTCGCTTTGCAACACTGTAAATGTGAATAGGAAGCGACTTCTGGCAGACTTTTACAAAGATCTTTCTATCTGGCAGCCTGTCTGACACTTCTTGCACCATCTCGCTGCAACTTTACCCAGCTTCTCCCTGCAACTTCTCGTTGTAACTTCTGGGAACTTCTCGCAAGTTCTTGCAGCAGCTTGTCGCTGCAACTTTACGCAGCTTCTCCCTGCAACTTCTCGTAGTTTCTCGGTACAGCTTCTTGCAGCTTCTCACTGCAACTTCTCGTGGTAACTTCTGAGAACTTCTCGCAACTGCTTGCTGCAGCTTCTCGCTGCAACTTTACGCAGCTTCTCTCTGCAACTTCTCGTGGTAACTTCTGGGAACTTCTCGCAGCTTCTTGCAGCAGCTTCTCGCTGCAACTTTACGCAGCTTCTCCCTGCAACTTCTCGTGGTAACTTCTGGGAACTTCTCGCAACTTCTTGCTGCAGCTTGTCGCTGCAACTTTACGCAGCTTCTCCCTGCAACTTCTCGTAGTTTCTCGGTACAGCTTCTTGCAGCTTCTTACTGCAACTTCTCGTGGTAACTTTTTCAAACTTCTCGCGGCTTCTTGCTGCAACTTCTCGCAGTTTCTTGGTAAAACTTCTTGCAGCTTCTCACTGCAACTTCTCGTGGTAACTTCTGGGAACTTCTCGCAACTTCTTGCTGCATCAGCTTCTCGCTGCAACTTTATCCAACTTCTCGCAGTTTTTTGGTACAATTTGTTGCAGCGTTTCACTACAAGTTCTCTTGGCAACTTCTCAGAAATTCTCGCAATTTTTTGCAGCAGCTTCTCGTTGTAACTTTTTGCCCTTCTAGCTGCAACTTCTTGTAGCTTCTCGGTACAACTTCTCTCAGCTTCTTACTGCAACTTCTTGCAGATGCTCGCTGCAACTTTTCGTAGCAACTTCTCAGAACTTCTCACAGCTTCTTGCTGCAACTTCTCGGGGCTTCTCGCAGTAACTTTTCGCAGCTTCTTGCTGCAAGTTTTTGCAGCTTCTCACTGCAACTTCTCGTAGCTGATGTTTGTTGCAACTTCACGCTACAACTTTTTGCAGCAAATTTTCGAAACTTCTTGCAGTTTCTTGCAACAGCTTCTTTCTGTAACTTTACGCAGCTTCTGGCTACAACTTTACGCAGCTTCTCGCTGCAACTTCTCGCAGTTTCTCAGTACAACTTCTTGCAGCTTCTCGCTGCAACTTCTTGCAGGTTTTTATTGAAACTTTACGCAGCTTCTCGTTGTAACTTTTCGCAGCTTCTCGCTGCAACTTCTCGCAGTTTCTCAGTACAACTTCTTGCAGCTTCTCGCTGCAACTTCTTGCAGGTTTTTATTGAAACTTTACGCAGCTTCTCGTTGTAACTTTTCGCAGCTTCTCGCTGCAACTTCTCGGAGCTTCTCGCAGCTTCTTTCTGCAACTTCTCGCAGTTTCTCACTGCAAGTTCTCGCAGCTTCTCGTGCAACTTCTTGTAGCTTTTTACTACAATTTCTATCAGCTCTTCGTGGCAACGTCACGCTTCAACTATACCCTGTAACTTCTCATATCAACTTCTTGCAAAAGCTTTCTCGCATGTAAAGACGAGGCCTTCACGCCATTTTTGACCGCAAGCAATACCACAAACAGTATTGCACGCGACTTCTGCCAGACTTCCTAGAGTTTTCTCGCACTTACCGTTACCAGTAGTTTACCTTAAACTAGTATAAATCTAAGAGTCTATCTGAAGTTTCTCGTGAAAGTTTTCTCGCATGTGAAAACCCGGCCTAAACTTTACTTATAGCGACATTTAATCAGTTAAACACATTTGCGTAAGATTTGCTAAAAATAAAACTTTTTCGGCTACCTATTCCTTACTTTTCCGACAAAAATTGTGGTTTAGTGTTCTCGCCCGACCGTGTGTGATACTCCTTACTTAATAATTAACATCAAAAGCAAGTTTGAACTCGTTTTTTAAGCTCTTCGAGCTTATAGAGTACGTGGTTTAAGCTACGTGCTTGTTTTACGTATAAATTCAATTTGTAAAAGTTGGAGGATGCAATTTAAAAGCTACGTCGTATGTTTATCTTCGAGCTTGCTGTGTTTCTACCTCTATATATCTTTATATACCTCCAATTTATCATTGCAGGCCACGTTACCCAAAACGATTCACGCGCTCATCTTTATAACTATCACTTTCAATTTCCATATTATCGTCCAGAAGTCGATTTCTTCTTCTCGTAGGTTGGTTAATGAAGGTTTGGCATTTCGTAAGCCCTCAGAGTATACATTTTCAGTATCCAACTAAACCTGAAGTTGTATACTTCAAGGGCTTATGAAATCACTCGAGTCGTTCGGCGGGTTCCACTTGATCTTGAAACTGGCGATGAACGAAGGCATCAAGTTTTTGGTGTGAGACAAGCGAATTAAATAGCAGAAGCTTTCGCCCTGTATATTTTAAGTAAATGCCCATTCTAATGGCGCTAGCAACCCAATTTTCCTAAAGCTTTTAGGATAATACGAGAAAGACAATAACGACGCGTAGAGAGTTTTAGAAAATATTAATGCCTCTCGTACGTAATTTCGTAGGTTTGGGAAAGTAATAAAAAGTGTTTGTTTTTGAAAGTGTATTGCATACTTTTGTACGTAACGTGTACATAAAATAAGTACGCACGGGACATTGTTATGCAAAGTACACTTTCTAAATGAAATGCTAAAGCACGGCTAAAGCCTTTAACAATGAGAGAGCGGAATGCCACGAATGCGCATCTCACAAATCTCAGCAATGCGATTACTGCGGCGTTCTAAGCAAGAAATTTACAAAAGTGTTTGTTTTTATTCAATATAAGCGTCATTATTTTATATTAAAATATTTTTCTACTACACTATGAAGTTATACTGTGGAAAACTGAAAAAGGAAGTCGCAAAAGTTACTATATAAAATATACTGTTCTTCTGGACGAAAATTTGTCAATAGAGAGGGAGGAAATGATAACGAATTTATGCATCGAAATGATTTACTACTTGGCCTATTTATTTGGCTCATACAAAATACTATAAAATTAATAGGGCCAAGGTAACACCTAAATCAAAATTTTTATTTAGCGATTATTTATTCAACAGACGAGTCTTTATATCGAGAATTCTGAAGTGGAACCTTTAAAAATAGAGGCGTTTATTTATTGACCAACTAAATAAGGATACACTAACACGGAAATTAGAAAAAGTAGGCAAAATGTCGAGTTTAAAGAGTATGGGTGAAAGAAGTAAAAGAAAACCGATGGCGGGAGAAAAATAAATAAACATAAAAATATCGGGGAAATCCCCTGTAAACAAAAAACAAAATTTTTAGTAAAAATGGTCCAATTTTACATTTATTTCTGAGAAATTACCCAAAAAGGTTTCCCATTTCTTCTTGCGAAAAGTATGCCCACTGTCAACTAAACTACTCGATTTGAAGAAAAAGTAGAGTTGAAACGTATATTAGAGCGAGCTGTTTAGATCGAGGTAAAAAGAAGCTCTCTACGAGTTAGAATGGCGTACTAGAGCTATTTTATATTAGTGCCCTTGTAAGACTTTTTCGTACATTACCTATTAGATAACAGCAAAATAGGCGTTTTATGTTCGCCATTTCGTAAAATAAGTCTCAGACGTCAGATAAGAGATTCGGTATGAAAATCCGAAAAAGTTTGTTGGAGTTTTATGTGGCTTTCAAATTTTTTAAAGATTATTTTAATCTAATATCATCTCTAGAGTTTTCAAATACGGCACAAATACGCATTTTAAATCGCACACTTTTAAATAAACTCCTCCGCTGTTATAATTTTCCTAAGCAACACAATTTGGGGCGCTATACACAAAATGTTTTTAATTAAATCAAACTTTTTAATTTCCTCGACGATCCGTAACATTAGCTCTTTTTGAGCATTCAATTTTTAGTGCAAATATATTTTTCGTTTTTAAATGTACCTATCTCTATCCGCATGCCGTATTCACGCGGATAAGCTACACATTCGAATTTATGTATTTGTAGATAGAATATTTCGTGCGATTTCCAAAATACAGAATGGAATCATATAGTGGGTCAAAGTCCGCTATCTCCTTCGGTAGAGCTAATGTAGAAAATTCTAGAACACTAAACGACGCATATTTAATAAATGGAGCTGAATCAGCGCTCCACGTTGATTTGGCATTTTTTACCCATAAAATAAAAGTAAAAATTGTCGCCATTTACAAATTTATGTCGCCGCGCAATTACCGTATATTTTGTGTTCGACAATTCGACACCCTTTTTAAGATTTTTCTATGAAATCGGTACACCCTCTGGATCAAATTTCTAGTCGTCAGAATTGCGTTCTCGATGCCGCGATTAGATTGGCGGGCGCCGCAGCTTGCGGGTCCACGTCTCGACTACCCACATTTTTTGCGGCCTCTAAAAACAGTTAAATTTTCTTACCGGCCCTCCTCTCCACGCAAAACAAACAAATTGACCCAATATCGCCCGCAACTTCTTCTAAATCGCACATTTCACTTTAGGATCGAAAGGGGCCTTTTAACATCGCTAGTGAGGCCTGTATATTTATATAAATGAATGAAGCTGAACTATACAATATACAGGGTGTTTCATAATAACGAGGCGTTTTGTAAAGAAAATATTTTCAAAAGTATCAAAATTTATACAGTTTCTACAAATTTAAGGCAGCGTTGCCAAGTTCTTCAGGAACTTGTAAAAATCTCGAAAAATTTGATATTTTTTTATGTGACCTAGTTGTTCTGAAACACCTTGTATAGCAAATTTAATTTTAAAAACCCTGTATTTAGAATATTTACTCTATTATAGGATTATAGCAAAAGTTGTTGGAATATAAATTTGGATCAAATTGCAATTAATTTTAGTCTTACGAGTGTTTAAAAAATTATGGGAATTTTCGAACTGCAAGATATGAATCGTAAGAAATTGCAATAAAGGAATTTATGGTTTTCGAGTTCAAAAACCTTCGTTTAATATCTAAAAAGCTTTTTCCTTATTTTCCGCATTTTCATTAATTTTAATCGAGCCTTTGTATAATTTCCTTGCCATTTTAGCCAACTCCCTAGACATCTACAAATACAGAAATTTCCGCAAAAATCAGTTTTCTCCACACAATTTCAATATATTTCGCCATAACCACCTGAAGAGAACCAAAGGACACCTTTAGGTGCCGTAAAAGTTGCCATAAAATCAACCGCGGTTACATTTTTACGGAGGTCTTTTTAACGTTTACGAGAAAATTCAAAATTTTTTTTCCAAGTGCAAATTTTCATTAAAAAACGAGATTATTTGGATTAACGGCGACAACTACAATTTTCATCAGTTAAGAGAGGAAAACTGCGCGTTAAACGAAATTAAATCGTATTTTACGACATTTAGAGATTTGGTCCTTAAAGTACATCTCTGTATTAAGGAAATGTTTAGCAAAACAGCTTTTGAGAAAACCGTAATATGGCTCCTCTCAACAGATATAACACCATAATTACCAATTGCCCTACTTAACTTACTTTAATTGCGAAATTTGCTGAAAATTAGTAAATAAACGTAAAAGTTATTAAACGTAATTAGAGGCGGATGAGCTTTACGAGCAATTGTAACGTTTCGGGTAAAGCCGTAACTTGAGGAGGGGTATCGATGTTAAGGAAGGTGCAATACTACCGACCGTTTCTTTTACTAGGTCATCGTCAATTTACGGCTTAAATTTCCTCATCCGTCTCTGTTAATAAAAATTTACTTACGCACGAAGATGTTGGACATCAAAGTAGCCGGAAGGCAAAATATTATGACTAGTATATCGGCCACGGCGAGATTAACGATAAAAAAGTTCGTAACAGTTCTCATACGCGGAGATCTAAAAACCACAGCTATAACGAAAAAATTTCCAACGAGTCCAACTGCGAAAACTAAAAGATAAGCGACACAGTAAATGGCAGTCATGGGCATGGAGTGTCTATAAAAGAGTTCTGGTTGGAAGGCAGAGTCTGTAGTGTTAAGGGAGGTATTCATTACTAAAGTAGCGCCGTTAGTTTTAATTCCAATTTCGTAAATAGCGTTTCTGTGGATATCGCTGCTCTCCGTTTGGCCGTTGTTGACGATATCCCAAAGGGAATTGCTTAGGAAGTCCGACGACAACATTCTATTAGATATGACGTCTTCTTCTTCCGCTCCTGGAACTCTGTTAACGAACACGGAAGCTACCGTCGTCGTGGTGGCCGTTACGAAATTTGCCAAACGTCTTCTCGCATCAAACGTGTAGTCGTCGTCTTCTTGTATTCGCAAAGAGGCCAAATCGAAAGCAGAGTTCGACGCTTCGAGCATTTGATATTCGTTGACTTCTGCCATTTAATCGAAAATTGCTCAAGAACTCAGACGGTTCTTTCGTCGTGTTGAATCTTCCAGTTCTCCATCGATTACAATTATTTTTGTTAATTTACGTTAATTTATACTAACATTATTCACGTTTAATTTAAATGTTTTTTTTCGTAAATGGCAACTTGGGACGATTTTAAAAAAAAAATTTAATAAAATGTTTTGGTACAAAAAGCCATTCACGTTTCACGGGAAACAAAAGTGTTGAAACTTTTACGAAGTGCGCGGCTCGATAGCTGATAAAGGCGGCCGGCGCGTCACTTGGTCAAGGGTCGAATGCAGACGTCGCGACGCTGAGCATCGTGCTGCAGTTGCGTGGGAGGAAACGAGAGAAGGTCGTGCGTACAATAAGCGTCTGCGCTCGTATACTCCCACTCGAATATTTTCATTTGTGTAGAAGGGGAAATTGGAGGAAAGTGAGTGCAATATTATGATAATCGTAAAATAATTGTTGTTTTTCGCTTAAATTTAAAAAAAAATTGTTGCAAATTTCTCGAAAAAAAAAACTATCGTAGTATGCCGCGTACATTTTTACCCAATAAACTTGAGAAAAAATAGAAAACCTTTTCAGACAAATGACATCTCTTTTTGAACTATTTAAGCTCCTCTGGTATTCTTACTTTGCTTTCGTTAGGTAAAGAACGCCTGTCTCATCTGTAAGGTACACACTTATGTTTGGATAATTTGAAATCATAGTTTGCCATCAGTTTCATATTTACTATCACTTCCCCCACAATATCGCCTAGGCCAAATATTTTATAATTTAAACAGCTTGCGTTACACGCTATTGATGAAAAGCTTTCTTAACAAAATTACGTTCAAGAAATTCTCGTAAATTATTTTTGGCCAACGCAGAAGTGACTGTTGTAGGAATTTCGTTAAGAATAGCCGAAAACCTAAGTTTTTCCTGTTTTTTGCAGTTTCAATATTTACATCTCGGGATTGACGCGCAGTGGGATGTGGAAATCTGCTAGTCGTTTCACACCCTGACTCAGATCTACTAAGCTCGTGGGCAAATTTATAAATTTTGAACCCTCAGATTGACGTTAGTCCAGCCGTTATTGTTATTTTTAAGTATCAATATCTTAATTCAGATGGTCTGCTGGTTTTCTGCATAAGCTGCGGCAGATTTGGAAGACGCCGAACTGAAAAATTTGCAATCCGATGCTATCATAGTCGGACAGGTGGTAGCAGCGCCTGTTTTCACGTTTTACCACTAATTTTTCTACTATAGAAGCACCCGGCGCCACACCGTGGAAACTCGAATCCAAGTTTTTTCCTTGAATTATCAGCGTATCTCGGACCTTTACCGTCTACGACCACCTACGCGTGCTAAAATGGCTACCTCGACGTGATGAGTGATGACTTAGCAGTGCTCTGTCCGATCAACGGTTGTAAGAACAAAAAACGCAGTTCAGACACCCTCATGGTATCAAGACGATTAACGTCTCAGAAAAGCGGGAGTAGTGAGTCTGGACTTACCGAGAACCGAGGTAGCTTAGTTGGGAAAGCACTCGGTGTGACACTGAGAAGACTCGGATTCGATTTCCAATCGCGGTCCAACTTTTTCCATTCGATTATCAGCGCCTTTTGGGCGTCTACCTACGACTACCTAACGCGTGCTAAACTACTATTACTGGAACTAATTAGGGACGTTTTTCACGTAAAGATGGCAGGGTTAAGTGAAGTAAGTCGAGCTAAGGAAACGAGTTTACGAAGAACCACCCTGTAAATTATTATAAGTTTTTCGGTGTTACTATTACAATTTTGCCAAACTATTTATTCGATCTAACCTTGGTCCACTAGAAAACAAATATCATCGGCAATGATTCATCACTTAGAGTTGATGCCAATTTTGAAATTGCAACATTGGTCGTTGCCAAGTTCACGGATCTTCCCGATGTGCAATGTGTTCTTGAAACTCGTCCATGCGACTTGTTGGGTCAAAGTTACTTTTTTCGACTTTTTTGGAAAAGTTTCGGCTATCGATCGAATGTAATTTAAATTATGTAAATCGAATAAAACAATTCTCGCGCTTTTAGAAGCTAGATCTCGACTATTTCTAACACTTTATTCTCATATTTACGTTACAATGTAAAATAAACAAAAAACAAGTTGTTGAGAAGTTAAAACTACTCTATACACACAATATTGCACTAAAGGCCATGCTGAATCGTTACGAAAAAACTTAAAAAATACGATAACATTTATTTATAAAAATCAGTCGATATACACATATTTACAATATAAAAAAATTTACAACAAAAACAATAAATTAAACTCTTAAATTACGCCCTTGCGACTTTCAAAATCGATGAAGAAGCTATAATCTAATTATTTCGGATTTTGTTTGCTTTCAAGTATAATAAAAAAAAGTTTTAAATGCTGGAAATTAATCTTAGAGAATTCCGTGAGCTAGTAATTTAATCGAAGTTTTAAAGAAACTCCGCACGCTTTCCTTTCTCTACACACACAATTTTTCTCAACTTCGACAAAAGAAGAAAAAGTTAAATATATCAAAACTAAAACTAAAAATGGTAACTGTCGTATTTTCGAGGCACGTCAAAGTATTTATTAAGTATCACTTTATTATTGTTGAGGATTTAGGAATGGGATAGAAACAATCTATCGGGGGATCTTCCGATTGGCAGATGTCCCGGAAGCATATAAGGCGGATTTATAAGAGAACGTGAAGGGTAAGCACCGAGAACTGCAGATCGTTGTAACAGTCCTGCACCATCTGAGAGTGATCTATTTCTGCTACGGCGTTGTTGGAGAGCTTTGCTACTCGAGCTTTCCTGCATTTTTCTTTGATTTTCCGAATTGAGAGAGTCTTCGTAACTGCTTCTGATTAAAAATAAAAAATGTTTAGCGTGTTGTTAGTCAAATATTGCGGACGCGTAAAAAGTATACGACAACTTTAAATTTTTGACATTACTATTCTTTTATTGTTCGACGTTTCCTAAATTACGGACGTATAAAAGTTTAACTTTGGCGTAAAAACAAGACGGACGATCGATTTCGAAATTTCTTTCTCTATTTACGTAATGCAGTCGAGATGTCGAGATGCCACTTACAAAAATCTAGTTATAGTGTGTTTTTTAATTAGAAGAGGGGTTGCAGAACTATAGGATTGTGATTGGCTGTGCATGAGCCGTGTTTACGCAGAGTTAACACCAAAGTTTTTTAACCCAATCAACACAGTTATGTATATTATACGTATAAAATTTTCAGATACCCAACGTTACTAATTAGTATATTGAATTTCGGTTAAAAATCGGAGCTGATGCCGCGCTTTATAACGTAGTTTTAAACCGTTATTTTTCGGTTTTTATCCGGTATAAAAATACCGCAAATAAACGAAAATATTCGGCTAAAAAAGTGGTATTTTAAACGTATATTATACGTCATTAATAGTATATTAAAGAACGAATTTCATAAGTTACGTATTATAGCACGACTCCAAGTTTAAAATGCGACTGGCGTAGCCAGGAGCGTTTTAATGGAGGAGTGCTATAATCGCTATAATGACTTATGAAATGAGTTCTTTATACAATTTTTTCTATTTTGCGCCTTTTAAAGTCCATTTTCAAAGAAAAAAATCAAAATATATAAATTTAGAGATTTTTGTGATGTTACAGACGCAAAATATAAAAATAATTTTTTATATTTTGCGTCTGTAAGATCGCTATTATAGCATTCATTTGCGTGTCGTAATGAGATTTAGCGTGCTGTAATAATTTTGGTAAAATTTGATGTTCGAAGTTGGTAGTAATATTTAATTTGACATATTTTGTCAAATCGAGGAAAGAGAAAACGACAATTTTTGTAATTAACATGTTCTATTTTTTAACATAATAATTAAAATTAATTAATTAACGACCAATTCAGACTACAAAACAATTTATTTGAATTTTAAATTACGAAATGTCACTTTACAATTAGTACTGCCAACCAGCCAACCATCACAAAAATCAATAAATTTTTATATTTTGATTTTTTTCTTTGAAAATGGACTTTAAAAGGCGCAAAATAGAAAAAATTGTATAAAGAACTCATTTCATAAGTCATTATAGCGATTATAGCACTCCTCCATTAAAACGCTCCTGGCTACGCCAGTCGCATTTTAAACTTGGAGTCGTGCTGTAATACGTGACTTATGAAATTCGTTCTTTAATATACTATTATTGCAAGTATAAATATTTAGACGTTTAATATACGTATATTTTTTAAGTTTAATACACGTCGTAAAAACGTATAAGAACTGTACGTTTGTACGTACAGTTAACTTAAAAATGGTTACGTTTAAAAACATACCAATTGTATACGTCTAAAAAATATACGAGATACGTATATTTGACTACGTTTTAGACGTATTTTTTACGTATAATAAACGTACTTGTGTTTATTGGAAAATTCCTACCTCGTAAAGGATATTTTTTATCATTTAATAGCAAACTAGTTGATAACAAACGACTTACTTGTTACTTTCTTCGGACGACTGGCTCGTGGATTGGCCACAAGGACAATGAAGACTGCTATCGACAATTCCAGAATCTTGTCCGCTCGAATGCAAAGAAGTAATAGAAGTTTCTAGACCACCCGCACTCCTTGACCTTTTTCTCGCCGTTGATTTATTTTCCGACAATCTAGAACAGCTATCTAGCCGATGGTGATATCCAGTAGGCTGCTGTATTAAGTCGAGTCGCCCTGGTTCCGTGCCGTACTGGAAACCCTCTCCGAAGGTAGACGGGAAAAGTACCGACTTCCCGTTGGGCGCTATTGTGTAACCCAGCGTCTGAGCGTGTGTATAATTCTTCCGGACAACGCTAATGCATGCAATAACATTTACTGCTACTCTAATTTCTACCCCTAACCTCTTAATAACAATTTTATGACGCAAATAAAGACTCGAGACTGAATTGTGTTTGGTGAAATAATATTGTGTTTAGGTTGAATTCGTTTTTAATAAACTAAATGAGATTGAGCCGTGCCCTGCAACCAACTGAATGAAAAAAAAAAGAGAAAAGTCAGTTTGCTCTATAAAGGGCCACTTTTACATTTTTAAATCTACAAAATGTACAAAATAAGAGTTTAGGGGTTTTGGAACTTTTACTAGCTACACACATATCACCAAAAAGATTAAATTTAACCTTGAACTTGTAATTTCCAAAAGCCACTCGAGAAATTAGCAACCCATTTGGGTCCCATTAAGGCTCTATATTATTATTATTATTATTAATACATTATAGCCGCCAATTCAATTTATTCGCGTACTAAAGTCCTAAACCAACTAATGAAAAGTGAGCATTTTCTTGATCAACTCTTAACACTCGTAGTGCTAGAAGTGAAAAACTCGAGTGCGGTTATTACAAAGTCCATGGTAGAATTTTAAACACCCCTAAGCATTATACGATTTTTAAAAGTTGACTAATACACGATGTTTTACTCAAAGCGTTATAGAAGAGGCGGCGCACACTTTCAAAAATATAATTAATAGGTACTTCTGCTAGACTTTTTGCCCAGTTGCTAAGAAAAACAAATGGCTTCGACAAAGATGTGCACTCTTCTGTAACGTTTTTGGTAGGACACGTCGTGTATACATTTATGTACAATTTTTACACTTACAGCTTGTCAAGAATAGGAACAGCCGTGAGCTACAGTATATCTAAAGTAATACGATAGTTCACCCGGAGTTCAAAAGTTCCACTGCCGTTCCTATTTTTGGCAAGTCGTACAATTACTAAAAGTTGCTCACCTTTTCTTCTTGCGACGAACGCAAACTACGCAAATAGCCGTAGCTAGAGCTCCTATAAAGACTACGCTGCCGAGTATAACAACCCCAATTTCTAACGTCGATAACAATACTCTTTGATTTCTCGAATGGCCTCGTTCAGACATTCCACTAGCAAAAGCTAAGACTTTATAGTTATCTAGACTCTTGTCAATTTCCGCCCTCTTCGAATGTAATATCCTAAAATTTAATTTCGGCACTTCAGACGTCCGTCGTTTCATCCAGGAAGTGCGAGCTAATTTATAGTGAGTCGAGAAGCACTAAACATAGAAAAGCAGCAAAAAACGCCAAAGGTTACACTAATTTAACGACACATGCGGTACATTATTGGAACGAATAGGTAGTGGCGTTTGATTTTTTGCGACTCTCGCTTAATTGGCTCGCACTTCCTGGTTAAGTTTTTTCTTACTTTTGCAATTTGTCGGTTGGAACGACCATATTTAAGACGGGGTCCACTGCGTACAGGTACATGTCGGTTCTGAAAAAATTGATTTGTACTTTGTACTGGAGACAGTATTAGTGTTTGGGGGGATACGTACGCGCTACTATCTCGGCGGTTTTGATCGAAATGTGTCTCCAACTTACGAACTCGAACGTCGTATCCAGTAATGTTGTAAAGCACCCTAAAAATACAACTTTAACTTTTAGATTTTAAAAATAAATCAAAAACTAACGTCGTGATATTTTCCATGCTCTTTTCCACTTCTACCGGTTTAGTTCCTACGACCATCACGAGCTGTTTTTCGTCATCAAGAACATACACCTGTTAGTAAAAAAGATATTGTAAATTTCGTGAAATTTTTAGTTGAAAATTTCTTACAAAAACATTAGCGATAGCCGATTTGCCGCTATCAGCGCCGCGGCGGTCGGTAGCTTTAACATCAAATCCATAAACTCGACCGGCGTCTTGCGAAAAGCTTGCTATAGCTCGTACTTGCCCTGTGACCGAATCGATAGCAAAACGACGAGACTCGTCTTCGATGCGCCCTAGGATCTGGTAGCGAACTTCACCGTTTAATCCCAAATCGGAATCCGTCGCCTAAAAAGAAATCTGTAAAATATCTTGAAATTTGCAAAAAAGTCTTCGGAAGTGGCGTCGCAATCTAAACCGACTTGAAAATAATTGCAACAGTTTGAGGAATTCCTCGTAGATCGTAGATCCTATAGGAAGAGCGCTAAATTACTACTTCATTGTTTACCTTAAGCCGTATAATTTGATATCCATAATGGGCGCTAGTTGGAATGGCGGCAATAATTGGCCGTCCCACAATCGTAAATTTAGGAACATTATCATTAACGTCCGTTATTCTAACGATCACTTTAACTTCGTTTAAGCCTAAAATTATTTTATAAACGCAAGGAGAAGGCATGTTTGACGAGATACGTTACCTAATTCTGCAATTCTTTCGTTGGTAACAGGATAAACCATAATCGTCATATCTCGTCCAACTTTATACTCGTCCACACGCACAACGAGTTCGTACAGGGATCGCTTCTCTCTATCAGGAGTGTTGATAATGAAGATGGTACCGTTACGAGGATCAATTTTAAACATTTTCTTAATTTCGCTATTTTTATCCGCAATTATACTATATCTCAGCCTATACCGTTTGTACGTCTCCGTGACGTTTAAAGTGAGCAAATTTAAGGGAACCGGAACATTTTCTTCGACCTCCACCTCGTAATATCGGTGATTAAAAATGGCACCTTCCGCATTTTTCATATCTTCCGGCATGTCGATGACACTCAAAGATACGATGGCGATGGAATTTAAACTCGGAGAGCCCAAATCGGACGCTATAACTGTGATGTTGTAAGTCTTTTGTTTTTCGAAATCGATTTTTCCAATTGTGCTGATAATTCCCTCCTTAGAATCGATAACGAACAAATTGTCCTTGTTTTTTCGTTGAGGTATGCTAAAAAGTATGAGTCCGTTGCCGTTACCCGTGAAATCGGAATCGTTTGCGTACACTCGTATAATGGACGTGTCGATTGGCGAGTTTTCTGCTATGCTCGCGTAGTAAATTGGCACTTCGATTGGTTGCGAGAAGGCGTGATTTTTGTTTTTTTCGAAATCTCTAATGTTAACCGAGACTATTTCGTCGTATCCGTAAAAAATAGGCGGGTTGTCGTTTACGTCTAAAACGTTAACTTCCACATTAACAGAACTAGACAAGCGCCGCTCTTTTGTAGGATTATCCGTCGCGATGATAACGAAAGTATATTTGTCCCTCTTTTCCCTATCCAATTCGCCGTTTGTACTTAAAAGCCCGTTAAATTCGCCAATCGTGAAAGGCAAGTCTTCGTCGCTTCGTCTTTGAATTCGATACGAAATATTTGCGTTTTGACCGAAATCGTCGTCGGTTGCTTCGATTTTACCCAGATACTTTCTCGAATACGCAGATTCTTCCGTGTCGAAATTATACCACGACTTGACAAAGACGGGGTTGTGATTATTGACGTCTTTTACGTAAAAACGAACCGTTATGTTGTCCTTTAGGTCGTCCTTATCGGACGCCGTGATGTTTAAGCGAAATTCCGATTGTGGCGGAAGAGTTCTCGCTATGGCAATTTCACCAGTCGATGAGTGGACCATGAAGTAGTGTACGGCGTTGTAGGCGTCGACTAATTGTAATGTGCTTGGAATGTACGTTTCAGAAAATAGTTGGTATTTTATAAGAGCGTTAGAATCTAAATCTAAGTCTTTGGCTATTATTTTCAAAATTGGGGTACCCACTGAAACGTCTTCTGCAATCGAGAGTAATGGTAGCTTTTTATTTGTTTGTACGCCTTGCGATTTAACTTGCGACTGTGTTAAAGTGTAAACTCCAGAAGTTGCATTAATTCTGTGCTCTTGGAACAGCTTAACAGAACTCATCGACTCGTCGTATTCCAAAACTTGAACTCCTTTATTGGACGTTATTACCATTTGGGTGATGATTGGACGATTATCGTTTTCGTCTTCAATTTTTAACGTTAACTTTGCTTCGCCGTACAAACCGCCCTTATCTTTAGCCACTAATTGAAAATTGTAAACTGGCTTTTCTTCTCGGTCCAAGCGCGAGGTTCTACTCTGGAAGTAAACTTTCCCGGTGTACTTTTCCAAACGGAACATTTCGTTGCCTTCGCCGTAAACGTTTAACGTTATTTGACCATTTACACCTATGTCGTTGTCGTGCGCCATTATAGGATAGTTCAATTCGACTTCCGTGCCCGTTTTGGAATTTTCGCGAATTTTCCCGAAATAAAGGGGCTGTTCGAAAATTGGCGCGTTATCGTTTTCGTCGTCTACAAAAATGGTAACTTGATGAATTCCGGTATTAACCACGAATCCGCTCAAATTCTCAACGATTATTGTCAGCATGTAAACATCGCGCTTCTCTCTGTCTAAAGCCTTCTGGGTGTAAAGCGACCCATCCGGAGAAATCCCTATATAATCCGTAACATCTTTTTGATTAGCTATCGAAAATTTTAAAATACTCCTAGTCGTGTTTGGGTAAGACAACTTTCCAATCAAGACGCCAGCTTGATTCTCTTTAACTCGAAACTCGATCGGCTTCATTTCGTTGTTTCTATTAAAGAACAAACCTCTATA
Source organism: Malthinus flaveolus (assembly GCA_950108345.1). NCBI lineage: Eukaryota > Metazoa > Arthropoda > Insecta > Coleoptera > Cantharidae > Malthinus > Malthinus flaveolus. The sequence goes on from OX467286.1 coordinate 13,531,947, forward strand.
ACTCGCACTTAATAAAACAACGGGAAACAACTTACTTCATTAAAATTATTTTATCGTCTGTCGGGTTCACCAAGTGAATTGTTACGTTTGTGACTATCGACATGTCTTTGTTGTTCGTAACAACCGCCTCAAAGTCGTAAACTGATCTCGTAAACTTAGACAATGGATGCACGACGGTGATGGTACCCGACTTTTCTTCAACCGCAAATGGCACTAAAAACAAAAGTTATTTTACGTAATCAACAAAGCATATTCGGTAACAACCTCCTTCTTTGTAGCTGTGCAGCAGGTCGTACATCAAAACGTTTTGTTTAGAGTCCTCCGTGACGCGAATCTGCCCAACGCTCGTTCCCACGTCGACGTTAGCACCTACCCAGAACTCGTAAGGCGCCCCTAAAAATTCCGGTTCCATTTGTGAAGCGTCGGCATCTAAATAAAATTTTTAGCGCTACTCATCGGATACCGTCGCACAACAACTTACTCTTTCTCGAATTTTTCACCTCGATAATCACGACCGCCAACGAGAATCTGCGTTCGCTTGGATTCACAGGCTGATCCGTCGCTTCCACCAGCAAAGTATATTTACCCTCTCTTAAGGGCTCGTTGATGAATATTTGACCAGTGCGAGCGTCGACTTTAAACGCGGAGCTGTTGTTGGCGGATTTTTGTACCGAGTAAGAGACCACGCCGTTTCTTCCCAAATCTGGATCCAGCGCACGAACTTGTCCGAAAACGTCTCCAATTTTTCCATTCACGTACGTACTAAACTCGTAAACGTTGTTTGGTATGAACATGGGGTTGTTGTCGTTCGAGTCCAAAAGGGTAACTTCCACGGAAACCGACGACACCCCTAATGTGTTCGTCACTATGCTGGGTGCCTTTTCTTTAGCGTCGACCCTCATCAAAAGTTTTGAGCGCTTTTCTCTATCTAATACCGTGTGTTCTTTAACCTGAAAATAAAGTTGTGAGACGGTTAGGTTACGTACGGAAATAATTACCATGAGCCAGCCGTTTCTCGAGTCGATGGCGAAAGCTCCGCTCGGATCGTCTAATTCGTAATAGAATTCGGCGTTATCGCCTTGATCTTGATCCGTGGCGACAATTTGTAAAACGCTAAAACCGTTAGGTAAATTTTCTACAATGCTTATGTTGTAAAAATCCACTTCGAATTCCGGTAAATTGTCGTTTAAGTCCATAACTTCAATTTCGACACGCGCCACGCCGGCTTTGAGTATATTGTCGACTTGAGACGCTTGAATTTGCAAGACGAACGTGTTTCCAGGTAGAGCACGTTCCGAATCCAAATCTATTTCTCTTTCTAGAAATAAGGATCCGTTGACGTGATCTAAATAAAATAAGTGGCGGTCGTTTCCGGCCAAGATGTCGTAGCGAATCGGCGTGTCTATTGCGGTATCTTGGTCGAAGGCGTATATGGAAGGATCGAAATTTAAGCGGTGGTGTATTCTTTCGCCCTGCAAAGTATCGAGTACAATATGATTTAGTTTGAGGTACTTCTGAAAATGGGAAATTAAAGCGGAATAGCACGAATCATTTAAAGAGGGTCCGGAAACCAAGTTTCCTTCTGAAATAGTCCTACGTCCTATTACGGTCCTACTGCAACGTCCCTATGGTGGGTCGGTGGTTAGCTACAACTGATTCCACCACTGCCTTTAATAAATGCAGCGAAATACTTATACTTATGAAAATATTACGTTCGTGTTGTTATGGTAATAAAATTGTTGAACCACGACATTGTTAACGAATAATGATCACAACAGTTACATCTTTGCATAAAAAATAAATTTAAAACGTTACAAATACGTGCACGTCTAATATTCGATAAAATGTAAAAATTACGAAGAATATATTTTAACTCAAATGTTAATAATTACATAACCGGGTGATTATTAATTTTTTATAATTATTAATAACCACTTTTACCAAGTTTTTTCAAGCGCAAATCAATTTATCGTTACGAAATGTTCAGCGTTTGATTTCCTTATTATTTAAAAAGAAAACTTACGGTCAGTGGAAAGAATTCCGTAAGTTTAGTCCTGTAGACTCCCTTGGTGAATTTCGGGCTCAAGTCGTCTGCATCTTTAATGGTTATTTTAATCGTTGCGTTGCTACTTTTGGGCGGAATTCCACGGTCCTATTGTGAAATTAACAATGCGTAATTAAAGAGCGTATTATGTATGAAACGTAATCGTAATTCGTAGATTATTAATTGTTATGATTATTTGCGTAACAAAATTTGTTCCCAAAGTAAATGTTGCGGAAGAACTTTTTTGATAGTCATATAGGTATACTTACAGAGGCTGTGACTGTGATGACAAATTCCCGATCGCCTGTATCGTAATCTAATGGCTTATCCAACAATAAAAATGCTTGATGGCTGCTATCTAACGAAAATTTTCCGCGATCGTTTCCAGCAGTGATGGCGTATTGTACGTCGGAGTTTGGAGTATTTGGTTTATCGCGATCGGTGGCTCTTATTCTTCGGAAGATGTTTAATCCTGAAACGGTAAAGTAGGGTAATTGTTTTGATAAAAATTAAGTTATTAGGAAGTACGAACCGACAGGTGTGAGCTCATCGACTGTAACGTGATATGGGGTACCTAAGAATACCGGTGCGTGATCGTTGATATCTTCCACGTAAACTGTTATCGATAAGGAAGACGAAATCTACAGAAATGTAAATTATTATCCATGCAAATGTTGATGATGCTTTTATTTATTTATAGGTAAGCGTGTAATTAATCAACTGATGGGCAATATTAATTTAAAGTGCAATGTCCTTATTAGTGCTTTCATTACTAAGTTCAAATACGTAATGACGCGATCCGTTCCCAAATTAAACGGAATGTGCATCAGGTTTTTTATGACCGCCATTTTAAAATCACACCCCGTAGAAATTTGATTAAGATGGTAAAATAATCAATGTCTAATGGACTTATTAACTACAAAACACACTAAATCGGTTAGATTAATAGGTTTAAAAAATAATATTTTCGCGAATTCATCATTGTTAACATTTTATTATAGACACGTTTGGTAAAATCACGCCCAAGTCCTTAAAATTCTATTGAAAAGCCTTGAACTTTTTAAATTTCACATTAATAAAATAATAAATTATATTTACTACTAAAAATCATAAAATTCCTAAAGTTTCTCATTATAATAAGGATATTAGCGCACGGGTTCGTCGTGTAACGCAGCGTTGAAGTCTCTCAACTTGGTTGCATAAAACCTCTCGTAATTTCGTAATTATTTGTTTTAGAAAAAAAACTTATTAATAGAAAATATTAGCTAAGGCACTTACTATAATTTAAAACAATTTATTTTTAATAAATGCGTTATGTAAAGATGAACGAGGTCGCGATTTAAAAAAATTTAGTTTTTAAGTTCAAAAATGGATTTAAAGTTTGATTTTTCTCAAAGATCTCTATCGCAAAATAGCAAAATTTTTTTATATATAGGTACTATATAGTATTTTAATAATAAGCAGGTGTGTATTAATGTGCCCGATAATTTGCACTTTTACTAAACACATAACCTCTAATTACAAGATTAGTTCAATGTTAAAAATAATAAAAGTAAAAAAGTCGAACGAATTTTTTAACCTCGGCATTGACATTTAAGTATTTACTAAATTTGTAACAAAAAATTGTATAACATTAGGGGTCATATCGCAAACAGTTTAAAATGATCGAGTTAAATTTCTACAGTCATTGCTTCACTTTCCTTTTTTAATGCACATCAAGATTAACAGTTATTAAGTTATTGCTACAGATAGTAAAGATGTTTTCCTACAATTGCGTAAATATAAAAATTATATTTTCTCTTCAATTCAAAACAATTAAAATATACAGGGTGTTCCACTCGAAGTTAATGTCATTAATTAACTAATTGCCATCAAACTGGCAGCTTCGAGATATCGTAAAAATTCAAAATATTTCGCAACTTAAGTAATGCGGTTAATTAACCCGACATCCGACAGGTGAAAATTTATTACGAGATCCGACAGTTGGGGTGTGGCAAGCCCCAACTACTATTACCACAATATCAATCTCTTAACTGAAACCCTGAAATCAACTGGAGCAAAGTTAGAACTTGAAATTTACAGTTTTCAGGCGCTGGGGGTTCTAACTCCAGGTTAACAGTCGGTGTAATACAACCGATGCACATCCTCAAACGCCATTTATAATTTATTGGAAATTAATTGTTGGAGTTATACAAAAAATGAATTGGTTAAGGGAACTTAAAAGTCTTTAAGGGGTGCGTAATTAGCTCTCTCTTGCTATTTAAATTTCTCAGAGTAAATACCGGCCCCCCCTTAAGAGTTGACGTGTCTCGAATGAAAATGCACTATTAAAGTGACCTCCTTGAAGATAAAAGTGACATGTTCTAGCATTTTCCCGTTTATTTGCTTAAATACGCGCCAACTTGCATATAGGTATATTCATTCTGAGGACCACCCTGTCGAAAAAATGTATTGAATTAATTGCAACCAATTTTAAGCGTTAATTAATGATAAAAGCTAAATTTGAGGATTGTTGTACGCATAAATATTTTCAAATAAAAATATTAGAAGCAATAACCTCTCGTTAACATTAATTTACAAGCTTAACAAGCGCGAGTACACGCAAAATTAGCATTTCTAATTCACCGCACATTGTAAAAGAATTACGTGAAAAGCGAGTTAAAAACTAAAAATTAACGCTTTGCTATTTTTAAACTCACGGTATCGTCTCCATCTTCGTAATCGCACACCAATTTAAATTTTAATACATTTTGAGGACTTTCCGTGTCTACGAGATCGTCCAAAGATCTCGCCAAAAGTAGCGAAACAGTAGTTTTATTGACATCTTTGTAAGTGAAGTAATGGACGTCGTCATTCTGTAATAAAATTAAAGCTTAACAATCTTTTCTCGTAAATATTTTAATGCCGCGAGGTCAACTCACCTTGTCAACAGCTTGCAGTTTAAGATTTCTTCTCGGATAAACTTCTATTTTCAATACTTCTTCTCCAACTTTTAAATTCTCGGGTACGCGTACGAAGCGCAGATATTCCCCAGGAGGATAAAATTGACAACCTATAAATTAAATACTATTAGATTGCACATTAAAAAATTAACATAATTTGCTACAGTTTTCTCCGACACATTTGCCCATAAAGGGGTAACGAAGTGCTTTAGAATAAAAGATTATTGTTAGCTATGAGGTATTACGTAAAGTGCATTTTTAACTTTTCCAAAGAAGGTCATAGAGAATCAATTCGATTTTGCATTTAAAACGAAATATTTTACCATAGCTGTTGGGTTACAACATTAAGGTTGCGATTTTGCTCATGTTAGAAATCTTGCAAATAGTGCTTTACTGGAGCGGTTGAGCAGCAAAACCTATTGAAGATACAAAAAAATTATGTAGATAAAAAATAAAGTAGAAAGATTGGGTTACAATGTAAGCTAAATTTTGTTGCTGAAATGTTGATATTTAATAGAGATAAAGCTTACTGAAAGTGAGGAAAATTGCTTGCTTTTATTGACCCACTTTTGGGCCATTTTTAAATAAAAAATGAAAATTCTGATATATACATATCGTACTCTATACTTTCTTCTTCACTTTAAGTCTTAGTTTTGAAGAATAATTAACATAATGATCCTAAACCAACCGCTCCAGTAAAACGCTTTTGAATTTTTATATTTCTATTATAAGGACAGGGGCCTTCTGAAATTGGGAATAAATTCGCCTAACTATGTCAATTTTAATGTAGCTATTTGATAACAGTCGTCGTTATTCTTAAAGTTGCTTACTTTTCAAAATGAGCATATACCTTTCTCACTCTAGCATATCGCAACCTTAACGTTAGATTAGTTCCCTGCCCGACTAATCTATTGAGTATCTGTCTGTTGGTCGACTAATTAACTGGTCACAGTTGTCTTTTAAACCGTTACACGTTACAGGTGATCGTCTAATCCGTTTTTTAGGTACCGACACTGACCTATCTCCCATATTTGAAAATTCGATTTATTTAGACTGCAAACACGTTTATTAGAGCACGGCAATACTTTTTGTTTTTTGTATTAGGTGAGTATTGGTATTAACCCGCCGTGAGGCGGGAGGGCGCTAACGTCCGACAGGATTTAAAAAATGTAGAAAAATTCTGGAAAACTTTCCAAATTTCCAGAGAACACAAAGAAATTTCTGCCTCCCCATCAGTCGCTTTTGTGGGGTTGTGAAAGAGGGAATTTCTAAAAAGTTAGTTTTGTAACTTTACACTAAAATGCGCCTTTCTTCAGTGGGTGTGAAAACAATAATAGTAGGCCCAGATAGCATTGTAGAAGCGGGGAGCACCGCCAAGCTTGTATTTAAAAAATACAAAAATACAACAAATGAAAAATAACTTTCTTTAATTCACTTTTCATTGGAATTTAGAGAATAGAGAGCGAAGACGACAGTAAACAATTTAAATCTGAACAAAGAACTTAATGTTTCAACTTTTTAAAAAGACGTCGATGGACGACGATTTTACGCTCAATTTAAAAAATTGTGGTTTATTTGTTGGTTTATTCAATGGCTTAGAAATAAAAACTAATTTGCGTTAAAACGTTTTAACATCAACTGCATAATAAGAAAAAAAATTGTTTGGCAACACTTGTTATCTTTTTTGGCAAAATTCGACGACGACCGCAAGCGTTACACAATTAGGTATATAGGCGAAAATACAAGAAAAGCCGAAGAAATTTATCGAGATACTCGAAAGTATTTTTATGAACAAGTTTAATTGGCACATTTTGTGATTTTATTAGCAAATCTGTTAGTTTAATGTTGTTGCAAAGATTCGTTTTATTTTTAACTAAAAAAGAAAATCAATTAAGAATCAACAATCAATCTAATTAATGGACCTTTAGAAACTTTTCCTTTTGCTTAAAGAATTGCTCGTTTTCACTTGTTGTTTAACCTCTTTTTTTTTCAATTTTAAATATTGAAAGTGTTACAAATCGAAGTTTTGTGGCAAAATTAAAATTTTTAAGATTCCGCCTAAACGCGCATATTAATTTTACTAATTTATGTTTTCGAGTTGATTTATGTGGAGCTGAACAACATTACGTACGGTCGTATAATATGTAACTTAAGCTGCAACCCTATAGGCTGTGTTCAGATTTCCTCGTCTCGTTATAGTTTTCAAGCTTTTCTTTTCGTGGCCGAAAAACTTAATTTAGAAATAATTTCAGTAACCTGCGGATAATTTTAATGCCCGTACTTTATCTCGTACTCCATGATGGTAAAGAAACAACGCGATGTAAAATATTTTCGGAAGCCATTGTGGAATGGGGATAAACTGTTAAGTGATTCGTTCGTAACATAATCCTCGTAATTCTTAAAGCGTACACTATCTCTTACGCTTCATAAAACGCAACACTAAAAAAGTTTGTTTGCCAATTGACCAGAGTGAGTGTATAAATTAAAATTCGTAACATCATCATAATCCACATTATTGATACTCATAAATTTAACACTTTCTAATAGGTGAACGGATTTCATTTTAATTGAGACGTACTATAATTATATATTTAAATTGTCAGCAGCTTTGTCCAAAATATAGAATTAAAGTTGTTTGTTTGATACTACTCCTAAGCACACGCCGAGTAATTCTGTTGTGCAGTAGGTGCCAAATAAGAAAATATCACAGAAAAATATCGACAAGATGGTATAACATAACCGCATTCAGTAAAAGTGAACTCTTGGACACAAAGGATGGCACAACGAACCATACAGTCAAACGCGCCGCGCCCTAGCTTTACTTCATGAACATTTTGAAAACAGAATAATTTCTCGTAGAACAGACTTCGAGTAGGAACCTTTCTCATTCACCTGATCTGACACCACCTGATGCGCACATTTGGGGTATGCTGAAGGAGTCAGTGTTTCGGTCAGATTATGTTAGGTTAGGTTAGGGAGCCGGACGACGGAGAGATGAAGATAAATATACAGAGGGAATGAAATATAAGAATGAATACATGGATTGGGTGCGACTAAAGAATGAGCTTGCGTAATGAAGCCAAGCGCCGAAATAAGATTGGGGAAAGAAGCTGAAACGAAGAGCAAGATCGTCAAAAGTTAAATGGGATGGGTCAGAAACGGATATGTGGGGTGCCATCCTCTCAATAAAGAACGAAACTTTCGGCAATACCGAGGTGGCATTGCACCGGATACAGTCAATAGACACGATCAGATTTAGGAAGATGGTGGAGGCCGTTTTCCACGGAACAACTACCATGTTCTACATATATGCTTTAAAAAGCAGCCACTACGAACCGAAACTAACAGAGGACACGAGAAAAGCCGTTGAAATATTGTTGGCCACCTTGGCCAACTTAATGGGTAAATTAGCCAAGAACTCATACTGAGGACACGCTGAGGAACGCTGGTTAAAGATAAGCGCAAGGCCATACACAGCAAGGTTGTAGTAGTGAAGGTGCAGACCGGGCAGACATGTGTTATAGCTGCCTAGAGAAAAGCCATATGGGAGCTTCGTGGCGAAATGAGCCGCAATGCTACAAAAGCAAACCCATCTGGTATTGGTCGGGCACAATGAGATGGGAGATCTACAGAAGGGTAGTAAAGGAACTTATGCAGACAAAACCACTCAGCACGAGCGCCACCAACAGGCAAAACAGCCGTAACATTCAACCCTAACACGAACATCTCCCAAGAAAATGTGAGCAGTAGCGAAGCAGCGCCTGATTATTCCAATACTAGAAGTAAACCTCAACCACTGTAGGGCAGCCCACGACCTCCTTTTAGCAACAGCAAAATCGGATATAGAAAAATGTACAACGGTGAGCATGTGAGCAAGTCTAAACAGAATGTAATGCCGAGAAGGTGATCCCAGGCTCTTTGGTAAGGAGAAAAAAAATGGTTTTAGTTGGTAGGCGATAGGAACATCTTCCCTACTGAATCCAACACTCAACCTAAACCTCTGTAAAAAACAGATTTGGTTAGGTTAGGTGGGGCTAGATTAGGTTAGGTTAGGTTAGATATGCTGAAGAAGTCAGTTTTTGGTCAGAAGATAAGCTAGCAAATATTGCAGAACTACCACAAAAGATATAAAATATAACATATTTTCAGCAATTGCAGCAATCGCTCTTTATAAAGATATTCAATAATCTGAGAAATCGTTACAAAGCTTGTTGGCACCGTAGTGATGCAGATTTTAAACATTTAAACAGGCGTTGGTACACTTATTATCTTTTAAATAGATAGTACCACTGGGGTATACTATACCCGCTACTCAAAATTTGTCTAAAATGTTAGAAATAGAAAAAAAAATGGAAATATAATAGATTGAATGAATGAACCTCTTTACTTAAAGAAAAATAAGAAACTATGATCCCAAGTATTACTATTGTTTATAATCGAGTTCCCATATAGAATTCGGACCGAAGATTGCTCTAGGATTTGAAATTTGTTAGAAATTGATTGTCCGGTCAATTTAGACATTCTTAAAGTTCCAACAAGCTGAAAATCAGTAAAATTGTTTAAAACATAATTATAAATAAAATTTTAAAGTTCCTCATCATTCCCGTGTGTGGAAAAAATTTTATTTGAGGTTAAAGGTAAAAAAAATAAGTTTTTCGCAATTTTCAGCAAAACGGTAAGTTTTATCATAAAAGTATTTCAGACAAAAGTTGTAGATCAAAAAATTATATATAAAAAATGTATCAATACTTTTTTTCCTACGAGCTACCGTTTCTGAGATATAACGATTCAAAAAGCTGTAAAAGTTGTTATCGTCCACCTCATAGGTGGCGTGGAAACGTGTTAAATGAGTAAATTTACTGCGGCTTCAAAAACGTCGCTTAAAAAAATTGCACTGAAACGATTGCAATTTTAAAAACACGATTACAAAGATAGAGGACCACTTCTCCTTGTACTATAAGTTTAAGTAATTCGTATGAGCCGTTTAATAGTTATTCGCCGTCAAACTCGAAGAACGCATTTCGAGTTAATTGAATAAATCTGCGGCTTCAAAAAAGTCGCTTAAAAGAATTGCATTGAAACGATCGCAATTTTAAAAAAACAATTACAAAGATAAAGGACCACTTCTCCTTGTACTATAATTTGTAATTTGAAATAATTCGTATGAACCGTTTAAAAGTCATTCGCCGTCAAACTCGAAGAACGCATTTCGAGTTAAACGAGTAAATTTGCGGCTACAAAAACGTCGCTTAAAGAAATTGCAATGAAACGATTGCAATTTTAAAAACACGGTTTGAAAGATAAAGAACCAGTTCTCCTTTTACTAAAATTTGAACTAATTCGTATGAGCTCTTTAATAGTATATTATTCAACACGCGGGTAATGGATATTATTACTCACGAAAATGAGAATTGCGACACGAGCCGAAGGCGAGTGTCGTAATCATTTGAGTGAGTAATAATCATTACCCGCAAGTTGAATACTATACTTTATCCACGACCGTAAAATTTAAAATTTTTTAAAAATTTAAAAATAAAAAAAATCAAGATTAAAATTATATTAGTTTTTGCTTGTCAAGTATTGCATTTGTTTTTTGAATTTGACGTTCAAGGAGTAAGTACCTATACTTATATATAGAGGGCGCTATATTAATGTCATTTATAACAATATTTATTTTTAATAGTATTATGAAAAGTTAATTAGTTGATTTACAATTTACATTGAATATTAATTTATATTTTGTTCGTAGTTATTAAATATTAAAAGAAAGCAGAATAATATGTTTTAATCAAAATTGTATGCAAAAGTAAGTTGACAGAAACTGTCAATTGTCAACACAGTGGGTAATGAAAAAATCCGTGGGTAATGAAAAATCCGTGGGTAATGATGTACATTACTCGTAAAAAAGATCATATGTAATTAACGTATTATTGGACGGTCGTGGATAAAAGTTATTACATAATATGCACACGTTTCCACGCCACCTATGAGGTAGTGTACTTAGCGCAACTTTTACAACTTTTTGAATCGTTATATCTCAGAAACGGTGGCTCGTAAAAAAAAAAGTTTTGATACATTTCTTATAGATAAGTTTATGATCTACAATTTTTGTCTGAAGTACTTTTTTGATAAAACTTACCGTTGTGCTGAAAATCGCAAAAAACTCATTTTTTTACCTTTAACCTCAAATAAAATTTTTTCCACACGGGAATGATGGGGATCTTTTAAATTTTATTTATAATTATGTTTTTAACAATTTTACTAATTTTCAGCTTGTTGAGACTTTATGCACCACTTCTCTCATTTTTTAGTCTAGATTGACCGGACGATGCATGTTAGAATGAATTTATTTACAAAAATATTTACACGAATGGTTGAAAAATAATGAGTAACAATAAAAACGAAAATATTTAATTTTTATATGTGGAATTAATTAATGGCTAATATCCGTTAGAAAACATTACGAGAATGGTACCCTGGGGTATATGAGACCTATGCACACTTCTCACTGACCGCACTCATTTAAAGTACCAATTAGGACTAAACTTTTGGGATTGATGGGTTATAGAGTTTTAGGTAACAGATACTTGACTCACGCGTTAAAAATTAAGAAGATGCCAAAGTTCCAAGCTTGGAAACATGTCACTGGGTATCTCGAACCCCAAAGTATATATGCAGGGTTAATTTACTCAAATTAAAAAATAACTACATTTTTAATTTTCGGTGCCTAACGTTTTTTTTGGGGGGGCAACTTGTTCATCTGTAATTCGTGTGCCAATATATTTACCGAACTCAATACTGTATTAATATTATAAACTGTAAGGTCGCGTATACCGGGTTGAAATCATTAATGTAAACAAGGAAAAGCGACAAGTGCAAAATTAAAGTTATTCCACTACAGTTATTTCTTGTTTTGCAATTTGCAACTATACAATGACGCACAAGGATTTAAATTTTATGAATCGAAAAAAAGTATTTTTTACCAAAATAAACTCCGTAACAAAACAAACAATTTGTTTAATAAATAGAGACATTAAAAGATAGTTACACTATCTCTAATTTGAACAAATTAGAAAAATTTCAAAATGGCTTTGTGAGAAATTAAAAGAAAGTGGCCGGGCACTTAATTTAATATACAGTAAATATAGTATAGCAGTTGTAAATGTCGCTTGTAATAGTAGTAATAATGTAATGTACCCAACATCCTCTTTTTCGCTATGTGTAACGTAGTAATGACATTTTCTATATTACTCCAGGAAATCGCCTTTCGAAACATTATTTGCGTAATTAATGAAATAAAATAATGTTACAAAAATTTCGTAAGTAACGTTTGCCACATTCCAACACTTACCGATATTTTCATCAATTTTATTAGATTACCGAAAAAAAAACGTTTAGTAAAGAAACTGCTAATTTTTGTAGTTCAACAGTTTACAGGTTGGACAGGTTTTAATTGTATATTAAGCGGTTTTTACGCAACTCGATTAATAATTCGAACGAAAATGCTATCGTTACTCGTTACCTAAGCCGTTTAAGTAACTATTTCAAAAAAAGAGCTCAGACCGAAGCACCGAAGATGTAAATTTTGGTGGCATTGTTTACAAATTAATCAAACACTTTTTCGTTGCGGCTAAGTGTATAATTTGAGACTTCCTCGATTTGCTCCGCATTTAAAACATTACGTGAAAGCGAATTTGAAAGATGTTCCGATAAGACGGTAATTAAGTTTAACTCGAGTGTAAACTTTATATTATTTAAATGTACGTACCTATACAAAAGTTAACGGTAGTCGAAAATAAATTGTAAATTTTAAAAAATTATACCGAAAAGTGCAAAACTAGTGGTCATTTTTACGGTACGTTACGAAATGGTAACCGTTACCTTTTTTATTTATTTTTTCTACGTCCCAATTTGAATAAAAACTTCAAAAAGTCGCTTTGCAGACGAGACGGTCGTAAATCGAAGTTAGTAGTTCAACGGGTTTTGTCAAATACAATTTTTCAAAAATGCGCTATAGACGCGATTTGGGCAAAACGTTCGATCACGCTTGTGATACTTATTAATTTAATTTGTTAACTGCTCGCTCTAAACAAACAGACGAAAGGCGTCGCGCAATCTGCTGGTTTATGTTAAACGGAATAACGGATTTTTGAAATATTGTCAAAATTATTATCTAAAAAGTGGACCAACTAGGGAATAAAAAATCATATTAATTGAAACAGTTATAGTCAAACTCACTAACTCACTATAATGGAGTGTGTTGCAAACTTATTTTGTTATTTCGCTAGTGAGTTGCACTTTTTACTTTTATTATAAATTATAATTAATTGTTCTCAACATAGTCATTACTCTGTTCGAAATTACAAATTGCAATTAAGTCGCGATTGAAATCCTTTCTTTCCTATACGTCCGCCAAGTAATTATTATAAAAGCGAACGTCATTTTGTTATTAATTAACATCTTTGTAAACAAAAATTTGCCAAATTTTAAATGAACGTTTCGCAAGTATCGCCGAAAGTAAAACTCGTAATTACCTCTTCGGTCTTTATGTTTTTTGTCATTAACACGATGTTTAAGAAATTGATGCAATCTCTTTAAAGCACAAAGGCGTTACTCCTATTGTAATTTTTCTGTGCGAAAATTCGAATGGAATGTAGACATTTTAAGAAGAATGCCGTTAGAAAAATTAAACATAAATTAATGGTATTTAAATTTCTCAATTGGTGTTTGAGCCATTCTCAGTGGAGCCCAGTCTCTAAAGGGATTTGATCTACAAAATTAAGACCGATATGTTTGTAACCTTAGATGAAGTCATAACAGTACAAAATTGCGAATGATGCAGTCTGAGAGAACATTTTTTGGTAAAATCGACCGTCTGTCACCTGAAAGTGGGTGGGCTGGCTCGAGAAAGGCAGATTTTTCATTTTTTTCCTGTTTCGCTTATAACTCGAAAACTATTTTTTTCACGAAAAAAGTTCTTCTAAACGAATATAAACTGCATTAAATTTCCTACAAATTATATCTGTAAATTTTTTTCCTCAGACGAATCGTTTAGGCGCTAGAGGGCGTAAAAAATTAACAAAAATGCAACAACCGACCAAAAAACTGTTTTTTGAAATTTTCGCTTGGAACTCGAAAATTACTTATTTTATGAGAAAACTGCATCTATAAAAATATAAACTAAATTAAATTTCCTACAAATTACATTTTAAAAAATTTTTTTAAGATGAATGGGTTAGGCGTTAGAGTGCATTAAATATTAACAAAAATTCCAAAATCGACCAAAAAAGGGTTTTTCTAAATAATTTTCACTTATAACTCAAAAACTACTCCTTTTATGAGAAAAATGCATCTATATGAATATAAGCTGAATTAAATTTTCTGCAAATTTTATTTGTTAAACTTTTTCCTCGGGCAAATGGTTTAGGCGCTACAGCGCGCCAAATATTGACAAAAATTCCAAAATTAACCAAAAACTGTTTTTTTAAATATTTTCGCTTATAACTCGAAAACTACTTTTTTATGAGAAAAGTGCGTCTATGTAAATAAAGTACATCAAATTTCCTGCAAATTTATATGTTAAATTCTTTCCTCAGAATAACGGTTTACGGGCTAGAAAGCGTTAAAGATTGACGAAATTATAATATTGGCCAAAAAACTGTTTTTTTAGATTTTTGCTTGTAACTCAAAAACTACTTCTTTAGGAGAAAATGTTATCTATATGAATATAAACTATATACAATTTTCTACAAATTATGTTTGTTAAGTTTTTTCGTCAGACAAACGGTTTAGGCGCTAGAGCGCGTTAAAGATTGGCAAAAATTCCAGAACCGGACTAAAACTGTTTTATCACTTATAACTCCAAAACCTTTAGCCTTTACCGTTCACCTATAATCTATAGAGAAAAGTATTCCTATACATAATATACGAAGAAGTTTATCCAAGCTCTGTTAACCTTGAAAATTCCAAAAGCGTTTGCCTACAGCGCTGGAAGGGCCATGAAACACATCATGTATTTTAATTTTCATTAAAAACATTCTTTGTTCATGCATATGATTATTGCAACCTGGCCCGTTTCTCAAAAATCCTGATGACCCCTGGTTTAGTTTAAATCCCTAAAACCACCCACTATTTTTGTATAGAAAATTTTTTTTATTAAAGTAAGTAGGTATACCTAGTTGTCGAGTTATAATAAGCGATAAAACAGTTTCTTGGTCGAATTTGAAATTTTTGCCAAACTTTAACGCGCACTAGCGCCTTAACCGTTCGTCTGATCAAAGAACCTAAACAGATATAATTTGTAGAAAATTTGATGTAGCGCATATTTATATAGAAGCGCTTTTTTGATAAAGTGCGTAGGTTTCGAATTATAAGCCAAAAACCGAAAAATCGTCGTTGAAAATGTAATTTATCGTTTAGTAGAAGTGCTCGTAACTTCCAGGATTATTCTTTTACCTTGTTTATTAATTTTGTGTGGATCTCAAAATATTTAAGGTGGCTCGTTAAAATGAACACTCCATACAAAAAATTATTTAAATTTATACGCCAATTTTGATGAAGAATTCAAAATTAAAGTCAAGAGTTGTCGAGCTGATTGAGATTGGCCCAGTTTTTAACATCTAAATTTGACTATTTTAAAAACTTTTAATTACGAGAATGTTTACGTACCTATACCTACTCTAAAATGTGCATCTGTTTGCACTACATCGAGAAATACAATTTCTCATTTCTTACGTATTTCTATAAAACTTATTTCGCCCAATTTTAAAACTTTCCCACATCTCGTTTATTACAAGTTTTGATGTATGATTTTTAAACTAATGACGCGACGTTGGTAAATTTGGGACACTTATTTTCTAATCTGCAAGAAATTCAAATCCTGGTGCATTCGTGTGTATAAACTGAACTCCATTTGGCTTTGGCCAATGAATTTTAATTTAAATATTCAAATCGGCGCTAGTTTCGTTCTCGACCTAGCATCGAAGTCGCTATCTCGAATTACGCATATTTCTTGCTACGAAATGTTTTAATTAAACTTTTGACGACAATTTAATTAATTTAGCCTTAGTTTAAGATTATAATTGTGTCATTTGCAAAGGTCGGGAGTCAAATGAATATAATTGATTTAATATGCAATATTTTTTTTTATGAAAACGCTTAAGTTTCGCTTTTCTGAATTATTTATGCGTTTTTTATGCCCCTACCCATGAATTAATTAAGTGCTTGCCAACTATGTGGTCAATTGACGCAAATGGTCTATACTTTAAGCCCAAACCAAACTATACGTCCGATTAAAAAGACTCGGTTACTATTATTTCGAACTTTCTCATCCGAGACTTCACATTAAAGATAAACGTAAAACGAGTCAATTGCTCTTATTATTAACATTTACGTGAAACTTTCGTGCGAGTTTTTTTCTCAATAATTGTAATAAGTGAAAAGTACTTTATAATAAAATAAAAATCAAGAGTGTCTCTATAAAATAAATGCAAATCGAAACGGTTCTACTTCATATAAGTCCTTCGGCTACTAATTATATATTATTTCTCTTTTTAAGAAAGAATTAATTTGATTAGTATTTGTATTTAAAGTCTAATTGGAATTATTTTAAAATGTATCACTTTATTCTAATTACTGCCTGTGATTGTACACTTTCACAATATCACAATACCTCGTGGCGCGCGCTACGAAAGGCATCGCCTTTTCTTAAGCGAGCGATAGATTCGTAAATTAATAATTATGTTCTCGTTCTTACCTAAGCTCGAATTAATTAGCCAAACTATGGCAAGTATGGTGGTGACACATCCGTTCATCTTGGTCGCTTCATTTGAATTTCTTCTAATTTAGCCTCTGAAAGCAAAAGTTGATGTAATTACTTTTATAAGCGAGTCGATACGATCGATTAAGGCGTCGTTATTTTCAATTTACGAGTATAATTGTAGGGTATACATTCGAAATTTGCTTGTAATTGCCTGATTTAAAAATGATTCAAGTTTTTATTGCTTCTAAAAGAACGATAAGCGTAAGAAATCGATTTTAGAAAAAGATAATAAAACGATTAATTTAATTAGTGTCTTAATTCATTTCCGTAAACTTTTCAAGTTTAGGAAAATTCAAAAAGAACGTACCTAATTGAAATGTTTACTTTTTATTCGTGCGCTTATGTAGAGCTAATAACTCGAATCATTAGAGATTCAATAAAGTAATAATCTTTTAATAAATTACATACTTAATAAGACGATCACATTCGCTAGTTTAGTAAATTGTAAGTTACGCTTATCCCGAATTAGCGCGTAATTAAAAATTAATACCTACGTGTACTACTAAGCCCATAACTAACGGTAATTATTTTTATCCGGAAAATCTTAAACAAAAATTAAAAATTAGTTGTTTCGCTTAATTTGGCCCCTTAATTAATGGATGGTTATTAATTTTCTGGTCTTAGAAAGTTATAATACTTCCAATTACAAATTAATCAAGTAACAAATACAGAGCTGATTTCTGTAAAAATTTTCAAAAAACTATTTAGGAAAAACTTTTAGTCTGCCTGACTGTTAGTAAGCACTCGAACTCGTAACGGTTTGAGCCAAAATACTCAATTTTAGTATAATGGATTCCTGAGAACTGATGGCCACATAACGAAACCACAAAATATTGGGAAAATTGGAGTTAGAAGCGGCTCTAAGGGGTGATATTTTGGAATTAATATTCTGCATTCCTCTTGGTACTGCAATCATAAGAAATTAATAAGACCGCAATGTGAGATCTACTTGCCAAACTGTTCCAGGCGCTTTTTACATTTTTTAATTTGTCTACTTGGAAAAAGTAATTAGGTAGAATCGTGACAAAATTGGGGTTAAAAAGCCAAGCAAAAGAAGTTTTTGAAAACACTCTGTATATTTTATAATTAAAAAAATATTGTTAGGTTAGGTTAGGTTAGATGACTGAAAAAGAGCTAGCTCCGGAAAAGACCAAGGCTGTACTACTTATTGACAGGAAACGCTTTAGAATTCCAAATTAACTTAGGAGCATCAGGAGAATTCTGGCTGCGACGACTGAATCTGCAATCCTGTATGAAACCCACATCTGGATCTCGGCGATGAAGGTGGCAGGCAGAAGCAAAGCTCCTTAGTGCTCAGAGCAAGCTGACAACTAGAGCTACCAAAGCGTATAGAAATGTTTCCGCAGAAGCTGTTCTTCTCCTGTGGCAGGGATAATTCCCATTCACCATCTGGCTAGTGAGAGAGCAGAAAAATAGCTAAATTCTGCCTTACTTACGCTTGTTGAACTCTTGAAAACTCCTGAACAACTGGCAACAAGAGTGGGCACTAATGTCAGACTTGCGCCCATGGGTAAGCAGGAAACAAGGCGAGATTAGCTACCATCTTTTTCAGGTGCTTAGTGGGCACGGGTGGTTTGGCTACTACCTGTGTGCAATTGGCAAAACCACGATTAATTTATGTTTCTACTGTGGTCAATACGACGATGCTGAGCACATCCTATTCGGATGTGCAAAATTTACCAGAGAACGAGATCAAGTAGCGATGAAAGTAGGGGAGAATAGTACCCTCAGTAATGTAATAGAAATTATGCTCAAAAGAAAAGAGGATTGGAATCCCTAGTGATAACTGTGATGGCCGTAAAAAACTGTGTCTAAAGACCAGAAGTTACCCGTAACAAAGCAGACAACATCGAACCAAAAAACTTTATTTGCCGTCTCTTTTACCGTCAGTACCTGATGTAATGCGTAGCGGTTCAAGGTACTGTACGATGGTCCCTCGAGGAGGAGTGAGTTCAAATCTCACAAAAGCCACCATTGCGCACTGCTGGTGGTAGTCTTCGGGCGTGAAGATTTTTCTTCTACCTCCGTTAAAAAACAAAAGGTTGGTTAGGTTAGGTTAGGAAACTAGCGTCACAAGACCGGTGTTGCGACCCACATTATCAAACCTAATATACGATCGTGCGTTACGGCTGCCGCTTGAGAAGTCAAGTCGAGACTATAGCCTGAGCCGACGACATGGAGGTAGTGGTGAACCATCAATAAAACTTCTGGCGAGAAAGGCGGAGAATATAAATAACTGGGAAGAATAAACAACGAAACAGATCATCACCTGGCGCAGACGACGAGTCATGAGGTCTTCTCCTACTATTTATGTAGAATTGGGAGAAGAATATAAGCCCAGTGTGCTGGTACACTGCCCTGAAATGGATACTAGGGACCACAGTTAAACGGAAGGTCAATCGCGTCGGTATTCGAATTCCTAAACCACTTTTAAACTGTTACTAACGTCTAAACAAACAATGTGCACAAAAGCGGTCTCAAGCATTGCTCGATGGTCCCTAGAAAAGAAGTTTTTTAGTGAACACAAATTTCACACAGCCACCAATACGGACTGCTGGTGGTGGTCATCGTGGGCGAAGATTTTTCTCCTACTTCCGCAAAAATAAAAGCTAGGTTAGGTTAGGGTTTTGAAAACAGCCAGCATATTTTGATTTTTTTTCAATATTGTCAGATTAGCTATCCAATGATAACAAACATGCTAAACTTAGGAGTTAGCTCTTCTATTTTAAATGCAACACCCTGTATTTTTAAGCGACTTAAAAGATTTTAAAATTATTTATCGAGTGATACCAAACATTCCACATTCGTACTTTCGGTTCAGCCGATCATATTTGATCAGCTTGCCTATTTCAGATAGAAACACCTCGTATAATTTTACATTTTTTTCAAAAGGGAGAACTTCTATGCATTCGGGCTACCTGCTACCTTGGGTAACTACTACTGTTGATAGTTTGTTTTAAATGTAGATGGGGTCTTAGTACAAAGAACCCTGGGGCACTCTGGTGGGCTCCATTGTTTCAACTATTATTTTCATTTACGGTGTTCAAACATTCCAAAACTGAAACTTCCTCTTGTTCCAAAATAATTACTATTTTACTAGGAGGTAACATACATTTCTCCAAAAACAACTGTTAAACTTTGACAAGCAGTACGGTATAGTTCGCATTTATAATTTATAATTTCAAAAGTAGGTATACCTAGTACCTACCTACTTGAGCCAACGAAGTGGATAAAAATAATTATAGATACGTCTCCGGGTCTTGGAGTTAATCAAACGAAACGCGATTTATGGAGAAGAGTCGTGTAACAAGCATTACCAATAGGTATATTAATTATTTAAAAAAAAATAAACATCAAATTGATCTCTAAAGTGCTATTTAAAATCCATACCGTTTCGTTTCACCTTTTTTAGAAACCGTTAAATTGATTACTGCTAATATTAATTTGTTTTTCATTTATTAATAGGAAAAGTATCGCAACGCAATTATATAACTTTTTTTACCTTCGTTACACACACGTGAGCGTAAGATATTCCTCATTTTATTTTTAAATGTAACATCCAACTTTTCTAAATTGTAGGAAATTAATTACTTACTCACTACTTCCCAATTAAGGTGTAAATTATAATTTTTCCAACTTTTTATTTGTATATAATTAAGAGCGCATTGAAATTGTTATAACAATTGAATTGAAGCTTATCAATGTGTTGTATTTACGTAAATTATAAATTTCCTTGACTCGAATTCAAAGTATTCCGAGATATTGTTTAAAACAAAAAGAGACGCATAACCTACTTCCTCTTATTAGATATTATAGACGAAATAGGGGTTCAAGGGTGTTATTTTTCTCACGTTATTGTAATTGAGAAAGAAATTAGAATGCGCATTTGTTTAGAATAAATTGTTGTTAAGTTATAGGTTTATTGTGAGAAACGCTTTCGATTTTATCGTTCGGACAAAGCGAATGATAAAATTTATGCGATTGGAGGAGAATTGAAAGAAAATTCTACGGTTTTTAATATTTGACCGTGGCTCGATTAACGTCTTCTTTGCGCAATTTTCATTTTTCGATGGTGTAATTAGTGCCATTAAGTTTAATTACTTTTTTAACTAATTAGGCTCATCTCATAACACTGTATGTTACATAATTCGCTAATAGAGCACCTTTAAAATTTTTCCATTTTCTCAAAGATTTTCCTAATGACCTACTTTTTTTTTAAATATGACTATTATAGCTTCGCGTATTATAATAGTAGGCGTGATGACCGATGAGTGAAAATTCTTAGCCGAATTAGTGGGATATCAGTTAGTCGAAAGCTCGAGGCTATATCTCGCGTTATTAATAAATAATAAATTATATTACTGTTATTAGATACCTTGTAATTTGAAATTTATGATTGAAAAAGAAGATCTCTACGCTGGGAACGCGAGTTTCTATAATTTGAACGTTTTGATTCATTAATTCGGACCTTAATGAAGGAGCTCCTCAATGGAATGAAATTTACCTTCAAGTGTGTTGTTAAAATACGGTAAAAATTTGTGTTCACCGTGTACAATATACAATTATTACAAGGTCCCATAACAGTTCTCGCTGCTCAAAAGTCCCGATTACTATTTTCCACAAATAAAGATTAAATTGGTGGCTAAGTGACACTTCGGGAGATTATTTTTGAATATTATCCCCTTACTATATATTTGGAACAATTGTCAATTTTTTTTTAAATGAAACACCCTGTAAGGTTTTCTGTTTTTATGACCAAAATGAAAAAAGAGTCAGGACGTGAAAAAATTTGTTTCGCCTACAAATCTTCAAAAAATTACTAGACACTCAAATGTAACTTTTACGAAAAAATACTTGAATTGCCTTTAGTAGAAGACTCGAAGATGTCCTGGTTAAATTTTCATTATGTTGGAATATACACGGCAGACGAAATTATTTTATACACCACTCCTTCCAAGAGTTGGGTTAATTTACACTCCAAATACATCAACCGCTTAAGAAACCATGTTTAAATTATGAAAAAAGAATTTTTTTAAGTTAAAGGTAGCCCAATTACCCACCTACGTGTAGGGAAAACTGCAGAGGACTGCTATGGACATTTACGACCATTTTCAAAATAATTAGCAACATTTATTCAAAAATTCCATGAACTCGGTAAAGCTGACTTTCAGAAACACCAAACGAGCTGGCTAAGAAAGGGTTTAATAGCCTTTCCTGTGACCTTGAGCCAATCAATAAACCACTGTTAATACCATCCTTAATAATAACATTAGTTACAGACTGAAAGAAGGGCAAGCTGCTGTCAAAGCAAAAGAGGGACAATGTCGATTACATAAGCATCCCCACAAGAGAGTCATAGTTACTCCAGCCAAGTGGAGTGGTGCCGAAGTTACGATACACCCGCAGAGGGTACCCCCCTATAGGCTCAGACCGCCCATCATGTTGGGCTTAGACGCACACTGCGCCTCTTACGCCTCGGAGGTCGAATTCGGTGTATGACTAGTGTCCAGCCACTCGGAAATACTGGCGAGAACCACCCGGCTCCTGGGTTACAGGCTTACGCTAGTATTACAAGCTGACCCAAAACCATCTCGTCAAGTGTTGATTGTTGATACTAGGGGCAGACCGACACCAGAAACTACAACTCACTTCCGAGTGATGTGCCTCCTCGTGAGGACTGACCACACCAGATTTAGGCGAACCCAAACAACTACCTGCTGTGTGTGGCCAGCGAGACCACCCTCTAAGAGGGTGCCTAATCTCAACTGTGGACGTGGACGAGATTCATACATAATTTTACTTAGTAGCTGAGCCAAGGCCCCCACGAAGCCAACCTCCTATCTCACTACACGGGGCACCAGTTCGGCGGATCGCTAAGTTAGACCGTTCCGTCACGTAGAGCAAGTTACGGGTCAACAAAGTCCACGCGTTGAACGACTCACTTAACCATCTCATCCCTGACTGGGATGATAGTTGGAGGTTTTTACACCTCTACCGCCACCTCTACCGCGCTACTTCTCTAGCACTCCGTTACTCTTAAAGAAGATGTTGAATTAGCGTGGATAAGTCTGTTCGAGACCTGGTGGTCTGTAACGAACACGTGGCACCGGGTTGTCCCTACCAGCTTATTGTCGCGTCAAGAGGAGAGAGTACGTTACAACCGGAAACCCGTGATGTACAATCCCGCACTGACTAAGTACATCCCTCCCCTGGTGTGAAGGTTGCACTATCATATCAGCAACTGACTTGGCATCTGTCTTACGAGACGAGTACAGCTATAGAAAGTTCGAAGTGTCAGATGTTACATCAGAACACCCCGTGTGATCTCATCCGCCAAGACGTTCACACTACTCGCAGACGTTAATCCTTTGCTCGCTCCTCATGCAAGAGACGGGATAGAAACATTCACTGTTTTAGGGGTAAACTCCAGCGAGTGCAAGTTTGCATCTGCTTTGCCCACTGCCAAGCTCTAACGTCGACAAAACGATACGTGTTGGGGAACTTCTGGCTCGATATCATAGCTGGAATAAGCACCACCCCTAAATCCAGAATTCTGGAGTTTGGCCTACATGTAGGATGACTTAAGATCTGATGGGCACGGAGAGGCTGCTTGGGGGTAGTAAGTGTAGGGAGCTAGCCCTCCTTCATAAATAGTCCAGATCAAGATCAGACACGGTATTTTGACTACTTAGGCTCAGTGGAAGATTTTTTTTTATAATGGTGGAAATCGCTTTTCCAAAAAGCCTGACATCCTGTACTTTAACTACTAATTCCTGAAACACTACCTTTTGTTTAGTTCATTCGTGATTTAGAATGGAATCTCTCTAATAGGTAATGAGAACTGTGATACCGAACGGGAACCCACTGTTGCGGGATTCTGCATAAAACCGTATAAATGCGTGATCTTTGAACGTTAAATCATTTATCA
This sequence comes from Malthinus flaveolus, assembly GCA_950108345.1. Taxonomy (NCBI): domain Eukaryota; kingdom Metazoa; phylum Arthropoda; class Insecta; order Coleoptera; family Cantharidae; genus Malthinus; species Malthinus flaveolus. The sequence goes on from OX467286.1 coordinate 13,555,703, forward strand.
AATCGCGTGTACAACTATTGGTTTTTATTTATTACCATCTAATAGTAAATGCCTTACACGCCTCCCGCCTCTTTCCGCCAAACTTTTTAATTTCGAATTTCAGTTTGTTCTAAATTTTCGGATTTTTAGGTTAGGCAAGTGACATGCTTGTGGTGTGGCAACCTGTTAGTCTCACAATTTGGTAAGATGGGAAGCGTCGCTTTAATAGTTTTCCACGACACACCTGTGGAGCCAATCTCAAATCTCAAGTGTGTCACCTGTCTTGTTACGTTAATTGAAATATCCTTTACAAAAGTATTTTTTGATTGTTTATCTATTCGAACAATATTTCTCAATACTTGTTATAATTTTTTCAATGGGTTAATAATAAATTATAATACTTTCATAGTTATTTCAATAGATAACCTTAACTTTTTATTAATTAATAATTAAAGCTGGCAAAAAGTTGCGAGAAATGTCACATACCTTGGAAAATGTTTTCAACCTTTCAATTTTGATATGTTTTAAAAGAGTTCGTTTTGCCTTTAGAATTAATAGTGAGAGGAAAATACGTAAATAACTAGTTCTTGCGGATATTGTGTATTTCCTACGAGCATTTATTTATTTCTTGTTTGCGAAATGTGCTTAAATCAATTTGTAACGAAAAAATAATGTAATCGATATGTAATATTGTTCAATGTTTACGCAGCTATTTACCCAATTCTTCCTGAATACGTGAATACACACACTAGTTTTATAATATTAAAGACACTTACGCGAAGTTTAAAAAATAGTAATTAATTTTTTTGAACGATCATTTAAGAAAGTAATACAGTATTACAGCTAATTATTGGTGTGCGATGTTGAAAAATAATTTATTTTAAGTAGGTGATGAGTAATTAGCATATTTTACTTGAAGAGGTAACTTACACGCGCAGAGTGACCCCTAAATCTTTTACGCGAACTTTTAAGACTCGTCTTAGGTCAAATTGAAGATAGAAAATGTATAAACATCGATAGTTAGCTGACTTATTATCCAAATAAGCGCCAGGGTATTTCTTTTTCATGACGATTCTGCTCGAAATAACAACAAGCGAAGCAGGGAGAGCTCCGGAAAAGTTGGGATGTCAACGTACGACTAAAACGACGGAAGGAGAGCATTCCCAGACGAAAGCCCTTGTAAGCCTGCGTGGATTGTCTAAAATAAGCCTTTTCAATACACTTTGAGAGCAGTAATTGGAAAAACATTAAAATGGATAGAAAATTAAGAAACTTTCAAGAAGAGCCTAGGAAGGAGCTGGAAAAGCTACGTTAACGAAGTAGATTCTAATAGAATTAGAAGAGTACCGATAAGTCTATAATATGCTGAACACGGAACTGGAAATCCTAATTCGATGAAGAGAAACGGTTTACTTAAAGAACGAATAGTTTGGGCAATTCTCTTTGGAGCATCTTCTTTCCGCGAATGTTGTGACGACTTCTTGTGAAAGCCTCACAGTGCGGCAGAAGATGAATTGGAGTTTCTCTACCTCTGCACATCCTCTGCATATAGTGGGTCTTCTTCTAGTCCCATTGTATACAGGTACTTTTAAAGCTGGCTATGTCTCGTTATCGGTACCGTTGCCAGTCGTAGCTCACCTCTACTCACTACTACTCACTTTACAGTAGGGAGTTGGTTCTTTTGTCAGAGGGTTTCTCCATTTCGTTAGAAGTTAGAAGTGACTGCATTTCTCTCTTAGCCATTTCATAAGGAATGCCACAGGCTGGTTCTGGTCCGATGGCCCAAACTACCAATTGGGGAAATTCTGGACTTTATCAAAAGCACAGAGCTCACACAAAGAAAGAGTATGTCCGAGGCGCACAATAGGGCCAAGAGGTCGTGGTGCAAGGAACCACTGGGGGCCAGCCTCAGGAAAAATAATGATAATAATAAAGGACGAATAAGAAGAAAAAAGATCATAAATAAGATCAGAAAATCATAAACGTGTTCTGGAGAATAGAAGAACATCTGTTGCCTACTTTTCTCTGGGCCGCCAGTTACCGTCGTTATTTTTGGGATGGGCGAAAAAGACGTAAAATCGACCAAATAAATTTAGATTTATTGGATTCGGGAGGTCATCCCTTATCCAAAAAGTTATGTGTTGAATAAAAGTATTTCTTGTAAGAAGTGTCCCAGCACGGACGGTGGTAGTCGTTCAGTTTTTGGTCCAGTAGTACGGAGTTAAAGGTCCCGGATACCAACTCCGTATCCACCAAATCAACTTTACGTTTACCTGACCTTAGAGTATTCTCAACGCTCAGCTATATATGCTGGCCACACTCCCTGCATTATAATATTGGTCTTATTAACTAATCGTACCCCCACGGTGTCATCAAACGCCTAAAGGTATAACTACTGTGCTTTAGTAGTTTGACCATACATGCAGAAAAATTCTGAACAAGTATAAAATTTTTTTTATTGACTGACCAATAATTGAAATCCCAATATAATAATAGATAACTAATAATAAATGAACCTGAAACATCGTAATTTTTCGGTTGATTTATTTTTTCTAAATGCTTAATTTATTATTAGAAATTTGGGAAATTCTTTTAGTTTGAATAATTACCATCTCGTACGTTTAGAAAATTAATCGAGAAAAATAAACGAAGTTTCTAACGACTCGATCTTGATTCAATGAAAAAAAAATAAACAAACCTTTCTAAACTGTAAATCTTTTAAAAATCCAAATTGGAATCACTAAACACAATAATAAGTTTAACACCAACAAACACTTTGTATTATATAAATAATTACAATTAAAGTAAATAAATAAATCGAAAGCGTTCGCTTCCTTACGCGAAATCGAATGAACGACTATACTTCCACTACTCAACAACACGTGAAGAGTTATTCTTGAGCGTTTTCGCAACTCGAGTCGGTGAGAGTCTACGAGAGAGTGTCGAACATTTTACATTAAAATATGCAACAGTTACCTCTGCAGCTCTACACAGAAATTAGGCAAAACCAAAACGACTTAATAAAATTATCATTTTTTTCTCCTACTCAACCTTTTGCCACTTAAGTAGAATTCACTTTCAGTTAAAAGTAAGAGTTTGTTGTTAAATGTCTCATTTGTATATTTTTTACTACTCATTGTTTACTTACCTTCCTTTCTCAAACAATTTACAAATTACACAATTTAATTTAAATTGACGTCCGAGAAACTTTAAGAAAAAATTATTTGTGGGCGCCAGGAAAATTATTAATTAGACTCTTGTAAAAGTAAACGTACGAAAGTCGATCAAAAAGTGTATCTAGTTGCCCTTAGTCGATTAATTGGGCGATTTAAGTCAAGTGCACGCTTTTTACTAAACTCGAGCCTATTTTAGTGGAACTAAAGTTAAAACAAGTCGTTCGTTCCAATTAAAAACGCAACAATATGTAATTTTATACTCAATTTACATTCAGGATATTACAAATTAAATTAATTAAATTCGATCTGATTGCTATAATTTTACTTTCTTTGTGGTAACTCAGTTGTATAAATAAAATTGTTCAATTGCCTTACTGAAACAATAAATTCGACGAGTCGTATTATAACGTTAATAAGAAGTTGTAATTACAACTTGGCGAGTGGAGAAATGTAAATTTTTGTAAAATCGCCATCCGTGTACGAGCTGTACCTGCCTTTTAAATATTGTAATTGTTGGAGGTTTCTTCACAAGCCGTACATTTTAGCTACTCGTACGAAATTGTTAGGTACAAATTATGACATTACTATCCACTCGGGTGGAAATGAAATGTGTTCTCATCAACAGTCACTGAAACAGGCTAGAAGACAATTCTTTTTACGAGCGTTACAACAGCAGCAATTCAATTGGCATCGCAAATCGCAACAACCTGCCGCAGGTAAGGATAAACAGGTATATTTTTACAACGTAATAATGCAATTGGTTAGTTTTTTAAATTCCAAAATGTCAAGTTTAGGTTTCAGTCTTTTAGTCACTTGAATATTTCTTTTAACTTTAAAGAACGATAAGCTACATGATGAAGATATAACAGTGGGAACTGCGTAATAGCATAAAGCATTGAAAAGCAACAACGTAACAATGAAGTTTGTTTTTAATGTCGTATTGTATGAAGAATTAACTTCCTATAAATTTAGCGTCCGAAAAATCGAATAATAAGATACCAAAACAGCAGTGTTTTCACCGACATCTATGAATGAGCAAATGCGCTTTATTAGAGCCGTCAATGTAGGCAATTGTTTTACACGGCTTGGCTGAAAAGTTTTACATTATGTAGTTAGATCGATAATTACAGATGGCGTCAAATATTACTCGTTCTTTTCCTAAAAAAACAATTTTTCCACAATTTGGAAGATGTTAAACTATATGAAACGCAACCCACAATACAGCTGTGTTCTGTGTTACAGCTACACCATACCATCAACACACCAACACTCTCCAAAAATGTTATTAGTGTACTATTGTATTTTATTTGTTACTTTTATCTAGTGTATAAAGATTTAAACGACAATTCTTTAAAGTATGACTCGGGCATGATTTGGCTCCTGCTAGGATAGTTATCGACGTGATTTTGACTTCGTGAAATTGCTAATAATCCGGGAGGCAGATGACACTTTTACTAAACGATTAAGTATAAAGACTTAAACGATGCAGGATGATAGAGCATAGCAAAAGGTAGGCTTTGCTCTTTTTCAGTTTTTCGCTTTTAACTGTAAACATTCATACTTTTTGAGAGCAATGCTTTATATAAAAGTAAACTACATCAAATTTTCTACCAATTATATCTGTTTGATTGTTTTCTCAGACGAATGATTTCTGCGCTAGGGCGCGTTAAAGATTAAGAAAATTCCAAAATCGGCCAAAAAGTGTTTTTTAGGTTTTTGGTTATAACTCCAAAACAACTCCTTTTATGAGAAAAGTGCATATATACGAATATAAACTACATAAAATTTCCTACAAACTATATTTTTTAGATTCCTTCCTAAAACGAATGGTTTACGAGCTAGAGTACGTTAAAGATTGACAAAAATTCCATAATCGGCCAGAAAACTGTTTTATTGGAATTTTGCTAATAATTCGACAACTATTCAATTTATGAGAAAAGTGCTTCTCTAAGTATATAAACTACATCTGATTTCCTACAGATTATATTCTTTAGATTCTTTCCTCAAACAAATGGTTTACGCGCTAGAGCACGTTTAAGATTGACAAAAATTCCATAATCGGCCAGAAAACTGTTTTATTGGAATTTTGCTAATAATTCGACAACTATTCAATTTATGAGAAAAGTGCTTCTCTAAGTATATAAACTACATCTGATTTCCTACAGATTATATTCTTTAGATTCTTTCCTCAAACAAATGGTTTACGCGCTAGAGCACGTTTAAGACTGACAAAAATTCCATAATCGGCCAGAAAACTGCTTTATTGGAATTTTGCTAATAACTCGACAACTATTCAATTTATGAGAAAAGTGCTTCTCTTAGTATATAAACTACATCTGATTTCCTACAGATTATGTTCTTTAGATTCTTTCCTCAAACAAATGGTTTACGCGCTAGAGCACGTTAAAGATTGACAAAAATTCCATAATCGGCCAGAAAACTGCTTTATTGGAATTTTGCTAATAACTCGACAACTATTCAATTTATGATAAAAGTGCTTCTCTAAATATATAAACTACATCTGATTTCCTACAGATTATATTCTTTAGATTCTTTCCTCAAACAAATGGTTTACGCGCTAGAGCACGTTTAAGATTGACAAAAATTCCATAATCGGCCAGAAAACTGTTTTATTAGAATTTTGCTAATAACTCGACAACTATTCAATTTATGAGAAAAGTGCTTCTCTTAGTATATAAACTACATCTGATTTCCTACAGATTATATTCTTTAGATTCTTTCCTCAAACAAATGGTTTACGCGCTAGAGCACGTTTAAGATTGACAAAAATTCCATAATCGGCCAGAAAACTGTTTTATAGGAATTTTGCTAATAACTCGACAACTATTCAATTTATGAGAAAAGTGCTTCTCTAAGTATATAAACTACATCTGATTTCCTAAAGATTATGTTCTTTAGATTCTTTGCTCAAACATATGGTTTACGCGCTAGAGCACGTTAAAGATTGACAAATATTTCATAATCAACCAGAAAACTGTTTTATTGGAATTTTGCTAATAACTCGACAACTATTCAATTTATGAGAAAAGTGCTTCTCTAAGTATATAAACTACATCTGATTTCCTACAGATTATATTCTTTAGATTCTTTCCTCAAACAAATGGTTTACGCGCTAGAGCACGTTTAAGATTGACAAAAATTCCATAATCGGCCAGAAAACTGTTTTATTAGAATTTTGCTAATAACTCGACAACTATTCAATTTATGAGAAAAGTGCTTCTCTTAGTATATAAACTACATCTGATTTCCTACAGATTATATTCTTTAGATTCTTTCCTCAAACAAATGGTTTACGCGCTAGAGCACGTTTAAGATTGACAAAAATTCCATAATCGGCCAGAAAACTGTTTTATAGGAATTTTGCTAATAACTCGACAACTATTCAATTTATGAGAAAAGTGCTTCTCTAAGTATATAAACTACATCTGATTTCCTACAGATTATATTCTTTAGATTCTTTCCTCAAACAAATGGTTTACGCGCTAGAGCACGTTTAAGATTGACAAAAATTCCATAATCGGCCAGAAAACTGTTTTATTAGAATTTTGCTAATAACTCGACAACTATTCAATTTATGAGAAAAGTGCTTCTCTAAGTATATAAACTACATCTGATTTCCTACAGATTATATTCTTTAGATTCTTTCCTCAAACAAATGGTTTACGCGCTAGAGCACGTTTAAGATTGACAAAAATTCCATAATCGGCCAGAAAACTGCTTTATTGGAATTTTGCTAATAACTCGACAACTATTCAATTTATGAGAAAAGTGCTTCTCTTAGTATATAAACTACATCTGATTTCCTACAGATTATGTTCTTTAGATTCTTTCCTCAAACAAATGGTTTACGCGCTAGAGCACGTTAAAGATTGACAAAAATTCCATAATCGGCCAGAAAACTGCTTTATTGGAATTTTGCTAATAACTCGACAACTATTCAATTTATGATAAAAGTGCTTCTCTAAATATATAAACTACATCTGATTTCCTACAGATTATATTCTTTAGATTCTTTCCTCAAACAAATGGTTTACGCGCTAGAGCACGTTTAAGATTGACAAAAATTCCATAATCGGCCAGAAAACTGTTTTATTAGAATTTTGCTAATAACTCGACAACTATTCAATTTATGAGAAAAGTGCTTCTCTTAGTATATAAACTACATCTGATTTCCTACAGATTATATTCTTTAGATTCTTTCCTCAAACAAATGGTTTACGCGCTAGAGCACGTTTAAGATTGACAAAAATTCCATAATCGGCCAGAAAACTGTTTTATTAGAATTTTGCTAATAACTCGACAACTATTCAATTTATGAGAAAAGTGCTTCTCTTAGTATATAAACTACATCTGATTTCCTAAAGATTATGTTCTTTAGATTCTTTGCTCAAACATATGGTTTACGCGCTAGAGCACGTTAAAGATTGACAAATATTTCATAATCAACCAGAAAACTGTTTTATTGGAATTTTGCTAATAACTCGACAACTATTCAATTTATGAGAAAAGTGCTTCTCTAAGTATATAAACTACATCTGATTTCCTACAGATTATATTCTTTAGATTCTTTCCTCAAACAAATGGTTTACGCGCTAGAGCACGTTTAAGATTGACAAAAATTCCATAATCGGCCAGAAAACTGTTTTATTAGAATTTTGCTAATAACTCGACAACTATTCAATTTATGAGAAAAGTGCTTCTCTTAGTATATAAACTACATCTGATTTCCTACAGATTATATTCTTTAGATTCTTTCCTCAAACAAATGGTTTACGCGCTAGAGCACGTTTAAGATTGACAAAAATTCCATAATCGGCCAGAAAACTGTTTTATAGGAATTTTGCTAATAACTCGACAACTATTCAATTTATGAGAAAAGTGCTTCTCTAAGTATATAAACTACATCTGATTTCCTACAGATTATATTCTTTAGATTCTTTCCTCAAACAAATGGTTTACGCGCTAGAGCACGTTTAAGATTGACAAAAATTCCATAATCGGCCAGAAAACTGTTTTATTAGAATTTTGCTAATAACTCGACAACTATTCAATTTATGAGAAAAGTGCTTCTCTAAGTATATAAACTACATCTGATTTCCTACAGATTATATTCTTTAGATTCTTTCCTCAAACAAATGGTTTACGCGCTAGAGCACGTTTAAGATTGACAAAAATTCCATAATCGGCCAGAAAACTGTTTTATTAGAATTTTGCTAATAACTCGACAACTATTCAATTTATGAGAAAAGTGCTTCTCTAAGTATATAAACTACATCTGATTTCCTACAGATTATATTCTTTAGATTCTTTCCTCAAACAAATGGTTTACGCGCTAGAGCACGTTTAAGATTGACAAAAATTCCATAATCGGCCAGAAAACTGTTTTATTAGAATTTTGCTAATAACTCGACAACTATTCAATTTATGAGAAAAGTGCTTCTCTAAGTATATAAACTACATCTGATTTCCTACAGATTATATTCTTTAGATTCTTTCCTCAAACAAATGGTTTACGCGCTAGAGCACGTTTAAGATTGACAAAAATTCCATAATCGGCCAGAAAACTGTTTTATTAGAATTTTGCTAATAACTCGACAACTATTCAATTTATGAGAAAAGTGCTTCTCTTAGTATATAAACTACATCTGATTTCCTACAGATTATATTCTTTAGATTCTTTCCTCAAACAAATGGTTTACGCGCTAGAGCACGTTTAAGATTGACAAAAATTCCATAATCGGCCAGAAAACTGTTTTATTAGAATTTTGCTAATAACTCGACAACTATTCAATTTATGAGAAAAGTGCTTCTCTTAGTATATAAACTACATCTGATTTCCTACAGATTATATTCTTTAGATTCTTTCCTCAAACAAATGGTTTACGCGCTAGAGCACGTTTAAGATTGACAAAAATTCCATAATCGGCCAGAAAACTGTTTTATAGGAATTTTGCTAATAACTCGACAACTATTCAATTTATGAGAAAAGTGCTTCTCTAAGTATATAAACTACATCTGATTTCCTACAGATTATGTTCTTTAGATTCTTTCCTCAAACAAATGGTTTACGCGCTAGAGCACGTTAAAGATTGACAAATATTTCATAATCAACCAGAAAACTGTTTTATTGGAATTTTGCTAATAACTCGACAACTATTCAATTTATGAGAAAAGTGCTTCTCTAAGTATATAAACTACATCTGATTTCCTACAGATTATATTCTTTAGATTCTTTCCTCAAACAAATGGTTTACGCGCTAGAGCACGTTTAAGATTGACAAAAATTCCATAATCGGCCAGAAAACTGTTTTATTAGAATTTTGCTAATAACTCGACAACTATTCAATTTATGAGAAAAGTGCTTCTCTTAGTATATAAACTACATCTGATTTCCTACAGATCATATTCTTTAGATTCTTTCCTCAAACAAATGGTTTACGCGCTAGAGCACGTTTAAGATTGACAAAAATTCCATAATCGGCCAGAAAACTGTTTTATAGGAATTTTGCTAATAACTCGACAACTATTCAATTTATGAGAAAAGTGCTTCTCTAAGTATATAAACTACATCTCATTTCCTACAGATTATGTTCTTTAGATTCTTTCCTCAAACAAATGGTTTACGCGCTAGAGCACGTTAAAGATTGACAAATATTTCATAATCAACCAGAAAACTGTTTTATTGGAATTTTGCTAATAACTCGACAACTATTCAATTTATGAGAAAAGTGCTTCTCTAAGTATATAAACTACATCTGATTTCCTACAGATTATGTTCTTTAGATTCTTTCCTCAAACAAATGGTTTACGCGCTAGAGCACGTTAAAGATTGACAAATATTTCATAATCAACCAGAAAACTGTTTTATTGGAATCTTGCTAATAACTCGACAACTATTCAATTTATGAGAAAAGTGCTTCTCTAAGTATATAAACTACATCTGATTTCCTACAGATTATATTCTTTAGATTCTTTCCTCAAACAAATGGTTTACGCGCTAGAGCACGTTTAAGATTGACAAAAATTCCATAATCGGCCAGAAAACTGTTTTATTAGAATTTTGCTAATAACTCGACAACTATTCAATTTATGAGAAAAGTGCTTCTCTTAGTATATAAACTACATCTGATTTCCTACAGATTATATTCTTTAGATTCTTTCCTCAAACAAATGGTTTACGCGCTAGAGCACGTTTAAGATTGACAAAAATTCCATAATCGGCCAGAAAACTGTTTTATAGGAATTTTGCTAATAACTCGACAACTATTCAATTTATGAGAAAAGTGCTTCTCTAAGTATATAAACTACATCTGATTTCCTACAGATTATGTTCTTTAGATTCTTTCCTCAAACAAATGGTTTACGCGCTAGAGCACGTTAAAGATTGACAAATATTTCATAATCAACCAGAAAACTGTTTTATTGGAATTTTGCTAATAACTCGACAACTATTCAATTTATGAGAAAAGTGCTTCTCTAAGTATATAAACTACATCTGATTTCCTACAGATTATGTTCTTTAGATTCTTTCCTCAAACAAATGGTTTACGCGCTAGAGCACGTTAAAGATTGACAAATATTTCATAATCAACCAGAAAACTGTTTTATTGGAATTTTGCTAATAACTCGACAACTATTCAATTTATGAGAAAAGTGCTTCTCTTAGTATATAAACTACATCTGATTTCCTACAGATTATGTTCTTTAGATTCTTTCCTCAAACAAATGGTTTACGCGCTAGAGCACGTTAAAGATTGACAAATATTTCATAATCAACCAGAAAACTGTTTTATTGGAATTTTGCTAATAACTCGACAACTATTCAATTTATGAGAAAAGTGCTTCTCTAAGTATATAAACTACATCTGATTTCCTACAGATTATGTTCTTTAGATTCTTTCCTCAAACAAATGGTTTACGCGCTAGAGCACGTTAAAGATTGACAAATATTTCATAATCAACCAGAAAACTGTTTTATTGGAATTTTGCTAATAACTCGACAACTATTCAATTTATGAGAAAAGTGCTTCTCTAAGTATATAAACTACATCTGATTTCCTACAGATTATGTTCTTTAGATTCTTTCCTCAAACAAATGGTTTACGCGCTAGAGCACGTTAAAGATTGACAAATATTTCATAATCAACCAGAAAACTGTTTTATTGGAATTTTGCTAATAACTCGACAACTATTCAATTTATGAGAAAAGTGCTTCTCTAAGTATATAAACTACATCTGATTTCCTACAGATTATGTTCTTTAGATTCTTTCCTCAAACAAATGGTTTACGCGCTAGAGCACGTTAAAGATTGACAAATATTTCATAATCAACCAGAAAACTGTTTTATTGGAATTTTGCTAATAACTCGACAACTATTCAATTTATGAGAAAAGTGCTTCTCTTAGTATATAAACTACATCTGATTTCCTACAGATTATGTTCTTTAGATTCTTTCCTCAAACAAATGGTTTACGCGCTAGAGCACGTTAAAGATTGACAAATATTTCATAATCAACCAGAAAACTGTTTTATTGGAATTTTGCTAATAACTCGACAACTATTCAATTTATGAGAAAAGTGCTTCTCTAAGTATATAAACTACATCTGATTTCCTACAGATTATGTTCTTTAGATTCTTTCCTCAAACAAATGGTTTACGCGCTAGAGCACGTTAAAGATTGACAAATATTTCATAATCAACCAGAAAACTGTTTTATTGGAATTTTGCTAATAACTCGACAACTATTTATTTTATGAGAAAGGTGCTTCTATAAGTATATAAACTACATGCGATTTCCTACAGCTTATATATTTAGTGCTTCTATATGACTATAAACTATGTACTACATCAAATTTTTTGTAAATTATATATGATAAATTCCTTCCTCAAATAAATGGTTTAAGCGCTAGAACGCGTTAAAGATTGACAAAAATTCTAAAACTAGCCAAAAAACTGTTTTATTGCTTGTAACTCGAAAACTAAGCACTTTTAGAGAAAAGCATTTTTATAGAAAATATATACAAAAAGGTTAATCTAAGCCTATTTATTTTTGATTCTTTCCTCAGACGAATGGTTTAGGCGCTAGAGCGCGTTAAAGATTAAGAAAATTCCAAAGTCGGCCAAAAAGTGTTCTTCTTTAGATTTTTGGTTATAACTCCAAAACTGCCCCTTGTATGAGATAAGTGCTTCTATATGAATATAAACTACTTCAAATTTCCAACAAATTATGTTGTTTAGATTTCTTTCTGAAACAAATCGTTTAGGCGCCAGAGCCAGAGCGCGTTAAAGATTGGCTAATATTTAAAAATTGGCGAAAAAACTGTTTTTTAGATTTTCGCTTATAACTCGAAAACTACTCTTTTTATGAAAAAAATGCTTTTATATGAATATAAACTACATCAAATTTCCTGCAATTTGTATCTGAGAGATTTCTTCTTCAAACGTGTAGTTTAGGCGCTAGACCGCCTTTAAGATTTAAGATTGACAAAAATTCCTAAACCAGCCAAAAAACCGTTTTGTTGCTTATAACTCAAAAACTATGCACTTTTAAAGAAAAACAGAGAAAGTATACCAAAAAGTTGACCTTGAAAATTTTGAGAACGTTTGCCTGCTTCGCTAATGGCTGAAAGAGTCAAGAAAAGTTTTTGGAAACTTATCATACATTTTAATTTTTATTAAAAATAATTTATTTCATACTGTACGGGTATTGCTACTTTCCGTCATTAATTTGAGTCCGGGAAATGGCACATTACATCACTAGGCCGGGAAGTGCTGCTAAGTAACACTTCCCGGACTGCTTGGCGAAATTTTCGTAAAGAATTTTATTTTTAAATTTTTGCTTGAAAAAAGCTTTCCGGCAGTGGGGTTTGAACCCAAACCTCTGGGTGAAATGCAAGGCTGCTATCCCCTATACCAAACGAACGCCTATAATATGTAAAGCGTAAAGTTATAAAGTACTTAGTTATTTGTTGCTAAGTAACGAATATAAAGTGGATGATGTGATTTAAAATGAAATACCTACAGCGGATGTTTAATTTGACATTTCTAAAATGACGATTTTATACAAAGAAATTATTCAAATAAAAGAACTGAAATAAAAATTTATACGATATACGCCCGTGTAGTGATTATTAAAGCATTCGTTTCGAAATTCGGGACTCAGCTTTGCTTCGTCCGTAAACATCTAACTCATGCTTTAATAGGTCACTTCCCGGACGAATGACGTAAATAACTATTTCGTCCAGTTTATGCTTGTGCTTATGTGTATGCTTATGAATATTTCAATCTGGCCCGTTTCTCACAAGTTTTGATGACCCCTACTTTAGTTTTGGCCCCCAAAAAACCGGAGTGCTCTCTGTTTTTTGCACTATAAGTTTTCCGAAGGTACTACTTTCTATCTTTGGGGAAATGCATTGCTTCGAAAATCTCAAGCTAGTCCAGCGTAGCTGGGTGGGACATTCAAACCAAATCAATTCTTAAATAAGAGATGTTATATGTATTCGGAGAAGAGCATGCTATTATCTAGCGAGTTCTGGAAAAGCAACTTGATTTTATACCCTAGAAAATTTGGAATGGTATTTAGTACCTCGAGAAGGAAATTTTTTAAATCTCCAAGTAATTATTATCTTATATCGTACGTAATAGAAGATGCGAGCAGCAAAAACGTAATAACCAAAAATAGTTAGATCTAATACGTTGTAAATGAACCCCAACATACACACATAAGTGAAAAAACTTTAAATGAGAAAATTTGTTTTCCACCGAGTGCCTCGGGAATCGAACCCAAGACTTTGCTATTTCCGGTAGCACGCCTATACCCAATACACTACGGAGGCCAACATACTTTCAACAAGCCATCCGGCATTGTTTAAATGCGTCGAGACAGCGAAATATATATAAATCAAATTAGTATGGATACAACAATCATACGTGAATAAATTACACATTTTTAAATATTTAGGGTTAATTAGTTAGATAGATCTAATACGTTGTAAATGAACCCCAACATACACACATAAGTGAAAAAACTTTAAATGAGAAAATTTGTTTTCCACCGAGTGCCTCGGGAATCGAACCCAAGACTTTGCTATTTCCGGTAGCACGCCTATACCCAATACACTACGGAGGCCAACATACTTTCAACAAGCCATCCGGCATTGTTTAAATGCCGGATTAAATGACGAAATGAATTTAAATGACGCATTTAAACAATGCCGGATGGCTTGTTGAAAGTATGTTGGCCTCCGTAGTGTATTGGGTATAGGCGTGCTACCGGAAATAGCAAAGTCTTGGGTTCGATTCCCGAGGCACTCGGTGGAAAACAAATTTTCTCATTTAAAGTTTTTTCACTTATGTGTGTATGTTGGGGTTCATTTACAACGTATTAGATCTATCTAACTAATTAACCCTAAATATTTAAAAATGTGTAATTTATTCACGTATGATTGTTGTATCCATACTAATTTGATTTATATATATTTCGCTGTCTCGACGCATTTAAACAATGCCGGATGGCTTGTTGAAAGTATGTTGGCCTCCGTAGTGTATTGGGTATAGGCGTGCTACCGGAAATAGCAAAGTCTTGGGTTCGATTCCCGAGGCACTCGGTGGAAAACAAATTTTCTCATTTAAAGTTTTTTCACTTATGTGTGTATGTTGGGGTTCATTTACAACGTATTAGATCTATCTAACTAATTAACCCTAAATATTTAAAAATGTGTAATTTATTCACGTATGATTGTTGTATCCATACTAATTTGATTTATATATATTTCGCTGTCTCGACGCATTTAAACAATGCCGGATGGCTTGTTGAAAGTATGTTGGCCTCCGTAGTGTATTGGGTATAGGCGTGCTACCGGAAATAGCAAAGTCTTGGGTTCGATTCCCGAGGCACTCGGTGGAAAACAAATTTTCTCATTTAAAGTTTTTTCACTTATGTGTGTATGTTGGGGTTCATTTACAACGTATTAGATCTATCTAACTAATTAACCCTAAATATTTAAAAATGTGTAATTTATTCACGTATGATTGTTGTATCCATACTAATTTGATTTATATATATTTCGCTGTCTCGACGCATTTAAACAATGCCGGATGGCTTGTTGAAAGTATGTTGGCCTCCGTAGTGTATTGGGTATAGGCGTGCTACCGGAAATAGCAAAGTCTTGGGTTCGATTCCCGAGGCACTCGGTGGAAAACAAATTTTCTCATTTAAAGTTTTTTCACTTATGTGTGTATGTTGGGGTTCATTTACAACGTATTAGATCTATCTAACTAATTAACCCTAAATATTTAAAAATGTGTAATTTATTCACGTATGATTGTTGTATCCATACTAATTTGATTTATATATATTTCGCTGTCTCGACGCATTTAAACAATGCCGGATGGTTTGTTGAAAGTATGTTGGCCTCCGTAGTGTATTGGGTATAGGCGTGCTACCGGAAATAGCAAAGTCTTGGGTTCGATTCCCGAGGCACTCGGTGGAAAACAAATTTTCTCATTTAAAGTTTTTTCACTTATGTGTGTATGTTGGGGTTCATTTACAACGTATTAGATCTATCTAACTAATTAACCCTAAATATTTAAAAATGTGTAACCAAAAATAGTACAACTAAGTACTTACTTTTAGTACTTTTCACGTACATTGAACCTTTGTTTACATTACAATTATAGTGCTATGTCGTGTTTACACACTGAAGATACATACCTCCACTTTTACTCTTGTAACGATGAAAAAACGCGAAAATACCCAAAGCGACTTTCTTAAAAGAACAATATTTTTCAATTAGTCGTGTTTTAAAAAACATCTTATATAAGTTCGGATCTAATACGCTCGGGACAGTCTTCAAAAGAAATTTAGCGACTCGAAATGTTTATGGTAAGAAATTTTTTTTACAAGCGTTCCTTTACAATTTTTGTCTTTTTTGTAGAGGTTTCTCGTGATAATTTTAAAAATTAATCTGATATTAAGTACAAATGGGGAAGTTGCCGAAAAAAGTCTAATTAGAAACGAGTTAAAAGATGCAAATTTTCCGTATAAATTTTCGCAGCGAGCAGTGTTAAGCAGGCGGATTTTAACTAATGTGCAAGCAAATAATCAACAGCGAGGTTTGTATAAAATTACATATGCGTATTTACTTCCCCTTAATAATAAGTTGCTAATACCTTATTTGACGAGCGGTAATTAGGAGAAAATTAACGTCTTATTGGTAGTTCGTAGACGTAACGATTCGATCGTCATTAAAGGAAATTAAAACACCCCCTTATGTCTATTAAACGTATAATTAACGTCGAATTGCAGATATCGATCTCCTACCGACGTCTTCGAAAACTCTTAAAAACACGGAAATGCATGACGCGGTGAGCTCGAATATTGCACTAGTAGAGATGCTCCTGAATTCGGCGTTGGCAATTCGGCCCGACGCCGTTTCGAGTTTTAATCATCCGCAACATCTTCCCACGAACCCTTACGTCGCTCTTCTCCTGTCACATTATGGCAAATACATTCCTATTTTTGGTACAGGAAGAGGAATTTACGGGTACAATGCGGCCAACAATTATCATAACAATAAACCGTTTGGGGCCTATAAAATTTACGAAGACGAGGACGCATAAACGATTTGTTATTAAATTAATTTTAAAGAATTTGTTATTAGTATTTACGACGTATGTGTGAGTTATCAAATATCATATAAATGCTGAGAACCGTAAGATAAAAGAAGTTACAATGGTGGTTCATTACTTTTGTTAGAGAACAATGGGATGCAAGATAAGTCTTCTATTGTGGTGATAAATCATATCGAGTTTTTTTATTACATATACAATAGCCCTAGGTACTATTTCATGTAAGTACAATACTATACGTAATTTTGACTTCCGTATTAAATTTTTGTTATTTGATTTACATCTCGTGTACGTACTTGAAGGAATAAAGATGTTCATTTTTCACTAGTCTCAGACTCGTGACTCGCACCGCCATTAATTCTATCAACTATCAACTATTTCGGAATTAGAAGGAGCACTTCAATTTTGTATATTTTCCCACTATAAACAAAAGGAGTGTCTGTGGCCGAATTATCGCACCGAGACGAATTTTAATGTAAATATGTACCTACCAGCGAATCTATTTGTGTGCGAATCAAAACATAAATCTGTTTTCGCGAAATTTATTTTAATCCGACTTAAATTATTGTAGATTGTAGATGTGTTTATTAGGTACTACGGTTAGCAATATGAACGCCTTCAAAATTAAACTTCGGAGCATCCCCTTCTCGCGCGGTTAGCCCACGCGTATATTTTTTAATTTAAACGAGCACGAGCGTAATTTAGTAGTGCGAAGTAATTATTTATTTGAGTTTACCTTTAGAAGAAAATTCCCAGGCACGTTAAAGGCTCTGTCGTTGCCTAAAATAAGACTCGACTGCAAACTGAAAAATTTGCGACTCCCCAAAAACACAACCGTGACGTTCGTGACGATAAATCGAAGAAGTATATGATTTGGTCTTGGGTGGCTGAAAGTTTTGTTCATGAAAAATATCCTCCGGACGATTTCAGTTCACGATTGATCAAAAATTATCATTTGTGCAAAACGGTACTTTGCTTAATGTTCCGAACCTTTCCAATTCGAATAAATTTATTTATTGAACTTAGGAAGTTCAAAAGTCACCGATATCTTATACAGGGTGTTTATAAGTAACCAAGTGGTATAATACTAATAAAGAGGGTGATGTTTCTTCTATATACTTTTTCTCTTCCGATACTTAACCTCTCCAAAGAGGGAGCTTTTATGTGGTTCTCAAAATGGTGGGAAGAGAAAAAAAGACGAAATTTCCGAGAGGACCTCTTCTAATAAAATGACTAAGTTTAATGATACTCTATAATCCTTCTTGAAAATACCAACCCAAGAAAAAGGAACAAGGAACCTCTCTGATTTTCAGCTTCACAATTCTATTAATACGCGCTCGCACTGTGTACACCTATTCTCGATTGGCAAATTGGCATGAGAGACAACACGCTCGATGAATGCAAGAAAATTACCATAGATAGAAGAACAATGGATTTTTAATGTTTCTCGTAAAAGCTAAGGAGCTAAAGAGCTAAAATGAGTACTCTTGAAGTTGTCATAAATTAAAAATATTATAATAGAGATGTTTGCAGTTATTTTGCATTGATTGTTTAATACCGAGTTTTAATACCAAGTAATGTCTCTATTGTAATCTCTTGGTTGTATCTTAATTAATGTTTTTTTCAAGTACTCTTACTCACTCTTATTCGACATAGGTACTAATGTGGAAGCGCACCAACGATAAAATTAATAAAAACGGCTAATGTGCTCATAACAGGACTTTCTTGTACACGTTAGCTAATTCTACAAACTCTTAAAATGCTTAAAAAGATGGATAATTTTACAATCATTCCAAACCATCTAAAATATACAGGGAGTTGCATTTAAAATAATAATAATAAAATAATAAATTTTATTTGTGTGAATAACACAAGAGCGTTGAAACACCGTAATGCTTACATATAAACAGCCAGCACTCACTCTCAACGTTAAAAGGCCCTCTTGGATCCCAAACTGAAGTGTACGCGGAGACGGTCTTTGTATAATTTTTTAGGTCGTGCGCGAAGAGCGGGTCCGGCAAGAAAATTAGAATGTTTCAAGGGGCGGCGAAACATTCGGGTGGAGCGTTTACTAAGTCAGCTTTCCCCCTGGTATTATGGGAATGTACGTCTTCATAGAACCATAAAGTTGTTTTCATGAGCCTTTGTGTACAACAAGACATGGTATAATTGTAAAATATACATTGAAGAAAACGTTAAAACATTACTAAAAGCAAAATAACCTCTATAGCATCCTCCAGATAGCCCAGTCCCAGGACAACTCTCACCACTCGTCTTTGAAAACAGAATATGATCTTGAAATAAATGATCTTGATGTGGGTGCCAAACAAACTGAAACCCCACAAAACCCACTTGTCAATAGTGCCCTTTAGGTTCCAGATGAGAAAAACGCTCCTGATAGCTTACTAGGCAGTGACTCGATATGCTTCTCCCAAGACCGAATACTGCTGTTACCGACTTACCGAGATTCAGAATCAGTCTGCTCGCCCTAAACGACTCACCCGCCAACAACCGCATTACCATCAGAGTATCAGAGTGTCATAATCACTATTGCGATTATAAAGTCCCCTACACACGACCTGACGCGGTCGGCCTGATAGTCGATCCGACCAAATCAGGTGTGGCCTACACACGACCCAAGAAAGTCCCCTACACACGACCTGACGCGGTCGGCCTGATAGTCGGTCCGACCAAATCAGGTGTTGCCTACACGCTAAATCGTCCGACAACGCTCCACACGACCTGATTTGGTCAGGCGGTTGGATAGTCAGGTGGACGGGCCATCTGACAACTCCCGACGACCCGCCACAATAAATGTCAGACGACAAGCCTACACACGACCTGATATTCTACCTGATCTGACCAAATCGGCCCGACCGCCTGACCAAATCAGGTCGTGTGGAAGGGACTTTAGTTGTCGTATCGTTGACGAAAGGTATTAAATCAGAATCTGACGCAGATTTTGGCAAGTCGTTTATGTAGATCGAAAACAACAAAAGACCCAAAACTGAACCTTGCGGAACTCCGCAATTTACATCCCGAAGTCTCGACTGAGAGCCATCAATCTGCACCAGCTGCATCCTATTCCCTAAGTACGACCGAATAATTGAAACACTTTTTCAGAAAGCCTTTGTTGGCACTTTCTGATCAGAAAGTCATGCGAGACGCAATCGGAAGCCTTCGCGAGGTCGCAAAACTGACCACAAACTAAATCTTCACCAAACTGATCATGACGTCTGTCGTGCTAGTTTTAACTCAAAACCCGAATTGTCTTTTATTTAAAAGAAATCTATAGAAAATTTAACCCCATTAGTGGGCTAATCTCACGATAGTTTAAAAATCATAAGATACACAGGATGTTTTCAAAAACTCTTTTTGCTCGGCTAATTTTCCTCTCGCCCAGCTAGCCCCCCAACTTCCGGATCTTTTAGTATGTTGAACTGCAGGCTTCAACGCATCACCACACTAATTTTAAAACTCATGAACTATTTTCCCTCAATTTGGCTAATACTGGGGTGCGTGAAGTTAGCACGGCCATTTTGAGCACAAAAATTGAAATTGGTGTCATATTTTTGTGCTATTTTTGTGCTTTCGAATCCACCTATTTTTAATTTTTGTGCTCCTCTATTAACCCCGCAATTAAGAGTTATCGATGGCCGTGCTAACTTCACGACAGCACGGCCATTTTGAGCACAAAAATTAAAAGTGGTGTCATAATTTTGTGCTATTTTTGTGCTCTCGAATCCACCTATTTTTAATTTTTGTGCTCCTCTATTAACCCCGCAATTAAGAGTTATCGATGGCCGTGCTAACTTCACGCCAGCACGGCCATTTTGAGCACAAAAATTAAAAGTGGTGTCATAATTTTGTGCTATTTTTGTGCTCTCGAATCCACCTATTTTTAATTTTTGTGCTCCTCTATTAACCCCGCAATTAAGAGTTATCGATGGCCGTGCTAACTTCACGCCAGCACGGCCATTTTGAGCACAAAAATTAAAAGTGGTGTCATAATTTTGTGCTATTTTTGTGCTCTCGAATCCACCTATATTAATTTTTGTGCTCTTTATTTTAACCCCAAAATACATTAGAGTAAGTTCGGTAGATCATCAATAATCACGATATTTCACGATCTGATTCTTTAACTGTTTGTTAAAAATCTTTTACAAGAAAATATTTGTTCAAAACGGCTTAGTTTTCGAACTGAGTACTGTTAAGTACTTAAATGCTTACTAATAAACCTAAATTTTAGACCTCAGCGTCCATGCGGATCTTTGTCAAAAATCCGAAATTAAATCGAATATATTTTTGGGTAGTTGCCAAAAATTCGGAGATTAACCAAGTCCAAAAACTTGGATTTATTATAATATTATTAACCCTTTATCATAGGGTGATTCTGAATAAACGTAAAAAAATTTCATGGATGATAGAGTAAGTTTATACAATCATGTTTGTTATTGTGGAAATGCAACGTCCTTATAATTATTGTAATGAGCTTTTGTAAATAATAGTCAACTGATAATTTTATCTTGAAGGCAATATTATTTTAGAATCTACAGCCGCGTAGTATCCTATGGGCAAATAGGGCAAGTGGCAAAGTTGAAGTCAAAATCATAAATTCTTAAGAAAATTTGAAAAATAATTTTTATTTAACGATCGTCAACTAACTGGTCGTATTTCGTAATTCATTAAAAAAAGTTACATTTCATTTAAAAGTAGAGTTCCAACACTAATTTTGCATTAATTCCTCATAGTATAGAGAGATCCTTGTACTTCGGGACAAATTTTACAATTTATTTTTTTAAATTTATTGTTACAAAATTAAAGAATAAAAAATATGCCTACTGCAAAATAGTACTTTCTAGAGTACCTCCAAAAAAAATTGTTCATATGCGAGCATTAAAAACGGTTTTGGAACATTACAAACAAATTTCTAAAATTGTCTCTAAATACAAACCCAGGCTTGTACTTTGGGACAGCAAGGTATGTACTTCGAGATGTGCATTTATTCTACGTTGAAACCTGACAAATCTACTGGAAATCTAAACTCATTACATTTTCTTGCTGTTCCACCTACTACCTGATGTACACCAAGTTTAATACTCACATCTTCCCGTGGTAAATCATATACAGTATCAATCATTCCCAGCACAATGTGAGCCACCTAAAATTTTATCATTTTTTTATATGCAATTTTAACGAGCACCATAATCTGTACTTTTGCAGCTATTTGGACATGTCCCGAAGTACAGTTTAAGTGGTGTCCCAAAGTACAAGCAACGCTACAATGGAATACTCAATTCATTTTTATCTTCAATTTTTAGATAATCTTTAGTTTTGTATTATAAATCTCTACTATATAGCTTATATAATAGTATATTAAATGGATAATAACTACAGTTGATTATAACGTACCTTTAATCTAGTGGATGTTTTTGTATGTAAAACTACTCTTAACCGACATAAACACAAAACTGTGTAATTCCCCCAAACAAATATAGTTTTGTCGGTTTTTATAACATGTGCTATCCTCTATTGGGTGTTCCTTAATGTAAATATAACTATTGGCGGTAAATTCAACTTTAATGTACTAAATAATGAGCTGTCCAGAAGTACAAGCTGTCCCAAAGTACAAGGATCTCCCCTAAAGTAGAAATTATTATTAATGTTAGTGGTGCTCAAAATGCACAAGCAATTTAGCAGGTACCAATACTACTGGTGTTCAAAATAGTTATCGGATAAAAGGTCAGGTAGCTTGGTACCCAAATTACATCTGCCCGATTGTCCTTTTTGTCTAAATTATCTAAAATGTGTAGTAGGTACCGGCATGTGTACAGAATTTCCAACAATTTTACGATCAGTTTGATGGGTCAACAATTTCGTCAATTGAAATACAGGGTGGCAAATATCTCAGTACGTTGTATGGGTAACTTTGTTATTACAAGAGATACAAAGTTGGTTAAATTAGTAAAGTTGGGCAGAATTAAATGAAGATTCAGAATCCGTTAAGAAAATTGAGCATTATTTCCACGTTTCCAATTTATTAGAGAAAAGGTGAAAAACGTCAAAATTTTCAATCAATCTTGGCTCGTTAGTTATTACAAATACCAAAAAATACAAAAGAGGTTTTTTATAGATAATTTTAAGATGAATTAAATCCCTTTACCCAAAAAAATATTTAATTACTGCTTTTGAGTTATAACCGAAACTTACCTTTTTTGAAATGGCAACCATTATGCGAAAGTTGGCTCATTAATTTCCTTATTTTTTTCTCATTTCAACGATATAAATTTTTTTTATCTAATTGAAATAATAGTCCACATGCCCACAAGATACAAAAAATCACAATTAAAACAGATTTTATTAAATAAATAGCTATGGCTATGATAAAACAATTGAAAATCCTTAAAATAAAACAGGATATAACATTGACGTTTTTTAGTTTTTCTCTAATAAATTGGAAACATGGGAACAATACTCAATTTTCTTAACGGATTCTGAATCTTCATTTAATTCTGCCCAACTTTGCTAATTTAACCAACTTTGTACCTATCCCTTCTAATGACAAAGTTACCCATACAACGTACTGAGATATTTGCCACCCTGTATTGCACTTTAGTCCGCCTTATTGTATTTTTTATAACCTTTCCCTGGTCGGCAAGTATCTAATTATTCATAGATAAAGAGTCTCAACTATTTACAATAGGTAGTACTGCATCTGGTAAAAACATTTTTGTCTTTCTCGCTGGCGAGAAGTTAGCACGGTCATCGATAACTCTCAATTGCGGGGTTAATAGAGGAGCACAAAAATTAAAAATAAGTGGATTCGAGAGCACAAAAATAGCACAAAATTATGACACCACTTTTAATTTTTGGGCTCAAAATGGCCGTGCTGGCGTGAAGTTAGCACGGCCATTGATAACTCTCAATTGCGGGGTTAATAGAGGAGCACAAAAATTAAAAATAGGTGGATTCGAGAGCACAAAAATAGCACAAAAATATGACACTAATTTTAATTTTTGTGCTCAAAATGGCCGTGCTAACTTCATGCACCTCTAATACTGAGCTACAAAGTCCGCGTTTTTTCAAATATTACTCCTTCAAATATTGAATACAATTAGGTGTAGAGTGTAGAGGTGTACTTGACCGAATTTAAAATTTTTGCAGCAGATTAACATAGAATTTGATGCTCTACAACTTTTAGTTTCTGAGTTTTTCTCTTTACAGTACTGAGTTCCAAGCTGCAGACTCATATAAAGTATCCAAGTTTTTGACCAAGTTGGAAAAATACGTCGTTTTCGACCATACTGCTTGACCGAATCATTAAGTGTTGGTACTCATTCGACACAGAATTTAATGCTCTTTAATTTGTTATATAAAAACTTTTTGTTATGGGACACCATTTAAGAGTTATAGGGAAAAATCAAAAAAAGTCCAAAACTTTAGAGGTTTTTTGGCCGCCAAAAGTGAAAATCGTTGTTTCATTCAAATGAAAATTTTTCTAATAATTTGGATAAAGCGAATTACTAAAATTAATAAATTAATATATGACGTACTTGAGTGCTTTTTTAATTATAAAACTAGATAATTAAAGAAAGTTAGAAAATATCAAGTTTGTCACGAAGTATGGCAATCGGTACTTCCCCGACCAAACCTCTAAAATGTACTGTTTTGTTAATTGAAATTGTAGTTTTGGAGTCAATACAAAGCTTTTCCCAAGTTTGATTATTTATGTAACTTTGTTGACACTCGGTATAGTGGCGTATCTTTACGGACATTTACCAATGTTTTAGTCGTCGAAATATAGGCGCTTGTATCAAATTTGCTCCACTCATCAGAACTAATATTGTTATCACTCGCGGCCCTCTCCATTTCGAGTATAGTACATAATTAGGTTATGCTTGTCACTTAACGACAAATAAATTAACAATTAGTCGAAGTCGATAACTCGCGGTTCATAGATCAATTACTAATTAAAATTTACTACCGACCAATCTAGTACGATTTTCCGACACCAAGAAAACGCTAGTGACTTTTTTAATTTACATAATTAAACTATACACGTAAAAAATAATTAACATTCGAACAAGATAATTCCATTATTACCTATTAGCTTAAATTGCCCTTCTCACTCCTCTAATCGTATGGAACGTATCGATTATCCATTATAATGAAATTTTCAAGTAATCAAGAAATAACGAATTACTCGTTAAAAATTGTTAATTAAATTTATTAATCATTAGCGAGAAGAGACGGGGAAAGTACATAAAAAAAGTAATAAGTTAAAGGGATTCTTTTACAGTAAGTGGTGCGGACGGTGTTTTCTCGTAGAAATTAAATTCTCCGACTGATTGGTGAGGAATTTTATTAGATTGAAACATTTCTTCCTTTATTAAGCCACACGTTAGTAATTTCTTTACAACTAAAGCGATACCGATCGATTCAAATTCTATTATTATCCATCTACACCTTTCTTTCACGAAATACTCGTTTGACCTCTTACGAAAGTCACCAAAATTGGGCTCTTAAAATTCCCACATTAACTATCATAACATCTTGCTGCATTTGTAATCGTTTTAATATGAGGCTTTAAATAAAAAAATAAATTTGAAGCTCGGAGCGTCGGACGATGCTCTTTTTATGACAAATAAACGACTATCTAGCTCTAGCCCTAGCAGATAAATATTCGCATAGGAGTTTCTACTGCTCAAAAGTGGTCGTTCAATCGGCTACTGCAAAATGTTTTCCTAGACGCTCATTTTGAACTTCTGAAATAGCGAGAAGGATCCCATAAATATATAGATAGTTCTACTAGGATTGAAAATGTCTGGTGACGCAAACTTCCTTGTTTGGCACATCGTAAAGAGCTAAAGACGTAATATGGCATCTTCTTTATAAATTTATAAAGAGGCGCTCGAATGCTAATCGTCCTGTATACGTTCAAATAATCGTGTTCGTACATTTCTGTAGTTAAGTGAAAACTTAAATCTTGATTAAAGCTCTTGTTTTAATAAGTTATTTAAACATGTCACAGGAAAGCGTATAATATGTATGGAAACAACGTTAAATTCCTGTTCCATGCACTTAAGACGAATATATTATGTTAATGTTTCTCACGCACGTAAGTGTTTTTTACTACATTGATAGCTTCTAATGAGCTGTTTATGGTTATCTTATTTCATTGATTGGAATACGTGTATTTCTCTTGAAATTTGTATCATTATACAGAGTGGCAAAGAATAAGTTACAATCGCTCAATCCAACTATTACCTACTAATAGGAGGATTTAAGAAAAATGACGTGGGTTCAGAGCCCAAATTATTGGTTTTATTAACTATTTTAAGTTAGTCCATGATGTAGTTAGTAGTTCTCTGGTATTCGGTGTCTCCTCACAGAAGGCAATGCCGAGATCTCGAGATCCTGAGAGTTAATAAACACCGGGTATCAATTCCGTGTTTACAAAGTTCTTCACTGCTAAACGGATGCTTGGATTCTTCTATTTCCTTTCTATTTTGATACCAATGCTTCTATGCAACAATAATTTACATCAAATTTCCTACAAATCATATTTAAAGGGTTTTTTCCTCAGACAAACGGATTAAGAGCTAGAGCGCGTTAAAGTTTGGCAACATTTTCAAAACTAGCAAAATAACGGTATTTTTTGTTTTTCGCTTTTAACCAAAAAACTAAAGACGCTATGAGTAAAGACTTTCTATATGAAAATAAACTACATCAAATTTTGCACAAATTTCATCTAAAAGGTTTTTTGCTCAGACAAACGTATTAAGCGCTAGAGCGCGTTAAAATTTGACAAAAAATCCAAAATTAGCACAATAACTGTACTTTTTGTTTTTTGCTTATAACTCAAAAACGGACGCTATGAGAACAGACTTTTTACATAAAAATAAACTACGTCAAATTTCCCACAAATTACATCTAAATAGTTTTTTCTTCAGACAAAAGAATCAGGCGTTAGAGCGCGTTAAAGTTTGAAAAAAATTCCAAAATTGGCAAAATAACTGTGTTTTTTGTTTTATGCTTATAACTCAAAAACTACGGACGCTATGAGAACAGACTTTCTATATGAAAATAAACAACATCAAATTTCCTATAAGCTATATTAGTTAGGTTTTTTCTCAGTAAAGTGGTTTAGGCGCTAGAGCCCGTAAAGTTTGACAAAAATTCCAAAAGCTTTCAAAAAGCTGTTTTAATGCTCATAACTCAAATACTATGCTCGTTTAGAAAAAGTGTTTGGGCATAAAAATAAAGAAAATTCAATTTCCTACAAATTATGTGTCTTAATTTTTTTACGTCTAACAAACAGTTTAGCTACCAGAGGGCGTTGAAGTTTAGTGTATATCGGACGTATCGTGTACAGGAGTCAGAGCCGATAAAAACAATTTATTGAACAGGCCGGTACAAAATTGGCTCAAAATAGGCTCCTCCACGTCGATACATTGCTTCTAGGAAGATTTCCAGACATCTAAGTCGTCACAGGAGGCCTTTTCTAAAATGTCTATTAGAGCCTTGGTATAAGCTTCTTTGACTTTGCTAGCTTTCCTGAAATGATGTCGTTTTATGAGAGTTTTTGAGCGCAGGACCCAAAGGAAATCCAAGGGAGCTAGACCAGGACTGTAGGGTGGTTGGGGAACCGTTTGCACCTTTGAATCAGCCCAGAAGCGAGGTCACAAGGGAGACGCAGTTTCATGATGAAGTTTTCAATCGTCCGCGATGCCGTGCCGGACCCGATGAACCCTTCCACATTTAGTCTCTTGAGCACTTCAACATCGGATTTGGCTTAACGGTTGTACAATGTGGTGTAAACTTATTTTCGTCGGTGATGATCGTTGTTTTGGCAAACAGTCATCACGTCATCACCAAAGACCATCTTTATCATAGAAACAGTTTCCACTGCGGACTTGCCGTGTTTTACACAAAACTTGGTGGCAATTATTTATTCCAACGAGCAGTGCTTTGTTTCTTGCAGAAGAGACAAAAACTAGTTACACGGAAAAGTCATTTGTAGACAACAAACTGAGCGACAGCGCGTTCATAAGCTGACTTCTTCTCCCACCTATCCCAGCGGGTCCGAGCGCGCAGCGACGTATAGTCCCTTAGCTTGGCTTTACTTTAAACGTTGTGCATTCTAGGACCCACCTGCTCTCCCTTTCCACCCACTATTAGTATATCGCAGTTATAGAAAGCTGGCTGATAGTGTTAACAACTCCCCAGCTAAGCTGGCTAAGCTAAGCCACTGAGAATCCAACCTCGCCAGAAGCAAGCTTTTGGCGGCAGTATCAATGTTAGAGTGAAACGTTTAAGGCCACCAGCCACACGCCGCGGTATGTGCAAAGAGCGGAACCATGTTTACCTTCGCACTCTACCGTGATTCGTAACATACTAGGTTTTCCATGATGATGCGCTAAGAAAGAGCGCCCAATCGCCTCCAGTCTTCATCCAACACACCAACAGCGGGGCTTACGCCTGCAATATAAATTAGGTAGATTGCGGACACTCGCTGGTAGTGCATACGTGTCTAATCATTTAGAGAATGACTACTACCAAAGCATAGTTTTTATACTTTCCATCAGATCTTTCGTCTTCCCGTTACTATTTAAAGTACAACTGCAGATAGACGAGTCCACAGTTCCTTTGGTTCAGAGTAGAGGTAGCAGCCAATTGATCCGAGGATCCCGTATGACTCCGCCGAGAGCCCCACCGAAACAGTGAGAGTAATTAAACAGTACATGAGACGCCCACGTTGGAAACGCTCTACTTCCAGTTCTAGGAGATAAGGAAAAGCATCCGACATTTTAAGGGTTGGTCCTCGGAAGTACCAGACCAACCCAACTGAACTGAAAAGTTATATAGCAAAGGAGTAGTAAAACCGGGCGTCTTCCTTTCATAAGTGGTAGCATACTTTATCGTGTAGTAAGGGTGCTTTTTGCCTCCCGAACTATTACTAAGTAGGTACTAAGTCATAACTCGATTTCTAGTTCATACTAGTCTATTATTCAACCGATAATGTAGTTAGTCATAGACAAATAGGCATATACTCGATTCCGTGGGAGCCTGCCTTAATCGTTAGGGCCTCTTACGCATCAAACAGTAGTTGATTGGTTCCCAAGCACCAAGAGCGAGTAAATCTTATGTGGCCACTAAATTAGCGCTGTTTAGTGCGGCAACATTGTACTCGCAATCTCCACTATAACTAATGATTCGAGTCAATCGTTAATTTAAATTGAGAAAAGTCCGTGAGCGTGAGCAGCTTCACAGGAACGTCGGTCATGGGTAAAAAAGCCCTGAAAGACTCGAGACGGAGCAAAAGGTTGCATGAAATGTCTAATTTTTGTTTGGAGTCTCAAAATAAATATTTAGTAGTAAATAACTAAATGGTGGTTTTTCCGCTCGAAATTGTAATGTATAAAAGCCGAGTTAATTACGAAGTTTTCTAAGCTTGAATATGCAATCACGAACATCGCTAATTGTAATCAAGCGATTTCACAAACGAAGTTAGATGTCGAGAGAACCAAAATATACAAACAAAATACAAAATTCTAAAAGGAATTTAGTTCGTTAGCCTAACTTAATTTCGAAAATAAAAAAATAATAATGTGCCAGGCAAATCCGAAAAGGACTTTTATTAAAAACAAAGTACGTGTATCATGGGGATATTTCGCCTTATTCGCTTATTCCTGAAGATAATTTATTTTAAGTATAAAATTAAATTTGAGAATATTCGCAAAAGTGAGACGTGATGGTATAAAATGAACGATACGAGATAAAATGGCAACTACGCCGTGTGCTTAGTCTGTGTTCTTTTAGTTAGTGATACATGTAATGGAAATCCAGCTCCAACTCTTATCTTCCTGCCTTTTGCTGCTATCTATTCAATGGATCACATAGAATCGCTTTTTGTACGTGTAGCTTATGTTCTGTGGACTGTGTTCGCTCTCGAATGTCCTTTCTCTATTTTACTTTTTTTCCCTTACCCTCTGTTTTGTAACTCGAATGAAAGCCAAACGATTTGTTATCCACCCTCGCCTTATCACATTCGCGGCAAAACTTTATTGAAAGTTCTCTAAATAAATTACGTCCGCAGTTTTTTTTTATACTTTAACGATCGATTATATTGTCGATGCAAGTCTTGATTACGATCAAAATGAGCACTTCCTTTGACCTCGCAACTCGCAACTCGCAAGTTTATGGAACGGGTCGAGAAGGCGCCCCCTTACGACTCGCTATAACACGAGTAAAGATGATACGATGCAATAGCTCGTAAAATATCTGACCAACTTCAGCACTTCACGGTTCAGACAAAGGGTAACAAACCGTGATATTAGTTGTGTTGAAGGACTCTTCAAGTAAGTGGTTTGGAAGGGTTGATCTGATATACGATTTTTACGTTTAAGTATACACTTTTAGACTACACTTCAACTATTTTTGTTTACTTCGACTTCCGTATTGCGGAGAACCACTAGTACTAGACGTTTTCTTAACAAGTTTCGCTCCAATGGATTTTTTCAGCGCCTTAACGAACTAATTAATTTAACGAAATTTAGGCCCATTATTTCCATTTTAACTCGAGTCGATTACAAATTAAGTTAATTTAACGCCGTCTTACAAATTAGAACAAGTAAAATTTATGTTTGCTAATGTTAGTTGGATGTTAGAACTAAATAAAACGAGGTTTAATCTACGCCCTCGTAAAATATCAATAATGTAAAAAAATTTGAAATGTAAATCGAAATGATAAGGCTTAAATTCGAAAGTCGCAAGTTATCTCTCCCATATATGGCACTCGTGAATCGTACAGTAGTAAGGACTAAGGAAGGAATTTAACCGAATCGCGTTATGCATTTATTAGAAGATCCTTTTTAGGCAAGTCATGTCTAGATCCTTGTATAAGCAGTTCACGTCGTGAACAGATTACCGATGTGTTCTGCAAATATTTTTGTATAAAGCCACTAAAACATCCTTAATTTTTAACGACGAAAAAAATTTATTCGGCCCAAAAAAGTAAAAGTTGGTGCAGATGGAGCTTTAGCCAAAATTCCACTGCTCGAACGAACTATACCCGTATATTTATGTTATAAAAGAAAAGTTGCCCAAAGATACAATTTTCTTTTCTCATTATCGTATAAGCGTATAATACTGTGTAAGCACTAAAAAATTGAAATAACGCCGGATATACGAGAGCTTCTGATGACATCTAGTTAGTTTAGGCAGCTTTTCGTGCGCAAAAACAAAATTCGTTGTCTCAGCAGTAAACAATGTTTGAAAGTTCATCGTGAGATCGCTTCAAAAAGCTGAAGTAAGTGCTGCGTCACAGACTACGTCGACTGAAATTGAAAAAGTCGATCAATTGGAGTGTATCGAGCCCCCAGCCACCGTCAACCAGTTCGCGCTGCGATTGTTCGTTTGAGAGAACTAGTAAGTGACACAGGACAAATGCGCCACAGTATGGATTGTACATGAATTTTCTGAGGTGGCGACATACTAACCGAACGTAGTTTAATTGTTTAATATACTAAGCGTCTTAAACGGTTGTCCGAGCGGTAGGGGGGAAAGGACGTTAAGGGCGGCAATTGAGAATTATCAAATTATTAAACGATCTGTTGGCGAATTATTTAACCGGGTGTCCAGATAAGCGCAACTTGATGTTTTAGGGTCGCGTCACACTATCGATGCACTCTCGATACGCTCTCGGCCGGATAAACAATTCTTACACAAGAAACAATGAGAGTAGTCACACTATCGCTTTTGCTCTGATCACGATCGAATAACGCTCCGATACAGATACATTTTGTCTCATTTGCTCGGAGTGGTATCGGAGCGAATGTGGAGCGAGAGCGATAGTGTGGCCACCTGTACGATACTGCTCCACTCCATTGTCGCTCAGTTGTGTGGTAAACATAAGGCCATTGCAGCGGCTCCTCTCTATAAACCTTTCAATCTGTGATTAAGATGAGGGCGTTTTCCCGATTGTCTCGAGGTATCTAGAGTTGTGCCGGTGTAGAAAAAAGGTCATACTGGTGATGACAAGAACTACAGACCGATATCGTCAGGGTTTTTGAGAAGATTTTTGTGGGACACCTGGTGAATTATTGCGAGTCAAATAAGCTCTTTTCTGAGCAACAACTTCAGGATAAATAAAGGTATGGCTGACGCCATTGGTAAGCTGTGTGAGTTTGTGTACTGCGGTTTTGAAAGGGATGTCTTTACTGAGGCTGCCTTCTGTAACTCTAAAGTGGGACCTTCGACGTTGTATTCCATGACTTTGAAGCTTATACCTTAGATGTAAATCGTATAAGCTTTATCTATTCGTATATAAAAAATAGGATACAGATCGTTAGTTATCATGGTCGTAGCATGGAGGTGCGCAGGGCTCAGTATTGGGGCCTGCTCTATTTCTAGTGTTATTAAATGATCTCTAGAAAAACGTCTTGTCGGTGTCGAAAGGTGTCGAAAATCCAATCTGTGATTTTCGGTACGGTTAGCTGAGGGAAAGCTTCGAGTTTCCTGTGTGTAACTCTGGATTCTGGAAGCTATCACTTGCCACTCACGTTGACAAGTTGTCGGAATCTTTGACTTGCAATATCTACGCATTGCAATAGATATCTTAGACTGCATTGTAAGCGACGGTTGCTGTTTCCTTCCATTACATGATTAAAAACAGAATTCGATACTCTATTTTGGTGTGGGGCTTCACTAAGTATCTTGCTTCTCTTTCTTTGCGCGTGCTTTGTGGTATGGGCTTCAGGGAAAACTTGTCAGCACTTTTATGACCGATTTCCAGCTTTTGCGGCACCGAGACAGTCTATCCTAGGTTCTGCTTATCCGAAAGTAGTGGCTATACCAAGGAATCTATCAGAGGAGAGGTGTAAGGATTCTTCGAGAAGAGCAGACCCAAGATACTGAACAGACCTATATTACGACCATTATGTACAAATAATCGAATAGTCTAAGTGAAAGGAATCTTTCTGGGGAACCCCCGAAGAGATAAGTGCCGGATTTCAATTAACTGGCTATATAAAAACTAATTAATTCACTTGATTGTGTAAAATTGTAGAAATTAAATTTTTGATTGCAAAAAACGCGCACTTGAAATTGAAATAGTGCACTCTTGGTTTTTACTCTGAATAAGTTATTGTAATGGTAGAATTTTCGTACCTATATGATGGGGATCGATATTTTCAGTAATTTGATTTTGCATGTAAAAGTCCTCTATGTCCAGGCGTCCAGGAGTTTTCTTTTATGAGCCAACAAACTCTCGACATATCAAAATACTACACAACGACGAATACATTTTTGTGCATAATGGTGTATCCATTCACAACCCGCAAAGACTACAATTTTATCATATTCGCGTAAAACCGTAAATATCAAAAGTTTTAGTTTTGCGAAATTTGTGCTGCGAGTTTACATGTTATTTAGACTAAACATTATAAACTTGCCCTCATTTTCATGAAAATTCAAAAATTCGTTAGTATACGCCAAATGTTTTTCATCGCTCTTAATTAGCTTCCCGCCGTTATTCTGTTGCTACTACTCGTTTGATGTTAGTTTTCAATATAAACGTCCAAGAATTCGTGCATTTCCTGCATACGGGTGCTCGAAAGACGTTATAAATTTAATACGTGTCAGATGATAGTCCTGACGAATAAAAATTGTCCTTTTCGTTGTTTTTCCGAGCGGACACAAAAGTTTAATAACGAACAACGAACAATTTACAACCTACACGAAACGACGAAATGAAAAAGAATAATTTGTGTAATGAGCTGTAGTAATTGGATCGAAATTTTGTTCTCGTCACAGTTGTGACACTTGGACCTTTGAATATAAAAAAGTTTAAATTGAAACGGGCCCTAATTAGATTTTCTTCTATAATGAGCTTTTGTTGGGAGAAGATTTTAGTTTCTTTTAGCACATTTCGGACATTATTTGTACGACGTAACAACGAATGGCCGATCTTCGCGAATAACGATGGGATCGTTAAGGTGGATGAATGCCAAGGTGTAAAAGTTTGTTGTCAGACGCATAGGCGTAGTCGAAAATTTGTGTCGGTCTGAAAGGCAGTTTCGACGACGCTAAGTTCGCACAACCAATTTATGTGCAACAAACTGTGAACCTTTCATTTCAATTTTGGCTCAGTTTCTTCTTTGTGGTTCTTACAGATGCGTAAAGTGGGGGACCTCCCCATTCCCCATACACCTACCTTCTTCCTGATTTTAGTGATGATAGCAAAAGAGGCTTTCGATGGCTTCGAGGATGGCCTGCCACCCCGCTTCAGTTTTAAGGTGCGTAAACACCCAAGCTCCCCCTTGGCTACGCCACTGATGTGAGGGTTTTCTTTTCGCTAAGATAAGATGAGCGAACTTTCTATAGTAAGGACTTTCCCAACCACATATAATCCTCGGTGCAGCCCATTTTCTTGTAGAATTTTTCTAAACATCAAACTCATTGTTAATCCGACTTTTTCATGTCGAATTTCCTTAATAGTGCCCCGCAAATTTTCGTCGAAAACTTCAATATTTGTCGTAAATTCTCACTTTTTAATAATTCACGAATTCGGCTCCTGTTGGCTTACTTATTGTATACTGGTAGTTTGTGTAGGTAATTTTCTTGCTCGACTATAAAATTAATACCTAAACTGAGCTGTAAGTCAGCGCAACGTTAACTTCCTTAAAGTTAAAAGCAGGTAGATGTTTAAAAAGATAATTATCTCTAGAACGCTTAATTTACGACAATGACAAACGCCTAACTATTCGTGTTAACTTTATTAAGAATTGTTTAGATTACATTTAACTATATAGTCGCGGTGACGAGGGGAGCTAATAAAAGCCTATTTTAGTTAATTGAGGGTACGCGTCTTTTCCAAACTGTTAACACTTTGTGCGAGTTTAAAATTTTAAACGGCGGTTTATACTTACATGCTTGTGGTGATCGATAAATAGAAAGTAAACTCGGAATTAGTCATCCCTTAAAGTGATTCATATTTACCCCATATAGCGTAGGTGCATTAGGTAAAGATTTTCCGCTTTGTTTACGAAAGTTAATTACTTCATAATTATTGTAGGTTTTAATAAAGTAGGTCTCTTAAAATTAATCGTAAGCCGAGCAGATTTTAATGTTACGGCCCACGAAATTGTTCGTGCGAGTTGTTTGTTTTTAATTTGCGTAATTTGGGTAAGTACTCGGACCGAGGGTGAATTTTGTGTTTTTAGGGCTTTAAGCTCTCGAAACGAATATTAAAAAAATGCAAAAACATTAATCAATCTGTTCGTTATAACTTGTTTTAATGAGCGAACACGGACGAAGAATCACGAAACAAACTTGGAAAATGGAACCAGCTTTGTACCCAGATAGCTGCTTTGTGCCGTGATAGGAGTACTCGAGAGTTCGTTTAGTGCCGTTCGTCGATGTTGCATCTCGAGCAACAGAAACACGCGGTTTTGTGATCGTCGCCCTCGACGCCGAAATTTCCCATTTAATTAATTTCGATAATTTTTTTTATCATTTTTTGTAGTACACGAATTCGCTTCGATTTTAATTTTTCGAAATGCTCCGAGATGATTAAAAATTTGCCATCATGTCTTTATTGGATTGTATTTTATAGGGATTAGTTTTTATCTGCAAATGGTGGAGTAAACTTACTTAGGTTGTCCTGTCGGTGACAGAAGGGGTGAGACATGGTTCCCCCAATCGCGCCCTCGTCGGCAACTCAAAATAAGAAGATCGACATATCCGATAGTAAAAAACGAAATATGCACAATTTGTTCGCGCAAATTGATGGTACAAAATTTAGTGCAACTTCTTCCGGACCACTTTTGGTGATGTGTGTATTATGTGCTGTGTGTGTTACCGCGAGTGTTTACAGTGGTTGGAAAGAAGTAATACTTCAAAATCGTTTAAATATTTTAGAAAACAGAATCGAAACATTAGAGAGACAGTCGTACGAAGAAGTTAACGTTCTTATGGAGAGGTTTAGACGAGAGGCTAGTGAACATTTACGTAAAGGAGTAGCTAGGGAGGTCGCAGCCACACGTACGCTTTTAAATTCCCACAAAAGAATAACCAGAGATGTGCCCGAATGCATCTGTCCTGCAGGTAAGAACCTTCGACTATTAAGGTCCACTTTTGTTACATTTTTAACTTCCAAACAGTTCCGTCTAAATAATTACGTACAAAACCAAAGTATCGACTTTATTATGTACACAAAACCTTTTTAGGCTCGCGACACACATTTAAGGCAAAAATACTTTGGCGCTTTCGATCCTATCGACTGTCAATTTGACGTATTTAATTTGGGCGAGCTTTACGAATTTTTGACCATTGTTTGCGCACAAAAGGACATAATTGGAGAGGATTTTAATTAAAAACTAAATTATTATGTCGGATATATCGGAATATTAGTTCGGAATGTTATTCGAAACACCCATCAAAGCCAAATGCCTTTCCAACGTTTCAATGTTTTGTCGATTTGTTTAAATTTTAAATACACCTTTAATTTGCGTTAAATTCGAATTTAATTAAAAACGTTTCGCCTCGCGCAAAACCGTTCGAAATTGTAAAAAAAACGTGTAATCCACGTAAAAGGGGCGAACTTGTCACTTTTTGTCTTACCTTTTTCTCCACACAAAACGAGATCAATAGTAGTAACTTTTGAAATTGCTTACATTGTTATTGAACTTGGAGTTATTTCATTTAAGTTTCCAGAGCAATCTCCAACTTTTACTTGAAGTAGTAGCGGAATAACAGTGTGTGATAGTCGATTCGAAAACTTTCTTACCACTTTGCCATGTACATACAGTGTGTCCACTTATATTGTCGTAGGAAACGCTCGCATACGTCGCTCTTATTATTTAAAAAAACGCACTTATTAGTAACTAATTTTACGCGATTGGAGGAGAAGGTGTGACGTCATCGAACTAAAACTAAATCAAGTGCCCGTATGTAAAGATAATAGAGCCATTCGAACTAAAGTTAAAGCATGATGTAAAGTGCTTTAGTTTTCTAGGTAACTTGTGCTGTAATGTATCAAAATTGCTCTTACCTAACCTATCTAATAACTTCGACAGGTAACATAGTAAAGAGGAGCTCGCTAATTTAAAAAAATTGGTGACGTCATGCATCAGCCACCAATGACGCAAAACTTAAATATTACTTTGAAATAAGTGCGGTTTTGTAGAAGAAAACAAGCAGGATCGAACGTTTCTTTGTGGCCATTAATAGGTATAACGATTTTATCGAATTTATGTGGACACACTGTATCTGTACATATAAGGCATATTTGGTGTAAGTAAGGCTCCGCTTACAAATTAGAACAACAAAAGTAACTATTACTCACGGAATGGTCTATGTCTATAACATAAATCAAAATAAAAATATTTTCCAATATACAGGGTGTTTCCTTGGGTAATTGAACCGGTCTCTGTTGTTGAATGAGAATGCGCTATTTGTAATTCGAAATATACCGAACTAACGTTACGTCTAGAAGTTTATAGGTAACTTCGTCTTACAGTTAGTCATTTTTAGTAAAATTGCAATTTATTGAAAATTAAATAGAATAATTGGCCCTCCTTTCAAACTTGCCCTGTATTTTATACGAATGTGAAGCTACACTTCAACGACACAATTCCTTTTTCAACAGACAATCACGATTCAAAAGTAAAACTTTTGTATACTAACCGCACTTTAACGAACTCGATCCACCCCGACGCTTATTAATCCTTTACAACTCCTACCCTTTAAGTTTGCCGAATATGTTCACATTTTTTTTGTAAATTACTCACCCTTTTATTTTATTTTGGCGAATTTAACCCACTTTCCAACTTATTCGGCAATTAACCCAATAATACGTGCGCTTTGTGTAAGTGAAGCGTTTTTGACTCACTTTTTGCTTTTGCAATACCCAACCCAACATAACCACAAAGGCTCGAAATATGTAAAAAGATAATTTGTCGAATCTTCTACTGTTTCAAAAATTAGTTTATTTGCGGTTGAAGTTGCGTTTATTTAGTTGTAGTAGTAATTACGAAGTTGCACTTTGAGAATATTCGATTAAAGGGTCATTAACTAAGTAGTAGCAGAGCATTATGTCTAACTTTAGTGATTGGTGTTCTCAAATTTGGTAATTAATCAAATTGCTGCAATTGACACAAAACACCTATTACGCGAAATACCGACGTTATCATTTGCAAAATTCCGATTCACTACACTATCAACACGAGTATTAATATTTTACAAAACAAACAAAGAATTTGTATTTACTGTAGCTAAATATGAAACCCTTTTAAAATAAAAGAGGGAGAGAGTTATTCGATTGTAATGCGAAATGACGAAAACAAAGCCTAATTCTCCACATGCGACCCGATTTTAGCCCAGCAGTGATGTGTAGATACGAAATAATAAGTCGAGGATTGCTTCTGATTCGAATATTCTTTACAATATAACCGAAAATCTTTATACGCAAAGCCGGGACTTTATTTTTGATTTCAAAATATGAAAAGAAAGTCGATATAGAGATTGGCTCTTTTATGGTGGGACTTATTTTTAAATCAACTGCAATTAGACGAATCGCGGTTTAATAAATAATAATTACGAGGGTCGTAAATAAAGTGACGGCAACATCTGCGTAGAATCTTTTATTGGGTTGCGTAAAATGCGTTTCTATCCCCCCAATGTGCTCGTTTTGAAATTTATGGGAGTCGCCGAATTCCATCAGCCGAGCTATTCACTCCTGAAACAGTACGCTTCTGATGGACTTTTTCATTTTGAAACACCAACAAAATTGCAAGAGCTCGTATCTCATGTTTTGTGAGTATGGAGGGTGTCAGAGCACTCAACTACCAAAAATTTTCATGCAAGAAACTCGTAGAAGAATGCGGTGGTCTTACTGCTCGAGCAATTGGTGCTTCAAAAAGTGCCAAGAGTACAGTTGGCACAGCGTGATGAACAAGCAAACTTTTAGCAACGTGGAGATTCTGAAAGGCGCCATTCGTGGGACTCTCTTCAATTCAAGTTCGACTGGCGTAGATTCTATCGCCGATCTACTGCTAGGAGACGGCAGTTCGTCCCATTCCTTTCTGAACTACCATCTCCATATCTCGCCATTGTAGAAAAACCATCTCGTCAAAAATAAAAACAAATGTGAAAATTTCGACTTAGGCGCCATCTTGATGACTATTTCAATTTAAGCGAATATTCTCACGACTGTCTACTGTCTGTTCTCATTCTTGGCAAGCTCTGCACAATAAGCAACTTTTTTATTATCAGTTTTTGACGAGTTTTTACCAACTTTCTAAAAGAGCGCTACTTCTGTATTAGAAGAAACGGCAACCTTTGTAAAGGTGGGGGGAGTTACTCAATAGCGCATTTCTATTTCGAGTCAAAGGTGAAATTATTTAAAAGCTTTTCGATGCGTAAGAATGTTTATATCTTATTTAATTATTTAAAAAACGTTACCGGATTATACAACTCGACGTGTGATATACTATAATTGTATGCTGGATGCATCTGTATGGAGTATTAAGTACTTTTAGCTTAAACCAGTTTTCGTAGCTTTAAGTGGATTATTATATGATGAACACACACATAATAATTGTACTTTAGAATTTGGACTCTTTTTGAAACTATGCATCTAATAATCCTTTACGGTTATTATCAGAGTCGG
This sequence comes from Malthinus flaveolus, assembly GCA_950108345.1. Lineage (NCBI taxonomy): Eukaryota > Metazoa > Arthropoda > Insecta > Coleoptera > Cantharidae > Malthinus > Malthinus flaveolus. Next base: position 13,595,182 of record OX467286.1, read on the forward strand.
ATTAGCCAGCCAGGCTACTCGGTAATGGATGGGACTCTACCCGACTGAAAAGTGAGAAAACAAAGTAGAGCGAACTTGAAAAGGCTTAAGTGGCGTATAAGTATTAAATACGGAATGGTAGGTACGAATGGACACAGTATTTTTGAATTTGTTTTCAATTTAAAAATCTAGTTTTTAGTCTAATAGTGATAACATTGCAAGGTCTGCTCTGCTCCCGTGCTCCGGGTCAACGTAAACTAAGGATCTTTTAAAAAATTTATTGGTGGAAGATTAATTTTTCCAAATTTAGAAAATTAGTTAATTATAGTGGAAATATAAAGCTGTATCGCTTACATTAATATCTTAACAAAATATAGTTATTAATAAGAGATTTTAAAGCGTAACCGATCGAAAATGATAATCGAAGTCGTAAATTATAACCGTGGCTTTTATTTAAAACCTGTTAGATTAAAATATGAATATGTAATTAATTTAAAGCTTTCACTTCAGCTCGGACTTTAATTATTATGAAAAACCGTCTCTCCACAATTCAATTACATTTTCTTATCGTTATCCCCATTAAGGCACTCGATAAATATTTAATTGCCTTACACTTTTCAGCCTCAATAACAAAGACGCAATTTACCTATACTTACGCTCTATAAACCCCCGACTATTCCGAAGTTTTTATTTAATTTATTAAAAGGGTGTCGATCGACGCGGCGCGAGTTGTGGCTTAGGTACTCTTTACTTTTTTTTACAATTTAAAAAGGGTCTAGCCAAATTATTTCGTTAAACCGACGAATTGATGTAACGACCTCGCTAATCGAAAGGTGTCGATTGGAGAGAAAATCGCGTCTCCCCGAAACCTAACAAATTATTTTCCCGTTTAAAGATACAAACTAAATTAAATGGATAATACGTCAAAAGTGAGCCCTTTCACAAAACTCGAGACTCACTCAGACGCACTCTTACGGTATTGTGCGATTAAATCTCAGGCTCTTTCATTAAGCGAGAGTCGAGCAATTTTTTTCCTCTTTACAGCAATTAAAACAAACTAGAGAATGAACAAACCTCCATTTTTCGTAATGATGATTTAATTAGATAATTAAAAAGGCGAGAACCAGTGAATTTATGTGTAAGGTCGTCTTAATTGTACTGTACACATACGGGTTCATTTTTAAGCCAAGTTTGTGTCGTTAATTTGGCAAGTCAGGATTATGAAGAAATCTCATTCATTTATAAATTGGGGAAATGATGGCAATTAACTATTCCACTCGTGTACTCCTATCACCAATAAAATTTTATGTTATTTAAGTCGATTAATTTAGTTCAATTTATACTTTTTTATTGTTTACTTCTGGAATTCTTTAAATTCTTGGACAATTAATTTTTTTAATTTCTAAACGGTGTGGGTTTATTCACAGAGACGTATTTACACAAACGGAGCATCCAAATAAACACAGTTATGTATATTTTACGTATAAAATTTTCTCATGCCTAAACGTTACTAATTAGTATATTTAATTTCGGTTAAAAATTGGAGCTGATGTCACGCTTTATAACGTAGTTTTAGACCGTTATTTTTCGGTTTTTATCCGGTATGAAAATACCGCAAATAAACAAAGATATTCGGTTAAAAAAGTGGTATTTTAAACGTATATTATAGGTCCTTAAAATCTGTTTATTGCAAGTATAAATTTATACGTTTAATATACGTATATTTTTTAAGTTTAATATACGTTGTCGCGAAAACGTATAAGAACTGTAAGTTTTAACTACCTTTGGTTACGTTTAAAAAGTACCAATTGTATACGTCTAAAATACGAGACACGTATATTACACCACGAATTGGACGTATTTTTTACGTATAATAAACGTGACTGTGTTGATTGGGTATAATAGACAGTCGACTAGGACTACATATTTTAATAACAATTTCTTTTAAAATTTTCAATACCTTTGTCTTGGCCACACCGAGCCAGAAGTTCCACAGCATGGATCATCCTCTTTTCTTGCCATTACACGTCTGTTAACCTGTTAGTCACTAACTAGGTATATTTTTTGCGTAATTATAAGAAATATATTTAAAATATTGATAGGCACGGCCCTGGACCCACACATACTATTCGAGTTTAATTAATTGATTTGGTGAAGTTCCTTTCAACATAAAACTGACAAGTTCGAAGTTCGAATATCCTAATAAAAGTGATAGACATCTAAAATAGTAAAGTGAATGGATAAAAGTTTGAGCTTTCTAGTTACTTGAAAACTTTGATGACCCACATAATGAACAATTATTAGCTAATAATCGATGAATTAAAATTCTAGACTTATTTGAGATTATCTATCGCCATTCATTGCTATTTGTTGACTTTTACTTTGATTTTTGATTTGTCACTCCTCTGTTTATTGCCTGGGCGACACTTGCGTACTAAAGTTTAACTTTTTGGTTTTTGACGATCAGACTTAGTAAAATAGAGCTGACAATTTGAGCGGAGCCAAAATCCACACGGGACTTGGAGCGTTTGTCTAAAACTATAATTTTAACCATCCCTCGAGTTTTAAGTTTCTTGGGCGTTAGCTTCCCAAGTCCATTCTTGTCAGAAAAAACGCAAACACCAGTCTTGGAAGCTCGCAAATTTATAATTTTCTGTCAAACAAACCCCTGGCATTTTATTAACAAATTCTGTACAAAGCAAAGAAGAAAGAAACGACTTTGATTGTCGTTGGACTTAATTTCTATTCTCTACTTTTACAAGAACTCGCGCCATTCAAATGCTTGTTCCACAATAGGCAAAATATTTGATGCAAATCAAGTATTTGATCCGCACGGGCTCTTGTACGAGCATCCTTATAATTTATTGCTACTCACTTCAGCGAATAGAGTCTTTTTTCTTCTGTTCTGAAACTTTCATAAGTAGTTTCTTACGAAGTTCTAGATTATTTTAAAATAAAATTTGTGTTCGTGTGTAATCTAGCGTGTAATTAATTTTACTTACGTACCTACTTAACTACCAATTTGCTACTTAATTAAAATTATAACATTTTTCCGATTAATTACAGTTGGACGACTCGTTTAAATAAAAGCAAATAAAAAACTGTTGATGGCTTAATTAAACGGCGAATGTGTATGACGATCTTAATTTATTTACACGTCCCACTTCTGATCGATAACCATCGATATGCATTAAGTAAATATAACTACTTTCAGCGTGCATTTTAATCATAGCCTCGCCGCGCTCATTTGCTTTTTTTGGGGCCTCTTTTTTAAAACGACGTTTATTTAATTATAAAAGGATTTAATAATAACAAAGAAGTTGCTGGGTTGTAATAAGTTTGTATATCTCGAGTTGTGATCGGATTGAACCAATTTCCTTACAACATTTCTCAAGTTTCTAACCCCCAATTTACACAAGCCGTTGAAAAATTATTCTGGTATTTAACGAATCTACAAAAAGGACGTTAAAATGTAACTTTTTGAGTTGCGCTTTCTTAATTGCTTTCTTTTACATAATGGAGGAAGATTGGATTCTGAAAATTTTTTTTGACAGTTTTCATTATCCGATAGGTAGTACTCGCCATTTTGAGACTATTCTGGCTATCTATCAACCTTCCTGTCTATTAGTCTATCTGGCTCGCTAAAGCGAGACATTAGAGATTTTCAGTACTACGTTCTAACGACACGAGAACGGCACCGATAGATTTTTTCTGTAAATTTTTTCAGACAAATCGTCCAGTCATTTTAAACATCCCACCTTGTATCAAATGAAGTAGTTATGATTTTTATTATGAATGATTCAATTATTAGCCAGCTGAAGATATCGTGCCATTCCCTTCAGATATCTCACTTCAGGGCTGTATCGTTGAAAATAACAAAATATGATAAATTTGCACAGTTTCGCGTGCGCTTGTATTTCGGACACCATTAGGTCTACAGAGACCATTCTAGTCTCAAATTGTAGAAAATTTAGTCGACTTTTAGAAAGTATTAAACTACTTTTGCCGAAAAAGTAGGCTTTTGGGGTCAAAATTGACAGAAACTGAGAATAAGTGAAAAATGTCGCTTTTTCTTCTGCCGGGGTCGAAAACTTTATTTTATCATTTTTCATTAGGCCCCCGTGATAGACAATATAGCAAAAAATCATAACTACCCCGTTTGATGCAAGGTAACCCCTTTTTAGGTGACTGGACTATTAATAGGACATTAGGGCTAGGGTCCTCCCGTCCGAAGCCCCATAACTCACCAGCGATTTGAGCGACATATCTGAAACTTTTATTTTTATTTATTTCATTGTCTTGGTAAAATCAGCGTTGGGAGGGGGCTTGCGAAAAAGTTTTGCGGCGGTTTCAGACCCAAATTAATTACCCTCGAGTAGGTACACCCGCACGAGTGTTGATTAGTTTCCTTAAACAATAAAATATGGCAAAGAATTTGTATTGGGCCAATTCTAAGATCTCCAATTTGAAACGTACTACTCCTTGTGAAAATAAACGATTTATCTAATAGAAATTCCAACGCCTAGCCCTATAGTTAGAAGCAAAGCAACATCGTATTAAATTCCAAATTAACGGATTTTAATTAAATCGACTGATCGATGGAAAACATTTTGCTTTTATTTTTCTTTTTAGTATGTCGTAATAAAATTAAAATCAATTTATAAACAGGAATAAACAATTACGGACGTTTAAATGCAATTTAATTTTTAAAAATTTCGTTTCGACTAATTTTTATTTATCGCTTTCGTTTAGTTAATCATTTTTTAATTAGTATTTAGTGTCGGCGTTTCTTTTGTTTAATGTACCATTATGGGTTCTTAATTATGTACCTACTCTGAAGAGTACATAAATATATAACGAGCTCGAAAAAGATTGTTATATAACGAACTTGGATAAACTTTAATCCCGACTTTTAGTTTAGGTTCTCTTTCCAAGTGTAGCAGCAGCACGTGATGCCCTAGGGTCTGCAATTCTTTTACTACCCTAAAATCCTCGCTGGCTACCACAGACATGTACTATCTGATATCGGTAGATTAATGTGCCAAGAACATTGGGGGTGTCGGCACTTAATCAGTATTATATAAATTATATTACCCGTATATATATTTAATTTCCAACACTTCGCTATCAGATTACCACATCGATCGGTTATCTTTTAAAAGACACTCGTAAACTGTCTAATGTTTCAATAAAATGAAAAAGTTGGAAGAGAATATTTTAATTTTCTTTCCTCTTACTCGAATTCAATTTGGATTATGGTAGCGATCAAAGGGGACGTCACAATTCATCGGGGGATAGTTTTTGATTGCTTTTGCTGGTCTTCATTTTTATATAAATACGTTCTTTACGAACGAATTAATCGCTCGTCTAGAATAATATTGGAATTTGGCAAAAATTGTTTTTAAAAATTCCCCTAGACGCGTCACGTATGTACCAGGCTTTTCGCTATGTCCACCACGGACTTTATTAAATAAAATTGAATACTATACGACTCTAATAATACGTATTGCGGGGCCAGGTCAAACTTAATAAATTCTTAACTGTCCGAAGAAGGCAGTGTGTGGAGTTTGGTGGGTTTACATTTGAGTAGTATGTGGAGGTTGGCGTGCCGCGGGGCAACGTGCTTGGTCCCCTTATATTTATTTGGTATGTAATCGACTTAAATGGTATGCTTAGAGGTCATGTGTGCGCTTCCAATAAACATTAGAGACAAATGACAATAATTCTTCAGAGTGACTATGTAAATATTTGATTCTTGACCATTCTTCATAGCGTCATCTGGAAAGAAGATTAGAGGGAGAAGATAAATTCCATCAAAAAAGGAGTGCCGAGGAGAAGGGAAAAATGATTGTGAGTCGAAAAGGAACCCAGGTGTCGTTTAAAATTTAGAGGAGGACGAACTAGCGTTCATTCTACGTTCCATAAAGTGTAGTTTACACGCGGACGTACAGATTTCTAGACACTCATACGAGATCATCAATCTATGGAACATCCATATCATTTGGTCCTGTGCTGCTCTAGATTCGTAGACATATGCTACATGAGATAGGCCAAGTTTCTTTGAGAACAACCCGTAGCTATTTGGGCCCGTAATAGGTAAATGTGTGGTTAGGACATGTGTTCGTATAGACCTTTTCCCAAACCTGAGTTAGTGCGCGAGTCTCAATAAAATTTGAGTTTCTCTAGTCATTGTTCTAAGGCTCTCGGTAGGTAAATCGAAATATCCAACGTGCAACAATAAAAGAGTTGGGCATAATAGAATGTTTCTCCTCTAATACGTTTAGTAACGGTATCGTATAACTGGTTATAAAGTATCTAAGGAATCATAAACACGAAGTATTTTGAAAAATTATGCGACGACGAACAATTTATTTTATAGAAATAATGTCGGCGCATTCTATTGCCTGGAGAATAATTTGATATCCGATTCTTACGTAAGAAAGCGGATCGAAGACTTTTGCTTCGGGTGTAATTTTCTTATATGACATCGCATTTAGAAAAACAAAAATAAATCATTCGAAAGACCGAAAAGTTCATAAAACGAGCAGAAGATAGTATAATGTCAAGAAGTTGCAGCTCGAGGGCTTCCACATTGATCGACTAGGGAAACTTTAACGCGTCTCAAGTCACAAAAACTAAAATTAGTTACTTACCTTTTTCACGAATTTTCGCGAAAGGTAATTTTCGAGACGGGTTAAACGCTTTTTCTTTTAATTTTTACCCTAAAACACAAGTGGAGAATGAGCCAAACTTTTTGTCTTAACTTAGTTTGAAGTCGGCAAGTTGCGGTGCGATGATTGTATCCTTGTGGAATTTTCTTCCTTCGGACTTGGGCGTTTCGTAAAAAGAAAACTCGATTTCGTCTGTTCGGATATAAAGCACAATCGGAAGTACACCATTCTGGTCGCAACCTTTCCGGAAATTAGAACCGGGCTTGCAAATACGTCGCGTCGAACGATTTTCGCGTGATGGGGAAAATCGTACACCGACGTGCCACAAACAAACTAAAAGTGTTCCCCGTCAAATTCGAAACGAATAAAAAAAGTCAATTTCGCGCATTGGCGAACATTTATATATTTAAAAAGTGTACGAAACTTATGTATTTTATGTGCGACGCTTGACGAAGAATTTAATTATAATTTTAAATTCTGGAAACGAATTTGGCATAGTAATTCGTGCGACGTCGATTCCACTACCTGCTCGTGGAAGATACGTCTCTTTTATTATAATAGGGGTAAGCCGGTTAAGCTATACCGCTCTCGGAGACTTTAACAATGGCTTCTAATCTGTCACCAAAGTTATAAAAGCAAACACTAAATTTTATCGACTTTCGCCGTCTTTCTTTAAGCATATCTACACTTACATTCAAGAATGTTTTACGACGGCTCTTCCAAAAAGGAGAGAGTATTATTGTAAAACGGTTCGGTTCGAGTTCTTCATATTTGTATTATCTATGCTCTTCAATTTGGGCAGGATGAAACGAACGAAAGCTGGAAATGAACGGTGATTGCGATGTCCTGCGGGAGCGAGCGAGAAGGTATAGGTAATTCTCACGAGGGAGACATCCCGGATACTGCAATCATTCGCATTAGTCGTGAGGAAGAATAACGTGGGGTTTCGAGCCACTACCTCTTACAAATGAATCTATCCGGCACTATACGTATATAATTAAATATGTCGTAAAATAAGATCTAAAGTATTCCGACGACGTCTAAATAAACTTCGCCGTCCGAAAAAGTGAGACGCGGGACCAAATTAATGCTTTCTGCGAGCAAATTACTCAACTTATTTAGATGCTAATTAATCACATTTTGGGAAAAGTGGGATTATAGTTAAGCGCCTAATTCTTATTGAAACTGACGTTGATGGAACAATAAGAGTTACAAACATTCAAAACTTCTCGTTATAAGAGTGCGGGTTTGTACGCGCGCGAGCGCGCAAATGGCTACATGGGTTAAACGCGCGCTTCATCACGGACGCCTTTTACAAAACTCCGAGTAATACTTTCGTCATTTTTGGCTTTTAAACGTTTCATTTCAAACTGGCGAGAAGCCTTCGTAAAGTCCCCACGGAATTTTAAACGAGACCCCGTTCTACGAATTGGTACAAACTATTTAAAGTTTAAAGCAATCGTGTGAATCTTTGGAGGGTCGTTATAAATTGAATTTTGAAGCCGAGGTCGAACTTGACGTAAAATTAGATGCAGGAACGTTCCGCTTGTAAAGAATGAAAAATGAGCCGTCTCTTGGTAGAAAAAAAATCATAAATAGGTTGTGCATATATAAACTGCTGTTAGTAATGTACCTACATTCTTAAAATACGTTTCCGAAATCGAGTTGGAGTTGGGAAGAAAAAGATCGGAGTGGAGAAATATCGAGAATCAGAAACGTATAGTGGCGTCGGTGACGACGACGGCGCATGATGACGGTTCGTTAACCGCACCGAGATTTTGAGGCAGACGATCAATCACACGACACTTTTCGGTCACCTTCTCGTCATAACTCAAACGTTATTACTTTAGATTGTTGTGTTCGTTGTACAATTAGATGTTTATGAAATCTTCGCGCTCGTAAATTCCGAGATGGGTTTGTAAAACACACATTTACTAGTTTGATATTGAATTAAACGTCCATCCATCATCGAGAATTAAGCAGATTGCGTGTCGAGTTGAGCAACTCGAAAAGTAATTGTGGATAATAACGGATGACATGCACGTTAAGACTTATGTTACGTAAACATATTAAGCTTATTTGTATTAATAATTTGTTTTGACTTATCCGAAGCGATATACTTTCGGTTATTCTACTTACTTTTATGCTCGAGACGATCATTAAAAATGTATATTTCGCTTCCTGCCCAAGAATAAACCGACGTTGGATCGTTGATTCGAAGTTTCTCAATTTCCTTTTACTCAATTTCTATAACTTCTTTCCGTGATTCCAATCTTCTTGTTCTGACACTTTGGAGGTATTTCCAATTTACCTCTTCTCCGTACTACATTGCACTTGGAAACTAAATATCGATTTGAATTCTACACGAGAGTTGCTTGATTAGTCAACGCCAATGTTTAACGACACCACTCACCTCAAGTTTCTTAAAATAATTCATTAAATTCACTTTAGGATTTTTGAATTTTGAAATCTGAACGAGAAGTGATGCGGTTAACAACCACTCTCAATTTTTATTACTTAGCCAGCAGAACTAGTCTTGTCAAGATTTTTTTAACGAGTGCCGTCATTTTTTCCAGTTAATTCAAGGCTATTCATTTAAGAAAAATTTCAAATTCCTTTTTGAATAGGTGCGACTCAGGAAAAGCGAAAAGCAGCTCAAAAAGGGAAAAGTGTAGCCTTAAAACCGATTGGTTGTTGTATGGTTTCTTCTCACATTAAAAAATTTTTTTCTAGAGGCTTTTGAAATTGAAAGAAAGCAAAACGAATTGAAAATAGTTGCCGTCAAACCGCTATAGGTCCGGTGGATTATTTTTAGCCCTCTCCTGACGATAAGCGGCTTAAATTGGGATTGTAAAATTTTCATAAAGTAAGAAATTTTGAGACAAGATAACGCAACGTAGGTTTCGTTTAACGCTCTCCGTATAAAATTAAAGCCACGCAATTTACATATACAAGTAGTATAGATATTACATACACGATAATATATAATAGGTGTGGGTAATACTACAAGCTCACCTTTGATACTCTTTAAATAAAAAGCGTACCTATCTCGAAAACTAATTGTTGGCGAGCTTATTTAAACAAACGTCTCTTAAATTAAGTTAACTAATTTTATGTTTGTTTAAAAATGCATTAGTTTGTGCGTACCTACTTAAACAAATGAGCGAGCGAGTTCACAGCTCGGTACACAAAGTCTCTGAACAAAATTATATTTCTGACACGGTGGTACTGCCCGAAGCATCTGCAAACGGTTTGGGTGGTCAGTCATTTCATATTATATGTACATAGCACACATATCTAATCTTTAATGCCGTACATTAAACTTATTATATACATTTACAGCTTAGATATAGCTTTTCGAAATTAATAGTTCGATTATACCGACGTCTACGAAATGTTTTACAACTTTTTGGGAAAGTAAAATAACGCTCGTTCGAATAGACACGTGTTGATGGAAGTTGTTGATGGAAGGACGCGGAACTGCGGCGAGACGTTGTGAAATGCGTCAGAATTGATGAAATGGAAGAAAGTTCTTTAATTTGGCCTGGGACCCCTTGGTTGGTATATTTCTTTAAAAAATTGGAAGAACGGCCACCCTATTGAGGGACCCTTGACGTTTAAGACGCCAGTCAAATACGACAAATTGAGAGAAAATCTAAAAGTTTGTTGGAACTTGCTGTACAACATACTAAAAGTCCTGGAGGGTGAAGGGCGAGTGGGGGTAGAGTCGCTTAAAACCCTTTTCTCATTTTTTGCTAATATCTCCGTAACTATTACCCCTACGGAAAATGTATTTCTACACAAAATTAAAGTAGACAAAATTTTCTACAAAAAAGGTGCTATTCATTTTTTTCGTGCTGTGGGCAAAAACGTAGAGGTATGAAAAGGATCTCAGTTGACATTAATTTCGGCGAAGATACGACGGTGAACGTACGGCAAGAACGTTGCTTTGTCGTTGAGATGATGCTTTGTCAAATTCACATCGCACAATGGAAGTATCAGCATCCCCCTCAGCTTTTGTTTTTCAATATTCCCCTTAGTCAATTTCTTAGTCTTGTTTCTCTCATAGGAAGAGCTTCTTAGTATACGCGGTTGACTGCCGAATTTAGTGAAGTTGGCCTGCTTTGCAAGCGACTTCTACAAGACTTTCTAGAGTTTTCTCGCACTTACAGTCCAGTTTGAGATTTTTAAGTTTGTATCTGAAATTCTGCAGATATCTGAATTTGGCACAGCTGTGCAGACTGTCAGATAGAATCTTTAAAAACCTAAAAAATTTACTGTAAGTGCGAGAGGACTGTAGGAAGTCTTTTCCAATGCGTATTTCCAGTATTGCAAGCGACTTCTACAAAACTTCCTAGAGCTTTCTTGCACTAGCAGTCCAGTTTGCGTTTTTTAAGTTTAAGTTTAAGGAGTGTCTGCCCAACTTCGCCGAATTAGGCAGTCCAGAAAGTTTATTAATTTCGTCCGCTGTCTGCGGTGGACTCCCGAATTCGGCTCAGCTGGGCAGACGGTCAGATAGAATCTTTAAACACGAAAAAATTAACTGTAAGTGCGAGAGACTCTACAAGACGTCCCAGAGGTTTCTCGTATTAAAAGTTTCTATCTGACAGTCTGCCCAATTTCGCCGAATTCGGCAGTCCAGAAAGTTTATTAATTTCGTCCGCTATCCGCGGTGGACTGCCGAATTAGGCACAGCTGGGCAGACTACCAGATGAAAACTTGCAAAACGTAAAACTTGAGTGTAAAGTGCGAGAAAACTCTAGGGAGTCAATGTGTATTTGCAGTGTTACAAGCGACTTCTGTAGTACATCAACGTACGATCTATAGGAGGCGAGTTATTTGCAAAAAACGAGGAAGTCGCCTTTAAACGGCCCCTCCTCCCGCACTCGTCCCCACCCTCCGGGACTTTTAGTATGTTAGACGGAAGGTTTCCACGAACATCCATACCAGCCTTCAAAAGTCTTGGATTTTTTCTCCTTAAATACCTTCTTTTTGTCTAACTTGACTGGACTAGAAAAAATTGCGCCAACAAGAAAACTGCGCTAACAAGAAAACTTTCTTTTTTCTTTGGGCTCTAACACTTTAAACTTAACGTTCCTATTTTAAAACTTTGCGAACTGTTCCATTAGTACGATCGAGTCTAATTGGGCCGAAATGAAGTACTTGTGTGAAGGAAACCGTGATGGATGTGGGGAAAATCCAACAAAGCGATATATCTTTTTGACGAATGATGACGTTTTCGCGAACGTCAACCGAACCGAAATAAATTATAATTTTATGTGGTTATCGAATGAGGGGATGAAAATATTTCAGAATGTTTATCCAATTGCAGTAAATTTCAGCAATGTAAGTTTCTGGGTATTTTTTTTATAACCACCCATTAAAATATATCGAAACGGGAGAAGATTAAAGGACGCGGTTGTTTAGAAATTGTGAACAAGAAATATTTGGCTGTTGGTTTGTTAATGCACGTCCATTTGTTTATACGGCTAAGTTAGTATTTTTTATTTTTCGTTAAAGTAATCATTCTTTTTTTTATCCTGTAGCTTTTTCAAACTGCCACGAGTAATGATGCGATTGCCATGAATAATTAACAGAGATTGATTATTCTTTTGGATGTCATCGGTGGAGTTGGTCGGTTGCATTTGTTAACACCGCGATAAGATAGATCATCAATCATAATATGTTGGAATTTAATATTGCACATTTTAAGCGATAATTGCTTTAAAAACTTGTTCGTTGGCGAGTGGTAATTTTAAATTTATTATTTTCGTTCGGAAAAATGTCGAAACTGCGCGCTTTTCGCGAAATACTCGCTCCGCCCCAAAAACATTCCCCTGTTGCTATATTTTTTTTATGGGGGATTTAGTGCTCTTTTATTTTATCGAAATGAATTTTTATCAAATCATTTCACGGTGAAATTTCCCAGATCCATATTTTTTTTTATTTCCACCAACATTTATACCTACGCGTATACGTTAATCAATTTTCGAGACTTTTCTTTCGATAATGTACTTTTCGGGATTACGTCGTTTTAAAGCAATTATAGAATAGCTCAAAGTTTGTTTTTTTTATTTCGGCTGTAGACAGGAAAAAAACTGGAAATTAAATCTTAAATTTGATTCAATTATGATCGGTAGGAAGCGCGTAGCTAGAAGCTTTGCGAGGAAATTGTCAATCAGGCTTAAACGTTTAAATTAAAATTTTCGAGACTCCGTGGATGTCACTTCGCGTTTTCAACACATTTTGACCTCACTAAACAATGCTTCGAATGTTGGTTTATCGCGGGACAAAATAATATTTGTGTATACCTACTACCTTTTGTCGTAAAAGGAAAAACTCGAGCGTCGTGAAAAACATGTGTGTATTTATTTTTCCGTTTCCTTTTTTATTAGGCGCTTGAGCGTAATTTTTGTTAGCTTAAAGCACGTCTCGAATTAGTCGAGCTTATAAGAAACCACTTAATCTTTTATAAATCTTTCGAGTAAGTCACAATTTTGTGTCTTCGCCCACGTATTCTCTCCACAACTGTGAAATATCCACTCTTTCAGATAATTAAGTCACTCCGCTCCAATCTTCCTCTCGTTAATCTTTGTCTTACTAAAGGTTCACAATTTGCTTTTTAAATTTACTCCCAAATCGCCGAATACGATATTTTCGAGTGTATGAAGTACGAACTAATTAGCATTTTGTAATTATAATTAATATACGAGGGGAATTCGAAATAAAAGTGTCGAACGCCATTTAAGATTATTCCAAAGATATCTACTACTTAGATTTACAACCCACATAAAAATTAACTGTCGATGATTTTAATAGTGTGTACTTACAGAGGTTATTGCCTCTTCTTCATATTTATTTCACTAGAGTTTACTTACCCCCTCGAAACTGTCCTTAGAGCGCAACAACTTAACTATCGGGACGCCTCATTATCCAACAACTCGACGCGACTAGTAGTTGATATTTTAGATAATTTCCCGCAAAACCGCCCTTAAAAACTTCCTATTATTTGGAGCTGAAACTTGAAACTAAAATAATTATCATAAACGTATTTGAAGCGCCGAAATTTCCATAAACAACACTAAGAAAATTTAGTCTTCCCTTATACTCGGTACTTATTTGCATGTAACATCTGCTTCAGTAAATTTGACAACGAATACAATCGGAGATGAACTCGATTGTCGCCCTTTATGAATTTTTCCCTCTTTTACTATAATTACGTCGAGATTTCGACTTCATTAATCATGTAGATGTTTCTGTGTGTGTGGTATATAAATTACAATTTACGTGTTTGAGCGTTAATAAACACAATGAATAGACGTACAATCCAACAGGAGCTAATTGTATATAAGCAGAAATTACGGCTAAACTACACGTAATTGTTTAATTTTGGCCTTAAATCTTCATCGTTTGAATTTCCTATTTGGTTTTAGTTACACTATATGTCGTCAAATGGCTTGCACGAGAAATTTGAATTTGAAGATTAATATCCGTAATTTTAGTGTCGGAAATTGGCGTCCACTTTGCGCTAATGACGGCTTTCGTATATTTGACTTATTGTAAAAGACATTTCGAATGTCCAATCAAGTTTTTAATACGACACTCGAGCGTCTTTCAAAGCCGATTTGATTTCCATTTTTACCAAATTGAAGGAACAACGGAGCAACCTCGTATTTCGAGTCGGCAAGAGTTTGAAGAACGAATTTTCAACAACTTCAAAGGCTTCTGCCATCATGAAAGCTGCACTTCAAAGGACCCGCGACAATCTACTAACAAAATGCAATTTTTTGGTATAAATTATTTTCGTGTCCTCTATGGTTTAGTTTAAACCGAGGTTTGGCCCTATAAAAGCCCATTTTTCTTGAGACACTATCCTTCAACGCGCTCTAGCACCTAAACTGTTCGTTTAGCGAAAAAATCTAAGTTAATATATAATTTGTAAGAAACTGTATGTACTTTATTTTTTAATAGAAACACTTTTTTCTAAAAGTGCGTAGTTTTCGAGTTATAAGCGATAAACCAAAACACCGTGTTTTTGCCAGATTTTAGAATTCTTATCCAACTTTAACGCGCTCTAGCGATCTAAGATACATGATTTATACAAACCCGAATGACTTTATTTTTTAATAGAGACACTCTTCTTATAAAGTGCGCAGTTTTAGAGTTATAAGCGCTAAACCAAAAAACAGTGTTTTAGGCAGATTCTGGAATTCTTGTCGAACATTAACGCGCTCTGGCGCCTAAGTTGTCCGTTTGACGAAAAAATGTAAGATACATAATTGGTAGAAAACTAAATGTACTTTATTTTAGAATAAAAACACTTGAATCTAAAAGTGCGTAGTTCTCGAGTTATAAGCGTTATAAACTCAAAAAACAGTGTTTTTGGCAGATATTAGAATTATGGTCGAACTTTAACGCGCTCTAGCGCCTAAACTGATTGTTTGACGAACAAATCCAAGATACATAATTTATAGAAACCTGAATGTACTTTATTTTTTATTAGATGCACTTCTGTAAAATTGCGTAGTTTTTGAGTTATAAGCGCTAAACCGAAAAACGGTGTATTTGGAAGATTTTAGAATTGTTGTCGAAATTTAACGCGCTCTAACGCCTAAACGATTTGTTTTACAAAAAAATCTAAGATACATAATTTTTTAAGAATTGATTGTACCTTATTTTTGAAAAGAAACACTTTTCTACAAAAGTGGGTAGTTTTCGAGTTATAAGCGATAACTCAAAAAACAGTGTTTTTGGCAGATTTTTTAATTCTTGTCGAACTTTAACGCACTCTAGCGCCTAAACTGTTTGTTTGACAAAAAATTTAAGATACCTAATTTATAGAAACCTGAATCTACTTTCTTTTTTATTTAGTGCATTTTTCACTAAAATTGCGTAGTTTTGAGTTATAAGCGCTAAACCGAAAAACGGTGTATTAGGAAGATTTTAGAATTGTTGTCGAACTTTAACGCGCTCTAACGCCTAAACCATTTGTTTTACAAAAATCTAAGATACATAATTTGTAGAAAATTAAATGTACATTATTTTTGAAAAGAAACACTTTTCTTAAAAAGTGCGTAGTTTTCGAGTTATGAGCGATAACTCAAAAAATAGTGTTTTTGGCAGATTTTTGAATTCTTGTCTAACTGTAACGCACTCTAGCGCCTAAACTATTTGTTTGACGAAAAAATC
Organism: Malthinus flaveolus; assembly: GCA_950108345.1. NCBI lineage: Eukaryota > Metazoa > Arthropoda > Insecta > Coleoptera > Cantharidae > Malthinus > Malthinus flaveolus. The sequence goes on from OX467286.1 coordinate 13,611,021, forward strand.
TAAGATACATAATTTATAGAAACCTGACTCTACTTTCTTTTTTATTTTGTGCACTTTTCTCTAAAATTGTGTAGTTTTTGAGTTATAAGCGCTAAACCGAAGACGGTTTTTTGAAATATTTCAGAATTCTTGTCAAACTTTAACGCGCTCTAGCACGTAAACCGTTCATCTGAGGAAAAAACCTCTGAAATACAATTTGTAGGAAATTTTATATAGTTGACTTTTATATACAAGCACTTTTCTCAAAAAGTGTGTATTTTTAAAGTTATCAGCGAAAAACTGCAAAAAGAGCAAAACCCCACCTTTCTCGCGTTAAAGCTGCCACTTTTTGCAGTGGCAGACGATCGCTTTTATTACTCATCTGCAATGTTCTTTCAGCTTTCATTTTTAAATTTTTGTACTTTATCGTGCACTTTACTAAAAGTGCTCGCTGCCTTCCTGACTACAAAGGTCGAGGTCGCGATATGCAGAATGTAAATTTAGCAAAACAAATTATGGTAGATGTTGTTTTATGGTTTGGAAAGGAGTCCCACGAGAGATTCTGGCAACAGTGCAGTGTGCTGTGTATTGGTAACATTTTATCTACTTTCAGGAAACAAGCAAGAAAGTAATTTTTCGCTAATTCAACTTTAATTTCACCAAAGTTAGTGCGTTTCGCACAGCTTCTGCAAAATGTGCCCCAAATATTAGCTCTTAAATAAATGCGTTATTTACACTGAGATTACGAGAGCGAGTTATTTTCAGTTTGAGAAAAAATTTCAAAAACGAAGCTTTCTCCACTAGGTAAATTTATATACGTGAAGTGTTAAAAGGATTATTATAAATCTTTAAGTTACTGCAGCAGAGAGTGGCCAGTCAATAGCCACGAAATACCTTATACGATTTATTTCAAGAAACATTTATGTGGTTTTATTTTCGAGTCGAATTTGATAACCAATTCATTTTCCCGCCATCGTCATAAACTTTAAAAGCGATATTTATATCCTTTTCGGAGATAAAAATAAACTTTCATTTAACAAGAATGTAGAAGAATTTCAGTAATAATAAGAAAAACTAATTAAACGAAGCGCGATGAAGATTCGAATGACTCGTCGAGTGATATATGGAAATTTAAATTGGAACTTATCCAAGATTTGTTTTTAATAAATGTTTTATTCTAAACGACCATTCTAAAATACACAATTGGGTGCACGACTGTACGAGTATTTGGGGTTACCAGAACACCAACTCGGCGAAAGTTAGTCACAACTCACAACTATGTGCTTTTCTAAACTGTACGAAAACTAAAACAATGCACCAAGAAAATGTCCAATATTAGTTTAGGGTTCACGACAGCTGCCAAGACTTTTAAAACTAAGTGGACCATGTCCTGACGTTTGTTATGGGTTACAAGATGCTTGGGGTATTTTCTATTTTATAGACAAAACAAATGGATACACCTTCTTCTTTTTTATTAAGTTCGATATGTTTTTATTTTTTGGCAAAAATGGTATAAAAATTCAATGTAAGGACGTTACCCACAGTTGCGTCGAATAAAATAAAAATTTAGTCTGAATTCTCCATTCAAAAATCTTTATACGATTAAAACGCGCACACCGGAGCGTGTTAATGGTCATCATCCTTACACAAGCTTAAATGTTAGAATAATATTCAATTATTCCCGTCTAAAGCGATTTATTATGTATCCACTTAGTTCGACGTCGATTGTCCGGTTTAAGATTAATCTCGTAACGAATACAAGATGGACGAAGCGTAACGAGTTTACTCTAGTATCCCCTTTTGTTGCGATTACATCAAATTCCAAAGGACGCGATTTACTTTGTAATTAAATAGAGATTTTCGAAAATAAAAAAACATGTCGTTTTAAGCGGTGTATTATTGGGCTCGGCTTATCTGCAAAAGCTCCTACCAAAGAGTATTTAGTTTTGGTCGTCACAGTAAATTCTCTAAAGCTCCAAAGACGCTCTCTTACTATAAATAAATCTTCATTTTACATACATGCAGAATCTCTTAAGACATTACAGCAAAGCATTTTGAAGTGAGCTGGAAGAGTTTCGGATAACTTAGAAATTCTAACTTCGTATCGTATTTTAGGCGAATTAGGAAAAATAGAAACCGTCAAGCCAATAACCGCTGAAGCGCCCGTGCTTCAGGCTCGTTTTATAGCTTTACCTTTGCACCCACGCAAAAATTTGTAAAAACAAAATTTGTAGAGATTTGAATGAGGAACAAATTTGGTTAAAAGTGTTTTTTCGTACATGCGATATTTTTCGCGTATTTCGCAAAAATACAAATTTTTAGAGAGGTTATCTCCCCGAACTCCAACGGAGTAGAAAAAAAACGGATAACTTCTAGATGTGGGAGCTTTTTAATTCCTTTAAAATTATTTTTGCTCCTGGATATTTTCACTTTTGGGTTGTAGATAATTTTGATGTTGGCACTCTCGAAAATGATGCGTTTGAGGGCAGCACTCGAGAACAAAATGCCCGATATCGCAAAAACTATTTAATCTATCTAAATAGTTCTGATTTTTTTGGTACCTTGTCTATTACCTAGGCCTAATGATATATTGAAATTTTGGACCTCGGCAGACCTCCGGATCTTTGTCAAAATTCCAAGAAACAGCGAAATTTTAAAAACTTTTTTAGTTTCTGTCTAATTTTGACCCCGAAGGATTATTTTTTCGGCAAAGATAGTTTAATACTTTTTAAAAGTAGACTAAATTTTTTACAATTTGAAACTAGATTGGTCTCTATAAACCTAGTGGTGTCCGAGATACAAGTGAACAAAAGTTGACAAATTTTTCCTATTTTGTTATTTTTAGCGATACAGCGATTCGGATTATTTACCTTGCACAAAATGCAGCAGTTATGATTTTTTGATATGTTTTATATGATGAAGATGTAATGATAAATCCACGTTTTGGTCTTCGGTGGATCTCCGGATCTTGGTCAAATATTCAAAAATATATACGATTTAGTTTTGCTTTACTTTTGGATATTTGGCGAAGATCCAGAGATCCACCAAAGACCAAAACTTGAATTTATCATTTGGCCTCCGTCACATAAAGCATACCAAAAAATTATAACTACTCCATTTGCTGATAGGTAAATAATACGAACCCGTCTCAAAAATCTAAAACTAAAACGTATATATCTAGATCCGGATTATTTACCTTACATTAAATGGGGTAGTTATGATTTTTTGGTATGTTGTACATGATGAAGGTCTAATGATAAATCCAAGTTTTTGTTCTCGATAGAACTCCGGATGCTTCTCAAAAATTCAAAACAACAGCAGATCTAAATCGTATATATTTTTGAAGATTTGACAAAGATCCGAAGATCCACCGAGGTCAAAAACTAAGATTTTCATTAACCTTCATCATGTGCAACATACCAGAAAATCTTAACTACCCTATTTGATACAAGATACATAATCCGGATCTTTGTCAAAAGCTGTATCGCCAAAATGTGACGAAATTGCAAACTTTTGTACACTTGTATCTGAGATACTATTAGGTTTGCAGAGACCATTCTAATCTCAAATGGTAGAAAATTTTGTCTATTTAAAAAAGTATTCAACTATCTTTGCCACCAAATTAATCTTTTGCGGTCAAAATTGACAGCCACTGAAAAAAGGTGTAAAATTTAGCAGTTTCTAGAATTTTTGACAAAGATCCGGAGGTATGTCGAGGTGGAAAACTTGGATTTATCATTAGACCTCCCTAATAAAAAAGATACCAAAAATTGGAATTGCTAAGATAAATTGGAAAGTATTTGAGGTCTTAGCCATTTTGTTTCTCGCGTGCAGCACTCAAACGCATCACTTTTGGGAGTGCAAACATTGAAATTATGTTTCTCCAAGATCAAACGAAGAGATTGAGACTAGTGTCACACTTGCTTCATCAATAGCCCACGAGTGCCTGTTTTTGCACAATTGCAAAAGAACAGTCCTCTTTTTGAGGAAACGCTTAATCCTACATAAAAATTTATAATAACCTTTTTTATGTAAAATTGATGTATCAATATTTTTTGTATAGAACTTTTTTTTGTAATCCCAATAGATAACTAGAAAAGTGTTGCGATGTTGGCCATTTTCTTTCGCGCACAGCACTCGAACGCATAATTTTCGAGAGTGCCAACATCGAAATTATGTTTCTCCAAGGTCAAACAAAGAGATTGAGACTATTGCCACACTTGCTTCATCAAGGATCCCACTTGTACACTTGAAAACGGACTATTTATTGTTATTCTTAAACTCGAACGACTTTGATATTATTTCTGAAAATGCCCGTATTAGGTTTTAACGTTTTAATAAGTTTAGCCAAAATTGAGCGTGTGGCCCACACGTAAGATTTCAAGCACGCGACCGGCGTGTTTTCGATTGAAATCGAATAAGTTTACGCGCCGAAATTTATTTCGTAACTGTGCGTAAGGGCTAATTGTCGTAATAAAGGAAGTCCGCAGAGAGGTACGTATAAAAAGGTATTTGAATAATAACGATACGTATATAGTCTGTCTGAGTAATTCATTAAATAACGTCGGAACTTAACAAAACATTTGCCCTCGATCCAAAAGGTCCTAACCGCTGTAACCTTTGTTATGTTTTCCAATCTGCCCAGCCCTTCACGCTTTGATAATCCTCTTTATAATGAGGCTACACAATCAGACTGTTATTATCTAGGGTGTAACATGCTATTTAATGGAGTTTCGGTCGTTACAATAATGTTATAGATTACGTTTGATTCGAGTTAATAGAACGGTATGTTTCAATTTATCGCCTCTTTAACTTGCATTTTGATGTATCAATTAAATTCGTTCTTTTTATAACTTTCGGCCCGGCGCTACTATCCCGAATTTTATGTTTCGCTATAAAACGTTTATTCTTCTGCGGCCAAAACTAAAGAACTAGATACTATAAGAAGGATAAGTCTGTAAATATTTATACTGTATATTGGAGCGATACAAATTTGCGTCAAAATTAATGGAGCTTTTTGTCTACTTTTGAACTTTCATAACTTTGGACAATGCTAACTGTTGTAGATGATTTATATCGTGTTGGGTGGTGAATTTTTTTGTTCTCTTATTTCCAGTTGTACGGACGTGCCCTACATCGGCCCTAACAAGCTGTTATAGAATAGAAAAACTTTGGCAACAATTTATTAAAAATCGAACGAAAAGCTTCTTCGCGAGCTCTAATGAGTACAGTACCATCTCTTACATGTATAAACGATCGAAGTAGGTGGTGAATATTAAAATAACAATAAATACTTTTAAACAGTGGGAAGAAACAAAATCTCATTTTTAGTTTTATAGTCTACCCACCGACACAATGGGTATCGTGCCCTTAGCTTGTAACATTTGATTGTGATTCTTTAAATCATTCTTGTCCAACGTGGGCTGGGAGCAATTCATATGCACCGTAAATAGCGAATACCTGTGAAACTCGTTATTATGTGCCATGAAACTTTATCTTTAGAGCACACAATGGGCACAAGAATAGAAATATGTGCACCTCCGTTTGCTACTTCAGTGACGGTAAATATTATGGGTACATTAACATAATGAGGGTCACTTTTATTTATTCATAATAAATAATGTGTCACTCGAGATCACCTTCTATAGTAGTTCACAATTCCTCTTGTTATTTTTCATCTTTTCAATGTGATATGACTTTAAAATTTCCTTCTGATGGTTTCTGGTACACCCTAGCTGATGGTTGTCTTGGTAAGACCCTTCAGAAAATTGGGCCCGGCTATTCGATTTTGCCAATGGATAAGTGATAGATAAATAACAAAAAGTGGAATTCTTTTCTTAAGCACTTTTTCGTTTAGTGCAGTAGCTAAAGTTTATGTTTTATTTAATGTTTTCAACGTGGAAGAACTGTTTAGGAAAGAGACACATTTTACGCCGTCGTTTATTTCCACTAAATGCAGTTTGTGTCTACAATTAATAGCGTTACAACTACTCGTTTGTAAAGTGTTACTCCTATTTTCTTATTTTAAAGCGCATTTCTTATTTAAGTACCGTTCTCTAATAATACAGACGTCAGTCAGTTTTGTCGTTAGCTTTAATATTTTGTAATTTTGCAAATGCAAAATTGTCAAGTTTCGAGATTTATTCTCACTGTACGGCGTAACCGTAAAATTGTAAATTTTTCCGAGCATTTACAGGAAATCGCGTCAAATTCGTTTGTATTCAAAGGGCATCGTACAAATAAAATTTTTGAATTATTAAATCGTCTATACCGAGCTGCGACAATCTTATTTGAATGTTTTATGAACGTAAGGATTTTCCCTAGAAATGCGAAAATTTCTTTTATTTACAAAATGAGTATACATAATTTATTACTTTGTTTTATGTATTTTGGAGTTAGTAAGCTCATTAGTTACGTTAGTTGAGTCTCGGAAATATTTTAAAGGATTGGAGCCAACCTGCGCTCGTTTGTATTGTACTTCTCTCAATTTTGCTGTGGGCATTGCTCCATGAACTTGTTTTATCAGAGAGGGTAAAAATAATTAGTTAACAAAAGTCAGCTAACAAACTTCTAATAATACTCGTGGTCGAAGTTCTATTTACTAGAAATTGAAATTTAAAAAAATTACTGAAAATTCACCAAAAATGTTTTTTACAAATTTTTGGGAGAATAGACACTTAGAATGAAATTGGTGAACGCCATTTTAAAGTTTAGGTATTTTAAGTCGAAAATGTTCTAATAAATTTTTTTCATTAAAGCAATAGGTTTTCCATAAAACCTTCATAGCCTTCATAGCTCTTCATAGTCCGGAAGGCAGCGTCCGCTTTTACCAAACGATAAAGTACAAACAATTTTTAACGATTCAGGTTGAAAGAACGAAATCAAATGAGTAATAAAAACGACCGCCTGCTACTCCTACGTGGCAGCTTAGGGGCGGTTTTTTTTAAATAAAATTAATTACAAACTACATTTTATAGGTTTTTTTCTCAGACGAACGGTTTAGGCGCTAGAGCGCGTTAAAGTTTGATATAGTATATTGCGATATAAGGTTGGTAAGTGCACTATAACAAAATCGAGAAAGAGTTTGAAAAAGCGAGACGAAGTCGAGATTTTTCAATTTTCGAGATTTTGTTATTATAGCACTTAACAACCGTATATCGTATTCTATTTTTCGCCCGATCAAAATATAATAGACAGACTTTTTTTAAAATTTAAAATTAATTTTTGCAAATGTCAAAAATTTAAATGTCAACAAAATAGTGATTTTGCAAGGAGTACCAACTTTACTTACCGCACGGAGTTAGGTTATAACCTTATAACAGCATTGTTTTTACTGGTCTATATGGAAACTATGAAGGTGTTGTAAATTTGATTTACACAGTCGATCAACAAGGCTTGTAAGTACGTTAAAAAACACGATCGGGCGAAAAATATACAAAATGACCAAAAACCTGTTTTTTTGTTTATATCGAAAAACTCGAAAATTACGCATTTTTAGGAAAAAATTTTTTTATAAAAAAATAATGTACATTCAATTTCCTACAAGTTATCTCTCTTCCATTTTTTTCAGAAAATGGACAGTTAAAGTGCTAGAGCACTTTAAAAAATTTCGTCTCTATTAAAAGGGTGGGTTTTTGATTTTTTCAATTTATCACTCATAACTTGAAAACTACGCACTTTATGAGAAATGTGATTCTATATTAATATAAACTAAATTAAATTACCTATAAATTACATCTCTTAGGTTTTTTTCTCTGATCAACGGTTTAGGTGGTGGAATGCTTCAAAATTTGACAAAAATTCCAAAATCGCCAAGAAACAGTTTTATAGCGTATCTAAGGGTGGGTTTTTGGGCGTTTAACTAAACCATAGGGTAGATTAAAAATTTACATACTAAAGCATTGCATTTTTTGTGTACATTTAAAATATGCTGTGGTAGACGGTTGTAAGTGCAGCCGTCGTGGTGGTAGACTCCTTGGAAGTCGAAGAACGGTTGGTGCGGCGGATGTTTAACGCGCCCTAGCACCTAAACCGTTCGTCTGGGAAAAAAAGACTAAAATATATAATTTGTAGGAAATTTAATGTGTTTTATTTTCGTATAGAACGCATTTCCTCATAAAGTGCGTATTTTTTGAGTTATGAGCGCAAAACTGAAAAAGTAGTGAAAATCCACTCTTCTCGACCCACCCCTAAAAGTTATAGCTGCCACTTTTTCCTTACTTAGGATTTTCATAGTTTAGTTTGTACTACACAAAAACACGTTTTTAGCATAATTTGATCAACCCCCGTCCTTCTCTTATGGGAAGCTAGTTTTTGGGCAGATTAATATCTAATGGGAAGGGGATTGGGCTTCCATACAGTAAAGAGTGCCCTCGTGGATAATTTTCATTTTAAATTTTAATGAAACTAATCGATCGAGTCTAAAATTTATAGTTTTGTTTATTGGCACACAATATTTTTTATTTTGATCTATACTTTCTCGTTTTACCGAGTAGCCATATACTACTGCCCAAGCCGCGATCGTTATCCATCATTCATAGAACATTAATTTTTAATGCTGTGGTGTAATGGTATCGATTCGGTTCTCTTCTTTGATTTTTGGTGTCCTGTTTTTGTGCATGTAACAAAGCCAGAGTCTTTACATTTTACAAAAACACTTTTTGGGGATTATTCGGTGCAAATTGTATAATGGATAGGTACGTAGTCGGAAATTTAATAGCAAGAAAGCGTCGAGTAAATAAATTTGATCCACCGTTAGTATACATAAAGTGACTTAACATAACGAATACTTACACAAAATAGAATCGATAACATAAATTTAACTCAAATTTCTAATCTGCTTGCGTATCCATTTACATTTTGACGTATGCCCGCATATCTTTTCCCGTCTCGAACAAAATTTCGAAGCAAACACATCGAACGTTTTAAATTAAGGCGAATTGAAAAAAATTCGTAGGTAGGTACAAACGCGCCCTTAACACTCAATTATTTTTTTCTTTAAGACAAAGGCGCTTTAAACGAGTGGCGATTAATTGCCAAATACGAACTAAATTTTACAGCTCTTAAGTTTGACGATTAGAGAATTAACGTTGGATTCGCAACTGAATGGAAGTTTTTAAATTAAAAATGGTCACGTTCGATCGCTTAATTTTAATAAAATTCTACTCTCGATTTGATTATAAATTTTTTGGGTAAAAGAGGGTTTTTGTCTTAAACTTGCGCCGAAGTTTTGGCGCAAGAGAAAATTAGAGCCAACGGTTTGTGTCGAACAAAAAGTTGTAATATGAAAAACTCTTGAAGTAGAAAATATTCTTCTTTCATGAGGGATGCGAAATTTAAAGACGACAGATGAATCACGATGTACTTTTAAATTTGACGCCCGTTTCGCGGTAGGAAAGCATCTGTTGCCAACAATTTCAGGTTGTTTTAGTTCGCGCCATTGACTCGGTTACCGAGCCAAGGAATACTTACGAGGATGGTCTCAGTTTTACACGCTTCTTTGGTTTTGTATTGCCTTCTTTTCTTTGATCCGAAATTGTGTCAGCTTTTAAAGAGGAGAGCGTCTCACAAATTCCCAACAAAACGATTAAACATTCCTGAGCGACGACGCTTTATATGAATTATAAATATAACAAAGAGCCCGTTTGGGCATTCGGAATAATTCGAAACTTTCGTTTCCGAATTCGAGAAATTTTCTTTGCGGAAAATCGGAGGGGGGGGAGAGCACGGGCGGCCGTTACTACTTTTAAATTATGCGTAATTAAAGTTGAAAAGCAAATAAAATTCTTTTAACGTGGCTTGGCATTTACTTTTTACCGAGTTTCGGTTGTTCTTGTAACTATTTCAATATTTGTTTTTAGTACTCCTCCAGAGCAAATAATGCACGAGTTCAATTACCAGATACGCTTTACGGAGTTAATTTAAAACACGACTATAAATGTTTACTTTTAAATTCTCCGTTAGTGGCTTTAAGCAAATATTCGAAACTTTCGATAAAAATGGAGCAAATAAAACACGAAAATTTTGTCTTTTTTATTTAAATAAATGCCGGAATTTATTACGTAATTGTTATTTATATCCATACCAGGATTTGAACTTAAAAAACTGTAATTAAGCTAATAAGATAATTGCAATTTATATTATGCCTTGTTCTAGTCTTGAATTAAGTCACCGTGGAAAAAGGGTCTGTCATGTGCACGAATAATATAAAACAGATCTAGAAGACTAAATGTGTTCGTTTCTTATACCAACCCACGAGAAATCGGTGTTTACTCGTAATATTAGGATTCTTCAGTCTGAAAGTTGGATTTGTCGATGTATTATAAACTCATTTAATTAGTTGGCCATCGTATATATTATGTACAACTCAGTGGTCACTCAGGAACTCGATGCCGGTGTTCAGACTGTACACATTGAATTTAAGTCTCATATACTCCGAGAGGAAGCGAGTACTATAATTACTAAACGATAATGTACAAACTTTTTAACGATACCGGCTGAAATAACATTGCAAATTAGTAATTAAAGGGACCGTTTACCACTCCTAAGTAGCAGCATAAATTTGAGGGTAACTCGAGAAGTGTAGATTTTTGCTTGTTTTGTTTTTTGCTTATAACTTAAAAACTACGAACGTTACGAGAATACATTCAGTGCATATACATTCAAATAAACTACATGAAACTGTCTACAAACTATATGTTTTCTGTTTTTCGTTAGATTAACGGGTTAGACACTAGAGAGCGTTAAAGCTTGGCAGAAATTCCAAAATCGGCCAAAAAGCAGTTTTATCGCTCATAACTCGAAAACTACGTACTTTATGAGAAAAGTTTTTCTATATGAAAATAAACTGCATGAAATTTTCTATAATTTATGTCTCTTGAGTTTTTGTCTCAGACTAATGGTTCAGGCGCTAGAGTGTGTTAAAGTTTGACAAAGATTCCAAAATGACCAAATAGCTCTTTTATCGCTCATAACTCATAACTCGAAAACTACGAACTTTATGAGAAAAGTTCTTCTATATGAAAATAGCCTGCATGAAATTTTCTATAAATTATGCCTCTTGAGTTTTTCCCTCAGACTAACGGTTCAGGCGCTAGAGTGCGTTAAAGTTTGACAAAGATTCCAAAATGACCAAATAGCTCTTTTATCGCTCATAACTCATAACTCGAAAACTACGAACTTTATGAGAAAAGTTCTTCTATATGAAAATAGCCTGCATGAAATTTTCTATAAATTATGCCTCTTGAGTTTTTCACTCAGACTAACGGTTCAGGCGCTAGAGTGCGTTAAAGTTTGACAAAGATTCCAAAATGACCAAATAGCTCTTTTATCGCTCATAACTCATAACTCGAAAACTACGAACTTTATGAGAAAAGTTCTTCTATATGAAAATAGCCTGCATGAAATTTTCTATAAATTATGCCTCTTGAGTTTTTCCCTCAGACTAACGGTTCAGGCGCTAGAGTGCGTTAAAGTTTGACAAAGATTCCAAAATGACCAAATAGCTGTTTTATGGCTCATAACTCAAAAACTACAAACTTTATCAGAAAGTGCTTTGAGGTGAAAATGAACTAAATAAAATTCTCTACAAAGTTTGTCTCCTGAGTTTTTTCTTCAGATGGGGCCGTTTAGGCTCTAGAGCACGTTCAAGTTTGACAGAAATTCCAAAATGTCAAAAAAAATGTTTTAGCGCTCATAACTCAAAAACTACAAACTTGATGAGAAAAGTTTGTCTATATGAAAATAAACTTCAGGAAATTTTCTACAAATTATGTCTCTTGAGTTTTTTCCTCAGGCTAACCGTTTAGGCGCTAAAGCGCGTTAAAGTTTAATAGAAATTCTAAAACGCTCAAATCGCTACTTTGTTGCTCATAACTCAAAAACTACGAACTTTATGAGAAAGTACTATGATGAAAAGTGAACTAAATGAAATTTTCTACAAAGTATGCTTCTTGAGTTTTTTCTTCAGACGGGGCCGTTTAGGCTCTAGAGCACGTTCAAGGTTGACAGAAATTCCAAAATGTCCCAAAAAATGTTTTAGCGCTCATAACTCAAAAACTACAAACTTGATGAGAAAAGTTTTTCTATATGAAAATTGACTTCAGGGAAATTTCTACAAATTATGTCTCTTGAGTTTTTTCCTCAGACTAGCCGTTTAGGCGCTAGAGCGCGTTAAAGTTTGATAGAAATTCCAAAACGCTCAAATCGCTACTTTGTTGCTCATAACTCGAAAACTACGAACTTTATGAGAAAGTACTATGATGTGAAAGTAAACTAAATGAAATTCTCTACAAAGTATGTCTCCTGAGGTTTTTCTTCAGGCTAACGGTTTAGGCTCTAGGGCTCGTTAAAGTTTGACAGAAATACCAAAATCGGCCAAAAATCTGTTTTATCGCTCATAACTCGAAAACTAAGCACTTTTTGAGCAAACTGTTTCTATACAAAAATAAAGTACGTTCGATTTTCTACAAATTATGTAGCTTAGATTTTTTTCGTAAAACGAACAGTTGAGTTACTAGAGCACCTTTAAGTTTATTAAGATATCAGCAAGATATCAGATAATATCAGACGCTCGTTCTAAAAAGCAACGCAGGGGTAGAAGAAGAACATTTTCTGCGTTTTAATAAAGTAACTTTCTCGAGTGTCATTTTAAAAGTCTACAGCTGTAGTAGGTGTAGGCACATTTTTTTGAATTAAATTTAATAATAAGCATCCTCGAAAGCTGTACCATTTGAAAAGGAAAAAAATAATTAATGCTTTTGGCTTTTGAGTTCGTGACTCTGCCGGCAGAATTAAACGCAACATTTACGTAAATTTTTTCCGTATTTTTTACATCTTTATAAATTTACACGCGTCTCTTATTATTCAGTTTGGGATTGAATAAAATCCACGCAAATATACGTGGCTTTTTGCAACTTGTCATTTATGCCAATGTAATGTAAATGTCGTCTTTGCTTCCGTCGAAAGCAAAAGCTCTGAATAAAGAAACGAATGATCGAAACGACTCGATCAAAAAGCGCCGCCAAAAGAAATATATTGCAAAGACGAGAAGTTTAATATTGAAACGCTAATTTTTAATTGCCTATATTGGAAGTCGGGGCTCTTTGTTAGATGAAATTTTGCGAAAATAAACGGCCAACGCTCGAAAATTTTCAATGTAAGCCCTTCGGGTAAGGCCTTAGTGCAAATTTACTCGGGGATTGTGGGGGCGATAAACGCGAAGAAGTATCGAAACCAAATTGCATTATCTAGCCATATATGACGAATTCGCAATTTCATTTACTTAATCGAAAAGAAGCGCTTAATTGTGATGAAACCGATCTCGCTTATTACTCCTTTGTCGCGCACCCAATTTATTTGAGTCTTTCTTTACGAGGTTTGACCGGTAATCTCGGCCCATTAATAATAAAAGCGCCATTTCGGTAATTTTCTTTATGTAATTTAATTTTATCGAAATCTAATCCTCCAACTCCATTATCCTTATCTGTAAAGCACGGGGTTCTTTTGTAACAAATCGCCAGATCTCGATTATCTTTTACTGTTCGATGAACACATCGGGCTGTTATTTCTGATCACGTCGAAAAAGCGACCAAATAAGACCCCCGTTTACTGCAGCTGTCTGGTTGTGGGATAACAAATGCTCTTATGAGGGTATGCACTGCCATACCTTTAATTTAGCGCGCGGATATGTAATTGATTACTATAAATCTTTATCAATTATCGGCCGGCTAAAGTTGTTAACAATAATTTATCTATTACGTGCGACCAATTTGTGCATCAGACGTGAATTTATACATCTAATTATGTGGTAGTTAATTGGGAGCTTAATTTTTATCGTGTTAGTTTACAAAGTGTAGGAAGGACGGAATGTAGACATTTTAAAACGTTCTCGCGTAAATTGGTCGGCATTATTTTTAACAGCGCTTCGGAAAAATCCTAGATCGCTTGTTTCCTCAAACCCACAAACCACATGCACGCGTCTTCCCATACTTTCAATCTGTTGACACGCCATTTTCAATTACGTGCTTATACAAATTTTTCTATATTACGCATTCTACCTCTGCAAATTTCCAATTTTAACTTTCCCATAATGCGTGAGGTGAAGAAAGTTAACGATTTATAGAAATTTGAAATAAACATTGCGAATTGAACAAACGAAGCGAAGCCTCATTTTTAATTTTGACCAACTGAGCACCTAGTTGGTAAATCTTAGAATGATTTTTTTGGCATTGCTCATATTACTCATCCGGACTCATTTCTCACTTAATTTGTAGATCTAAGTAATGCCTTAAATCCGAATTGAAGCTCTTTTTCAACAAACTCTAGATCACTCTGTGTTAGTCCACAGACAGCTTGCATTTTTAGGTTTCAGGTTGCAAGATTATTGCAAATGAGTAATAAAACCCTCGTAGTGGCAGCATTAACTTGGGGGTGGATTAAGAGCGGTGGGTGTTTGCTCTTTTTTGGGTTATGCGCTTATAACTAGAAAACTACAAACTTTATGAGAAAAGTGCTTATATTATATAGAAGTAATTTACATAAATTTTACTACAAATTATATCTCGAAAGTTCTTTTCCTTAGACAAACGATTTTTTTGTCTATCGGTTATAACTCTAAAACTACGCACTCAATTAAAAAAGTGATTTGATATAAAAGTAAACTGCATTAAATTTCCTACATTTTTTATCTCGAAGGTTCTTTCTGCAAACAAACGGTTTAGACGCTAGAGCGCGTTAAAGTTTGACAAAAATTCCAAAATTGACCAAAAACTGTTTTTTGTGTTTATCATTATAACTCAAAAACTACGCACTTTCTGCAAAAGTAATTTAGTATAAAAGTAAACTACATCAAATTTCCTACAAATTATATATGGAAGGTATTTCCTCTAGATAAACGGTTTAGGCGCTAGTTTGACCAAAGTTTCAAAATTTACCAAAATTCTGCTTATTTTGTTTATAGCTTATAACTCAAAAACTACGCCTTTTCTGAAAAATTTCGTTGCTGTAAAAGCAATCTACATCAAGTTTTCTTCAAATTATATTTGGAAGGTTTTTTCTACGGTTTAGGTGTTAGAGCGAGTTAAAGTTTGACAAAAATTCCAAAATCTACCAAAAACCTGTTTTTTGTGTTTATAGCTTATAACTCAAAAACTACGCAGTTTTTGAAAAAGTACTTTAGTATAAAAGCAACCTACATCAAGTTTTCTTCAAATTATATTTGGAAGATTTTTACTCCAGACAAACGGTTTAGGCGTTAGAGCGCGTTAAAGTTTGACAAAAATTCCAAAATTTACCAAAAAAATGTTTTTTTGTGTTTTGCTTATAGCTTCAAAACTACGCACTTTATGAGAAAATTGCCTTTTTATAAAAGTAAACTACATTATATTTCCTACAAATTATATTTGGAAGGTTTTTCCTCCAGACATACGGTTTAGGCGTTAGAGCGCGTTAAAGTTTGCCAAAAATTTTGTAATCTACCAAAAAAGTGTTTTTTTTTGTATTTTGCTTATAACTTCAAAATTACGCACTTTGTGAGAAAATTGCTTTTTTATAAAAATAAATTAAATTATATTTCCTACAAATTATATTTGGAAGGTATTTTCTTCGGACCAACGGTTTAGGCGCTAGAGCGCGTTAAAGTTTGACAAAAATTCCAAAATAGATCAAAAAACCGTTTTTTAAAATTATACGCTTATAACTCGAAAATTACGCACTTTTTGTTAAAAATGTTTTTATAGAAAAATAAAGTAGATTTTATTTTTTACAAATTATGTTGCTTAGATTGTATGATTTTAGTGACAACTTCTAACTCTTTGTCGCAATTTTTTATCCACCTCGATTTTATCTTGTACATCCTTGCAGTATATTCAAATTCTCCTTCATCTTGTTTTAATATCTCCTTGTGTGTATATCATCCCGCAATTTGACCTAACCTTTTTCTCTTATACTCGTAAACAATAAAAAAAACGTCCCTCTGCTAATACTTTGTATTTGTGGGCGGCGAAGGAAATAAACTCGGGAATAAGGACGGAACATTAGACGAGGTACAAAATTGAACTGTTTCGTCAAAGTATCCTCGAATAAACTGCTCTTTTTGAGATTAATTGAAAAGGGGACGTTCAAAGAAAAGAATAAAAGTATATAATGGCGTAGTCAAATCTCATTTAGAGTGTCAAAGAGTAATTTCATCTAGAGGTACGTCTCTTTGTATTGTGCTCGCTTATTATATTAAAAGTACCTTAAGAACTGTTGATGTTAAAAGAAAATTTGCTTCGACATCGACGATTTTAAATGTTTTTGGTTTGAGAGCCAAATGTATTTTTACTATTTTTGTACTTGTAAATATTTGATGTTTATACTTTCAACGACGTTCTGTTTTATCTCTATTTTATTCTTTATTTGTCTCTTTTCTTTATTTGAACTGAGAAAATACAAAGTTATAGTACCTACTACCTAACTCGTGCAGGTTAAATTATTTTGTATCTGTTTTCTGTTGACAAAATGCAAACACAGTACAAAATATCGTTGCAGGTCATACAGGGTGGCTAAATCCAAATTTTGACGTTACTACCTCGTAAGAGTAATAAGTTCTGAGAAAATTGCAGAAAACCGAAAAAAGCGCTCTTTTTCCGGTTTTTTGCTTATAACTCGAAAACTACGCACTTTAGGAGCAAGATGATTCTTTACAAAAATAAACTAAATCAAATTTCCTACAAGTTATCTTCTTTAAGCTTTTTTCTTCAGACAAACGGTTCCGGCGCTAGAGCGCTTCAGAGTTGGATAATTCCAAAATTTCCCCCAAAAGTGTATTTTTTTCAGTTTTCGCTTATAACTCAAAAACTACGCATTTTCGGAGAAAGATAATTCTTTACGAAAATAAACTAAATAAAATTTCCTACAAATTATGTTTTTTAAGGTTTTTTCTTCAAACAAACGGTTTCGGCGCTAGAGCACGTTAAAGTTGGAAAATTCCAAAATCTACCCCCAAAAGTGTTTTCTTTTCATTTTTCGCTTATAACTCAGAAACGGTACATTTCTGAAGGAAAGTGTTTCCATACAAAAATAAAGTAGATTAAATTTTCTACAAATTATGTCTCCGAGGCTTTTTACGGCAGACGTACGGTTTAAGTTAGCGCTAATAGAACGCGTTGAAGTAGCGACTAAGCCAAGTATACAAAACACTCCCATGTCTCGTGGTGAGCTCAGTAGTTCAATAATGGGGTTTGAGACTCTGTGTTTCCCAGATACCCTAGAGTCTCTTAAAATTAATTTTAGACAACAATGAAGTTATTTATGTCCAATAAACAAATTATATTAAAATTGGTAAATCCGGTTATAGAAATACATTAACGTAAGAGCTGCAATAGTACTTTGGAATTAATTAAAATAATTCAATAAGTTTCAAGTCTAACAGCACGATATCACTAATTGATATATCTACTTTTTATTCGGGAATTTAAATTGTAGCTCTTAAATTTTTATTTTAACGTATACTATAAGGAATTAGTTGACAAAGTGAGTCGAAATTATACTAAAATTTAAATTTATTCAACTTTATTTCGTAAATTTTATTTTTGATTACTCAATGCTTAATTCGATTTGCTCTATCGAATTATTTTTATTGAAATCACCGTCCTCGTTTCAAAATTTATTTTGTCTCAATTTTAATTTTACAAAAGCCCTCGCAGCGTTAAGGGGACTCTTTGATTAATAATAAATAATAACTTATTTTTTTACACTCGAAAGTTTTGCCTTTTAAAGAGGAATTGAAAGCCATTAAGCGATTAATCGCTTTGTTCATTTTGTTATAATGGAATTCGTAACTTAATTATTGTAACACCGTTTTACTTTAATAATTCCAAAACTTACGTCGCTCAGCAGTGTTAATATCTTCCTGTTGCTGCCGTCCCGAGCACAGGAAATTTGGTTGTAGCCCCGACAGTCTATCGCATTTCTCCACTGCTCCGGCGAGTTAATAGAGTGTCGGACTAGCGAATTCGTTGAATAATTGGAGCCTAACATTAACCTTTAAAAAAAGAGGTGGTTAATTAAAAAAAATTAATTCCCTTTTCAATTTAAACAAGTTTCGTCAGGAGTAAACGAGCGAGTGGGAATACAACAACCGTGTTGATCTTTATTCGGCGAGCTGAGATAAAAATGCCAAAAGCGCCCTTAAAAATGAGAATAATGAATTCGATTCGAAACTTTGAGAATTTTATAATGCGAATAATGAATAACATGGAAAGTATATTATTGTATAAAATAACCCGCGGGGTAATGTTTTAGGAGTAATCAACATACATAACGTTGTTTACGTTCACCCTCATTTAATACAAATGAGAGAACACCTTTATATGTGCATAAATCTCTTTTTTTGTTTTTGTAATTTATTTATCGTCGAAAAAATTAATTAAAATTAAAAGTTGGCTTTTAAATTGGTCGTTTAAACGGCGTATGTTAGCTCTCGTTTGCCATATTACGCGATCGGCGAATTTTCCGCGTCAACTCTCTTTTTGAAACCTCCGCGGTTTACTTTGATTTTAATACAATTTAATTTAATAATGTGCTCTGTGTAACCAAAACGCCAAAACCGCGGATTGATATTAAGGGGGTAAAAAGGCACTTTAAATAAATGGCTTTTAGTGGTTTTTATCGTCGAAAAATTCGAAAGTACCGATTTAACTTGTGCGTTCTTCCATACATCTGAATTTCTTAACATGTATTTTGATTTATGTATCACCGTATCACCGACCTCATACCTACTTCTTCTTTATAGATATTCGATTCGTGATAAAAGTGAAAAACTGTACAAAACTAATAAAAAGGCTGAAAATATGATGTAACGTTTTACAATAAATTGAAAAAAAAGAATTACTAAGAGTTTCAATAGGAAAGTTTCCCTATTGAGGGTTACTTTTTGAGGAATTCTAAACGACGTTTTAATGAACTTATGTATCTACTTAAATATGAAAAGAAAAGATTTTTTTTATACTTTTAACATAAGCCGTCTATCTTATGTGAAGCTCGTCTCCACATTCTCTCTCAAATACTAGCGCACAAAAACCAATACGTGAAAAATGAATTCCATTATAATGTTAATTTTTTCCCCCGTCTCATCTAACAAAAGTTCCCCATTTTCAGTAAAAAAATTACGCAAAATTATAAAAACTGCATTAATTTCGCGTCTCTCGAAAACTGTCGGAAATGAGTGTACACATCAATTTCTACTCGATGCTATAGGAAACTTTTACTTGGAGGGTTTCAATTTAGAAACCTCTGAAATCATTAAACACTCGTCAAGTTTCATATCTTTCAAACACAAATTACAAAAAATATTTTCTTTTTATTTCAACGTTATTAGCTACTGAAAAATCGCTTCTTCCTCTCTTGTTTCGCTTTTGTAGATTCGTGCGGAATATTTTATTTTTTGGCCTTTTCGCGAAATACGTCTAACGAAGTTTGTTAAAAGTTTACGATTATGTGGGTTAACCACAGCGGTTTCATAAATAACGCGGGATTTTGGTTAAAGCTTCGTTTCATGTACTAGCATATTATATCGTGCAATTGTTATCTACTACACTAGAACTGCTTGCGGTGGATTTTTAGTATCATTACGGTTGGTGACAGAATTTTAAAATTTGTAAAGCAACATTTAAAATTACACGAAATCGAAATAACACCCCAACTTTAAGAAAATACGAGAAGGTAAATCTAGGAAGTTTACAAAGCGCAAAATGAGAACTCGTTACAACAATAAACAATGACTTATTTGAAATAGTCTAGTCAGTAGGGGAAAATAAAACACAAATACAGGAAAAAAATATAAAAGCTCTTTTTCCTAATCTTCTTTACGTATTTTGGGATGCTGAATCCGAACTTCAACTCCGCCACCACGTAAAAGTGGTGTAAAATTAAAATTGGGAGAAAGTGATTTTCTTCAGTTTTTCTCTTATAACTTGAAAAATACGCACTTTTTGAGAAAATACTTCAATACAAAAATAAACTACAACTAATTTTTCACAAATTATGTTTTTGAAGTTTTTTCTTCAGATGAACGGTTTAGGCGCTAGAGCGCGTTAAAGTTTAACAAATATTTCAAAATCGGCCAATAAGATTGTTTTTTCAGTCCGATATATACTAAACTTCAACGCGTTGTAGTACCTAACCTAGATGTCTGACGTAAAAAACCCTAGAGACTTAATTTGTAGAAAATTGAATGAACTTTATTATTGTATATGTACTTTTTCTTCTAAATGTAAGTAGTTTTTGAGTTATAAGCGAAAACTTAAAAAAATCTTTTTTTTGGCCGATTGAAATTTCTGTTAAACTTTAACGGGCTCTAGCGTCTAAGCCGTTTAACTCGTGAAGAAACTTAATAAATAAAATGTGTAGGAAATTTAACGAACTTTATTTTTATATAGAAACGTTTTTCTCTAACAGTGAGTAGTTTTCGTGTTATAAACAGAAACTTAAAAAAAGCTTCTTTTCGACCGATTGAAATTTTTGTGAAACTACCGCGCTCTAGCGCCTACACCATTGGACTTAAGGAAAAACTTAGTAAACACAATTTGTAAGCAATTTAATGAACTTTATTTTTGTATAGGTACTTTTTCTTCTGAAAGTAAGTAGTTTTTGAGTTATAAGCGAAAACTTAAAGAAATTTTTTTTTGGCCAATTAAAATTTCTGTTAAACTTTAGGACTCTAGCGTCTAAATCGTTTAACTCGAGAAAAAAACTTGATGAATACAATTTGTATAAAATTTAATGAAATTTATTTTTGTATAAAAACTTTTTTGTCTAAAGTGAGTAGTTTTCGAGTTATAAGCGGAAACTTAAAGAACGCTTCTTTTTGGCCGATTGAAATTTTTGTTAAACTTTAACGCGCTCTAGCGCCTAAACCGTTTGTCTGAGGAAAAAACCTCACGAACATAATTTGTAGAAAATTTGATGTAGCTCGTTTTTTATAGAATATCTTTTCTCAGAAAGTGCATATTTTTTAAGTTACACGCGAAAAACTGAAAAAGAGCACATTGCTACAAACAGATTTCCCAATCTAAGATTTACTTTAGTTAATTATCTCTCGTGTTTCTCAGATCTGACTCTCTTGTCAGAAATGTCTTTTCTCGGAAATGTAAAAAAGTTTGAAATTTCGAAAACTTCTTCTAAGAAAAAGGAAGAGGGGTGAAGACTGGAGAGCTTGCACAACCAGAACATGGAGACACTTTTCCGAAGGAGAGTAATGCTCATTTACGGTAACTACGGTACATTTACATTTAGAGGAGAGTCCGTACTCCGTACTGCATTGAATAATAAAATATTTCGATTTTTAAATAATTATTTGTTTGTAGAGTAGGCTAAGAAAACACCCTCGTGGCAGTAAATTTGGTATTTCGTCTTGTAAAAATAAATAATGATCGTTAAAGAGTATTGTTTTATTTTTATTGGATGACAACGCCAAACTCATTTGTTATTTTAATGAAGTTCTCGTTGTGGGTACAATGGAATAGTATATCAACTAATGAAGCATTTCTTAAGTCGCTGTTTCTCAACTTTTTATAACACGCCCCCTTTGAACACTCTAACGTTTTGGGCGCCCCCATATTCTTCCAAGAATTGATTTTGTTTCTAGTACGATGTCGTTAACTCGCCGAACATCAAATTTAGGTTAAAGGAGGCCCAGAAAGATGAAATGTTATAATGAAACGCGATAAGTTTGCTGAAATTACAAAAGATAACGCGTCAGATAACGGAATCCACTTTTAACACTTATAGCGTTCAAAGAAACTCTTAATGCGGCTCTGCGTGAGCATAATGTAGAATGTTAGGTGCATTTCACCTCTACTTAACTATAATTTTAAGAAAAATTAGCGCTACTTGTTGGAATCTTTATAAATGTCCGTTCGAAAATAAGCTAATTCTTCTGAAATAGGATTTGGTGGCGATTTAAAGAAAATCCCGGTTAATTGTTTTTCTTTTTGCCTTCTTTTGGCGTTGTAGTGGCTAAAGCTTACGCCCCTTGCAAAACGTAACACGCTAAACTATATAGAGATAGAGGGTAGGCTCGTCCCACATTTTGAGAAACGCCGACGCAAGTTATGCCAAATTTTCAATAACGCGTATCATCGTGTGATCTAAATTTAACCTTTGTTTTGTCTCTGCGATTTCTCGTGGTAAAATATCGATGTTTGTTTTCCTCGTTCCAGGTAAGAAACAGGGCAAGTTTGCTTACAAGAAAAGTTTAAACAAGCCAACTATACTGACGTATTATAAAAGTAGAATAAACACGCTCTTTTTTTTGTCTCGGCAGCTTACAACTTTTTTTTGTATCATAATCTTCTATTATACATTTTTACGAGTTTCGCAAAGAAGTCGCAAACTTTCCCCATCGAGCTAAACTTTGAATCGCCATTAACCAAACATTTACTATACAATCTTATTTTAGCACATTTTTTAAAACTTTCAAACAATGCAAACTATGCTTCCGAGATTCACTACTTTTGTCTTATTTTTAAACATCGATTTTGCTTGCTTAAATTAACCTGTACGAACTCTATTTTCAAACGTTTAAATAGATAAACGAAAAGCTTTAACTGTTGAAATAATTTGCTTTAGCGAAAACAAAATTCTGCTCGTTCTCGCGTTCGTAATTCGTGTTTTATGTCTTTCCAAGCTGCTGGCAATAATATGTTGCTTAAAAATTTAGAATAACGTAAATTTAATGCTCGTAGCTAGTAGCTACTCTACACAGTTTGTTGTTTCTATATCAAATTAAGCGGACGATAATTTTTAAGTTAAAATTACCTATAAAAATTCTGATACAAATGGTATATCCCAGCATAATTATTATGTATTATTAATTATTATTTTAGGCCAATCAAAAATATTTATATATTTTTTGCACAATTTTCCTCACTGTCACTAGTTGCTGAATCAGATGTCCAAAAACAATCTTCTTATATTCTACTGGGTCAAAGGACATCAAGGAAATGAGAGTAATGATCAAGCAGATGAGCTAGTGAAGAAAGGTTCAAATAGCCTTCCTTGTGGGCCTGAGCCAATCATTAAACTAGCCGTAACTGCTGTTAATACCCTCCTTAAAAATAATATCCATGAACTACAGACTGAAAGATGGACCAAGAAAAAGTCAAAGAGCTATACCGGCTTCTTCTAAAAATATGACAAAACTAGAGCTAGATCGGCCCTACGGGCCGATAGCTCTAGGTCGGCCCTGCGGGCCTCCGCTCGGCCCTACGGGCTCTCGCGCGGGCCTACGGCCCTTAACCTTGGGGCTCGGCCCTACGGGCCTCGCGTCGGTCCTTCGGACCTCGATTCTCGGCCCTGCGGGCCTCGTTCGTCGGGCCTTCGGCCCTCCAGGCACAGAATACCGTATTCTATACGTCAAATTACACAAACTTTTATATAGTAGTAAAGTTTGTCGGTAAGCTAATAAATCACCCTGTATAGGTCAGCTTTTAGGGTCTCCGGTTGACCATACGTGTACCCGTAGGTCAATCTTAGCTTATCGTACCTATACCAATAGGTACTAACTTATTGATAGAGAAAAATATTCTAATTTAGATGTTTTTTGAAATTAATTGTTGATCAACTATTAATAATTGCACTGTGAATATAATTGAAGACACGAGTGGATGAAGGTGTTATGTAACATTAAAAAAAATGACTTTTTTTACTGAATGAAGGTGTTATGTACTCTTCTATCGCATGGCACCTTTCAAAATGTGTAAGTATTACTGTAAGATTGAAAACTGCAGCGGATGAAGGAGCTATGTACATCTAAAATAACATTCTCAATGGAAGAAGGTGTTATGGGCACACATAACTCCTTATTTACAATATGAATGCCATAAAAAGAATACAATTCTCGGTGTGAATGAAGGTGCTACGTAACGTAGATAGCACTTTCATTCATAATGATAATGTAAACTATTAATTGTCAGTGATAAAAGTTATTTTACGTTCTTCTTATTGTTTAACAACCTTAACTTGCATGAAATCATACAAAAATCAAAGGTATTCAATTATTGGGTTAAATTAAGTTAAAAAATATTAAATTTGCGCTTCTTCAAAGTTTATTTTATAGGCACCTTTCTAATCTAATCAGTTTTGCAATGCACGTTTAAATAAATATATACAAAACTGTTTGATTCCCTACTGAAAACTGATAAATATTTTTTTGTTTTAATTTTGAAACACCCAACTATGAATGAAGGTGTTATGTAACCCAATATAAATCACTCGGTAATTTATATCCCGAAAATACTCCAACATTACATCCTAAAGTACTCTGTGCACCTTACCGAACAACCTCATAAAAGACCGAGAAGCAAAAAACTCGATTTAAATTACAATTTTACTACATCAAACAGATTAAATAGATCAAATAGAATAAAAAGCTATCGAATAAGTACAAATATGGAGTAATATACCACTTTGAAGCTATCCGATGGGTTAAAGATAGTTACCCCGATTGAATTGAAGATCAAAGTCGTAAGATTGTTAACATCGCATTAACAGAAATTTATAATTTGGTTTTTTGCACTACCTAAATTGAAACAGCCATTTGTATTAATTTTGTTACTTTCATTGCTGCAGTTGTTTCCATACACTGTATCACCTTACTTAATATACCAATATATCACTTCCAAGCTACCCGATAGGTTAAACTTAGTTACCCGATTGAATCGAAGCCGTAAGATTCTTAAAACCGCATAAACAGAAATTTATAATTTGGTTTTTTGCACTACCTAAATTGAAACAGCTATTTGCATTAATTTTGTTACTTTCCTTGCTGCAGTTGTTTCCATACACTGTATCACCTTACTTAATATACCAATATATCACTTCCAAGCTACCCGATAGGTTAAACTTAGTTACCCGATTGAATCGAAGCCGTAAGATTCTTAAAACCGCATAAACAGAAATTTATAATTTGGTTTTTTGCACTACCTAAATTGAAACAGCTATTTGCATTAATTTTGTTACTTTCCTTGCTGCAGTTGTTTCCATACACTGTATCACCTTACTTAATATACCAATATATCACTTCCAAGCTACCCGAGAGGTTAAAGATAGTTACCCGATTGAATCGAAGCCGTAAGATTCTTAAGACCGCACAAACAGAAATTTATAATTTGGTTTTTTGCACTACCTAAATTGAAACAGCTATTTGCATTAATTTTGTTACTTTCCTTGCTGCAGTTGTTTCCGTACACTGTATCACCTTACTTAATATACCAATGTATCACTTCCAAGCTACCCGAGAGGTTAAAGATAGTTACCCGATTGAATCGAAGCCGTAAGATTCTTAAGACCGCACAAACAGAAATTTATAATTTGGTTTTTTGCACTACCTAAATTGAAACAGCCATTTAGCATTAATTTTGTTAATTTCCTTGCTACAGTTGTTTCGATACACAACCTTACCCTAAACTCTCTTTAAAATACCATCAGAATATAAAAATTTCAATTTTAGTCACTCACTTTCTCTTCGACTAACAAAATCGAAATAACCACTTGTACTAATGTTGTCGGTACGGTTGCCAATAGCTGTTTCGATACACAGTATAATCTTCCGAGAGGGTTTTTAACTGTTCCGAAGACAATACAGTGGATCGTAGCAGCTGCGGACCATAAAACAGAAAATTTGAATGCAAATGGCTTTTTCAATTTAGTCGGTACAAAAATCAAACTCGATTTGCACACAGTAAACACGCCGAATCTATTAATTGCGCCAAATTTATCTTCCATCGAGCAGTAAAGATGTCGAATTAACATCTCGACTGAAATGTCCCATTTTTAATTTAACACAAATAATTTTAATTTAACACTCTTCGATAACCTTATTTTCGAGTCGAAACGACCCATAACAAATTTTACTTGACTCGAAATAACACATACCACGTAACAAAGACAATAAATGTCTCGGACCCATGGATCGTAGAGTTTCCAGATGCACAAAAAAAATTTATGTATGTCTCCAAATGCACTTCCCACCGATTCAGCACGACGTTTTGAATAATAATTTCGACTTAATATCGTATTTATCCGATTAAAACGGCTAAATTTTAAGAACAATAATTTACATTTAATAAGCTGTCATAATATATTATAACCTTATTGTCATGTCGGTATTGCAGATTTCCACGTTATAAAATTAATGCGAAAAAAATGTCCCCTCGCGCGCGGGAAACTAAAAAAAAAGTACAAACGTGCGTTCACGAAACACGTCCCGTGGTCAAAAGGGCCGTATTAAATTTAAAAAGTGGTTTTTATTGCAAAAACGTGCAAACGCGAAATGTGAACGAACCTTCGAGTCTCGATAAAGTGAATGCTCCACAAATGAAATTTGATTGTTTTAGAAATTTACGTCAAAATTTGCAATATTTTCCGAGTTCGCATACTCTCGAAGTTCTCCGAGGTTTTCGAATAATTTTCCCGTGCGCACGAGCTCGATTAAGGCCCCCAGCCGCAATTCCAACGCCCAAAAAACTTTCCCCGATTTTTGCGAATCGCTTGTGGCTCTCGTAGGTTTTTTTCATACTTTTTGCTCTCCCCGGGCCCCCCGACCACCGATCCGCCCCAAAAAATTATCCTAGCCTCTCCCGCCGGTCCCCGAATTTCCGAGCCCAAAATTTTCCCAAAATTCGCCCCCCTTCCCCCAAACCGAAAAACCGTTTTTTTGATCAACTCTTGCTTAATTAACGTTGTTAATGAGGTCTGGAGCTTTATAAATAGTCACTAGAGCTAGATCGGCCCTGCGGGCCGATAGCTCTAGGTCGGCCCTACGGGCCTTCACTCAGGCCCTCCGGGCCTTCGCTCAGCCCCTCCGGGCCTCCGGCTCGGCCCTACGGGCCTCGCGCGGGCCTACGGCCCTTAACAAAGGGCTCGGCCCTGCGGGCCTCGCCTCGGGCCTACGGCCCTCGTTTGTCGGGCCTTCGGCCCTCGAGGCACAGAATACCGTATTCTATACTTGTTCTGTACGTCAAGCTTGCCAATTATTACCTAGAAATTAATATTCGATGTAGTCGGTATTTTTACGTCGTGAGTCTGCAAAATACCTTTACACAGGGTGATTTATTAGTTCACAGACAAACTTTGTCATATGAAAGCTCGTGTAATGTTAAAGAAAAATATCATTGTACATTTGTCCGATTTCACGACTTCAAAACTTACTGCAAAACAGACGAATGTAATAAATATCAACAAAAATAGGTGGCTTATAACTTATAACAAACAAAAATACGCATGTCAGTTTGCTGTTATAGTGTTGTTGATTAAAACAGCAGCCCTTCCATTGCAACAATAGCAACAACAATAGACAAAAAGTACATCGGCATATTTTAGAGTGCTAAATTGTGTATTATTGGTTGTTTTTTTGTTCTAAGCCTACTTTTTTTGATATTTGGTAAATTGGCTGTAGTAAACTTTGAAGCGATCCAATTTCTTAAATAAGTGCAATCGGGCATAGTATGTTCAAATAATTTTTTTGTCTTAAAATTACACAAACTTTCATACAGTAAAGTCGGTAAGCTAATAAATCACTCTGTATAGATCAGCTTTTAGGGTCTCCGGTTGACCATACGTGTACCCGTGTAATGTGTAAATATTACTGTAAGATTGAAAACTGCAGCGGATGAAGGAGCTATGTACATCTAAAATAACATTCTCAATGGAAGAAGGTGTTATGGGCACACATAACTCCTTTTTTACAATATGAATGCCATAAAAAGAATACAATTCTCGGTGTGAATGAAGGTGCTACGTAACGTAGATAGCACTTTCATTCATAATGATAATGTAAACTATTAATTGTCAGTGATAAAAGTTATTTTACGTTTTTCTTATTGTTTAACAACCTAAACTTGCATGAAATCATACAAAAATCAAAGGTATTCAATTATTGGGTTAAATTAAATTAAAAAATATTAAATTTGCGCTTCTTCAGTGTGTATTTTATAGGCACCTTCCTAATCTAATCAGTATTGCAAGGCACGTTTAAATAAATATATACAAAACTGTTTGATTCCCTTACTGAAAACTGATAAATATTTTTTTGTTTTAATTTTGAAACACCCAACTATAAATGAAAGTGTTATGTAACCCAATATAAATCACTCGGTAATTTATATCCCGAAAATACCCCAACATTACATCCTAAAGTAATCTGTGCACCTTACCGATCAACCTCATAAAAGACCGAGAAGCAAAAAACTCGATTTAAATTACAATTTTACTACATCAAACAGATTAAATAGATCAAATAGAATAAAAAGCGATCGAATAAGTACAAATATGGAGTAATATACCACTTTGAAGCTATCCGATGGGTTAAAGATAGTTACCCGATTGAATTGAAGATCGAAGCCGTAAGATTGTTAACATCGCATTAACAGAAATTTATAATTTGGTTTTTTGCACTACCTAAATTGAAACAGCCATTTTTATTAATTTTGTTACTTTTATTGCTGCAGTTGTTTCCATACACTGTATCACCTTACTTAATATACCAATATATCACTTCCAAGCTACCCGAGAGGTTAAAGATAGTTACCCGATTGAATCGAAGCCGTAAGATTCTTAAGACCGCACAAACAGAAATTTATAATTTGGTTTTTTGCACTACCTAAATTGAAACAGCCATTTTTATTAATTTTGTTACTTTCCTTGCTGCAGTTGTTTCCATACACTGTATCACCTTACTTAATATACCAATATATCACTTCCAAGCTACCCGAGAGGTTAAAGATAGTTACCCGATTGAATCGAAGCCGTAAGATTCTTAAGACCGCACAAACAGAAATTTATAATTTGGTTTTTTGCACTACCTAAATTGAAACAGCCATTAGCATTAATTTTGTTAATTTCCTTGCTACAGTTGTGTTTCGATACACTGTACTAACACTTTACTTAAAACACCATTTAATTCTAACGTTAATAATATTTGAAAAAGATCCAAAGCTTTTAAATTCGTTTACCTAGACACAAACATCACAACTTGATGATGTCGATAGCTCGAAAAAGAGTAAGTCTTTACTCTAAACTCCCTTTAAAACACCAGAATATAAAAATTTCAATTTTACCCACTAACTTTCCTTTCGACAAACTAAATCGAAATAGCCACTTGTACTAATGTTGTCGGTACGGTTGCCAATAGCTGTTACGATACACTGTATCATCTTCCGAAAGGGTTTTTAACTATTCCGAAGACGATACAGTGGATCGTAGCGGCTGCCAACCATAAAACTGAAAATTTTAATGCAAATGGCTTTTTCAATTTAGTCGGTACAAAAATTAAACTCGATTTGCACACAGTAAACGCCGAATCTATTAAGAACTTATTAATTTTGCCAAATTTATCTTCCATCAGACAGTCAAGATGTCGAATCAACATCTCGACCGATATGTCACACTTTTAATTTAACACAAATAATTTTAAAACACTCTTCGATAACCTTCTTTTCGAGTCGAAGCAGCCCATAAGAAATTTATCTTCAGTCGAAAAAACACATACCACGCAACAAACACAGTAAATGTCTCGGACCCATGGATCGTACAGTTTCCAGATGCACAAAAAAATTTTATGTATGTCTCCAAATGCACTTCCCACCGATTCAGCACGACGTTTTGAATAATAATTTCGACTTAATATCATATTTATCGCGATTAAAACGGCTAAATTTTACGCACAATAATTTACATTTAATAAGCTGTCATAATATATTATAACCTTATTGTCATGTCGGTATTGCAGATTTCCACGTTATAAAATTAATGCGAAAAAAATGTCCCCTCGCGCGCGGGAAACTAAAAAAAAAAGAACAAACGTGCGTTCACGAAACACTTTCCGTAGTCAAAAGGGCCGTATTAAATTTAAAAAGTGGTTTTTATTCCAAAAACGTGCAAACGCGAAATGTGAACGAACCTTCGAGTCTCGATAAAGCGAATGCTCCACAAATAAAATTTGATTGTTTTCGAAATTTACGTCAAAATTTGCAATATTTTGCGGGTTCGCATACTCGCAGACGTCTCCGAAGTTTTTCTATAGTTTTCCCTCACGCACCAGCTCGAATGAGGCCCCCGGCCGCAATTCCGACGCGCGAAAAACTTTCCCCGATCTACAATAATTTTTCTTGTCGCTCGTAGGATCTTTTTCAGTCATTTCGCTCTCCTCGGGCCCCCCGACCTCCGATTCGCCCCAAAAAATTATCCCGCACTCGGCCGCCGGTCCCCGAATTTCCGAGCCCAAAATTTTCCCAAAATTCGCCCCCCTTCTCCCCAAACCGAAAAACCGTTTTTTTGATCAACTCTTGCTTAATTAACGTTCGAAATGAGTATTCGAGCTTTATATATATTAACTAGAGCTAGATCGGCCCTGCGGGCCGATAGCTCTAGGTCGGCCCTGCGGGCCTCCGCTCGGCCCTGCGGGCTCTCGCGCCGGCCTACGGCCCTTAACCCTGGGGCTCGGCCCTACGGGCCTCGCGTCGGTCCTTCGGACCTCGATTCTCGGCCCTGCGGGCCTCGTTCGTCGGGCCTTCGGCCCTCCAGGCACAGAATGCCGTATTCTATACGTCAAATTACCCAAACTTTTATATAGTAGTAAAGTTTGTCGGTAAGCTAATAAATCACCTTGTATAGGTCAGCTTTTAGGGTCTCCGGTTGACCATACGTGTACCCGTAGGTCAATCTTAGCTTATCGTACCTATACCAATAGGTACTAACTTATTGATAGAAAAAAATATTCTAATTTAGATGTTTTTTGAAATTAATTGTTGATCAACTATTAATAATTACACTGTGAATATAATTGAAGACACGAGTGGAAGAAGGTGTTATGTAACATTAAAAAAAAATGACTTTTTTTACTGAATGAAGGTGTTATGTACTCTTCTATCGCATGGCACCTTTCAAAATGTGTAAGTATTACTGTAAGATTGAAAACTGCAGCGGATGAAGAAGCTATGTACATCTAAAATAACATTCTTAATGGAAGAAGGTGTTATGGGCACACATAACTCCTTTTTTACAATATGAATGCCATAAAAAGAATACAATTCTCGGTGGGAATGAAGGTGCTACGTAACGTAGATAGCACTTTCATTCATAATGATAATGTAAACTATTAATTGTCAGTGATAAAAGTTATTTTACGTTTTTCTTATTGTTTAACAACCTTAACTTGCATGAAATCATACAAAAATCAAAGGTATTCAATTATTGGGTTAAATTAAGTTAAAAAATATTAAATTTGCGCTTCTTCCAAGTTTATTTTATAGGCACCTTCCTAATCTAATCAGTTTTGCAATGCACGTTTAAATAAATATATACAAAACTGTTTGATTCCCTACTGAAAACTGATAAATATTTTTTTGTTTTAATTTTGAAACACCCAACTATGAATGAAGGTGTTATGTAACCCAATATAAATCACTCGGTAATTTATATCCCGAAAATACTCCAACATTACATCCTAAAGTACTCTGTGCACCTTACCGAACAACCTCATAAAAGACCGAGAAGCAAAAAACTCGATTTAAATTACAATTTTACTACATCAAACAGATTAAATAGATCAAATAGAATAAAAAGCTATCGAATAAGTACAAATATGGAGTAATATACCACTTTGAAGCTATCCGATGGGTTAAAGATAGTTACCCGATTGAATTGAAGATCGAAGCCGTAAGATTGTTAACACCGCATTAACAGAAATTTATAATTTGGTTTTTTGCACTACCTAAATTGAAACAGCTATTTGCATTAATTTTGTTACTTTCATTGCTGCAGTTGTTTCCATACACTGTATCACCTTACTTAATATACCAATATATCACTTCCAAGCTACCCGAGAGGTTAAAGATAGTTACCCGATTGAATCGAAGCCGTAAGATTCTTAAAACCGCAGAAACAGAAATTTATAATTTGGTTTTTTGCACTACCTAAATTGAAACAGCTATTTGCATTAATTTTGTTACTTTCCTTGCTGCAGTTGTTTCCATACACTGTATCACCTTACTTAATATACCAATATATCACTTCCAAGCTACCCGAGAGGTTAAAGATAGTTACCCGATTGAATCGAAGCCGTTAGATTCTTAAGACCGCACAAACAGAAATTTATAATTTGGTTTTTTGCACTACCTAAATTGAAACAGCTATTTGTATTAATTTCGTTACTTTCATTGCTGCAGTTGTTTCCATACACTGTATCACCTTACTTAATATACCAATATATCATTTCCAAGCTACCCGATAGGTTAAACTTAGTTACCCGATTGAATCGAAGCCGTAAGATTCTTAAAACCGCATAAACAGAAATTTATAATTTGGTTTTTTGCACTACCTAAATTGAAACAGCTATTTGCATTAATTTTGTTACTTTCCTTGCTGCAGTTGTTTCCATACACTGTATCACCTTACTTAATATACCAATATATCACTTCCAAGCTACCCGAGAGGTTAAAGATAGTAACCCGATTGAATCGAAGCCGTAAGATTCTTAAGACCGCACAAACAGAAATTTATAATTTGGTTTTTGCACTACCTAAATTGAAACAGCCATTAGCATTAATTTTGTTACTTTCCTTACTGCAGTTGTTTCCATACACTGTATCACCTTACTTAATATACCAATATATCACTTCCAAGCTACCCGATAGGTTAAACTCAGTTACCCGATTGAATCGAAGCCGTAAGATTCTTAAAACCGCATAAACAGAAATTTATAATTTGGTTTTTTGCACTACCTAAATTGAAACAGCCATTTGCATTAATTTTGTTACTTTCCTTACTGCAGTTGTTTCCATACACTGTATCACCTTACTTAATATACCAATATATCACTTCCAAGCTACCCGAGAGGTTAAAGATAGTTACCCGATTGAATCGAAGCCGTAAGATTCTTAAGACCGCACAAACAGAAATTTATAATTTGGTTTTTTGCACTACCTAAATTGAAACAGCCATTTAGCATTAATTTTGTTAATTTCCTTGCTGCAGTTGTTTCGATACACAACCTTACCCTAAACTCCCTTTAAAATACCATCAGAATATAAAAATTTCAATTTTAGTCACTCACTTTCTCTTCGACTAACAAAA
Source organism: Malthinus flaveolus (assembly GCA_950108345.1). Lineage (NCBI taxonomy): Eukaryota > Metazoa > Arthropoda > Insecta > Coleoptera > Cantharidae > Malthinus > Malthinus flaveolus. Next base: position 13,644,114 of record OX467286.1, read on the forward strand.
TCGAAATAGCCACTTATACTAATGTTGTCGGTACGGTTGCCAATAGCTGTTTCGATACACAGTATAATCTTCCGAGAGGGTTTTTAACTGTTCCGAAGACAATACAGTGGATCGTAGCAGCTGCGGACCATAAAACTGAAAATTTGAATGCAAATGGCTTTTTCAATTTAGTCGGTACAAAAATCAAACTCGATTTGCACACAGTAAACACGCCGAATCTATTAATTGCGCCAAATTTATCTTCCATCGAGCAGTAAAGATGTCGAATTAACATCTCGACTGAAATGTCCCATTTTTTATTTAACACAAATAATTTTAATTTAACACTCTTCGATAACCTTATTTTCAAGTCGAAACGACCCATAACAAATTTTACTTGACTCGAAATAACACATACCACGTAACAAAGACAATAAATGTCTCGGACCCATGAATCGTAGAGTTTCCAGATGCACAAAAAAAATTTATGTATATCTCCAAATGCACTTCCCACCGATTCAGCACGACGTTTTGAATAATAATTTCGACTTAATATCATATTTATCCGATTAAAACGGCTAAATTTTAAGAACAATAATTTACATTTAATAAGCTGTCATAATATATTATAACCTTATTGTCATGTCGGTATTGCAGAGTTCCACGTTATAAAATTAATGCGAAAAAAATGTCCCCTCGCGCGCGGGAAACTAAAAAAAAAGTACAAACGTGCGTTCACGAAACACGTCCCGTGGTCAAAAGAGCCGTATTAAATTTAAAAAGTGGTTTTTATTGCAAAAACGTGCAAACGCGAAATGTGAACGAACCTTCGAGTCTCGATAAAGTGAATGCTCCACAAATGAAATTTGATTGTTTTCGAAATTTACGTCAAAATTTGCAATATTTTCCGAGTTCGCATACTCTCGAAGTTCTCCGAGGTTTTCGAATAATTTTCCCGTGCGCACGAGCTCGATTAAGGCCCCCAGCCGCAATTCCAACGCCCAAAAAACTTTCCCCGATTTTTGCGAGTCGCTTGTGGCGCTCGTAGGTTTTTTTCATACTTTTCGCTCTCCCCGGGCCCCCCGACCGCCGATCCGCCCCAAAAAATTATCCCAGCCTCTCCCGCCGGTCCCCGAATTTCCGAGCTCAAAATTTTCCCAAAATTCGCCCCCCTTCCCCCCAAACCGAAAAACCGTTTTTTTGATCAACTCTTGCTTAATTATCATCGGAAATCAGTTCTGGAGCTTTATAAATAGTAACTAGAGCTAGATCGGCCCTACGGGCCGATAGCTCTAGGTCGGCCCTACGGGCCTCCGCTCGGCCCTACGGGCTCTCGCGCGGGCCTACGGCCCTTAACCCTGGGGCTCGGCCCTACGGGCCTCGCGTCGGTCCTTCGGACCTCGATTCTCGGCCCTGCGGGCCTCGTTCGTCGGGCCTTCGGCCCTCCAGGCACAGAATACCTTATTCTATACGTCAAATTACACAAACTTTTATATAGTAGTAAAGTTTGTCGGCAAGCTAATAAATCACCCTGTATAGGTCAGCTTTTAGGGTCTCCGGTTGACCATACGTGTACCCGTAGGTCAATCTTAGCTTATCGTACCTATACCAATAGGTACTAACTTATTGATAGAGAAAAATATTATAATTTAGATGTTTTTGGAAATTAATTGTTGATCAACTATTAATAATTGCACTGTGAATATAATTGAAGACACGAGTGGATGAAGGTGTTATGTAACATTAAAAAAAAATGACTTTTTTTACTGAATGAAGGTGTTATGTACTCTTCTATCGCATGGCACTTTTCAAAATGTGTAAGTATTACTGTAAGATTGAAAACTGCAGCGGATGAAGGAGCTATGTACATCTAAAATAACATTCTCAATGGAAGAAGGTGTTATGGGCACACATAACTCCTTTTTTACAATATGAATACCATAAAAAGAATACAATTCTCGGTGTGAATGAAGGTGCTATGTAACGTAGATAGCACTTTCATTCATAATGATAATGTAAACTATTAATTGTCAGCGATAAAAGTTATGTTACGTTTTTCTTATTGTTTAACAACCTTAACTTGCATGAAATCATACAAAAATCAAAGGTATTCAATTATTGGGTTGAATTAAGTTAAAAAATATTAAATTTGCGCTTCTTCAAAGTTTATTTTATAGGCACCTTCCTAATCTAATCAGTTTTGCAATGCACGTTTAAATAAATATATACAAAACTGTTTGATTCCCTACTGAAAACTGATAAATATTTTTTTGTTTTAATTTTGAAACACCCAACTATGAATGAAGGTGTTATGTAACCCAATATAAATCACTCGGTAATTTATATCCCGAAAATACTCCAACATTACATCCTAAAGTACTCTGATGTGCACCTTACCGAACAACCTCATAAAAGACCGAGAAGCAAAAAACTCGATTTAAATTACAATTTTACTACATCAAACAGATTAAATAGATCAAATAGAATAAAAAGCTATCGAATAAGTACAAATATAGAGTAATATACCACTTTGAAGCTATCCGATGGGTTAAAGATAGTTACCCGATTGAATTGAAGATCGAAGCCGTAAGATTGTTAACATCGCATTAACAGAAATTTATAATTTGGTTTTTTGCACTACCTAAATTGAAACAGTCATTTGTATTAATTTTGTTACTTTCATTGCTGCAGTTGTTTCCATACACTGTATCACCTTACTTAATATACCAATACATCACTTCCAAGCTACCCGATAGGTTAAACTTAGTTACCCAATTGAATCGAAGCCGTAAGATTCTTAAAACCGCATAAACAGAAATTTATAATTTGGTTTTTTGCACTACCTAAATTGAAACAGCTATTTGCATTAATTTTGTTACTTTCCTTGCTGCAGTTGTTTCCATACACTGTATCACCTTACTTAATATACCAATATATCACTTCCAAGCTACCCGAGAGGTTAAAGATAGTTACCCGATTGAATCGAAGCCGTAAGATTCTTAAGACCGCACAAACAGAAATTTATAATTTGGTTTTTTGCACTACCTAAATTGAAACAGCCATTAGCATTAATTTTGTTAATTTCCTTACTGCAGTTGTTTCGATACTCAACCTTACCCTAAACTCCCTTTAAAATACCATCAGAATATAAAAATTTCAATTTTAGTCACTCACTTTCTCTTCGACTAACAAAATCGAAATAGCCACTTGTACTAATGTTGTCGGTACGGTTGCCAATAGCTGTTTCGATACACAGTATAAACTTCCGAGAGGGTTTTTAACTGTTCCGAAGACAATACAGTGGATCGTAGCAGCTGCGGACCATATAACTGAAAATTTGAATGCAAATGGCTTTTTCAATTTAGTCGGTACAAAAATCAAACTCGATTTGCACACAGTAAACACGCCGAATCTATTAAGAATTTATTAATTGCGCCAAATTTATCTTCCATCGAGCAGTAAAGATGTCGAATTAACATCTCGACTGAAATGTCCCATTTTTAATTTAACACAAATAATTTTAATTTAACACTCTTCGATAACCTTATTTTCGAGTCGAAACGACCCATAACAAATTTTACTTGACTCGAAATAACACATACCACGTAACAAAGACAATAAATGTCTCGGACCCATGGATCGTAAAGTTTCCAGATGCACAAAAAAAATTTATGTATGTCTCCAAATGCACTTCCCACCGATTCAGCACGACGTTTTGAATAATAATTTCGACTTAATATCATATTTATCCGATTAAAACGGCTAAATTTTAAGAACAATAATTTACATTTAATAAGCTGTCATAATATATTATAACCTTATTGTCATGTCGGTATTGCAGATTTCCACGTTATAAAATTAATGCGAAAAAAATGTCCCCTCGCGCGCGGGAAACTAAAAAAAAAGTACAAACGTGCGTTCACGAAACACGTCCCGTGGTCAAAAGGGCCGTATTAAATTTAAAAAGTGGTTTTTATTGCAAAAACGTGCAAACGCGAAATGTGAACGAACCTTCGAGTCTCGATAAAGTGAATGCTCCACAAATGAAATTTGATTGTTTTCGAAATTTACGTCAAAATTTGCAATATTTTCCGAGTTTGCATACTCTCGAAGTTCTCCGAGGTTTTCGAATAATTTTCCCGTGCGCACGAGCTCGATTAAGGCCCCCAGCCGCAATTCCAACGCCCAAAAAACTTTCCCCGATTTTTGCGAGTCGCTTGTGGCGCTCGTAGGTTTTTTTCATACTTTTCGCTCTCCCCGGGCTCCCCGACCACCGATCCGCCCCAAAAAATTATCGTAGCCTCTCCCGCCGGTCCCCGAATTTCCGAGCCCAAAATTTTCCCAAAATTCGCCCCCCTTCCCCCCAAACCGAAAAAGCGTTTTTTTGATCAACGTAGGTTAGATTATCGTTCGAAATCAGTTCTGGAGCTTTATAAATAGTAATATTGCCTACAGCTATCCCAAACAATAGCAGGGACGCTCACGGAACACTGTCGACTACACAAACATCTGCATACACTGATGGGTTTGGTAGATAGTCTCATTGCGGAATTATGGCTCGACATGGCTAGAATAAGCACCACTAATAATCTTGGAGTTCCTGGGGGACTTATGGCTCGACATGACCAGAATAAGCACCACCCATAATCTTGGAGTTCCTGGGGGACTTATGGCTCGACATGACCAGAATAAGCACCACCCATAATCTTGGAGTTCATGGGGGACTTATGGCTCGACATGGCCAGAATGAGCACCACCCATAATCTTGGAGTTCATGGAGGACTTATGCCTCGACATGACCAGAATAAGAACCACCTAAAATCCTGACGGAGTTCATGGGGGACTTATGACTCGACATGGCCAGAGTAAGCACCACCCATAATCTTGGAGTTCATGGAGGACTTATGCCTCAACATGACCAGAATAAGAACCACTTAAAATCCTGATGGAGTTCATGGGGGACTTATGACTCGACATGGCCAGAATCAGCACCACCCATAATCCTGGAGTTTATGGGGGACTTATGGCTTGACATGGCCAGAATGAGCACCACCCATAATCTTGGAGTTCATGGAGGACTTATGCCTCGACATGACCAGAATAAGAACCACCTAAAATCCTGATGGAGTTCATGGGGGACTTATGACTCGACATGGCCAGAATCAGCACCACCCATAATCCTGGAGTTTATGGGGGACTTATGGCTCGACATGGCCAGAATAAGCAGCACTAATAATCCTAGAGTTCCTGGGGGACTTACGGCTCGACATGGCCAAAATAAGCCTACTCATCATCCTGCAGTTCATGGGGGACTTATGGCTCGACATGGCCAGAATGAGCACCACCCATAATCCTGGAATTTATGGGGGACTTATTGCTCGACATGGCCAGAGTAAGCACCACCCATAATCTTGGTGTTCATGGAGGACTTATGCCTCGACATGACCAGAATAAGAACCACCTAAAATCCTGATGGAGTTCATGGGGGACTTATGACTCGACATGGCCAGAATCAGCACCACCCATAATCCTGGAGTTTATGGGGGACTTATGGCTCGACATGGCCAGAATAAGCAGCACTAATAATCCTAGAGTTCCTGGGGGACTTACGGCTCGACATGGTCAAAATGAGCCTACCCATCATCCTGCAGTTCATGGGGGACTTATGGCTCGACATGGCCAGAATGAGCACCACCCATAATCCTGGAGTTTATGGGGGACTTATGGCTCGACATGGCCAGAATAAGCACCACCCATAATCCTGGAGTTTATGGGGGTCGTATGGCTCGACATGGCCGGAATAAGCACCACTAATAATCTTGGAGTTCATGGAGGACTTATGCCTCGACATGACCAGAATAAGCCTACCCATCATCCTGCAGTTCATGGGGGACTTATGGCTCGACATGTCTAGAATGAGCACCACCCATAATCCTGAAATACATGGGGGAATTGTTGAATTAAGAACAACCCACTTACTCGCTAAGCGACGCGCTGACTCGCTATAAGCGACGTGCTGACCGCTGAGCAACGCGCTGACTCGCTAAGCGACGCGCTTACTCGCTATAAGCGACGTGCTGACTCGCTAAGCGACGCTCTGATCCACTAAGCGAAGTGCTGACCCGCTAAGAGACGCGCTGACTCTCTAAGCGACGCGCTTACCCGCTAAGCGGCGCGTTTCCTAGCTAAGAGAGCGACAATCTGACAGCGCTCGGGCACGCCAGCGAGCGCTTTGTCGCAAGCGAAAAGTCGTGGATGACAGAGCGACAAAAAAATAAATTCAAACACACAACACAAAATTGCAGCGGCCATTTGACACAAAACATAAATGACATTTCGCTTAGCGAGCCAGTATGGTCGTAGATGTAGCAATGTGCTGTTTTCGTTAGCCCCACACCTTCGTGAATACTTTCTTTTTTTGGAATTTATTCACTCTCTAAATCGCCCGCTAAATTTTTACAGTAATTATTGGTCACCCCACTTGCATACATGTCGTCTCAAAACTTGAAAATCCTTCAAAGAATGCCGCAATTAGCGCAAGAGTACTTGAACTTGTCATCTAAATCACACTAATGAATGACTGTTTATACAGAAGCCCACTCGAGTAACTCGAGCTTTTTTTCGATTGTGAGAAACAGTTTTTATTTTAGCAGCTTACCCTCGAAACGTTCAAGATGTGTAAAAATTGAAAAAGTGCAAACTTTGGCTTTTCTACAAGCCGCTTTTCGAGTATTTTGCTTAAGCTAACGGCCTAAGGGAGTCAGTTGTGGGCCTGTTTTACGTTTTACACCAAGCACAGCGCTATTAATTAAGAGAATCACTTAAGGCACCTTTTGTAACATTCCTTCCTCGGTTGTATTAGCTACTAAAATTAAACTCTTAAATTAATATTTAAAGACCTAAACTTAAATATGGGACGGGACAATGCTAAAAGTCCTACTTATTAGAGCACTTGCAAAACCGTGCTGATATCTCGAGTTTCTCATTTACGGAAAGTCCTCCAATACAAACTTTAAGAGACGATTTGGTTTTAAAACGAACCAACCCTTTTGAAATCCTCTTTCCTTTTTTCTAAAAGTACATTTCGGCACGTTCGAAGTAAATTTCGACGCTATAGTTTTGCGCCAACTCTTTTAATTAGGGCGAAAAGTAAGTTTTTAGTTTTGTGTAAGTTTGCGAAGAAAGATCGGGTTTCTCGAAAGCTTAAATTGTCGACTGGAATTTTGTACAAAATTGCGCGAGTTAGCGTAAACTGTATTATCTCGGAGAAAAGTTAAGGAAAATCATTAACAATTTAAACTATCGCGGAAAAGACACAAAATGTCTAAACGAACCAAAAGCGTGTGGTTTTAGTTTGTAAGGATCGTAACATCAGATTTGAATCGACGATAAATTGCAATATCTCGAGCAAGAAACTGCCGCCTAGGATAAAGAGGATTGTATAAAATACCTACCTAATTCTTGATTTCGAGTTGAGAGTTGCACGATTCTCAAGTTACGACTTTGGATAATACTATTTACAGGACTACGGACATCGAACTTTAAAGCCTTTTAAACTTCCTTTACACTAACTAATTTATCCTAATGCACTTCGCAAATTAAAAAACTACTTTTAAAATTAACTCTCCTATATGGATATAAATAAATTTAAATTATTATACTCGACTATCTTATTAATACTACTTCACTTTAAATTTAATTTTCTTATTTTCTTATCGTTTCGTACGTTTAGTCACGTACTTTTATTGTTCCTAATTTGCCATTAACTTTCTTAATTTCGTAATTTACGCCTCCCTTCCAAAAACGGTCGCGCAATGCCGAATTTTCTTCGAGCTCAAACCCGTATGCCACCAACAAGGCCGCACTTAAAGCCGTCTGCCACAATATATTGAAAATTCCCACACAAAAAATGCTATACATTTTTCGGGTATAGTAACGAGTTAGGTCTCAAAAACCCACTCTTCTCGAAGCGCAATACTTAAACGCGCTCTAGCACCAAAGCTGTTTGTTTGACGAAAAAAATCTAAACAATATAATTGGTAGGAAATTGAGAGCCCTTAATTTTTGGATAGACACACTTTTCTCATAAAGTGCGTAGTTTTTTAGTTATGACTAATATACAAAGAAACAGATTTTGGCTGATTTTGAAATTTTTGGCAAACTTTAACACGCTCTAGCGCGTGAACCGTGTGTCTCAGGATAAAAATCTTCAAGATGTAATTTGTAGAAAATTCAATAGAGTTTATTTTGATGGTAGTTGAACTTTTCCCAAAAAGTGCGTAGTTTCGGTTTATGAGCAATATACAAAAAAACAGATTTTAGCTGATTTTGAAATTTTTAGCAAACTTTAACACGCTCTGGCGCGTGAACCGTGTGTCTCAGGATAAAAACCTCCGACATGTAATCTGTAGGAAATTGGAAGTACTTTATTTTTGTATAGACACACTTTTCCCACAAAGTGCGTAGTTTTTGAGTTATTACCAATATACAAAAAAAACAGATTTTGGCTGATTTTGAAATTTTTGGCAAAATTTAACACGCTCTAGCGCGTGAACCGTGCGTTCCAGGATAAAAACCTTTGAGATGTAATTTGTAGGAAATTGAAAGTGCTTTATTTTTGTATAGATATACTTTTCCCACAAAGTGCGTAGTTTTTGAGTTATGACCAATATACAAAAAACCAGATTTTGGATGATTTTAAAATTTTTGGCAAACTTTAACACGCTCTAGCGCGTGAACCGTGTGTCTCAGGATAAAAATCTTCGAGATGTAATTTGTAGAAAATTCCATGGAGTTTATTTTGATGGTAGTTGAACTTTTCCCAAAATGTGCGTAGTTTTCGGTTTATGAGCAATATACAAAAAAAACAGATTTTAGCTGATTTTGAAATTTTTTGCAAACTTTAACACGCTCTGGAGCGTGAACCGTGTGTCTCAGGATAAAAACCTTCGATATGTAATCTGTAGGAAATTGGAAGTACTTTATTTTTGTATAGACACACTTTTCCCAAAAAGTGCGTAGTTTTTGAGTTATTACCAATATACAAAAAAAACAGATTTTGGCTGATTTTGAAATTTTTGCCAAACTTTAACACGCTCTAGCGCGTGAACCGTGTGTCTCAGGATAAAAACCTTTGAGATGTAATTTGTTGGAAATTGAAAGTGCTTTATTTTTGTATAAATATACTTTACCCACAAAGTGCGTAGTTTTTCAGTTATGACCAATATACAAAAAAAACAGATTTTGGCTGATTTTAAAATTTTTGGCATACTTCAACGTGCCCTAGCGCGTTAACCGTGTGTTTCAGGATAAAAACTTTGAGATGTAATCTGTAGGAAATTGAAAGCACTTTATTTTTGTATAGAAACACTTTTCCCACAAAGTGCGTAGTTTTTGAGTTATAAGCGAAAAACATGACATTCAATCACGACGGCTCTTCACGATCACTGATGAAAAATCGCGAGGTCTGTTAAGGGGGCGAAATAGATTAGTTTCCAAACAAATGTTTTTTCTTCTATTTTGAAGAGAGAGGGGGCGAAAACAAGTAATGAAAACGGTTTTAGAGATAACGTTGTACTCTTGAAAAGCGGCGATTGCAATCGTTTTTATCAATATCATAAATAAAAGACGCACCTTGAAGTAAATTCTTATTGGAGATTCATTACGCGTTTTTTGTTTAATATACGAGTCGCCATTGTTAATATTAAAACATAAAATTCGATACAAACAGGTTACGTTACGAACGGAGAATTCAAAATATTATATTAAATTTCTGTTTTCACGCCTTCTGCGATAATTTATATTAATCTCACCTAAAGCGAAATTGTATAAAAGTGCCATCTCTCGAATTTTATATTCTTTCTGGGAGCTTCAGTTTTAGATAAGTGTGTCTTTAAATCCTACGTTCTGCCGACAGAGACACTTTATATTGTGATAGCATCGGTATAAAATCATGTCACGAACGCTTTTGCCCACATACTTTATTTTCTTAATATGGATCAGATCTTGTTTTGGCGTTTTTATCAATTCTTTTGCTCGGGCACAGTTGCTCATACGCGCCGAGAGCTCGCGAGATTAACAAATTTTTGAAAATAAACTAAAAAGTCCGCGTATTTATTTTGTTTAAGTGCCTCGTAATGATGCCCACTTCTTTGAGTGAGACGGCATCTGAGTAGGTTTCACGTCAAAATGTTAAGAGCTGGTGCAGAATTGATTTTAGATTATTCTCAATAATAGGGGTCCATTCTGTTTTGTTAAATGTTGTTTTTTATTGCTTAAAATAGCTCGTGCAAATACACGCGAATTATTTTTCAAGGTGTTCGTGGAATATTATAAATAATTAATTTAGCTTTATAGGTCGGTCCAAAAAAGCGTCTGCGAATAACTCGAATGGTCTTTGAGCTCGATGTTGTGTTGTGACGCGCACCTATAAAAATATTGCACTTAACTTAACACAATTTGCAGTAACTACACTCGCAATCGTTCACGGTACCGTGTGAAAATTCTCGTACGAGAGCATTTGTTTCCAAAAGACCTCCTTTCGGAGCTGATTTCCAACGCGAGTCACCGCTCTACGTACGTGTTTCGCGGAATTTAATTTTCGCTCCTTTCTCGTTTTTTAAATTCGGCACTTTACCTATTCGATAAGATTTAGACGACGAATGATATTAAAACTCGTTTAAGTTTTTAAAAAGTTTTATATTTAAAAGAGCACAGCCATAGGGTCACTGTACTACGAGTTACCGAAGAAAAAATGATTTAGTAACACTACAAATACGAGTTTTTACTCTCTCGCTCATTGTTTTCTTCTTACATTCGTGATTTAAACTCGTCTGGTTTGATGTGAGTTAGTGCTACTATAAAATAATTGATAATATTAAGAAAAAATTTATCGAGTAACGAGCTTATGCAAATTTTCGCATAGACTCCCTCGAGGAAGCTCTCCACGTAATAATTATCGCATGTTGTTGGTTTGTTTTACAACTATTATCAGATGCTATAACATATATCATCAATTGGACGAGCGACTTTTTTCTATCGCTGCGAGTGTATTTATCTTGAATTTGTAAGCAGAGAGCGTTCTTATTGTTTGTTTTAAACTCGGTTAGTTTAAAACTAATATTAGTTCTAGATAGTTCTTCGAAATGCTTTTATTGAATTGTTCATGCGCAAATTCGCACGAATTAAATGAGGTTTCGAGTTCAGCTTTGCTTCTGTATTTCTAGATTCATACATCAGAAATTATAGTAACCGATGGGCACTTTGACCACCTCCAACTTCGTCATAAGCTCCACCCTTAGTGTATGTTTTGTTAAAATCTAGAGTTAGAAATATGCTTGGCTAAAGTATCGATACTTACTCGATGTATCGAGTATAACCTTCTGCGGTAACGCTTAACGATGCCAAGAGTCAAAAGTATTGAGGTATCTTCGTCATAGGCCCCACTCCTTTAGTGTACGTCATCTATGCTAAAATCTAGAGTTTGGAGTGATTGGGCAAATTATCGATACGTACTCGATGTATCGAGTATACTTTCGGCGGTAACGCTTAACGATACCAAGAGTCAAAAGTATTGAGGTATCTTCGTCATAGGCCACAGTCCTTTAATGTACGTTATCTATGCTAAAATCTAGAGTTAGGATTGCTGGCAAATTATCGATACGTACTCGATGTATCGAGTATACCTTCGGCGGTAACGCTTAACGATACCAACAGTCAAAAGTATTGAGGTATCTTTGTCATAGGCTCCACTCCTTTAGTGTACGTTATCTATGCTAAAATCTAGAGTTGGGAGTACTTGGGAAAGTTATGGACACGTAGGTACTTGATGTATTGAGTATACCTTCGGCGGTAACGCTTAACGATACCGAGAGTCAAAAGTATTGAGGTATCTTTGTCATAGGCTCCACTCCTTTAGTGTACGTTATCTATGCTAAAATCTAGAGTTGGGAGTACTTGGGAAAGTTATGGACACGTAGGTACTTGATGTATTGAGTATACCTTCGGCGGTAACGCTTAACGATACCGAGAGTCAAAAGTATTGAGGTATCTTCGTCATAGGCCCCATTCCTTTAGTGTACGTCATCTATGCTAAAATCTAGAGTTTGGAGTGATTGGGCAAATTATCGATACGTACTCGATGTATCGAGTATACTTTCGGCGGTAACGCTTAACGATACCAAGAGTCAAAAGTATTGAGGTATCTTCGTCATAGGCCACAGTCCTTTAATGTACGTTATCTATGCTAAAATCTAGAGTTAGGATTGCTGGCAAATTATCGATACGTACTCGATGTATCGAGTATACCTTCGGCGGTAACGCTTAACGATACCAAGAGTCAAAAGTATTGAGGTATCTTTGTCATAGGCTCCACTCCTTTAGTGTACGTTATCTATGCTAAAATCTAGAGTTGGGAGTACTTGGGAAAGTTATGGACACGTAGGTACTTGATGTATTGAGTATACCTTCGGCGGTAACGCTTAACGATACCGAGAGTCAAAAGTATTGAGGTATCGAACGCATCAAAGATATCGAAAGTATCTAGGTATCGAAAGTATTGAGGTATTGAAAGTATTGCGATATCAAAAATATCGGTAGTATGGAAGTATTTTAAGTATTATCAGTATCGAAGATATCTAGGTATGGAAGGTATCGAGGTGTAAGTATCTAGGTACTGAAGGTATTGAGGTGTTAATAGTATTGCGATATCGAAAGTATCGAAGATTTCGAAGGAAACCATTATCCACAGACTATACACTACATTGTGTATCAAGGGACGACTTCTATAATTTTCAATAAATTTGGTAGACATTCATGTTGTATGCATTTTGTATTGTATAGGTACCGGAAGAAGAAATACTACAGTACCTTAAAGAATATGGAGTGTTTATAACATTATAATTTAAGAACTTTTTTTTTCTGCTCATTACATTGTTACTTTCGATACCCCGACTCCCCGACACTTTCTATACCTTTGAGACTTTGATACCTTCAATTCTTTCAAACTATCGATAATCCGATACTTTTGACACTTAGATACTTACGATACCTCGATACTTATGATACCTCGATACTTTTGATACTTCGATACTTTCGATACCTCGATACGTTCGATACCTCGATACTTTCGATACCTCGATACTTTTGATACCTCGATACTTTCGATACTTCGATACTTTTGATACCTCGATACTTTCGATACCTCGATACTTTCGATACCTTGGTACTCATGAAACCTCGATACTTTAGATACCTCTATACTTATAACTTATGATACTTCGATACCTTTGATTCCCCAATAGTTTCTATACCTTTGAGACTTTGATACCTTCAATTCTTTCAAACTATCGATAATCCGATACTTTTGACACCTAGATACTTACGATACCTCGATACTTATGATACATCGATACTTTTGATACTTCGATACTTTCGATACCTCGATACGTTCGATACCTCGATACTTTCGATACCTCGATACTTTTGATGCCTCGATACTTTTGATACCTCGATACTTTCGATACCTTGGTACTCATGAAACCTCGATACTTTAGATACCTCTATACTTATAACTTATGATACTTCGATACCTTTGATTCCCCAATAGTTTCTATACCTTTGAGACTTCGATACCTTCAATTCTTTCAAACTATCGATAATCCGATACTTTTGACACTTAGATACTTACGATACCTCGATACTTATGATACCTCGATACTTACGATATCTCGATACTTTTGACCCCGATACTTACGATATCTCGATACTTTCGATACCTCGATATTTATAATATTTCGATACCTTCGATACCCCGGGACTTTTGATAACTCGATACTTTCAATATTTCGATACTTTAGATTTCTCTATACCTCGATACTTTTGATACCTCGAAACTTATGTAATATCGTATAACTTTACTATCAACACACAAATCATGATATCTCGATACCTTTGATATCCCCAGATTTTTGATACCTCGATACTTTACATTCTTAGATACCTCGATACTGCCGATACATCGATATTTTCGAGATCTCGATATTTTTGATATACGATACTTTTGATACCTCAATACTTTAGATTTCTCTATACTTCGATACTTTCGATACCTCGATATTCGATACTTTGATACTTTTGACATCTCGATTCTTTCGATACTTCAATATCGTTACGTATCGATTCTCGGTACCTGATTTACGGTATCGCTCAACCCTAGTTAGGAGCCCTAGTAGCTCAGCAGTGGGATTTGTCTAAGCATCGCTCTTTTAACAGAGGGTTCTAAGTGCTTCATTACTTGCTACTAAAATATCTGGCGCGTGATATTGCTTTGTGTGTATTGGCACGACTAGTGGGGTGGTTCGAAATTCACCAAAAGTTGTAGGTTCCGTCTGTAAGGCTGTTAGCAGTTAAACGGACGTAAAGCTCAATAATACGTTAATATAGGTACACCAGAAAGTCGTATCGGAGTCTAAAATCTCTTTTCATTCAGAGGAAGTGACCCGAAAAATATCCATCAATTCCCATTTTGAAAAATTACGCGAATTTATAACAAAAGTCCCCATAGAATTTAGCGACTGTTTAAATTTTCATTACAAATTCTCTAGTCTGTTGATTTTGCGAAGCACCGATATTACCGATTCGGCACATTACGCACGACTTTATGTTATTTTTGTTTTGTTATTGTTTTCCCCGATTTCTATAAATTGAATTTGGTACTAAAGAAGCATCTTATAAAAGAGTAAAACACCACCCTCCTCACGAGTTAATTATTCTTTGTGTACATAAAAACACCTCCGAGTTAATTCGTAGTACAGGTTTTGAATCGGATAAGAAAACATCTTATTTCCCCCGCGCTTGTCCGTTTGATTATAAATGAGTTATTTCGTGTAGTCGATTTACATAAGTTAATTTGTGAAGTCCTTTCTAAAATTATTAAGCCTTAGGTTGTTTTACTAACCACAAATTTTACGATTATTAATTAAACTCTCTGTTATTATAAGCATATTAATTGTATTTGTAAGGCGGATCTGCCTTTTGATTGCCCGTCGCACGGGGAATAATTTATTGGCAAATTGTATTGGTTCGCCTGATTGCTTTACTGTGGTTATGACAATTACGTTAGAGCTGAAATTCCACTATATTTCTCTTACAATTTCCTGTAATACGTAACATCGTCGGTAAATAATGTTTATTTATGGTAATACGAAGAAACCTCGGCGAATTCTTCAATTATTCTTCTTACAAACCTTTGATTGTGCGGTTATTTTACATTACTGGCTCTAACCTAACCTTTTGTTACCAGTTCAAAGTCTGAAAATTCCATTAGCCAACAGAGAGGGGAGCGAGCGCTTCTAATTTCCCATCATTACGAAACTATTCGGTGCCAATATTACATTGAAGCCCCAAGAATGGCTTTATGAGAATCGTATTGGTGTGTCGCTCATTTCACGCCCGTTTTTGGAAACCTATCGGTTTCCAAAGGCGACGACAGGACGGTGAATATCACGCCAGGGTCGCCAGAAGTATTAACTATGTCTAGTTTAAATTGACCTTTGTGAAGAGCACGCTGGAGAAGCTTCACTGGAGTCTTAAGTTCGATCTTCCTTAATCTGGTCTTATCTGACTAAAAACGATGCGAGAAGCAGCTACTTAATCTTCTGTGACTCCGAAAAATAGGAGCGCGCACTCGTGACTTTAAGTTCTTTAGAGAACATCAGGATCCAATTTTCCACCCACTCGGCAGAAAAGTATAAAAAACGAACTACGGCTATTTTATTCTTCTAAAGGACGTCCTGGAAAGCAACGATGGGGAAATTTGCGGGGTTATTTGTAATTGTACTTCGTACTACTCAAAAGTTTAATTCGTTTCGTGACAAGAAATGCTATTGTTGGTAATCTAATTTATCAGTTTCCAATCATAATGCTGTAACATAAAATTATGTTCGTGAGGTCTGAGTTACCGAAAGGATTTGCAACTAAAACTTGATTACCAAATTCTGTAGTTAGTGAGGTGTAGGTCGATACTTTTATCTGCCATTCTGTTTTCTGTGCGAATATTTAGTGTACCCTGGTGGTAGTCTGCCCATATTTAAAGAAAATCTAAGTTGTAATTTAAAGAAAAATCGATGTGGAAAACATACTTTAAAGTTGGTAGCAGTTTCGTGGGTAAATACTTGGAAACGACTACGAACTGCAAGTAGTTCAAATATCCATTAAATCGAAAAGTACTCAAACCTGCACTATCAAAGTTCAGTGATGGTTATTCGTTTATTAATTATGGAAAAAGGAAAGCTTAAAGTAATCGTCTTATAAATTTAAATACATAAAAACAACTTTTTAATCTTGGAAATAGAAGCTAAGGAAAGCAAACTTCCCTTTTGGGATTACTTTACTGTAGACTTGACACAGGATGACCCCGGCAACATATAACCTTTAACAATGCCTTACAAGAACGTCATTCGTGATTGATTATCATCACAGATCGAAGTTAATGAAGCTGACTTGACGCACTCCCATCCCTTACTTTCGATATTAAATATTTATCCGAGTACATTATTATTTTACATTGTTATTTCATCCCCTAACTTCATTTTATGAAGTGTTTATCAAATTACGGACTTTTAGAAAAATGTTGCGTTGAAGATATTTTTACGATACATAAACGTCCCATAATTGCATTATTTTTCCAATAAAATCCGACGTTAAATTATTTCTTCTCGTGTGAAATTGATTGGCTTTACTCCAAAACTCGATTTTCATTTTATTTGTTTCGAATTATCTCGTGTGTATACAATCGAAGATTAAATTGGGAATTCGTTTTATTTAAACGAGACAAAAGAGTGACGTTTATTTATTTATTACGAATTTTATCGGCCCTCGAGTTTCTCAAGTCGAGTGTAGCTCAAATCGCTAAATCCCCCTTCGTGGCGAGTTTGTGACGACGATAAAATTAAAACATTTCGCCCGACCGTTAACTTTGACGAGTATAGTGAAGAGATATCTGCATATATGCAAACTAAGCGGGCTCCCAACTTCCAGGACAAAGTTCCTTCGTCGTCTTCCTCGGCCTACGTCCGCAATTACGACCGTCTTGAGGTAGAGCAGCGGTAACTTCAAAAGATTAATTTATTACTCTCGGCGAATCAATTAGAATTAAATTTGGAAACACCTCGATCGAGTAGGTACCTACTACACGATAAATTCGATTCGAAAAGAAAATTATTTTTCAAGCTCATAATTAATATTTATTTCACGCCTTTTCTAAAGCCCCCTCGTTTAATAAGGCAGCACAGGTACGTAATTTGCAATTAGTCGTAGCTGAATGTTAAACGATATTTAATTGTAGGGAAACGTTTAGGAGTTTAGTATTAATTGTGTTTTCAAATTAAGGTGGTAAGTATTTCTTGCACCCCCAGAGTAATAGCCTCCAATTGCTGGAATTGTAATTAATGAGAACTTTGCAGACTTAGTAATAATAGCCTAAAATCCGCATTGTAACAACAATCGTGATTACTTTAGATACATAACTCGCACTAGGAGCCTCATAACTACTAATTAACTGTTATACCATTAATCTAAAGAGGAAAAACTCGTTGCAAAAATTTACAGACTACAGATAGAAAAGCAAAAAAACCCCGACTTCTTAAACTAAGTGAAAAAGCCAAGATTTAAAGTGAAAAATGAACTCGAGTCGAAAGAATTGAAAAATGTTGGCGCACAAAAGGTGTTTGGTGGCACTTTAATTTAAGGAAATGAGCTTTTCGATAACAAACGACTAACGATTCGATGTACAATCGTTCTGAACGTTGTTCGGCTACTATTAACCACCCTTCGACAACTCCATATCGAAACTTAGTGAGCTAATTCATCTACTTTGCTACGACGGACTCTCGTCGCGGTGGAAACGCGCGGCCGTAGTTTCTCACGTTTCGCGAATTCGCGCATACTTTCTGGCGATGTTGAAGTAGTTTAGAAATTATTCCTTTCTCGATGAATTTGTTTTGTTTTTTGTTTTTATGTGCATTCTTTATTAAAATCTTCTGGGGCGAACACAAATAATACATTTTAGATGTAGCGTCACAGTCGAGCAAGCAATGCCTTGTAGCTGCATTTTTATTTAAAATAATTCCGTATTTCACAAAAAGGCTTAGTAAAAGCTAATAGTGGCAGTCGAGTCTTTAAAAATCCCCGTAGAGTATAAGTGGAAATAGCAGCTAATGATAAATTTCATCAAATTTCATTAAAAACTTTAAAGGCTTCTCACCACACGCGACTAAAGGAAGAACAAATGGAGCAAATTGCGAGGTGTTGCTATTAAAATTAACAAAATAAATAAACTTGGTACTACTACTACTACTACTTGCGGTCGTTTCACTTAGGTGGTCTTGTTAAAATATAAGAAACTGGCTCGTCTTTCAGAATGGACCTCCTGCGATCGAGTCCATCCATCGCGAGTTCGCAGCAGGAGTAATTTATACAACTCTAAACAAATATTATAAGCCCCCCGATGAGCGAATGGGTAATTATAAAATACTGTGGTGTTAGAGGGTAGTAAAGTCGTGTCACGTTAAATGTTTATTAATTTGATTGGGTGTAATGAAATCCAAGCGCCAACGGTTTTATGCTTTTGTGTTGTACAGAAATGTTGGCTTTTGCGATTTTTATTTTTAAGCGCCTTCAAGAGCCAAAAGTGTAATATTTTTGTGCACGTTTTGACGACGAGGTGACGTTAATGAATCGTAATATTTTTCGTTCCGAAAAAATTTCGTGTTTCTACACCTTCGCTCAAGAGTGACAACTTCATTATTAAAAATATACGTCGTTTGTATTAATTTGTAAAATAAAATGGGACTCGAGTATTTTGCGGACTCACGTCTATTTTACATATTTATGTCGAAAATAAATAAATAAGAAATGATTTTAAAGTTGGAACTAGTCCAAAAATGTAAAGATTTTTCGTCTTCTTTTCGTAATAACCCTCTAATTGCTCTACTGTTTCTATCAATTTGTAAACTTTTTGTTAAATTTCTTAAATTATCTCGTTAATCGCCAGACCGAAAAATCTAATTAGAACGTTTAGGAAATTATCGTAAGGTGGAATTTCGATTAAAAAGTTTAATTTTGTGCTGCATCGGTGTGTTTCATTTCGAAGCAATAATGATGGTGATAAAAACTTTATAAATAGCACTCTGCAAGAGCGCATTTACATTTTTTGTCGAATGTTTTAAATTGTCTCTTCCGAAGCTAAGGAAATACATCATTGCGCAGTGAAAACCTTTGTTGTGGGGAAAAGTTATGTTTTTCTGGCAAACGTTTTATCTCAAGATCTCGACGTATTATTAGTTTTCTTAAACGTGCAAAAAACTGCTCTATTACAAAACGACAGGGTGGCGATTAAAAAAAACTCCGAGGCGCATACTTTTTGTTCTTCTCCTCCCTACTTATCTATTATCCCAAGTTAGTTTCGGAGAAACTTCAGGGACACTTTCAGGACACTGCCGACTAAATAAACCAGACACATCATCAATGCCACCTCAGGGAGCGTCGTTACAGCGTTAGCGACCACGAACTCTTCCACTGCCTCACTACTGTCCTCAAGAGAGTCCATTGGGCTGGACTTCTAGCTCAACATTGACATCGACTTCTTCAAGATTCTGTACCTTATCCTCCAAGTAGAGTGGCTTAAGAACTGATGGGCACAGACAATCCACTTGGAGGTTGCGTATAATAGATGCGAGTAACTGTTAGAGGTCCGCTGTGTTTCCTGTGGGATTGTGCAACTTTCCGTAACAAAATCGACTTGATCGACGCTTCGTGCTTTAAAACAAGTGGGGTCCACCCTGTATAAGTGCAAATCGAGCGCAAATGCAAGAGGTAAAAATAGAAGAAACTACTGCAGTGAAGAGGAGTTGCGAGTTGCATATTGTTTCTTACGTTTCTTTTGTTTCGTGGTACAGCTAGAATAAATAGAGCTGGGTGGAAACTTTGGGGTTAATTTAAATTGCAAATTGAAGGGAAAATGGTTTACGCCGTTTAAGGTTAAATTCTGTTTGCCGAAATATCTTATATTAGTATTAGTTTTGCTACAAATCGGCTCAACTAGTTTCGTATGTAACCGTCTATCTACTATTAGTCTCCCCTCGTAGTAATTAAGCCCGAGTGCTTTTTACTCTCGTCTTTCTAACCTAATACTACGTAGAGTAAAGAGTAGGTAATACAGTTTTGAGACGAACACGCGATGCTCTTATTTATGTTATTTGATAGGATATCGCGCTTTGTCGCCTTTCAACTTCAACTTCCCGTCGTCGTTTTATTTTCTGTTCTGTCAAAGGTCTTTTGTTACAACCCTTACAAGTTGTTTCTATTAAAATATCACTGAAAGCGTCATTTAATTAGCGACGCCTTCCCAACTGCTTCAAATAATAATTAACCTTTCGAGTACAAATTAATTTTACCACAAATTCGTTTAAAAAGACTCTTAACGTCTTAATCTTGTACTTTTAAGGGTTGTTTAAAAAGGATTAACGAATTAATCCATTAGTATACACGCATCTTTCAGTATAAAATTTTTGATGCGTTACGACGGAATTTAAGGGACGAAAATTATAGGGAGTTTTTTAATTTGTAATAAATTGTTTGTTTTTATTCATACCTCGGTGTTAGATAGGTAGATCTCGAACAAACAACAAAGACAACTTGACAAGTTAATTTGGAGCCTGTACCTTTTAAAAATTACCCCCCGAGGTTAAACTGCCTTGTTTCTATTAAAAAATTTACTACGCCCCTTAATTTATGTTATAATAATAAAAGCGTTCGATTTTAGGGTGTAATTTGTGCTTTAGAAAAATTAAAGTTTGACTTGACCTTTTGGAATATTAAAGGATCCACGCTTTTCGTATGGAAAACGGCTTATAATTTGGGTATTGCGTACTTTATAATCATTTAAAGGGTCGTGCAGAAGGTAAATGTTGATCAATGATCAGTAGCCCATAAACTACGCAAATTTCTAAAATCGACATAAAACCATTTTCCGCGAGAACTGCGAAGGGATCTTTCGTAATTCGTTTGCTTACGAGGCTTCTTAATAGGGGTAAATCGAAATTATACCATCTTCTTTATTTCTACTCTTTGTTTATGACCAATGACTCTTTTTTTATAATTCCACTCGGCACGAGATAATCATTTACGCCCTTCCGAGACTTCTGACATCCATTTTATCAAAAGTGAGCATTTTGTTTTATATCTCAATTTAACGTTTATGTTAGTATTACTTGTAGTAGAGTAGTATAGTTGGAACATTTAGTTCCTAAGATTAATGTTTTTCTCTCGTATTTCCCTTTAATTTCGTTCTAGAAACGCCAACAAAAACTTTTGAGGGCGTTTTACTTAATGGAATGTAATAATGCCCTAGAAAAAAAAACGTTTAAGAGTCATGTATTATATGAGACTTACCAACTAGATATTATTTCTGGTTTTAGTCATAAATTAAGGGTTGCTCCTCTGCACACGAAGAGTAATTTAATTGGACACGAAACTTATACAATATGATTACGAAATTAATTGTTTAACCGCTCGAGAAGAAGCGTGTGTGGTCTAGCAAGTTATTTTTTAATTTTCCCAAAAAGAGTTGTGCGACTTTTCGGTAATTTTGGGTTAATTTAAGGCTCGAACACGTCCCAATTTGTAAAGATTAGTCTTGCTTAATAATTAGTTTCAAAAGTGGTAACAAATGAAACCTGAAGGTTAGGCAACACACTTTGCTGTTTGTCTGTAACTATAACTGCCAAATGTCGCAGAGGGCCAATCTGATGTAAAAAAAAGTCGAATTTTATTTATTTACTTCATACTGTACGTATATTACTACTTTACGTCATTAATTTGACTCAGGGAAGTGGCACATTACAGTGTTGGTAAGTAACACTTCCCGGCCTAGAAGTGTTGGTAAGTAACACTTCCTGGGCTGTTTGGAGAAATTTTTGTAAATGATTTTAGTTTTTTAGTTTTTGTTTGAAAAAAGCTCATTAAAGCATTCGTTTCGAAATTCCGGACTCAGCTTCGCTTCGTCCGTAAACATCTAACTTATGCTTTAATATGCCACTTCCCGGACTAACGACGTAAATAACTATTACGGTTCCGTTATAGAACGGTAGTGAATAAAAATCAGAAATTATGCACATAAGTTGATGTTTCATTAGCATTATAGAGTACATGTAAATCCGATCTCTACGTATAACACTACTTGTATAGTACAAATTGTAATTCTCTCACGTCGTGTCGCGTCGCTGGGGTAATAGAGACGTTATAATATGTTCATTTAAAGTTTCGGCTATGCAATTCGATATACTCAAAACTAAAACTTTGCCAAGCAAAACAACACCCCTAAGGCGACATATAAATCGAGTCTTGAATGAGAATGTGCAATTGACCAAGTACGCGCGCGGTTGAATTGCGCTTATCGTTTGTGCATTTAAATTAAGTTTTCAAGATATTACTGAATTGTCTGCCTCGAGCAAACGTGTTGTTCGTATGTAAGTATTGAAAATTGCAAAAAGATACTATTAGGAGACTTGTTATACCCATCCCGCTAATATCAATTTCGAAATGGAAATAATTTATGTCTGTCTGTCGTCTGTTAGTCGGGTAACCAGTCCGTCTTTAAACGCCCAACTTCTAAACTGTTGTGAATTATTGAAGACCGGCGGAAAGGGTCCGACGAATGGTCTTAAATTTTACTTATTGGCAATTAATGAATGCCAGCACGGTCTCGCTCTTGTTCGTTTGTTAATCATTGAGCGTTTTTGGAACGTATCGTTTTACACACGTCACAATCACAGATAGAATTAGAAACTTGCGTACCTACTAACAGTTGCATTGCGTCTGCTATCCAGATATACGACGAAAACGACCCAAAAAATGGTTAAGAGCGACCGAACGCCCAATGTGTATGTTTGTGGTGGTGAAAGGCCACGCGTTGGTAGCGTTCATGATTTAAATGACATTTAAATTTTAAAAAGGCTCACGGGCTTCAATTAGGTATCGTTTTCTGTCTAATGCTCCCTTTTTAAAATTTAACGGCCATTTACATCAAAGATTCAACAGTGTTTTTCTGTTAATTTGGTAAATAAAGTGTAAGTTAAATCGAATCGGAATCGAGTTGAAGCACTCAAGCGCCGCAATAAAATGAAATAAAAAATGATTTTTATAATAAAACAAAGTATTGGGTTAATTTACACAAAATTTAATTGTAAAAAGTTTCGAAAGCATAAAAAGTTGGCAATTAGTTAATGGAAGGACGGAATACCTAAAGTACAATTTTATTTCAGACTTGAGTCGTCTTAAAGGATCGACTTTACCGCAATTTCAGAATAATTTAGTTTTTGTCGAGTACAAATAAAAGACTTGTTTTAACAGCCGTGAACACAGAAATGGGAAAATTAACGACCTCGCCAAAAGGCGAGTTGATGAATTGGCAAGGTTTATAAGCATTTTTGCTCGTAAGGATTCCTGACGCATTAGTTCTTCTTCATACGTACCTATTTCTTGCTTATAACTTGGTAAAAACGTTTACGCAATTAAACTTAATTGGAGACTCAAACAGAAAGGGCTTAAGGCGAGGCCTTCGGCGTCTTAGGCATTCTCCATCGACGCTTGATCGAATCCGACCAGAATAGAGCCACAATCGATTAATCGATGTTTTAATCGATTGTTCGAGAAAATCGATGTTTTTGAAACAAAATGATATCTCTGTGCTGAACAGGAAATTTGAGACATTCTGTATATGAAAATAAGAAGTTTGCGAGATAATGCAAAGAGGATTAGAATTAGAAAGACGGCAAATGAAACTGAAAAATCGCGAGTCTCCTACCCACTATTCTGATAATTCGATCGCTCGCAATGACTAATTAAGCATCGAGATTCGAAGTAGTTGTTAAGTAGCTCTCACGAATTTAAATTTGACGATGTAGAAAATCGCTTCGACTGCAAAAAACTAAAATGTTAATGTGTAGTAGCGAACTTACATATAAAATGACGCTCATCACTCAAATCAACTTAATGAAATGCTGGCCTTCTGTCAAAATTTTTTTCATGCGTAACAACAATATATCAAACATCACAGCGAAATATTTGTATCAACAAAATATGTTTTGTTTCCCATTGTTTTTACAAAAATTAATGTGTTTTTCGGATATTAACATTTGTTCGCGCTTTTTAATACTTGTTTTTGGGACGCTCGAACGACGATTTTTTGCCAATGTCCTTAAAAGGATATTCGAGTGTCTGACTTTATTAAAACGCCCCTGTGCTCGATTCTACCCATCGTAGTCTGAGTAAATTGGCAATTTTTCGCTTTTACTAAAAATAATTTTCAAATTTCGACGAAAAGCGCTAACGTAACAAAACGAACGATTTTTCACGAGCACACGCACCTAACGTGTGGGAAAAAATAGTAAGTAAGAGATGGGTGGCCGATAAAGTGTAAGATTTTGCATTTGAGCCTTATGATACGAGTAAAATGAGAATTATCAAATGTTGAACAACTTCGCACACCCCTCATCTCATCATAAATCGCATTTCATGTACACTCTGCCTATCCATATTAATGAACGATCGTTGTTAAAATAAAATTCGATGATCCACTTGGAGCATTCATTATACACCCTCATCTCCGATTGTTTTAAACTGACAAAAACATATTTATAAGGGATAAATCGATGTAGGTGTGTATTTTGAACTTTTCCGATTTCCGGACAACTGCCTGCGTTGTTACATCGAGCCACTGACGGCAAAATTAATGCACTTCATTAATAAGTAATTTCTCTGTAGTGGGTAGTGGATAGTGGCATACGAGTGCTAATTGAAAATGTGTGCATTTTACCAAAAGTTTCGTTACCCGCACAATCGCCATCGGCCGTGACAGTTTGGAGAAGAATACCATTGTGATCAGATCATCTTGTGGGGTCTTTATTTGACTTGTGAGTAAAGATAAACTGCCCAGGTAACGAAATGGACAAATTTTAACAAATACCACGAAATTGTATCTTCCAATTGACTCGTTTTTAGTTTTTATCGTTTCTTTACACCCACAAACTTAAAAAAAAAGTTTCCTAAACGTGGAGTGTGTCCCTGGAGAAGAAAAATTTTTATTTAAACTTCTTAGTGACGATTTGAAATTGAAAAGCTTTTATAAAGTATAACATTTTCTTATAAAGTTGAAACTTCTCCCCATCTTGTTCGGCACACACTGTACATTTATGCGACATAAAACTATGTTGTATAGTTTTAACGTACATAATTAAAAATTTATTGCAATCGGTTTAATGGCATAAACAAGTATTTCCTGTTCGTATCCAACAGGGAATCACCACCACGTTATCCATTCCGTTTACACAATCCACCGAAGGATCGAAAGGTCCATCGTCATAGTTTAAGTGTGGTCATTAGCTCATTAGTCCTTAGTATGTTATAATATTTTGCAATTAACCCTTCGCAAGTAATAGATATTACCTACACTTTTCCAATTAATGGCCAATAATTGGGTAACATTAAAGTAAAGCTCGATGAGCTAGTAAAATGGATGGGGCAATTCAAGGCCGCTATTAAACTTTTAATAGCGTTAATTTTAATTCCTCCGTAAATTGTTGTAACAAATTAAGTGTCTCGTTCGACAGTTGGTAAGTTGAAAACTTCCCACTTAAAAAAAAATTCCAGTTTGAACTACCTTTTAACAATTATTGTTACGGCGATCCTAACTAGCTGACCAAACGTGCGTTGATCGACTTCTTATGGCGCTATTTTACGAGCGTTAAAAATAAAAAAAAACAGCGCAAAAGTACTTTTTTAGTTGCCCTTCGTGCCTTATTTATGCGCGACCGAGCTCGTATTATTTAAATCCGGGCCTTAGAATAATTCCGCGCCAACATTAAAATTTGTCGTGTGTCTCTTTGAGTGTGATCGAGTATCGAGTATACAAATTCAAAGGGGAGTTTCTCCAGTAGAAACATTTAACGGGTCAAAGATGTTAAGACACACCCTTCTCTTGATTGCTTCTCAATAGACTCGGAATATATATTTGCATTTAATGGAAATTAACTTTGTATTCTCGTGCACTTTATAGTGGTTATACGTAAGGGTACCTCGTATACGCAGTACATGTCGGTACTACATTTTCTTAGATCGTTTAAACAACTTTATCGCATTAATAGCTTCTCAGCAAGTAAATCATTCGGGAACGCTATTTTAAACACTTTTTCGAAACTGATGGATTCGATTATAAGCACGGTGTTAGTTAATAAAATGCACTTTTAATTTACAATAATTTAATTTTGTGCTTCGCAGGACACGATAAGCCGTCGATCCGGACTATACCCTAACTGAAGCAAAATCCCAGTTAGTTAGTCTATCACCTAAAGGAGATTAAAAGTTAAATAATTAATTGACAAGCTCGAAATTCCAATAATTAATTTAATAATTCAGTGAGCATATCACTAAAGGTGCAGTCACACTGAGCTTGTTGTTGCTAGCGTGGTGGGTTGCTGGAACTAGCTTGGTGTGGCTGCTGCTTTAGAACCACGGGGACAATATGTGAGTCGTGGTGTGACACCTTAATTACTATTAAACTGAAAGAATGAAGTAGTTTAGGTGATTATTTATAAGGTAACGCTCCTACGAAGTTATGGAGATAGCAATAATTTTGAAATAAAATCTTTTATTACGCGTTAAGACACTGAGACCATCCGAATTTTAAAAAAGAAATAAAAATACTATAAAGCTCATCGACTTTACTCGTTCGGATGTTTATTTTCTTAGTTAAATTGGAGACGAGTGCGCGTTTAAAATTTTTCGAATTAAAATGTTGACGTTGTGAATGAAATACAAAGCAATTACAACGCGGAATAATGAAAAAAATTTATATAAAATCGTGGTTTGAATTTAAATGGGCATTAAAAGAGTCAAACTGGGCTGTTAAGACATATGAAATACTAGGAGTGAATTTAAAGTTCAAAAACTTGCTTTTCTCAACCTTTGGAGACGTCAATTAAATTTTGATGTAAGCGACAAATTTATTGATAATGAGGGGATTTCTTTTGCGTCTTTAGAGACTTATTAAGTCTACGGGAAATTTATTCAGACTACTTTTTCATTTATTTTACGAGGGTGTCTTGTGGCATTTTTGTGCTATCGACAGAAATAGCAACAATTTTAAAATCAAAATACTTTCGTGCCGCCGTAGTAACGCCTTTTCGTACTCATTTTCTCGATGAGGCCATATCTGGCTCATGGATAGTTATCGATAGCCCCTCGTACTGTCGTCCTTTGTGTGAACGCGAGATTATTAGTTTTGTAGGTGTGAGCTTCGCTTTGTAAGGATTAATCAATCCTTACATCGGTCCTGTTGCATGGAAGTGCCTTTTACACTTTTGTCGTAAAGCTAAATTTCTCAATTCTCATCTATGCTGTGCCTACTTGAAACATGAAAAGATTCCTTATAAAATGGAAGAGAGCAAATGACGCCGTTTAGTCCTCGATATAAAAGTTTAGCATAAAATGAACAAAGGTGCTCGGGAGTCTCAGTTGAGAAGTTTTTCAACACTTAGATCAAAAGAACCGACAATTATGTAGAAGGTGCATCTTAAATTTGCATTTTTTAAAATCATATTTGTTGGTACTTTGGAGCAACGAGAATTGGAAATTTCGCTTCGTAGGAGGCGACGGTTGCAAAAGTGCCTTCAAATGCTCCTTAACACCGCGCCATTGATCATAATTTTTGGCTGTAAAATATTATAAATTTACTATCTGGCTCTAAGTTGAAATAAAAAAGTTTCCAAAATGTATCCATTATGTTTCCGTTATATAAAAGGCCTTTGTTGAGATATTATAAAGGAAAGTTGAAAAGTTGAACACGAATCTTCTTCGCGAAAAACAAAATACTTGAGATTTCAAGTACGAACACTTAGTTAATTTAAAAATATAAACTCGACTGTATTAACTTTCATGTTAAATTAATGGATTTATTATTTAAGACTCGAGGAGTCCTTCGAGTATAATTAATTTAATTATTAATTACGCCCTCTTTGCATTAAATAGTTTGTAGACCGTTTTTTTACAACTTCCTTAACGATGGTACGGAGTAACGCAAAGAAAATTAGCATTGAGAGGGTTTTGGACTTTCAGAAAAGTACTTTGGCGCATTTTACGTTACACGATGAAAAGTTGCATTTTTTAAAGATGTGTTGGAGTACAACATATATATTAACATCTTGTGGTTTTGACGCAAAAATGTGTACTTACTTTACGGCAGACAGTTTATTGCTCTTAACCATATTCAGCAGAAAACATTACAGTTTGAATTGTAACCTCTACCACCTACCTATAACGTAATAGAACGTACTTTATACGCGTTTGCTTCTTTTGAGCGCCCCTCGCTTCGCCTTTCGACGATTTTTTTACTTTCTCTTGAAAAGCTTCCCGGTAAATCGTATGCATTAAATTACAAATTAGTTCTATAAATTTTAAAATACGACTTACAATAAATGGGGAAGCCTCGGAAATTCTTGGTATGTATTCGATTTCATTTTCACCCACACATACGCCCGTTGAGTTGATGTGGCCGAAAAATGGCGATCGGCTTAGCTGGTGGCCTCACAAATCAAAAGGCACTTGTATTATGCTAAGGGAGGCCTACATTTTTTGCTTATCGACAAAAGTTTTGCATAAATTACCTACGAGTTTCGTGAAAGTTCCACGAAACACCCCCTAGCGGCTTCTCTTTCGAGTCTTAACGTAAAAGTATTTGGAGTCCTACAACACCCTGTATACTAACCGCGAATTATGAAAACACAAATTTTAATGAGGCAGGTATTGTGCAAATTTTCTTTCTCATTTAATTCTTGTTGGGTCGTGGAATAAAATTAATTTCTGTTGAAATCGTACAAGGGCATTTTAAGCCATTTACAGACCTCGGGCACTACTCCATTAAGCGCAATTCTTTTTTAAAATCATCCCAAGTCGTTCTTTATAGTTTGAAGTCGAGTACATACTCGAAAATGTTTTGAATTTTCCCCGAGTTAATGCGAAAATAAATGAAAAGACTTTTGTTTTATTACTTTCGTTTTAAACGATATTTTGTTTAAAAAACGTAATTTTAATGAAACGAATTCGAGAACCGATTCTGAGCACCTTTTAATTCCTAATTAACTGGAGAACATTTATTGGGGTAGTTAATCGGCTATAATTAAATTTTCAACACTCGGGTGCGAAAAGAAGTTATTAAAAATGCGCTTCAGTTTTCTATTTTGATGCGGGCTTAAGAGAGTTTTAAAAATCTTCAGGAATTGTTGTCGAATAAGCGGGGGGTGGGGGTTATAGTACGGCGAGTGCACAATGCTTATTTATGCATAAAGCATTTAAATAGAGGGAAAGCACCCTTCTTGGCTCTCTAGAAATATACATAAACTGTTTATTGCTCAATTGCAGCTTTGTGAGTATAAGTAAAGCCAACGTTTGTACATCATTCTCAATTATGTTTAATGAAAGCGTAATTTTCACGAAGGGACGTGGCGAAAATTCGACACAACTAAAATTTGTCCTCGTTTTATTACTAACACTCACAGACGCCCTAAGAAAATTGCAAAAAACTGCCGGAAAATATTTCCACGTGTAAATTTTCTCCTCGAGGAAAGAACACAAATTCTTCACCCTAATATTTAATCGTGGATAAACGGCCTATTTTATATGCACCCTCAGTTTGCAATTGTATCATCGTTATTGGTTTATCAAAACGTTTGTTTATGGAGGGTTATGTATTTGTTAAATGTAAGCTTTAGATTCAAAGTGTAAATAATTCGGTTTCGGTTTTTGCAAACAAACTGATTGTTAATTTATATACTTTATTTCAGGTCCACCGGGTCCTCCAGGTCCAGCAGGTCTTCCAGGAAAGAGAGGCAGAAAAGGCAAGAAAGGTGATAACGGCGAAGCGGGTCCTCCAGTAAGTAAATTACTTTGATAATTTAAAAAAATACTCGTTCGACATATCACACACTATAATTTTAAATTATTTATTTTTTCCTATGTTCTTTAGGGAGCACTGGGGGCACCGGGCAAGAATGGCTTTCCGGTATTTTGATTTAATAATATTTTTTTCTCACTTTCGTTCATTATTTTTTCTAATATAAATTGGCATTATAAGTTCATTTTGGCTACACGAGCTCGATCTCGAAGCCATTTGTTAAAATTTTTTTTTAATTTGACGGTTACCTACCCAATTTTATTAAAACGTTTTATTTACGTTTCTTTCATCGTACCACCTATAAGAAACTTAGCTCTTGGCCACACCGAAGAGCGAGCCTTTGTCGATGGCTTTCTAAATGCGTCCATACACGCAACGGTACCGTTCATACCGCCTGTACAGTACCTATAGGCCAACTAGGTCCTGGCCTAAGGCCCTAAGACGTTGGGGGCACAAAACGGCTTTTTCAACTTTACACGACAAGGCCGGGCCAGGGGCGGATTCTGCTACCGGGCGATAGCCCGGTGTGCCGCTGATATATTAGAAAAATGGGTCGCCAATGATTGGGAAAATTTTAAAGCACTGCATTCGAACAATGCAGTTTTTCATTGAAGTGCTTTACGTCTAAAATTGTTATACGAAGCGCTACAGTTCCCTGAATGCGCCCATTATTACAACATGCTCGATTATTTTAACTTTATATCACTTCGTAGAACTTATAGCTTATAGGCTCTTGGCAATAATTTTGAAATTGTCAAATACCGTTTTTTGCTATAAAAATTTGCTTAATTTTATGGTAAAAAAATATGTAAAATATTTCCGAAAGTAGATCTAAGCTCTGTTGACCTTGAAAATGCAAAAATTGCCTGCGGTGCTAGATGGCCCGTGGGAAATCAAGATTTAAAAAATTAAGAAAACAAATTTTTCCAGAACTTTTCTGAGAACCAAATAGACTCACCGATTTTCCTTGCTACAGGGCGCTGAATTTGTAACTACACCACTGAACATGATGCTGTTAAAAAAGAGGAAAATATTTTAAAGCAAATTAGCAATTAATTGGGGGCCTCCGTTATTTAATTCGTCCCGGCCATTTCTTCTCCAGAATCCGTTCTTGGGTCAGACCACCTTTTTAAGGGGCTTATTCTGTTCTTTTGACATATAGCCTATGAAAACCGTAATCCGACACTGCGCCTGTACATGCAAACCGGAGTGTGTATGTGACAAAACTAGCTCGAAAACCATTCCGGTTTGCCTGTACAGGCGGTCTGAACGGTATACCGTTGCGTATATGAACGCTTTAACTCACCGACGTTTTAAAAAACGGCTATATAGCTCTACTGTGCGGCCGGTCGTTACGTCGGTTATCGAAAAGACTATTGGGCTATGATTTTGAATTTTGAAAACCATTAAACACAAACATTTTTAGAACGATATTGTATTAAATACTACCAATTGCGATGTGTGTATTTCAGGGTGAAAAGGGCTTAAAAGGCGAAATGGGTCATATGGTAAGATAAAGCCCTTATAAGAAATAATTGTTTAAGAATTTTTTAGTCTAACAACTGACACGACTATTATTAATAAAATTAGTTTTTTATTGCTACCATTTTAGTTTCGCATTAACCATCGATGTAAAGTAAATGTTCTATAAAAGCCAATTAATCATAAATTACAATTTAAACAACGCTACTTGAGCTAATAACTAATTCGATTACCTTACTCTCTAAATAATATTTGTTAAAGCAATTTGCTGGTTAATTTAACGAATAATTCGTAAATTGTTTTACGATATGCCTGTTAAGCTATAAATAATATTCTAGTAGTTATTAAAACAAAAGTAAACTAAAGGTGTGTGCGTGGCTCGTTTCTAGATGCGCGGGTTCAATCCCCAGACAAATTGCGGCAGTTTACATTTTAGTCACTTCACACACTACCCCAACCCGGTTTCGGCAACAGTGTCGTCTCGACGCCCGAACCTTGAATCAATGTAAAACGTAGGGTCTCTGGGACGTATGTCTGTGTGGGATGCTGCTTGGCCTCTAGTGCTACTTCGTTTTTGAACGATCTTTTTTTTGTAAAAAAAGTTGGTCATTTGGTTTTATTATTTTGTTACAGGGTCCGTCAGGGGTGCGCGGATTTCCGGGATTTCCGGTTTGTTCCTTTACTTATTTAGGGCGGAAAAATTTCTTCAATTGTGACCTATAACTAACCAACTGAACAACTCGTTCTCTGTTCTCTATTATGTTTTAGATGGTGTTTGTAGAAGTAGATAATGTGTATTTTGGTGCCAATTAATATTAGTGCTGTAATTTTAGAATTTTTTACTAACTTTCACTTCATTTTACTAACATTTATATGTAAATTAACCGATTGAGAAATGAACGAAATAATAAAACGATTTATTTTTCATGTACTAGGGCCCGATTGGATTAGATGGACCTAAAGGTGAACCCGTAAGTAATTCGTAACGTAATTTTGCGCGATATTAATTACTAAATGATTATTAAGGGTCGAAGCGGCGATAAAGGACAAAAAGGAGAGCTCGGTAGTCCCGGTTTCGACGTATTTTCTGCGGTCAAGGTATACACATTTCTTATTATTTTTACAATTAGCCCTTAAGTAACGATATAAACGAAAATTAGAATTTAAACATAATTTAAAACAAAAATTTAAATTACATTTCAGTTTCTAAATATTGTTTTGTTGGGGGGTCGATACGAAAGTAGTTGCCACTTTCTTTAAAACCCTCTGTATAAATATATAATTTAAAAGTGCAATTTTATTTACTTTTTTTTTGTTATTTTATTGTAGCAAACTGGAAGGGTACGTATTTCCGTACGTATTTAAAATTATTATAATCGTAAAACATTTTTAAAAATTTTATAAATAAATAAATATTACGATAATAATTAAAGTTCGTTCCTTCTCAGTTTTGTTGTGATCTCTTAACTTGCTTATTTCAGGGATTAAAAAGATCTGTAACGACTTTACGTGGAGGAACTTTAGGCTACGCCGAAATCGTGGCCGTGAAGGTGAGAGAACCTGTGGAATCCTTTGGAAACTGTGTTTTTCTTGTATTACAATTGGCGTTTGTCTCTCGACGTTTTTACTATTTATTTATTAGGCGCATTTCTTACTAATTTTATTTTTTTTCCTTTTATAGCGATTTTATACGTTCTGGCTGTACGATGGAACATTTTAGGTGTTTCGTTAAATTATTGTAACTAATTTATTGTTTATTGCACGCCTAGCTTCATTTACTTTTCTGTACTCACAAGTAGTTTTTGTAGGGACTGCAAGAAAAAGGCCATAATATTTCTGCCGAAACTATCATCACACTAAAAGTGAGTTTTATGCACCTTTTCTTTAAAAAGCTAAATTAACTTTTCGTTATTTATTCAAACGCGTGTTTGTAGTTTTAATTAGAGGTTAAAACGTGTCAATTAGCTCTTTCGAGTTTTATCAGGGTGCACTTTATATTATTCTACACTAACATTAGCATACGCTTAAATCCTTCGACAATATAAACGCAAGAACATAACTTTTACAAGGGTATAACGGCGCGAGACGCGAGACTATTCTCTTTGGACGAGATCGTTAAATTCTAATTTTATTAACCCGTCCGATCGCAATTTGATAGTCAATTTCCAATTCGTGTTACTATAGTCGAACTAATTAATATGCCTCCTACGAATACGTAAGTCTTTAGCATGAGAAAATTATTTGTAGTAAATTTGTACGTAGTTATTGGTACCCTTAAATTGGTTTAGCTTTCCATTTTTAAGCTCAGAAGGCGTTTTTGTAAGAGTCGACTATTCTAGGGAGAACCCGGAGAGCCGGGCCCACCTGGACCTGCTGGTCCGCCTGGCGGCGAAGGTTTACCCGGACACGACGGTCGTCAAGGCATTTCTGGAGAACCTGGCCCTGCGGGCGAGAGAGGCGAACCGGGACCTATGGGACCTGTAGGACCTCCAGGAATGGACGGAATGAGCGGAGCAAAGGTAATAATCAGAATCGCAATAGTCGTTTTAAGTTGAAAGAGGTTATAATCGTTTGTGTGTGTAACATCATTTTCGTTCATTATTAAGGGCGACAGAGGCGACAGAGGTTTAAAAGGCGGTTACGGTATTATGGGCGCACCGGGATATCCGGGATTACCTGGACACATGGGATTACCTGTGAGATTTTTTTTAGGTTTTTTTAAATCAAATCGTTTTACTGAAATCAAAAATTTTATATTAGGGCATTCCTGGTAGAAATGGAACAAATGGCCAATGCACAAAAGTAAGTCCGAGAAAACTATTTGTAGACGACCTGGGAATCTGTATATGGTGCTGAAAACTATATTTCCTTTCTTTTTTCAGAATTCTAAGTTTTTTGCACAACAGTCGCTATCTGTGTATATATCGTAGAACTAATCATAATTTTCATACATACTAAACTGTAATCGTAGCCATTAGCCTTACAAAAACCATACTATTTCTAAACGCGTTCATTTTTAGGGCGACAAAGGCGATAAAGGAGAACGAGGCCTTACTACAACTTTAACAGGCGATCAGTTTCCCACCGGTATAATCGAAGGACCACCTGGACCTCCGGGCCCACCAGGTAAATATCAAACAAAAACTAACAAACTTTAGTTTAAATTTATAGCAGACTAGGTTTATTGTGAACAATTTATTTGAAAGCTCTTATCGATATTTTGAAATAAATTAAATTGTACTAAAGGACCCGATGGTTTACGAGGTGAGAAAGGAGAGGCCGGCCCGTTAGGACCCCCTGGACCTGCCGGTGAAAAGGGTGCTCGAGGCCGTAGAGGCAAGCGGGTAAATCGTTTTATCTAAAATTTTTATGGCTTAAAGACGACCTTAAGGTTGGGAAAAGTGGCAAATTTACGTGTATTCTCCATGGCGAAAAGCTCGTACGTGTAAGATGTCGCGCACTTTTCAACTACCGTCTTAAGGAGTCTTGGAATTTCATGGCATCGTTAACTATATTGTTGCTGTTAGTTTGTTCTAACTACTAATAGTTGGGATAGTTAACGATATTTATGATATTCATACCTATCTAACCAAACCACTTCATGGCATAGCTTCATTTTAGTATTTATCGCTTAAGGTGTCTTAACAAAATGCATAACGCTGCACTTTCGCTTCGTGAGCTTTTTCGCACGATATACTTTTCTTCTAAATATTTATATAGAACTCTACTTACTTCTAGATAGGTATGTAAGAGTAATATTAACTAATACATAGCCAACTTGCAAGTGCTCGAATAAACAACCCTCTCGTTTCCGTATTTGTGTGCTCAATTGGTTCGATTTTGGATTTTTGGGTGCAGAAATAGATCCTTCTCCCGTTTCACTAAAATAGTATTATACAGGATGGCCAAAATCTCCAATTTTTTATAATCCAAGTGTTATCTAACAATCCTGCCGCTAAATTATCAGAAAATCTTTTGTGAAAAGGCTTTTCACACGTTGCGTGAGAACAAAACAAATGATAAAACCACAAAAAGGCCGTTTGGCCATTAAAAATATTTGAACAGTTTCCCAATTTATTTAAGAGCCGAAATTCAAATCTAGAACCACTTCCTGCCTTTCCCAAACCCAAAAGCATCTTAACAATTCTTGTGGTTGTGTGGTAATTTTTTTCTAACATACGCCTGCATTAGCTTAATAGTTTTACGCACGATTACTAACATTAATTTACGATAAATTAAATTACATTAAATATAATTCTTTTTTTAAAATCTTTTTTTACGATTTTTAATATAATAATTATAATTTTCAGTTTTTTCTTACTGTTAACTTATTTTTACACTTGTAGCCTTTCAGTTATTTACTGCACATTAAATGTATTTAGCTGATTAACACAATAATTATCTTAAAATCTGCCTCAAATTGTACAAGTTCACCTCTCACAACTTCTTATTAAAATTAATCGTAAGTACACGTTTTATATACTTTTTTTTATTAATTTCTAATTAAATTAGAGTAAACGTTAATTTTTTACTTTTGCAATTTTTTTTTACAAAAATAAGAAATTGTACAAGTTTAGTGTGCGAAAATGAAAGTGGTTTGGTATGTGTAGGGCCGTAAAGATTTGGACGAAGATGATGAGTTGTATCGTGGTCTTCCAGGGTTACCTGGGACTAAAGGTGATACGGGGGCTCCAGGGCCTAAAGGTGAAACGGGTTTTCACGGTTTTCAAGGTACTTACAATAATTTTATACGTAAAATACTTCAGAATGAGCAAAAAGTTAAATCAAACTACCAACACGTTCCTGCGAGCTCACCTATTTGAACGGCTCCTTATAGAACCCCTTGTAAACTTAGGCCAATTTGTTTTGATTTTTCGTTTTTGTTTTATTTTTGGATTAAAATACGTTTTAATTTCGAGCCAACTCAAGACGATACCCAAACTGTCATTTAATTTAAGGTCCAAAGGGCGATCGAGGCGAAACGGGCGGTTTGGGCGAGCCAGGATTGAACGGAGACCCCGGTCTGCAAGGACCTCCTGGTCTTCCAGTAAGTAAACCTCTCCAAATTTAGTTTATTAACTAATTTGATTCATAATAGGGCCAGTCCGGTCCGAAAGGCGAAAAAGGAGAATACGGCGATATCGGTCCTCCGGGATTGATGGGTCCTCCCGGTCTGCCGGGTCCACCCGGTTATCCTGGTCAAAAAGGCGAAAAGGGAGAGAAAGGAGAGTCGGTAAGTTTCACCAACTGCTCGATAAAGACGACGAACAGGAATCTGCTTTAGTGTGTTTTGATTAATAATTTATTTATTTCTATTATTCGCCAACGTCGATCCACCGCAGAAATATAAAAAACTCAGAAGAAGGCAGGTAAGAATTAAATTTTAACCGTCTCTTAACTTTAGCTTAACAGCCACCCTTCCTCTCCATTTCTAACGGTTTTTTAGAACTAACAAAATACGTTTGGCAACGTTATCTTTTTGTATCTTTTTACTAAACTGTTTCAGGGAGACGCTACCGGTGAAATTACTGTAGGCACTGACATGGTAAGGTTACGCTTATTTTGAATTTTAAAAT
Source organism: Malthinus flaveolus (assembly GCA_950108345.1). Taxonomy (NCBI): domain Eukaryota; kingdom Metazoa; phylum Arthropoda; class Insecta; order Coleoptera; family Cantharidae; genus Malthinus; species Malthinus flaveolus. Next base: position 13,681,155 of record OX467286.1, read on the forward strand.
GGAGTTTGACGGTTTTGTTTTAGATAATGGGTCCACCCGGCCCGCCCGGTCCTGCCGGCGTAAACGGACTTCAGGGGCCTCCCGGCATTAAAGGCGATAAAGGCGTCGACGGTATCAAGGGGGAACCTGTAAGTATGCAGAAATGTCTTGCACTAACTGTAGGGATTTGCTTGTGCAATTGACCAGGACCGCGGAGAGGTTTAAAATTGTGGAAACGTACACGCTTCTCCAAAGTTATTTTTCGTTTCACCCTAGCATCAGTTACAGCTCATTGACGGGTTTCTTTATTTGGGCAATGTCTTGTTCTCAAAATTAAATGTCGCCATGTTTTTTTAGTTTTTTCCCACACCAACTTTAGGGTCTTTTTGAGAAGTATGTTCTTAATGCTACGATAGGTTTAGTTTTTGAAATTGGCGCTCGGGAGCATTTAGTAGATACCCCACAGTTATAGCAAATCACGTATGTGTGTGGGATTCCGTGTAGTATAATTGAGATATTTACAGGGCGAAAAAGGATCGAAAGGCGACCCAGGACCTATGGGTTTACCAGTAAGCAACCGTCAATTAATGATGCTAACGAGTGACTTTTGCAAATTTTGTTTAGGGTCCGATGGGATTAAGAGGCGAAATTGGACGACCGGGTGATTATGGAAAGACAGGGCCTTCGGTAAGAAAACCCCTCTATAATTAGGAATAAATGATGTTAAATAAGAAGCGCAGAGACTTAACAAATTAACGGAATTTTTAACACTTATTAGTAGTTTGATTTTATCGTTGTATGTGAATGAAGTCTTTTGACCAAGTAAATGAAAATGTTGGACGACATTTTTTTACGTTATCGTTGTCGAATCATTTATTTGAGGTATTTTTAAAGGCGGTAATCAAAGATTTTAAAACATTTTTGTTTAATTGTACATAAAGGCTATAATTTATAAGTTTTGGAATGAAACTTTTTTTAATCGAACAACAGAGAGTAGGAAACGATTTTATGTAATTTTAATAGTGCTGTTTGGAGGAGTTAATTAAGTTAATGTATTGTTCATATGTAATGTTACACGCTGTATTTATTGCTACGTATTTATATTAGTGCTGAAAATATGTAAAAAAGTTGAAACTTAAGCCTTACGCATACGAAGGCGAGCAAAGCCGCAGACTGTTTTCGTCCATTAAGATACTTAAACCTATGTTGTTTATAAGCACAAAGAAGATAGAGACTAATTAAAATAATTTTATATTTATATATAAACCCATCTTTTATTATTAACATAGTCATAGCTGTAAAAATTTCGATGGCATATTCATAATGTCCACGCTGTGTTGTAATATAATTAATTGTTTACCCGATTTTTTTTGATGTATTAGATTAGTTATAAAGGTTCTTATACATGTGACTGATTGTAGTTTTAGGGTTTACGAAACCTACAATTTGTAAATTTTACTTTAATGACTAGATCCTATTAAAATTTAGTGTATCGATAAATTGTACGATAAATAAATGTCTTATGCATGTGCTGTATGTTACAAAAAGCTTGCATCGTTTTTGTATGGCGTTTGCCCATAGCTTGTTCCTAATATGTCCTCGGAAATAATTTATTTCGCCTCGTCGAAATACAATTTTCTAGTTCTGGAAATCTTGTGCATGGAGATTTGGGACATCTTGAACTGCTCGTAATTAAAAAATTTCGTGCATTAATATACGCCAACACATTTTCATTTCATTCTCTTAACGAATCTTCATGTTTCACACTTTTTATATTTTCTTTAATTATTTTTCTTCACAGGGACCTTCAGGACTTGATGGCATGAAAGTAAGTACTCACTTGCGCGAGTATATTTTTTCACTTTTCCCCGTATTAGTGGGTGCTCAACGGCACAAAATATTCACTATGTGAGCTTTCTGAGACTATAAGCTGAAGCTGACAACCTAAATAGTGTACACCACTTTTGCTTCTTTCGGCAGAAAATATTTTGGTTACAACTTGCGCTTTCCGGTAGTAGAAAACTCGCAAATTTTGAATAAATGTAAGCTTTTCGTCTTAAAACGCCCACAAAGCACATTTTTAACTTCTGAGCCCTCTACTACCACTACTTTTCTAAAAAAAATGGAAATCGAATGAATCTCTTCTCAGATTTAAGCACTCAAAACACACACTATTGTTCAAATTAACATTTTTTGCCGCTTAAAACTATTTAATCGCACTCTGATTCTTTTTATTTAGGGCGCCCAAGGAGAGCCTGGCAGTAAAGGCGAACGCGGCGATCCGGGTTTGCCCGTAAGTCGTCCTTTAATGATCTAACATCTCGTCTAAATAAATTTTTTAGGGCACCGACGGAATTCCGGGACAAGAGGTATTAGTTCACTAACCATCTAAGCGCCCTTATAAGGACGACGGAGCGTTACTAACTCGCACCTAATTTATCGAAATCTCTCTCACACGTATACACTTACCTTTTATTGTACATATTAATTTTAAATTTTGCAGGGTCCTAAAGGAGATAAGGGCTACAAAGGAGACGCCGTAAGTAATTTAACAAAATTATGTGCAAAATAACACTTAGCTTTACCTTCTATCTTATGCGCTGCAGCTGCATTGAGCGTCAATCGACTCAAATCATTGTTCACAATACAAGTTCCAAGCGAACTAATCTCCTATTCGTTAATTTTAGGGCCCCATCGGAAAACGCGGTAGGAAAGGCGATAAGGGAGACAAGGGAGACCAAGGCGTACCTGGATTAGACGCGCCGTGTCCTTTAGGCGTCGACGGGCTTCCCTTACCAGGATGCGGCTGGAGGCCACCCAAGGTAGTTTTAATCAAGAAAAATGGAACTGATACTGCATGTGCATGGTGTGAAATAAACTTTTTAGGATCCCAGTCCACCTTCGACACCTGCACCTGATATCGACACGGACGATCCTTTAGACGAAGATTTCGAGGGCGATTATGATGACCAAGACGATTACGAGGAATATTCGGAACACGCTAATTCTGCGTTGCCGATTTCCACTTCAGCCATTTAACACTTAATCGCTTTGCTAGTTTTTTGGAATTTTGAATTAATAAGTGGTGGGTTTTTTAACAACTCTAACTTTATTATTATCTAAAAGATTGCGACGAATTGGTGCTTGTAAGCCTGCACTTGTTTCGACGTAACGTTTTGCCGTGATGTGTGACCTGTGTGTGACATTTGGTATTGTATGTTGTCTCTTTCTCTTATACTTAATTGAACACAACACAAAAATTTCCAAAATTTTCCATCGCGGCACATGGTTTGGGACGGTAAAAGGACGTATTGCAAAAAACAATCTTATTGGCCAATTTTGGAATTTTTTTTAAACTTTAACGCGCTATTGCGCCTAAACTGTTTATCTAAGAAAAAAAAATTAAGAGATATAATTTGTAGGAAATTTATTGTAGTTTATTTTCATACCGAAGCACTTTCCTTATAAAATGCATATTTTTCGAGTTATAAGCGAAAAAATAGACAAAATCCATCCATCCTCTTCGTCACGTTACGTCGAAACTTAAAGGCACCAATTCCAAATTCTAATTGCAGTCATAGTCTGAATATATTACAGAAATTACTAATTTGTCTCAACTTAGATTAAAATTACCTCGAGGGACGCATTATATATAAAGTTTAATTGCCTCAATTTTTGTTTTAGAAATTTGGTGACTTTCGAAGAGTCTTACAACCATAAATTAGTAGTAAACAGTATGGGTTCTCACATGTACTTATTAAGGGTGAGAGTGTAAATATTGTGTACGGTGTTTTAATGAAGAAACTTCTAAACAAAATATCGAAGACAGTGAAGTAAATTTTTTATATTCTAAACGTTAGGCCGAAACGCCGTCTTAATATCAGTTCTCTTGTTCTGCGCGCATCGATTGCAGTTACTCGATACCGTCTTCAGCATCTACAGCTTGTATCTTCCGTCTCGATAGACTAGTTTCGATAGTCGATTTATCTAGTTACCAACTTTACTAACTTTTAAATTAGCAGAAAATTAATTCAAATCTAATATTAAAAGTAAGCAACTTGTTACAAAAATAATTTACACAAACGATTGTAAAGAATTAAAGTATAAGTGGAGCAAATTTGTGTATTGACGTGAATGTGCCAAAAGAGCAAATTAGATTAGGTAATAATGAATTTTTGTAAATAATATCTATAGAAAAAACAAAAGTATTCAATTTGGTCTCTAAAATGTTACTCCTCGTTCCTCTTCAATAAAGTTTTCGATTTCGAAGTAGGTACTAATATTTTCTAATTGTGCTCACAAATTACAATAAAAGGTAATTTATTAATTTTTTAATGTTTGTATTATGCAAAAATTCGAAAAATTACAGATCTTCAGATATCGATGTTCTCGCGAATTTGCTCGTAAATTGGGAATGCTGATTAATAATCCTTACGTTGTGATGCAAATTGACAACGCATAGAATATTTACGATAAAATTACTGCCTGCTGTAGGTACTTATTTCAAATTGACGTAAGAACAGCTAAATCTGAAGACCTGTAAATAAAAATTTTAAATATAACTATTTGTATTTAATAAACATTTTTGAGTCGATCGATTTATTTCTACGTTTGATTTATTTGTATGAGTTTGGGACAGCAACAAACATACTGTTCAATTACAATTGTCTACTAATCAAATTTATACTACATCTGCTAGAAATAACAACCAACAAAAAAATATTTACAATATAAATCTAACATTACTATTCGCTTACAAAATAAAAGCGGTATGGTAAGATCGTACGATACCTTCAAAACAACTTACTACAAAATATAAAGTAATATCCTGTTTGATCTGCTTATAACAATATACAAAATGCTCTCCATATATATGACAAACTATGTGCCTTTAGACCAAGTAATTTAATTCCTCTTTTGAATTTAAAAGTTATAAAAAGCTTATCATTGATGAAACGCCCTGTACGTGACGTACAGGTGACAAGTGACAATCCAAAATCAAACCTAACCTAGAAATTATCAAGTCTTCGCACACGTTAAAACGTTTGTAATTTGTGATTGAAATAGTAAATCCATTTTGTGAAAATGTCTTCGTTTCAAATTATTCGAAGAGCTCTTTGTAGTAAAGCAATGAAAGATATTTTTAAGGGAAACGACTGTTATGATTCGACTCTTCGAAAGGTTATTTATAATTTAATTGAATTAATAGGTATGACATGCAGTTATTTTAGATTGATCTATTAAAGTGGGAGAATGGAAAGTGTTCGGCTTTACTAAAAATTGAAAAGGAACACACGAACCTTTTAGGAGGGTTGCACGGCGGATGTTCGGCTACTATTGTAGATGTAATTAGTTCGATGGCTTTATTATCTCATAAACAAGGTGAAGGTGTAGCTAGTGTTTCTGTAAATATTAATTTAACGTATGTAATTTATCAAAGAGGTTGTAGATTGCTGAGTCTTGTATTTGTAGATACATGAAAGGTGCAAAACTAGGAGACGAAATTGAAATTGAAGCGAACACTTTAAGAGTTGGTAAAACTATGGCGTTTTTAACGTGCGATATTAAAAATAAAGCAAATGGCCATCTTCTAGTGCAAGGAACGCACACTAAGTTTTTAATAAGGCCTAGTTAACGATTTTTTTAATTAAAAGAACGTTATTTAGTACCAATTGTGTATACGTATTCAGCTTAATGGGTTTTTTAGCTTAAACGTTTCGTAAATGGAATTAGATATTACTAATGTTGAATATTGAAGTCAGAACAGACGTAATCTTACCTGGAAAAATTGTTTTAAATAATACTCTAAATTATTGTGTTATAGCTCAGTCAAACCAAGCAATGTTTATTTAAAATTTAACAGCAAGTACACTAACCTGATTGAATTTGAAATGCAGTAGTATTAGATGTGTAGATTAGGATGAATTGAAGTTTGCAAAAATAGCCATGCTATTAGCCAAAAATTCTAAAATGTACCAAAGTACGGTTTCTACAAATATTTCAAAACATACAACAATGGTTTTACTATGTGAAGCAGAAGAAAACTAAAATATCTACCTTTTTTACTCTTTCGTTGACTTCGTCTACTTTGAAAAAGTAATATACAACAACTTTGAAGTTGAGAACTTGGTAGCCAACAAAAACTGACAAGAATTCAGTGTTTTTGAAACAGGATCATTTTGCTTATTATAATATGTATACTGAAGTCTTTTTATAGAGATGATAATTCTCAAAGAATTTTTCATTTTGTCAAAACTGTCGATAAGCATCAATCTGCCACTTAAATACTACTCGTATACCAAATTTTTATTAATTAGTATTGCTAACATAGTAATACCGTAAACCGTATACAGTAAACCTTATTTGACTGAGCTGGGATATTTTTAAATAGGGAGTTTTGAATAAGTAGTTTAGTAAAGGTGGTATGTGCAATCAAAGCTTTAAATTATTTTAAATTGTTATACTCATTAACTCATTGTATTATCAGTATTTGCGAGCTTTGTGAATATTAAAGTAAGTAGTTCCAGCTACTTAACTAGTAGTTAATACTTAAGTATATTAAATTAATATAATTTTATGATTCATAAGAAGTAATAGGGAGTTAGCTTACTTATTTTATTACTCAGATTGTTAGCAAGCTCAAGGTGAATAAAATCTGTATCTAACCTACGATGTGCATTGAAAAAGAAACAGTGTGTATGTAAGAATTTACTATGTACCTAAACTCATACTAATAGAACAGTAAAGTTCTGTACGTTGATAAATAATCCTATAATACTTAATATTATCGGAGTCAAGGACAGACTGAATAAAAATTGGCGTGCGTGAAACGAATAGATAATCCCATCCTATCTACCGTACACATAGTTAAATAGCTGAAGCGCTCTTTAGAGCGTTTGTGAGATAAACTATTTATCTAAAAGGTTAGTAATAATCTGGATTAAGTAAACAATATACAACTATCCTTTATAAGTATTTTCAAGTGCACGACAAAATGACTACCGAATATATCACCAATTACCTTAAAGAAGCCGGTGGTTTTAACAAAGTTTTAGATAAGGTAAAAAATTTCTCTAAAATGACCTGTTTTTTTCATAAGGTACGATTGGTTCCAGGTTAAAATTATTAATGCGAGCGATGGTAAATGCACGGCCGAATTACAAGTTTCTGAGGAGCATTGTAATCCTCTTGGTACCTTACACGGTGGCTACTCGGCTACTTTAGTTGATATAATTACGACGTGCGCCTTATTGACGCACAAGTCGAGTCTGAAAGTTCCTAGTGTTTCTGTCGACATCCATATAATGTAAGATGGCGCATTTTTAGCGAATGAATACGTTTAACGTGTACTCATTTTGCGTGTACAGTGTACGAATCGTTCAAATTTTAAGCCGGGGAGCAGCTGTCATAGGGGGGACTCCCCTATGACTCTGTTTATCTATGTAGGGGTGTAGAGGGAGAGCTTAGTAGATAATTCGAGCCGGGTCAAAATTATAGAGAAACAGTTTGGACCAACGTTGCCTAGTTTTGTTTTTGAACATAGTACTTACTTCTACCAATATGAATTTCTTAAAAGGATCTTCAAAGTCACATTTGAAGTCAATTTTATTCGAAATTAGTGAACAGGTACGAATTATTTTAAATTACTTTTACAGGTTCATTAAAGCCGCTTCTGTAGGAGAAGAAATAGTAATCGACGCTTCAACAGTACGAGTTGGAAAAAATTTGGGTTACTTGAATTGTGAAATTAAGAATAAAAATACTGGAGAAGTGTTAGTTCAAGGTTCACACACAAAGTTTCTTATGCGGCCCAAATAAAAATATTCCGTTTTTTGTACTAAAACCGATCAAATAAATTTTTTTGTACTAACTAGCGTTCTAGCGTATGAGCCTGCCGTTATTGACCGATTTTTGACCTGAGAAATTGGGTTCATTGGGTTACTAATCGGGAAACTCTATAAACTGCATTCAGGGAACTGTAGCGCTGTAGCGTTTCATTAGGCGCATTCTGGGAACTGTAGCTCTGCTGAGCCTCAAATAACAACAAATAGACAAAATATAGACAAAGACAAATAATAAAGCGGTAAAGCTCCCTAATGAAGCGCTACAGTTCCCTTAAAGCGCTTCATATAACAACCAATGGACGCCCAATGTTTTCTTGCTTCAGAAACTCGAATTTACAACGATTTTCTTACCTTTTTGTCCTCAAATTAAAAAAATCTGTAATCGACGAGTCAAAAGAACGGTACAGTCATTTAACAGGCTCTTTATTTCCAATGCATTATTTATTCTCACGTTTGTCTGGTAAAATTAGCGTAATACTTGAATACTTCTCGACTGTTGTGAGCGAGCCTTCTCGCCGAAAATACGCATCTTGCACGGACTTCAATTTCAATTAGAAATTATCTATGGAAGTTACTTTACTTCCGTTTGTAATAAATTGAGATATGCAGCTGCAGCTCGGTTTTTTAAGATTTGTTAAAAAATATGGAAAGGCCGTTGGGTATACAGGGTGTCAATTTGAAAACTCCCCGCCTCCAATATCTTCGCATAAAAATTCGGCGAGTTGACTGGATCGCTGTTTGTCAGCTGCCGGATTGCTACTTTAGCATCTTTGGATAAATTGATGAATACGACTATAATAGGCAATAGACTAATAGTGCCGATTTCGACACAGTTTGTAAAATTAAAAATAGTAAAGTATTGGAACTTAATGAAGTGTAAAAATAATTTAATTTTCTATCCGTTATATTTATAATTTAATGGATATTTATTACGTGTCTATAAATAATTATCATTAAAAATAACTATCAGTTATTGTTTATCCCGGAGTGATAGTTGTATCACTTCCTATAGGTAAATAGATATTACTATTCACTATTATTCAGTAAATAATAGGTAGGTTAGAATTGTTAGAAACATTATACTTACGCTGGTAAGAATTTTTTCGTTCTACTACCTCCTACTAACACATCAACCGAATAAAGTTACATTTTTGTGACATTTTGCTTCATAATAATGGAAATACAAACTAATTGAATTGATATTTAAAACAAAATCGTTGCACGATTTACCTCCATCTAAACGTTACGCTCGAATACCGTACATTTTAAACAATAAATTATAACACTCCAAGTGCAACATTTAAAAAAATATCTACTTATACTAGATAAAACATAATGTATAATATGTCGAAACTTACTACAAGTACCTACTTTTATTAAATTAATGAGGTAAAACTGTACGAATATGTTTACATAGTGGCCACTCTAGAAAAATTTTACAATAACTTTCTTACCACAGTACGCCGATTGTTAAATTATTGCGTTCCAACTTCCAACTGATAGATGGAAATTGAGTCTTAAGAGCATCACGACGACTAAATTCGTTTAATTTTAAATTTTAAGAACCCCCGTTACTTCTTTAATCTGTGCCTGTGCCCAAATACTTGCCTTCGTAAAATATAATTTGAAGCTCAAGAAGCCGACACTTGAAAATTTTCCAACTCCTACGTGTCCCATACATGCAATAATTAAAAGGTTTTATGTTTTATTCCTTACGCAACTTATAGTTAATTTCTGTCACGTTCTTTTTAATATCAAATGGCATTTCGTTATCGAAATTTTACTGCGTTGCATAAATCCTTCGAGAGTAGGTACTTGAGAATTCAGAAACTGGTCAATTTTTCGAAATTCGTATGTTTCTCAACTTCAAACCATCCTTAATAACTGCTAGGACAATTTTTGCAGTCCAATGATGCAAATTTGATTCAAGAACGAAAATAGAAGACATTTATAAAGAGGCGCCAGTTTGAAAAATTTACCAATATTTTATAAAAGTCGCATTTAAATTAATTCGACCCGTCTACCGACCAATTAGAATAAGTAACAATTTAGAGCAAATCCAAAGTTCTGCATTATATTTAATTAATAAAATTTAATTTGCAATTAAGTACCAGCTGTACTATTTTTGGCCAGCTATCTTTGGTGAATTTTACCCTAAGCTCTCATTATGGGTCAATATGAGAGCCACAAGGCACGGAACCGGATCTCCTGATTTTCTCTTTCAACGTCTTCCAACACAGGACTAGGTCGTCCTGAGCCCTGGACGCTCGTTAATTTCAATACGACAAACTTAACTCCTTATGTGTGATGTGGAAATACATAAATGTTTAAGTGCTTTGTTCTCGCACTTTATTTAGAAAAAATTACTTATTTATAGCGAGCGAAACGCAACAATAGAAAGCGCAAGTTACATATTTTCAGGGCAGTAGATGGTAGGTGTCAATTATTTTCAGCAATAACTTCGTATAACGATAAGAAAAAGGTTTTAAATAAAAATCTCCTTTGTAATGTAAGAATTGCGTTCCGACATGTAATTATAGGGTAATTAAACACACAGCTGCCCCCAGGTTCTGATGGTTCTCTTCAACCACAACTTGGTGGTTTTACGATTTTATACTACCGCGTCTCTCTGTTCGTGATTTATCTCTAGGCTTCAACAATTTCTAATACCTCCTACACTTAAAGATATAAAATCTTGGAAAAAAGTAATAAATATGTAACTTTAACGCATTAATTGTTCCTTAATGCATTCACATATCAAAATTTATTTGAAGGGGACGAGCAAAGAACAAATTTGTTTCGATTGGGTATCTTGTACAATGTAAAATGTATACATAATATGTATGGTACTAAGTATACCTACGAGAAGATAACTCCCCAACTTTTATTGTCGTTTTCAACAAGTAGGATGGGCAAAAGTAATAAAATTATTATATAAAAACTTTCATAAGATGTATTATCGCACTCGTCAACTATAATACTCACCGGCTCACCGCTGCGCGGTTCGTTTCCTAAACTGATGGGTGTGATAAAAACGTGGCTTATGAAATCGTTCTTTAATATACTCAAATTGTTGCTCAAATTTAACTGAGATGTGCGACGGGGTGCGCAGTAGTAGTGTTTCCCATTTGCGCACTGTTCAGCATCATACGCTTAGAAAACTTTGAGGGATAGCAATTTTTCAAAGGACATTTCTAAGGGTAAAGGCTAAAAATACTATCGATACGCTGTCAGACCGATCTTGATCCAATAACGCTACAATACCGATAGGTACATTTGTATCATTTTCTCTGAGTCCCTGAGTGGTATCGGAGCGAGAGTGGAGCTATGGTGTGAGTATGAGTGTCAGACCGAGAGTGGCACTATCATGTGGACATGGGAAGATTTTATAAAGGCCGAGAGCGTATCGAGAGTGGAGATATAGCGTGGATCGACCTTAAAGCCTCATTGACACGGTGATAGTTTTCGCGATAGTTTGCGAGAGTTACTGTCATGATAGCAAATCTCACCAAAATTATCATCGTGTAAATAGACTACTATCGTACTATCACTATTAATAGTTACTCTCAACTATCTAATCAACCTAGATAGTTGCGAGTAATTCTCACGATAGTTACCGACTATCTCGCTTAAACAACATCGTGTAAATTAAACTCTCTCTCTCTCTCTCTCTCTCTCTCTCTCTCTCTCTCTCTCCCTCCCTCCCTCTCCCCCCTCTCTCTCTCTCTCTATGCTATCGCTAGAAATACTATCACTGTGTATATTGAAATTAAAGTTGCTCTCACGACAGTAACTATCGTGATTTAAGCCTCATTGACACGGTGATAGTTTTCGCGATAGTTTGCGAGAGTTACTGTCATGATAGCAAATCTCACCAAAATTATCATCGTGTAAATAGACTACTATCGTACTATCACTATTAATAGTTACTCTCAACTATCTAATCAACCTAGATAGTTGCGAGTAATTCTCACGATAGTTACCGACTATCTCGCTTAAACAACATCGTGTAAATTAAACTCTCTCTCTCTCTCTCTCTCTCTCTCTCTCTCTCTCTCTCTCTCCCTCCCTCCCTCTCCCCCCTCTCTCTCTCTCTCTATGCTATCGCTAGAAATACTATCACTGTGTATATTGAAATTAAAGTTGCTCTCACGACAGTAACTATCGTGATTTACTCTCATAATAATTACTCTCCTAAAATACTATCACCGTGTCAATGAGGCTTAAAGCGCGTATACATTGGCGCTCTGCGCCGCGAACGAGCGGCGTGCGCTCACCGATTCGTCTAGTTAGTACGTGTTTTCAAGTTGGTCGCGCTCCGAGCGCAAGCGGAGCGCCTCGATCCATCTCCTGTCGGTTTTTCAACGAACGCTTTGATGGTTCGCAGTTCAATTGGGACGGCATAAGTTGTTTTCCGCGCGCTCGTTTCGTTCGTTCAACCAGTTCAACATTAATATCGTTAATTTTGTTATTCGTTAATTTTGTTACCTATTCCCATATGAGGACCAATCTTTTGCAAGAGGTTCTCGAAGTTAGTTGGTGACATTCTAGTAAAATTTTTATAATGACCACTGATTTCATTGGACTTCAAATCCAGCATTAGCTCCGTGCCATTTCTTTTTTTGAAAAGATCGGTATGCCACCAACGTCGTTTTCTTCTTTTCTTTCTTTCGGAGCTTGCCATTAACATAGCCGCACTACTCATCACTAAAAGTGCGTAATTCTGCTCGCGCGACATAGACATGACTGACTGAACTGAATGTTCAATGCGCGTTTGCGGGTTTCCTATGGATCGTGGGAGGTTTGTTGAAATTACAAATGCACGAGCAGCAAGCGCGCGGTGTGCGCGCCGCTCGTTCGCGGCGCAGAGCGCCAATGTATACGCACTTTTACGGGTCGTGCCACACTATCGATACGTTCTCGGTTAGATAAAATATTCGTACACAAGAAACAATGAGGGTAGACACACTATCGCTCTAGCTCCGACCTCTATCCAATAGCGCTCCTATGCTGATACATTTTTATAATTTTATCGAAAGCGATAGTGTAACCGCCTGTATAACTGCTCCACTCCGTTATCGCTCTGTTCTGTGGTAAATAACGAACAAATACATAAGTATGGAGAGCGTAGCGAGGCTAGCGAGAGTGGAGCTACAGTGTGATACGACCTTGTGTTGATTTCTGAAGATTAGACATAGATAAAAAATGAAAATTAAAAAGTAGGCACTACCGGGCAAGGGGGGGGGGGGTAAATGCTGACTATTTTAATACTGTAAACGTAGTCCAGCCCAGGGAAGCTAGAGAAGTTCAGCTTCCCTTGCTGAATAGCTGAATTTGCAGTCACTTCCACCTGTGAAACACAATTATTTTTACTTTCTGAACCTCTCCCCCTCTCTTTTTAAAAAAATGTCTTGCTTTGAAATTCCCAAAGCCATTTAGATCATTTTTTGTAGGACGTAGGTACGTCTTCGAATATAACAATGGCGTTTAACGAAGCAACTAAATCGCTCCCAACGTTGATTGAGGCTTGTGTGAATTGTACAGAAAAAAGCTATCACAAATGAACGAACTTGCGTACTTACTACGGGTAATTACTTCGTTACTTAAAGCAAAACGGCATTATTACAACTTAAAAATATTTAATGACCAAAAATTAATTTTTATTGCGCGAGTTTTTTTCTTAAATTTACGATTAGTTTGAACTAATCTGAACGGACAAAGAGAATTGAGAAGTCGTGTAGATGACCAGGTGAGATGTTTTTTTATAAAAACTACGTATTACCTAATAAATCTGCAATTAAATCGATTCCTGTCTTCATTCGATACTATTTACTTCAGAGGAAATAACGCTCCATTTCGTTTCGTCTCAACAAACTGTGAGAGAAAAGTTTTAAATTTTTCAGCAAATTATTACTCGTTATAATTACACTCTAAATTTGTTTATTACGTAAACAAAAAGGAAATGACAATAATTTGACTTTAAAGGTCTTCACTTTCACGTAATAAATTTGGTATTGTCGCAGCAGAATCGAAATTTAATTTAATAGCTTCTGAGAGAACTGGGTTGCTTACTGAAAATTACCATTAAGTTAAGGAAACAAAATCTAAATTTTTAGCTTCTGCCGACCACCGCAGGTCGATCGGACGATTTAAAAAACGCTTATTGTTCCGGCATTTAAAAATCTCTTTAGTACATCACTCATTTCTGTTTGGTATTTGGTTAATATGCAGTTAATTTCGCATAGGTAGCATGTGAATTCTCTTTTATGCATGCTGCAAATCCAAACCAGTTTGTTGAGAATTTGCTAAAGTCATTGACACTCTTCCTACTTTAGAAAATAAACCAAAAATTTGTTTATCGCTTATTTGACAGATTAGTTGAAAAATGTAAACTGTAGTTTATTTCGAGCAAAGCAAAAGTGGTATTTCGAGGTCGGCACGAATTTGTCTCATTCGTTACAAATAAAATTTTAAGTGCTTATTAACACATTCCAATTACATCCAACATATTGTCTTCTTTAATTGCTCAATAAATTGATCGTAAAGTGAGATTGGCTTTTCTTCGCGTCTCCACAAAATGTGCCTGCGGAGTGATGTGTTTAAGAACAGAGTCAGTGACGGCACTCCTGATTGTGCAGAAAAATATGTAAATAGTAGGTGCTTATTATAGAAATAGTAGGAATTCTCACGAACAGTTCAGTTCTAATTTTTCAATGAATGGGCTGTTTCAGAACAATTGTTGGAAATGGGTACCCTGCTAGTAGTATCTACACAAACCCCTTGCGTAATTGCGTGGTCGTTTAGCAAAGTGAAATCGATGAACTTTGGTTTTGAAGACTTTTTTCAATAAATCAGTAGCCCAGTCAAATTAGACAAATTGAGGGAAATAAATCCAAGAGTTTTGAAAATTGGTATGGTTGTTCGTTGGAACCTGCAGTACAACATACTAAAAGACCTGGGCGGTAGGGAGCGAGCGGGGGAGGGGGAGCTGCTTGTATATAAATAAATTTCTCGTAGGGTTGATAGGTACGGAGATACAAGCAAAAAACCAGGAGAAGTCACCTATAAACAGCTCCTCCGACCGCGCTCGGCTCCCACCTTCCAGGACTTTTAGTATGTTGTACCGTAGGTTTCAACGAACAACCATATCAATTTTCAAAACTCTTGGATTTAGTTCCCTCAAATGCCATATTTTTGTCTAGTTTGACTGGGCTACTAAAGGTACGTTTCCATTCCTACAAAACACTCCTGCGACATGTCGTGCGACAAGTCCCTGGGCAAGTCGCAGAATGGAAACGGTCTACGACAAGTTGCGCGACATGTTCCAGAGACAAAAATGTCGCAGCCGACCGCGCAACAAAACATGTCCCCGCGACTTGTAGCACGGGCAATGGAAACGGTATGCGACTTGTTCCAAGACACGCGCATGCGCAGGAGCACTGTATACACTCCCCGACCACAAAACCTAACCTTCTCTGTCACAGACTCATAGAAAATACCGCACTCGTCAGGAACTGCTTTATAGAAATTCTTGAATTGTTCGTTAAATAATGACGCGAAACGTTAATTTACTAATTATTTTAAAGTGTGAGCTATTGTCCATTCCTTTTTCTTTTTGGGTTAAGAAATTACATTGCGAGAGCTACAATTGTCACAACCACTGTTATTCGAACAAAATTCTCGAATCCGCTGTGAAGACGTAGGTCTTTCATTAAAGAATTATAACGCCCCTTCTGATTGTCGTTTTGCTAAAAAAACTTCTAACCCACAATCTCGGTCGTTTACTTCTTTTTTTCTTAAGTTCATAGAAGGCGCCCGCCATTACTAAAAACGCGGAAGCAGCTAAGTTTTCCATAATTTGCACAGCTAATACAATGCAGAGTCCAAACTGAGAGTCTTACCTCCATCTCATCTGCGACATGTTGCAGGGAATGGAAACACCAAAACAAAATCGGTGCGACATGTCCCGAAGACATGTCGCGCAAGATGTCCCCGAGACTTGTAGGAATGGAAACGTACCTTAACAGGTCTAATGTCATTAATGCAGGGTGCGATATTCAATTTTTAGTCGTCAATAGCGCCTGTTGAATCTCCCGTGGACTATTTTCACACCAAAAACAACAATTTTGCTTTTGACAAAGCCATTTAGTCAAAAATGAGCTTTGTCCGAAAATGTGATTTTTGTATCAATATCGAGTCGCTCTAGAGCCCAATAGGAGAGCTTACAGTGCTACGATGGTCTAGTTTCAGAGTCGACGCATTTTTATAAGGGTGCAAACCCAATTTTTTTTTTCAAACTACGACAAGTTATCATTGGCTGAGAGGCCTAATTCTTAATAACGACGAGCAATCTATAAATTTGAAACTTCTGAAACACCAATTCTCTCTTCACTATTCTCCTTCAATATAAGGACAAACGGGCGAACGGACAGACAGAAAAATCGGTTTTTAAACGGCGTTTGATCCGGGGATTCAAAACCGACCTAAAGCTGCAGGTCCCGTCTGTAAATATCCTCAGCTTCTCGGCCCTACGGGCCTGTATTAGTAGAGAAATCTGAATTTGTTAGAAAAACGTCGAAAATTATGGAATAAACGATTCCAATATGTAATTGCGATCTCAATATCTTCTCGGGGTGTATGTGTTCGTTTAACATTATAAATTAACAAGTAGTTATTACTTTCGCCAAGTTTAAAGTCTATGGGCATAGAAACTGCAATGAAAGTCGATAACAATTTAGTTTTTGTAAAAAGTCTACCCTCTTGAACGTGCTGTGCTCAAAAATGACCTTTTACAATTTACTATTTCTTTCAGTTCGCGTAGGAGAATTTAGCAGCTTGTGCAGACACAAAATTATTTAATTTCGCTACAGTCGCTTGCCCAATTACATCGGCTTCCTAAATTATTAAAGAGAACAAAGCGACAACTCGAGGACTTGTTTTGAGAGAAACGCAATTTGTTTTTTTTAATTTTGTCGGGGTTTTGGTATAACCACATAACGACTTTTAAACGATGGGTGGGTAAATATATTATTTATAAGGATCTTTAAGGGATTGCGTGTAGTGTGCGGTACGAAGGAGTGCGACTTCGTGGTTAGAACTGTTGAAGATTAAAATAAATCAAATACAATGAAACGTTAGAAGACGGAACCGAATGGCAAGTTGTAACCAACTTCTCGTAAAGTTGAGTGATCGAAAAATAATGAACTCGTTGTTAGAAAATAGGCACGAAATTTTGATACTCCTATAAAATAATTGTTGGACGTCGTTCTAAAAAAAAATGATGACATACAAAAATTAAGTAAACCAACTTTTGCAAATAGATAGTGCCGTTAGATATAGTTTGATTGATAGTTGATATATGACTTTTATTTTGTAATTAATTAGAAAGATAGTAAGTAAGACGTTCCAAACAATGCGTTTATTTATAAATTATGAATAGGTAGGTACATACCTACTATTCCATTATACGTATTTTTGCTTTGTATCATTTCCAATATCATGGGAGGGCAATTACCTGCACGTACCCCCTGAAGTCGCTTATAAACGTACTTTCATCTCCGTTACTTCCAAGTGCCTTTTAAACTACGTCTAACATGGTCTAACTAACCTACCACACTCTAAAAAAAATTTCGGCGCTCGCCCCAGTTCGAATTCGCGAATTCTAAACGAATCTAGCCCTGCGGAGACGCCGCGAGCATCGACTCGACGTCCGCCCACGCCGAATAGCTCGCGTCGCGATAACGTTCCCGTTTTGTTTTACGAGAACAATCGCTTTTACATAAATAAGTTGGAAAGTTTGTTCCGAGTCTCGACGCGAAAAATAATTAAATTTAAAATAGTAGTATTATAGTGGAAGTACGTAAATCCGGATCTACGAGTTCCCGTACAACAGGTGGGGACCGCGAAGGTAGATTGAGTAGAATCGACGCTTCTTAATCAGTTTGCATTCGCACTCTTTGCGTTCGTAACAAATCGTCGCAAATTTATTTAAAATAACAAACTTTGAGATTAAATCGCTCTTAGACAGTTTATTAAAGCGCACGCTTTATCGAGTACCTACTTAAGTCGGTTTAATTTGGCTAGTGCAGTAGTGCATCGTGTGAACTTTTTTTAAATCGGTAAATCTCTGTGATTATTGCGATGGTAAATTTAAGACGAAAGAAATAATTTTTGGAAAGAAATGCCGGCTTCGCCAATATTTTAAACCGAGCTATACTTACCAGCTTTAGACGACCGCAAAATGACCAACGTTAACAGGATAAGGGTTGTCGTTCTTGGATCAGCGAGAGTTGGCAAATCTGGTGAGTTCACCACGACTTTTATTTTAAGTACTTGCTACTGTTAATTAGTAACCTCGAAAATTTGTTTTCGAAATATCACTTACCTTCGCGATATTTCCCCGACCTAACCCAACGACGCGACTATTGTAGAGGTCAAAAAGTTGTCGTTGTCAGATTGGTGCGATTATAGCATTTTTTAGTAGTATTTATATCGATACGCGAGAGTACTCGTAATTCATAATCAATAACAAACTATTTACTTAGAGTCTTAGAGAAAGCATAACGTATAGGTAATCAACCCTTACCCCAGTAGCTAGTATAAGTTCTACGGGTACGAACGATCCGATTTCGGTATTGTTAATTAATTCCGCTGCAGAGTTGCAGTTTTCATTTTCCCACTGCGTTGTCAAGATAATAATAATACAAACTTAAAACGTTTGTTTGCTCGATGAGCTAAAAAGTGCTAAAGTAAGTCACTCTTGTGCACTCACCGCACCTCGGTGTTCTAGCAAATCGAAAATATCATTATTGAATTAATTGTCAAACTGTTCAAAATACATTCCGATCACAGGTAATCAAAAAGAGGTGATTAACCTTCACTACAGCGACACTTTTTGATTTATGACAATATTCGAAAACCGTTAAATTTGGAACCACTTGTCGCAAACGCGTCTATAAAAAATGAAATAGCTCCTTTGCAAAATATTTTTATTATTGTTATTCTAGAACGGTTTGTTGTGATATTTTTATACAATGTCGATTGGTTTTTATCTTATATAAATGTCGAGGATCTAGTTGAAGAGAATTTTGGTAGTTTTTTACAGTTAAATACACACGAGATTTCACTAACGTCGCATAACTTGGCCTTTTAAATCCTTGATTGAATCAGTTCCTCGTTTAAACGAAGAGTGCCTCCTAGTATCAATCGACACACTTACCTATACGTTTATTTAAAAGTACGCATTTTCTTTTGTCCAAAAGGCAACCCTTAAAAGTTCAAAACAAACAAAAGTTCTTATTTGTCGAAGGAAATGAGAGAAAATATTGCGGTGCAAGAAAAGTCGTGTCGAAGTCCCTCTGAAACGATTTAAAGAAAAAGGCTGCTGCATACGCGTGTGTAGTGCCCCTTAATTCGCAACCGGATTCGATAAGCCGGCGCAAGCCGGTCGTCGTCGATTTTTCACACGCCGTGCTCCACAATTCGGCACGGACAATAACCAGTGGTTGAGCTTTGAGCTCGTGGACCTACTTCAACGCGTTCTAGCACCTAAACTGTTTGTTTGACGAATAAAATTTAAGAGACATAATTGATAGAAAATTGAATTTACTTTATTTTTGTATAGGAGCACTTTTCTCTGAAAATGCCTATCTTACGAGTTATAAGCTATAAACCAAAAAAACAGTTTTTTTTGCAGATTTTGGAACTTTTGTCAAATTTGAACGCGCTCTAACGCCTTCCAAATATAATTTGTAGGACATTTTATGTAGTTTACTTCTATATACAATTATTTTGCTCAAAAGGTGACTTAAAAACATTTTCTATTCAAGTATGTACCTCCCATACACGCTACGTCCGATATAATGTAGTAAACTTCAACGCGCTCTAGCACCTAAACTGTTTGTTTGACGAATAAAATTTAAGAGACATAATTGATAGAAAATTGAATTTACTTTATTTTTGTATAGGAGCACTTTTCTCTGAAAATGCCTATCTTACGAGTTATAAGCTATAAACCAAAAAAACAGTTTTTTTTGCAGATTTTGGAACTTTTGTCAAATTTGAACGCGCTCTAACGCCTTCCAAATATAATTTGTAGGACATTTTATGTAGTTTACTTCTATATACAATCATTTTGCTCAAAAGGTGACTTAAAAACATTTTCTATTCAAGTATGTACCTCCCATACACGCTACGTCCGATATAATGTAGTAAACTTCAACGCGCTCTAGCACCTAAACTGTTTATTTCACGAAAAAAATTAAAGATAAATAATTTGTGGGAAATCGACTGCTCTGTATTTTTGTATAAAAACACTTTTCTCTAAAAGTGCGTAGTTTGGGAGTTATAAGCGACAACACAGGTTTTTAACCGATTGTGGAATATTTTTCAAACCTTAACGCGCTCTAACGCTTAACCGTTTGCTTGAAAAAAAATTCTTATAAATATAATTTGTATAAGATTTTATATAGTTTATTTCCTGTTAGAATTACTCTTCTCATAAATTGCGTAGTTTTCGAGTTAGTGTAGTAGTTTCGAGCTACAAACCAAAAAACTGTTTTCTGACTGATTTTGTAATTTTTGTCAAACTTTCACGCGCTCTAGCGCCTAAACCGTTTATCTGATGAACAAACCTTTCAAACATACTTTGTAGGAAATTTTATGTAGTTTACTTTTATATACTACAATCATTAATTTGTCTTAAAAAGTGACTTAAAAACATTTTGTATTTGAGTATATCTCCCTCCCAGACACGCTACGTCCGATTTAATATACTAAATTTCAACGCGTTCTAGCGCCTAAACTGTTTATTTGAAAATAAAATTAAAGAGAAATAATTTGTAGGAAATCGACTGTTGTGTATTTTTGTATAGAAACGTTTTTCTTTAAAAGTGTATAGTTTGGGAGTTATAAGCGATATAACCGCTTTTTCGTCAGTTTTGCAACTTGTTTCAAACTTTAACGTGCTCTAACACTTAAACCGTTCGCTAGAGAGAAAAATTTTAAGAGCCATGATTTGTAGGTAATTTGATATAGTTTATTTATTTATAAAAGAACTTTTCTCTTAAATTGCGTAGTTTTTGAGTTAGAAGCTAAAACCCTCCCTTCTCGAGTCACCGTTCTCGAATCATTTGCAGTGTTCTTTCAGCCTGCTTAGTTTAATAGTTTGTACTTTATCCTTTAGTAAAAGTTCTCACTGCCTCCCGGACTTTAATTAGCATACTCGCCACCTCAGGATTGCACATTGAAATTATTAACTAAAGGGTCGACTACACGCGCGCAAACATTAGGTTAGCACCGCTCGGCTTGTTTTCAAATTAAAATCTGACGGGCGATACGCCCGCCATTCACTACCTTATTAGAATCCACTCGGTACTACTAGTTGTAACACTTTATTTTATCCTATTTGAGATAGCCGTCTCCCGACTTTGAGCACAGTTTGTAAATTTTGCCGAAGACGGCATTACTTAACGCTCGACTCGCAATTAATTTTTTCAACAAGTTTTACTTTATTTCAACGCAAGACGGCTGTAGAAAACCGAACTCGATACTTGGATAGTTAAATAAAAATATTCATTAGGTACATACTATGTATATGAAAATGGTTAGCATTTCCGCTAGGATTTATTTCACGAGATAGCGTCTAAAATCACGACGACGTGACTTGTTCGAAAAAAAATACATCGTGGTCGAGTTTCCTATTGAAGATCAAACTCTTTTTAAGTAAAGATATGTGGTCAATGCGGTTGGTCATGATCATATTTATCGACTTCGAAACAAATCTATAATCCTACATCCATATTTGAGCACAGTACCTACAAAGTTGAGATGAAAAAATAAAATGCCGCACGTACGTACCTACATACATGCACTTAACTTCGTTTTAAAGTACCTACCTACCTACGGTTAGTTTATAGTTCTTTTAATTTGATTATTTTAAAATTAGAACTTTATAAGATGTCCCGCTTTGATAAATGTGGCGTCCGTCACAAACTTTCCATTATTAATCGTGTATTTAAAATTTAAAAGACTCGGAATTGATCTGAAAAGTGAAAAGTGCGGTTTACGTATAGCGACAAATTTTCTCCTCGGGAGCAATAAATATTTCGTTCGTTTTACAACAACCAGCAACTGACGATGTTCTTTTGGAACTATCGGAATAGGAAGCGGCTCGTTATAATAGTGGTATACTTGTACGTATTTTATATTAGACGGGACCTTTTTTTAATGAGCCAATAAAGTTTTATGTTTATAAGAGAATCGCAAATCTGCGGTCGTGGAAGAAATCGTATGCATGCATAACGGTTGTTTACCCGGACTCGTCTGGAACCGGCACTTATCATAAATTAATATGAAGATCGATTAGGTAATTGAAACAATTTCCAACAATTTTATACCTGATTGTAATTAACGTATTATTCCATCATATAAAACACGACGGGTCGTACCACGACATACTTCCGGACCATTGACCATAATCTTTTCAGCTGAGAAGATGGATGTAAACAGAAAACTTCAGTTTCGTTCTGAGCTACAGCTGAAGGACTGTCTACCTAACCTACTTCGATCTTCGGGTAATACTGTTGACTGTTTATTCAATGGTTATACGAAGTTGCCGATATATTCTTAGCCTACTGTAGAAACAACCCAATAAACACAGCTACGTTTATTATACGTAAAAAATACGTCTATGTGGTGTAATAAACTACGTATCTCGTATATTTATTAGACGTATACAATTGGTATTTTTTTAAACGTGACGTTAACTGAACGTAAGTTCTGAGTCGCAAAATAAACGTAATGAAATAACGAGTAATATACGGAAATGTAAGATGTGTTTTATTACCAAAGGTAGTTCAAACTTTCAGTTCTTATGCGTTTCTACGGCAACGTATATTAAATTTAAAAAATATACGTATATTTATCGTCTAAATTGATACTTTAAATAAATAGATTATAAGTACGTATAATATACGTTTAAAATACCACTTTTTTACACGTTTCTTCGTTTATTTGCGGTATTTTTATACCAAATAAAAACCGAAAAATAACGGTCTAAAACTAAGTTATAAAGCGCGACATTAGCCCCGTTTTTTAACTTAAATTAAATGTACTTATTAGTGACGTAAAATATCGGAAAATTTTACACGTATAATATACGTAACTGTGTTCATTGGGAACGCCAATTCCAGAGTTTTTTCGCAAACCTCTTCTAGCTCTCCCCAAGCTCACTACTTCTATTATTAGGCCATTTTCACCTTTTAATCATTTCATCTGATAGATGATAGACTGGAGAAGCCAAATATGGTAATGAAGAGGAGAGTTTAAGTAATTCCAAAAGTAGATCACGAGTCGCCACAATGACATTGCCTTTTCCTCGGTAGTAGTTCATATATTCCCCTGAACTTCCCCCGATTGCCAACTGACTAACTGACACTTTTTATTGCAACTTACCGGGTTTCATATCTCTGTGTGGAAAATCGTCTGAACGTCAGTACTGCCTCGTACTTTAAGTTGCTCCCAAATGATGAGGCCTTAACAGTTAATACCGCATTCAGATTTTCCCAGAGATTTGGTTTGAGCTCAATACCGTATCGAGAAAACGTGTCAGAATCGAAGATGGTTGGTTATAAAATTGAACGGAAATTAAAATATCGGATTAATTTAATAAATAATTATTTAAATTCGTCAGTCTCGTATTAATTTCATAATACGAAGTTTAAAACGTGAAAACCCACGTAATGGAAAGTCTTAACTGTATATAATCTCATGGAGAGTGCACATGTCTGTTGTTATTATTTGTCCCAAATGATATTAAACTGAACGATATCATGTAGCATTCTGACAAGCACAATTTTTGACAACAAAAATCTGAAAACGTTTTCGAATCAGTCCAAGAAGTAATACGAAGCATCGTTTCCCATATGGTTGGTTGGTTGTGAGGTTTTCTCAAAAAATATGGGTCGCTAAGAATTAAATCGTAAATCTTAAAAGCGACATCCGTTTTTTATTAATTAATTTTTTTAACAAACTGGAGGATACTTTTGCCCCACACCCGAAAAGTCAGGTTACTTTTCAGCTTCTTCTTGTACTTATAAGCGAGAAGGGCTTTTAAGGCGTCGTTAACAACAACAACTGTGTGCGGATTTTTTAATATTTGATGCCGCATTTACGTCCGAGAAACGCAAAGTTAACTTAAGCGATGGTTAATTATTTATGTAATGGAACAGTGGAGCTGGCGTTTGTTTCACGTCGCCTTTGTTGGTTTTTTAGCTATTCCTACCGGTAATGATTAATTTATTCTAAGCGATTTACCGTAGAAAAAAATTTTTTTAATGAAACTAAATACTTGGTGAATGCAAAATCAGGTAATCGTAAATTATAGTCACAAAAGTATAAAATTACATGTAATTTTCAGAGTAGGTACCTAGTTCGACTAGTTAGTATTTCTTAACTTTTTCTTTTAATAGATACAACAGACTAGCTCTATAATTAGAAACAAATTACCATTAGTTTTTCTTCTAAAAAATGCGGAAAATTGCGAAAATTACGACAATAATAATCGCAGTGAAGAATTCGGGCAGGGCGACCTCGTCTTTTTTGTGAAAAACTGAATTTGACTCTTCAACTTTTCTTGCGGAGAAAATGAACTTGTTCGGTCAAAATTAATTTTCGCGCCTATACCAGGTAGATATATCGCGCTATTTTTATTATCGTTTTGTTTGTTCGACTTAATAAATTTTATGCAGACATGAGCCAGACTGTAGTGCAGCCTAAGGCCCTCCTTCGGTAGACTACGAAAAAGTAATTCTCGTTGCAAGAATATCACGCGATCCACAAATAGAAATGCAACTTGTCTGATCGAGATGAACACATAATTTACGTGGGTACCTAATAATTCTAGTTTATGCCCATGCACCTGTGAAATCGTGCTCTTTTTTTTTCTCGCTACCGCTCAGAAAATTCATCTGCAAATAATCGCAATTTTGAAAGAAAAAAATCGATGAATTGGGATTATAATTTAATTTATACAAGGTGTTCCGTCGGCAAAATTGAAATGAAATTAATGTTTTTCTCAAAAATCGGTGAGCTACAAAAAATGATTATTCTCCAACTCATACATTTCCACAATCACAAAAAAATATATTTCTAAGCAAAGACAAATCGTATTTAGAACCGAGAAACAATTGATTTACTGCAAAACTAGCCGGGCCCAACGGTGCATGAGAGATAATAGGTTGTTCGTGCAAAAAGAACAAATAAAAGAGATTAGCATTTCTATCGAGAAATCTAGGTACTGTGGATTGCCATCTATAAATTAATTTATCGGGCTATACAGAAACAACGCATGTAGTAAATTTGGCATCATTTCACCAAAAATGTTAAAGTCAAACCGATTCATTTTGTACCCCGAGTCTCCGAGTTTCATTGAACAATTTATAATTTGGGATTCCTGCCGACCCCATAAAGTGAAATTGCTCAAATCTTCTTTTAGCTGTATATGAATCTAAATCTATGGAGGACTAAAAATGACTAATTGGTATGTGAGTTTAAAAACTTGCTGTGCCACTAGGTGATAGTTAGCTTTACAGAAGAGATGAGAAGTTGAAAAGTCGTTCTGCGTCACCTTAGCTCATTAGGAAGTAACACTTACTAGCTTTACTCAGACACGGAACTAGATCATTTTTTAGGGGAGGGGGTATTGGGAGGGCTTGCTAAAAACTGGGTAAGCCACTAAGATATACTTATATCAGTAGATTTTAACATCGCATCGAGTTTTCATAGAAGCGCGGTTTAACCTTATTGCGTCATATGGAGGAGGGGGCTGAGATCAACGCGGTTTGAACCCTTTTCAAAAAATTTTCTGAAGTTATGAAAACCCCATTGATAAATCATTAAAAAATAGTTATTGCTTCTCTACCAATTAGATTAGTACGGATTAGTGTTCGCTGTACTATGAAGAGACATACAGAGATGCTTCCAGCAGATTTCTTGCAATGAAAGATCCTTAGAAAGACCCTCTTCTTAAAATTATTCATACTATAGGCACTATAAGTGTCCTAGATGTGACCCTATGTTGCATGTAGAGACTGAGGACTATGCGGAGAAAAGGATGAAGATTCTCAACTCATTATAAGCAGATGCCCAGCTTTGCGTCCCTAAGAGAGGCTACACTGAGTTCCGTCTCTCTTAGGCCCAGTTGTATAAACGAGCTAATCTGGGAGTCAGAGTTAACTCCACGATCAACCTAAATCAACAACTAATTCTGAGTTAAATTGAAATCTATTTGACTCTAGAAACTTGATGGGTTAACCCTGGACCAAGTGCCCACGAGCTAACATAATCTAACCTTATATTCAGATCGTGGAGTTAACTCGTGACTTCGAGATTATCTCGTTTATACAACTGGGCTTTACTGTATTTAAAAAGACCAGACTAAGTGCAGGAGCGATGGCCAACTAAAAAATCCCTTTTGAATCTGATAAATCTTAGCCGTCGAATAATTGTAATCATAATATACGGTTTTGTAGTGAGGTGACCAATCCGGGGCCAGACGGATTTTCAAGGGGGGCATGGCCATTTCAGCCCCCCCCCCGTGGTTACGTGCTTGACTTTACTGTTATTGTGTGCGCGTGATCAACGAGTGATTACTACTCCACAGATTCAGTAGTCAGCGCATAGACAATTTTTTGCTTTCTCCTGATCACTCTGCTTCTGCCCCTGCTTTAATTCTCTTCTTGTTGTTTTTTATATTTTGTTTCTGAAGGGTAGGCAGGCAAGTTGGATGTGGATGTGCTCGTGACTGGGCTGGTTGTGAGAGGCTCTCAAAACGCTTGCAAGACACACAGGTCCTACTGACGGACCACTACCTCGCTCCTGATTGGATAGAACGCCTAAACCAAGCTGCAATGAATAAGTTCTCCGGAAATGAAATAAATTAAAATTAAATAAACGAAAACAAATACGAAAATCGGTAATTTAGTCAAAAACTATACATATTCTGCCCGCTATCCAATTTCGTCTGTATTTACTTGCTGTTCCTCCTCTGCTCCGGGCTTTCGGCGAATCATCTTTGTTGGTTTGCGATGTTTAATGTCATGTCGCCGCTTCGTTTATTTCTTTGGCAAGTATTTGCTAATATACGTTTTATTTCAAATACTTGTCGCGCTTGTTTTTTTTTAGAATACCCGATTGTATCTTTGTTTACTTATATTAAATTGTTAAAGATAAAATCTAAAACTATTTCTATTTACTTTTTACTTTCCCATTTGCTGATTCAAATCAGTGGATCGACGTACACGTAATTAATTAAGACTCGTTCTTTTTTTTAAAAGAACATTAAGGCTCATTTGTTATTTAAAAATCAAATTCGGTTCCACATTCGTTCTACTACTGTGATAATACGACAACCTGCGATAATAATCGTAGCATGCGAATTGTTCGTACAGCTCTGGTTGTACTTCAATATAAATCTACCATTTTATCAGATATCATTATTACCACTTGCAGTCAATATTAATAGAGTTGCTTAGTTCAAGCACATAACCTTTACCGTAGCTTTAATCTGGAAAAGTATCGTTTTTCTAATAATAAGGCCGCAGACACACTAGGCGGGTTGCTTGTGATTGTTAGGAGTCGCTAAGCAGTGGAATGCAACCTCTCAACTCAGGCGAGTGATTTTTCCAGCGGTTGGTAACTGAAGCTGAAGATGATGTGACGTGTGAAATGCGTCTGTGGCTTAAGCGGAAGTGCTATAGTCTCTGAATAATTTGCGTTGTTCCAAAAGTGTACCTCTCGATTATTGTAGACCGTACACAATGAGATAATTGTTAAAGTATCAAATTAATGTACAAAACGATAAAGCAAAAAAGCTTTTTGCAATTCGAGTTCATTAGTAAAGAGTGAATTATTACAAAATAAATGTTGGCGTTAATGTAACGGTTTCAAATTCCTTATTCCTTATAGCTATAGATACATATATATTTTGTTATTAGACAGATATCTATGATCTCGCATTGAACAAAAAATTTTGATGTTTAATTTAGAATATAAAAGATCACGGTGGATTAATTATATTAATTTTAACGTGTTGGAATTACATGATGAAGGACCGTAGGAAATCTGCGTATAGAGTCGTATCCAAAATTTTAAATCACTTTCTAACGACGATTTATTTTGTTTTTACACCCCTGCCACCCTGCTAACGCAATATTCCCCGACGAGCTAACTATAGTCTGTTAGCTTTACTACTGCAGTGATGGGTTCAATATGCTTTAGTATTACCCCAATAGCAGCTTTTCAAAAAAACGATTTTACTGTTCTACTGTACGCCACCTACCACCTCTTCAAGCTTAATGCGCGCAGACTTTAGTAGTTTTTCCCGAAGAAATATACCGCTGTATTGTGCCAAAAAATGCCTGAGAAATCATTTTCTCGTGAATATCTGAAGCTGATAAACTCGTACATTGCTGCTGCGAATTGAATAGCTAATTTGAATATTTTTATAGTACCTAATCGTGTAGCATAGATGGTCCGAAAGAACGTCGATTCTGAATACGTCAATTAAAATGCTCGTTGGAAACAGATTTTTCAAATTTTTAACAGATTGTGCGATCAGTTAATGGTAGAAATTTTTTTACGAATCTAAAATTAATGCAGAAGTATTCGGAACGACATCCAATTTATATTCGTATCACAAATGACACTAATTTATGACAAAAAACTTCACAACACACCTAAATTTTTGGTCCTCTCACTATTAATCAAAACAATTATAATTTTTGTCATAAGACAACTTAAGTACAATATCTCATTTGTTAAGATTAAATTATTAATATCCAACTCGTCCCATACTACTTTCTAAGACAAGTGCTTGAAAACAGGTAGCAAATGACAAATGGACAAACGTGAAAAATTTAATTACCATTTTGTGTCAAATTAGCGAAATCCATCTTCTGTACCTAATCGCACGTAGGTGCGTAGTAAACACGAATATGTTTTTTCCTCTATCGCCTCGATGCGCCATCACACTCGTACACGTAGCACTTCCTATCAGTTCCCATACATTTTTCGAGACTTTAACAACGGTATAATGGATTTCATACAAGTAGACTCTCTTTAAGGTAGGCTAAAGCGTTCGCCTCGCGCCTAAACAAAAATAAGTTAACAATCAAATCGTATATAGTACGGCGTCAACTCTCGGGAGGCAATCGCAAATCATCTAGACTTGCCAGTTTAAGTGATTTCAACATTAAATTGTCCCTTTTTAACGCATGGGCACTGCTAAGAACGAGAGTGCTAAGAGTTAGTTGCTCTTTGTTTTGAAAATCCGTATAACAAAACGAACAACTTCTCACGCGCCGTTGGATCGGGCTAGTTTTGCAGTAAATTAATTGTTTCTCGCTTCTCGATGCAATTTGTCCTTGCCAAGAAATGTATTTTTACGTCATTGTAGAAATTACTTTCATATGTAATGAAATGAATGACTTGTTAGTTGCTGGTCGGTGTGAGAATCCATATATGTTAATGGTTTTGGAAATTGGAATACGTTAATCATTTTGTATACAGGGTGGTTCGCTTTCTATTAACTGGTCTAATGCTGGAGACACGACGAGAAGTTGGAAGAAGGAAAAGTCGCGTAAATAATAATTTTTGTGGCCCACCGATTTTTGAAAAAGTATCTAACTTTTTTTTTGTTTTTCGAACGGAGCGGAGCACCTTGTATATATTTTTTCTGACGATGCCTACCATATATTTTATTTTCAATAATGTGTAATAAGAAGTGAGAATTTCCATTCCAGGGGAATTAAAAATGGTAAATAATTAAGTCACGATTATAGATTCAAACAACTGCATGTTTAGTACAGTTTTTGACAATTTTTGAGTCGTCGTTTGTTGGTGCTCGTTTTCGTAGTATTGTTCTACTTTTTATTTGCCATTTTTGGATCAGTTAAAATGTAAATTTATGCAAATATTGAACAAGTGTAATTCATTATTGATAATGAGAGTTCAAGTCGAATTGTTTGACTAAAAATATATACAGGGTGTTTCTTTAGAAAAACCAAAGTTTGGTATTTCACCCAGAAACTATTTTCCCTATCCCTATACGTCATGCGGGATTAAGATTTTTCTGATATATTACCGAAGCTCCCTAAAAATTTTTTTCTACGTTTAGTTAGAACTTGTACTGTATTTGTTTAATACTACAATAGAAATGATTACGATATTTACTAAGACAAAACACAGTGATGTGTTGGGACATTCTGTATTATGTGCAAAATTACTGTAGTACCTACATGTTATACTCTATTAGTCCTTGGATTTTGTAAGTTTCAAGGTGGATTTCGAGTTACGTCGTTTTTTTTCAGTTGTGTAATAAATTTCTTTGTTTAAACTTTCTTTGTTTGATGTTTCAAAAACAGGAGAAAGCACGCAACGCACGTCGAAAATCTAAGATCAATTCGATAGATATTAATAATCGTCAGAAACTATTACGAAAAACTTCGATTATTAAATACTTAATATTTAAACAAAATTGAATACATCTTGTTATTCTTTAGTTTCAATTTGTCTCTAAATTTTTTGTTGCATAAACTCTTTCTACAGTCGCCTACTTTTTATACGACTCAAGTGTGTGGTCCTTTGTACGTAATGCCGTCAAACAAAAATTACAAAAGGAATTTTGTTGAAATTGAGTTTTGGCCACTTTAACAAAATTTTATCGACAAAATAAGGCTTTTAAAAGAAATCGATACAGGGTGGCCCAAAATAAGGGGGTTATTTTGGTCGCATTTTGTAAAATCGTCACTCACGGTATTTATACTCGGCTATAAGTTAGTACACATCGGCACTAATTTAAAAAATATTTTTTCAAATTTTTATTTTTAAAATGGCGGCCAGTATAACAATCGGCTCATTTTCTAGTTTTATGTTTATAACTTTGGAACTAATAATTAATATAAAAACCTAAAAACCGGAATATATAGGTAAAATATAGGGCTTTAGTTTTGTCAAAGTCGATATTTAAAATAATTTTAAAATTGACTGCTTTTAAAGGATCAAAGTTGACTAAATTTTAAAACGGATTTTCACAAAATCGACCTCGGCCGTTTTGTCTATATTTTGATATGTTGTAGATATCGAAGTTTTTAAATTATCAACCTAGTTTCATTTTTCTTTATGAACTAGTTTCGGAGCTATGATTTTTTTAAAGTTACAATTTCAATTACCGTAAATTAGCCAAGCAAAAGGAGTTTTTGAAAACACTCTGTATATCTTATGATTTTTTTAAATATTGTAAGATTAGCTGTCCAATGATACCAAACATGTTAAAGTTGAACTTCCGGTTTTACCGGAAATGGGCTTAGATTTTTTATTTTAAATACAACACCCTGTATATTTTAAGTGGTTTGGAAGATTGTAAATTTAGCTATCTATTGATACCAAACATTTAATATTTTGACTTCTGGTTCAACCGGAAATTAGATTAACTGCCTATTTAAAGTAGAAACACCCTATATAATTTTAGTTTTTTGAAATTGGGGAGTTTCTGAGCATACTATTAATTTCTGATGTTTTTTTAAATATTTTCAACGCGTACGATAAAGTCCTGTTTTGGCTCAAGCAGTCGTTTTTACTATTTTCGATTCAGGGGTGTCCAAAATACCGAGAAAGTTAAATTTAAAAAAATTTTTTTCCATCAAAGTAAACGTAGTAACGAAAAAGTAAATGCTTATACGGGGCTTTTCAAAATTATTCCAAAGTCGAGAAAATATTGTCATCACCTGGAGTGCATCAATCATGGAGTAGTATCGAACTTTTGAAAATTTTTTTTAAATGTTTGCTAAATACTAAAAAAACTAAATACCTGGTGTTTTATTTAAATATCGGACGTCCGCCGTACTATTTTGTTCACAAAACTTCGAGCTGAGTTCAGCGGTGTTTTAATAGATGTTAGTGGGAAGCGAGGCAGTTTGGCGCATCTAAACAGATTAGAAAGGGACGGTTGAACTAGCCGACGATACCTGGGGAAGGTAACAAGCAAAAAAAAAATAATTAATAATTTTCGGGCGTGTAATAAAGAGGAACCGCACTTCAAATTAACAAAACAAATAGCCACACTTAACTAAGTAATAATAGCTATTAAGATTAATTTATGTAGCAACATGTAATAAAATAAATTTAATAGATAATACCGGAATGGGGATCCGGTTATATTATTAATTTTTCTAATGACTTAAGAAAAATCAATAACATAAATGTTGAAAATTTATGGCGCTTAAAATTAATGTCGCTTAAAATGTTGGTAATTATTTATATTACGTCTCTATTTATTTAAATAACAAAATATTATTATTATTAATTCGAAACACGATAATTATTTGACAGATACTCTGATCCTCATCGATCAAAGACAAAAAATGCAAGAATTTGTCGGTATTAAAAAGTAAAAATTGTAGTAATGTTATATAGCAAATTTGTCCGAACGCTGCCGAACGTGATGGATTTCAATTACATTTCAATCTCGATAAGATTAATTGACAACAACAGTAAGTACGCATTTTTAATTTAGTACAAAGCAGATGTGAATAACGGTTCTCGTTGATACGGTGATCGTGATCACCTTTAAAACACTTTTCCTACTCGACATTAAAAAAGTACAACCTTGACGTTGATGCATCGAATTGCAGGCAACATTTTTTGCTTCTCATTAATAATTTATACTTTTTGGACGGCAATTTAGCGTCTTCTAAAAGGCGTCAACGCGCAATTTATTAGTTAAGTCCTGATTTATTCTGAAAAATCGCAAATTACGACCGAGAGACGCCCAACTTACTGGTTCGAATCACTTGGTAAGCTGTAGGTTCTTTACAGCAAAGCCTTAAAATAGTATAAGATAAGTCACTCAAACACTTACTTGTGTAGAAGGAACGCCCTGTATCATAGACCGCGTTATCAGTGACGATTTAGACCTTCTCTCTGGCGAAACTCACCCTGTACATCAAAGGAGACCCTTGGATCCCTTCTGAATTGTTTTTCCAACACTAACTTGAAGCCGTTGCTGCGCGTAGATCGTAAAGTATACAGGGTGTGAATTTGAAAACTTCCCACCTCCATTATCATAATAATATAATAATAATAATAATAATATATTTATTTGTTTTCAAGAAAGTAATTCTTATACAAAGTACCATTACAAAATACAACAATTTAACAATTCTATTCATTTAACATTTAACATTTAACCTCCATTATCATCGCTTTAGTGTAAAATATCGAAATTCTGCTAGATCCGTCAAGTTTAGTACTAATGGGGGCACTTTAATCGAGTACTTGCGTTTTCACTAGATCAACCCCCGAAGGGGGTTAGACTAAACCTTTCAAATCTTTAATGGAAAGGCACATTTTTTGAAAACTCCCTTTAATTCTCTAATTTATTATTTTTGGAGCAGTTTCGAAAAATGGCGTTGTTAGTTTGAAAACTTCACATCTCTAATATCTTCACTTTAGTATAAAATATTGAAATTCTACGAAACCCGTTAATTTTATAACTACCTAGATTAACCCCCGAAGGGGGTTAAACTTAACCCTTTAAATCTGAAATGGAAAGAGGGGTCGAGTGGCACATTTTTGAAAGCCCCCTTGATTCTCTAGTTTGATATTTTTCGAGAAGTTTCGAGAAATGACGTCAATTTGAAAACTTCCCATCTCTAGTAATATCTTCACCTTAGCTTAAAATATTGAATATTCACTAAATCCGCCAATTTTATTACTGAGGGAGACACTTTAATCAAGGATTTGCGTTTTTACTAGATGAACCCCCGAAGGGGGTTAGACTTAACCACCCAAGTCTTTAATGCGAAGAGGGGACGAGTGCTAATGGGGCACTTTAATCGAGTACTTGCGTTTTCACTAGATCAACCCCCGAAGGGGGTTAAACTAAACTCTTCAAATCTTTAATGGGAAGAGGGGTCGAGCGGCAATATTTTGAAAGCCCATTCAGCTCTCTACTTTGCTATTTTTGTAGAAGTTTCGAAAAATGAAGTCAATTTGAAAACTTCCCACCTCTAATATATTCCCCTTAGTATAAAATATTGTAATTTCGCGAGATCCGTCAATTTTATTACTGAGGGGGACACTTTAATCGAGTATTTTCATTCTCCCTAGATCAACCCCCGAAGGGGGTTAGATTTAGCCCCATAAATCTCTAATGGAAAGATGGGGTCGAGTGGCACGTTTTTTGAAAGCCCCCTCAATTCTCTAATTTATTATTTTTGAAGAAGTTTCGGAACATGACGTCAATTTGAAAACTTCCCACCTCTAGCATCTTCGTCTTAGTATAAAATATCGAAATTCCACTCACCTTCCTTCCCATTTAAGATTTAAGGAGTTATTAATCCCTCTTTGAGTGTTGGTCTTGGAAGAACGAACTAGTTACTCCATAAAAGCGCCCCCTTTGGCAATAAAATATTCAAAACCAAGGCGAAAATATTTGAAGTGTGAAGTTTTCAAGTTTCCCCTAAGTTCTCGTGTAAGGTAAGAATGCCGCAGTGCCGACGGTTCTTGCTAATTACGAGAGAGTTCGAGAGGTTTCATTTTGCATCTTGCGGTAGGTGGGTGATGTTTAATATAAGTTTTTAGTTCGCAGTTCGCAGTGTGCATTTTGCATTGTTTACTACAATTTAGAACGTTGCGAAAGTTGTTCCATATTAAAATAAAAATGTAACGATCTCATTTTAATTATTAACCTCTAAGCAGTAACTGCAAACATTTTTAATAAAAAAACCGAGTATTCGAGTTCGAGTTACAAGAACATTTTCTCTCTATCATCGTGGCGGTTGCGATCGATCCTTATCTATTTGTATAAAACAATGACTTGCATATTGCATAAGGAAGTCGACTTAATTATTGCTTGTTAATTTAACTAAATAGGTATGCTCTGCGTCAAATTATTTGGAAGTCGACTATTTGAGTTGATGGGTCAAGAAACTTTGGCATCGGCAATCGACACTTTTCAAATGTTCTCCTTAATATTTTTGCTGTTGCAAGGGCTCCTTTTTTTATTTGAAGTGAGCTCCCAAATCGACTCTCAAATAAACGACAGAGTGTTTACCTATACACTAACTTTAGGTTCGTTAGTCATGGTGATGAAGGAACGTGACATTGGTATAACTTTGCTGAAATTTTTCGCATTTTTTACTCCGCCTCCACCAACTTCTTTTTTTAATTTATTGCCATTTAGCAAATTAGAAAACACGCGTAAAGATAACCGAATCAAAGTAAGACGAAAGTGAATTTACCTGTTTTTTAGAAATTCATTATTTAGATTGCAAATTAAAATAATTAATTTCGTTTTAAGTCGCCAAAAGTTATGCGCTTGTTGGATAGGATTTTGTGTCACTTTGTTTTTTTCACAAATATTTCTACAAACTTACGAGTTACGTGCAATCACTTTCCTTGCAGCTTTCATTGCTTTTTAATTCAAAATTTGACGACTTTAATTAATTATTTTT
The DNA here is from genome assembly GCA_950108345.1 of Malthinus flaveolus. Lineage (NCBI taxonomy): Eukaryota > Metazoa > Arthropoda > Insecta > Coleoptera > Cantharidae > Malthinus > Malthinus flaveolus. The sequence continues at coordinate 13,716,490 of OX467286.1, forward strand.
ATTTCAATTACAGCTGTGACGGTACGTTATCTAACAAAGAGGTATATTGGAGAATACAGTTCTACAAGTGGTGAGTAGTTTCTTTTAATATTCAAATATTGGGCGGGTACACACTACACACTAAATTAGGGGCTTATTTCAACTAAAAGTTGCAAAATTTACGGGCGTAAGTTAATATTTAAGATATGAGATGCACTTAGGAGAAAGATAATGGAGAGACTCTATAAACTCTACATTACTCTCATTAAAACAGAAATGAGAGGCTGTTTATGCAATTGGCATCGAAAATAGGTCGTTCGCAAGACCCTCCCAACCAAGTGATTTCCTGATAGAATAATGCAGTAGGCATAGACAATGCACTTTTTACCTTTTATTTAATTGAAATGATAGCCCCGCCCATCTACACCTTGCCACATAAAAGTTGGATACTTTTATACACCAATGGCCATCCATAAATTTTGGCGTTTCGATCGCACTGCTTAAAAAAATTACACTCAATAGTGTAAATGGTACTTTCCGAGCACCGTACAATTACACAGCTTTAATATGACTCTGATGGTGCCGTCGTTTTAATTAAATGCACTATTAAATTGGTTTATGTGGTGCATTAAGAGAAAAGAGAGTACAATGTTTTTAATTATTAATTTAATGCGCATAATTTATTATAATGTAAAATTGAGACGAATCCTTTAATTCATTCATTAGTTTGATTTAATTTTATCGTCATTTTATTAGTAATTAATTTCATCCATAGTAGCAGGCACGCTCTTCTCTTTTCTCGGATGGGCTGCTGCACAATTTACTACGCTTTTGCGTAATTCTAAAACTGTTTCGCCTAGCTTTGGTGGTCCCCAATTTTGAGTAAATGAAACTAAAAATAGACACTATATTCCTACACAAAAACATCCGTAATTCTGAAAGACCGAATGGCTCAATTTTTTAATATATCCATTGGTGTCAAAAATAAGAACAAATTAGCGATTAGGTACGTATATAGCTGAAAATATGGAAGATGTGTTTTCATTGTTGAACTTGAAGTTCCGTACATTTCCAGACATGTCCTCTACCGACTAAAATTTCCGTTTTCGGGTCTTTCGTAAAATTTTTCGGTGTTGTCTCCGGCCTGTTAAAACAAATTATATTTACTTTCAATTAAGTTTCACTGATTATGTTAATTGATTAGTTTTCGAAATTAAAAAAAATTGTTCTTTAACCTTATTGTGCTAATTAATGACACGAATTCCATAAATTTTCTAATAAATTCGAATTCTATTTTTAGTTATTGGATGTAGGTACCTAATTATGCATTTTACCAGCAAATAGCACCGAATAAACATTACACACCTACTTATTACGTTTACGGAGATGCTATTGAACGCATTTTAACGACGATTTTGTTTCGTTTCAGATTTTTTGTACAGACATAGCGTTACGTTCGATAATGTGATAACGGAAGTGGAAATATTGGATACGTCGAAATGTGCGGTAAGTGCCCTTATTCTATTAAGTAGTAAAACTGGCGCCTTTCTATGGAAAATAACCTTTAGATTACGTCCAAACAGTACACTTTGCAACAAGAATTAATCAAGGATTAGAAATTTGGACAGAAAACTTAATTTTCGTGTCATTAGATTAACGTCTAATTAGATGCGAGTCACTAAAAATTTTCGCTAATTAATTGTACAAATCGTAAAGTATACCCACGCGAGTTCAAATTGTAAGTTTTGAGATACAAATTTTATGTTGGTTCGCGCATTCGCATAAATAATTATCTCATAGTATTCGCAATAATAGTAGAGGAATAACGAATTTATTAGAAATGCGCTGTCGAGTCAGCATAAAGAGTACTTGCAGTTTACAAAATTGTTGTAATGTCGAGCTATCGTTTTCAGAATAATTAACGTCACTTGATACTGTGCGCGTTTTTACTGTTATTGTGTTATTAATTAAATGTTTCGACACCACAAGCAACACTAACTAAACTTTTCTTATTTGTTGAAGTAAATGGCAATTTAAATTAATCAAGTGTCGAACGAATATTTCTTAAGTTTTCATGAATTTCCGTCGGTTAGTAAGTTAGTATTAGCTGGCGCCATCGCGCCATACTTTGTAAACGACTAGCAGTCTATATGGAGCGGCGATTTTCCGAAAAATCGAAAAACTTCAACTTCTGCTTTCGAGATGTGATCAATTTCAATTACACTACGTGATGAATTTTCTATTTCTTAGATAAAATATTTTTTAGGACACACCTTGTGGAAAATGGGCATCAGCTCATCAGCTGAGCTTCCAGAAAATTTTGTCGGTTAGTACTATTAGCTACTTGAGTCGCTGAATTTCCATAAAACCGAATAACCTAATTATTAGACTTCGTGATTTTTAGTTTCCCCGTTAAAATATTTTTAGGACAAACCTTGTGGGAAATGGGTCCCAGTTTTTAAGAAAATTTGTCGGTTAGTAGTATTAGCTAGTGCCACATGGCGCTAATTAACAGTGCTAAAGTTGCTGATTTTTCATAAAATCGAAAAACTTCAACTTCAGTTTTCGAAATGAGGACAATTTTAATTAAACTTCGTGGTGGATTTTCGGTTACCCCGTTAAAATATTTTTTAAGGCAAATCTTGTGGGAAATGAGTCCCAGCTGAGTTTTCAGGAACATTTATCCGTTAGTACTAGCAACTAGCGCGTATATACGGCTACTTGAATACTCTACTTGAGTCGCCAATTTTCTATAAAACCGAATAACTTCATGAGACTTCGTGATGGAGTTTCAGTTTCTCCGATAAATATTGTTTTATTGTTTAGGACAAACCTTGTGGGAAATGGGCCCCAGCTGAGTTTTTAAGAAAATTTGTTGGTTAGTAATAACAGCTAGCGCTATGGCGCTAGTTAACGGTCTACTTGAGTCGCCAATTTTCTATAAACTCGAAATAGTTCAACTTCAGCTTTTGAAATGAGGTCAATTTTAATTAAACTTCGTGATGGATTTTCAGTTTCTCTGCTAGAAGGACAAGCCTTGGGAGAAATGACCTCCGGCTGAGTTTTCAGGAACATTTACCGCTGAGTTACTAGCGAATCGCTCTAGTTAACAGTCTGCTTGAGTCGCTGATTTTCCATAAAATCAGTAAATTCAACTTCACAGCTTTCGAAATGAGGAAAACTTTAATTGAACTTCGTGGTGGATTTTCGGTTTCTTCGTTAAAATATTTTTATTTTTCAGGAATTTTAGTCGGTTAGTACAATTAGCTAGCGCGTATAACGCCAGCTAACAGTCTGCTTGAGTCGCTGATTTTCCATAAAATCAGAAACTTCAATTTCAGCTTCTGAAATGAGAAAAACTTTAATTGAACTTCGTGGTGGATTTTCGGTTTCTTCGTTAAAATATTTTTATTTTTCTGAATTTTAGTCGGTTATAACTATTAGCTTGCGCGTATGACGCCAGTTAACAGTCTATTTGAGTCGCTAATTTTTCATAAAATCAGTAACTTCAACTTAAGCTTTCGAAATGAGGAAAACTTTAATTAAACTTCGTGGCGGATTTTCGCTTACCCCGTTAAAATATTTTTATTTTTCAAGAATTTTAGTCGGTTAGTACTATTAGCTAACGCGTATGACGCCGGCTAACAGTCTATTTGAGTCGCTGTTTTTCATAAAATCGAAAAACTTCAACTTCTGCTTTCGAAATGAGATAAATTTTAATTGGACTTTGTGGTAGATTTTCGGGTTCTCCCTTAAAATATTTTTTTATGATAAATCTTGTGGGAAGTGGGCCCCAGCTAAGTTGTCAGGAATCTAATCGGTTAGCACTATTAGCCAGAGCGTATATGGCGCCTGCTAACAGTCTATTTGAGTCGCTGATTTTCCATTAAATCGAATCACTTCGACTTCAGTTTTCAAACTTATATTAATTTTAATTGGACTTCGTGATGGATTTTTGGTTTCCCTTTTGAAATATTTTTTTAGAGCAAACCTTGTGGGAAATTGGTCCCAGCTGAAACGCGCGTTAATACGGATGGGTAGTTCTATTCATTCTGAGTACAAGTCTCTTAGGATTCGAAGTCAAAAAATGACTTAAATGACTAGTTTTTTGAGTATCCATTTGGAATTAGAAACTTTTGCCGAGCTTGAAATAGAATAATGTAGAAAAAATTGTTTGTAACTTACCCGAACAGTATAGCATTTCGAGTATGGTCACTTCTGTCTTTTTGGGCGCCTTTATCCACAGGTCGCATTCACTTAGGTAAATATAAATAGCAAGGTAGGTACCCCTGTATTACACTCATCTGATAGAAATTTGTTTTCTCTTTTCAATTTAATCCAATAAAGTATAATTGTTGGAAAATTAAATTAGATAATTAATTAGTAGTCGAGTATTTCAACCCGGCGCTGAAACCACCCGTTGATTTAAAAAACTTATGTCTTTAATGATTATTGAGAAACTTGCTAAAATATTTTGAAGATTTTAAAAATCGACTAGGTTTTAAAATAGAATTTAACCGATTAGAAAAAATTTTTATGGCTGCATAGGTCTTTTTTTCTCAAAGGCTAATATAAAATAATTGACCATTATCGGATTCGTCGTTGAACGTGTACAGAAATTACGGTCATATCTTCTGCAGTCATCTACTAAGGTATAAGTAAAACACGCTTTTGCCTCAGGTTCGTTACAATAAAATGCTCGTCGCATTTTTGTAATTTACCTAAAAGCAAAAAGGTGGTTTTGTTCTCGCGTACTTATTATTATCGGTACCTATCTCCGCTCCGCGGATAAATTAAAGGCGCGTATAAATAGACTTCCGAGAATTTTTCACAAATAATTTTCTCTAATCTCGTTACTTTTGTGAGTAAAAATTTACGAGTAATTGTGAGTTGGAAATCTAGGAAGGCTCTAAGGCTGAAAAATAGTGGTATCGCACGGAAGTGCGCCGTGGAACCAATAAAGGAGAGCGGAAGGCGATCGTTGGTCGATCGAACGAATTTTCAGTGTTTGGCGAAAAGCAGAGTGTGGAAAGATTTTTAAAAGTCTAATGTTTATATTTAATAGTTTCGAAATACGGAAGTGAAACAAAATGGTAACTATTTTAATGTAAGATATTTGCTCAAAATTTAATTGAAGTAAACGCTTTCTCTCCAATCGCAATTATTTCTAATATAAATATTTCCATAATGCTGGATCATTCGAATTAATTAAAGTTCATCGCAACTTGGAGTAAATATAATAATTTAAAAGGTTTCCTAACATTTAATTAAATAAGAAGATGTACGTCGGGCGATAGTATACGTGGTGTACCTACGCGCACTACGATTTATTTATGTGCCAATTTCCAAAGAAAAAAGCGAACACAAGGAGCACGCATTGCTGTGGGTCTTTGATTATCTGGATAAAATAAAGGTACTCGCGTAGGTGGTGCATGCACTGGCACATTCACTTATGTAAATACTGCAAAGGCGATGTGGAGCACTGTGCTAACGGATTCTTAACTTACCATCTACCACTTCGCGGTAATGTTCTTTCGCGATACGTCCAACTCGATTACGAATAATCTAAATTAATAAAATATTTCCTTCGCTTAATTTCGCGATATCGATCAATTATACAAATTGTATCAAATTTAAGTGGTTTCGACGAGTCGAGTTCCAAAATTAAATTGATCCTAATTCTTTTATTAATCGACTTTCGCTCTTGCATTCTTCTCGAGTTTATCTACGAAAATTCCTAATTGGGTCATAAATCAATTTTTGCTCTCTAAATAGACCTTCGATGTTTGTGCGCAAATTACACATTTCGCATCTGTCCGTCTTGTTGATATAACGCGAACTTGTTTTTTATACGCGAGACATATCTAATTTTGGCGTGTGAAAACAAACAAACAAACAAAAGTTCGTCGGCATTCCAAAAATTCTACCTCCGACACGTAATTGTCCTTGCGTATGCACAAGTCAGAAGTCAGATTGATATCTAAAGGATGATGACCTATGGAGCTGGACTTTAAATTGACGACTCATCGCGGTTACGTGATATTTTGATGCTAAAATCTATTATATGAATATTAACTTAGGCTCTCGTTCATCTACAGCCTGTGCATTGAGCTATAAAAGCTGACCAGGCACTGACGAATAGACTCACGAACTCGACTTTCCACTCTAGTGGATAAAGAAGATTCCCTTCGGCAGAAATGTAGCATACGACGTAATTGGGTATCACCATAGACGTCATTATTAAGTATTAAATCAGAATGAACTCAACAAGAAGTTCTCTAACAGACTACTGACACGGTTTGACTTGGAACTAAAATCAATAACTAACTTAGACACTGAGCTGATTACCTGTATTACATAAAAAAAACCTGGAACTGTAATGAGAAGTGGTCAAAGTTCAAATTATCATGAAATCATCAAGAAGTTCCTAACAAGACTACTGAAACGCTGAAACTTGGAACTTAAATCAGTAACTACATCAGCGATTGGGTATCACCATGGACGTGATTATTAAGCATTAAACAATTATGAAATCAACAAGAAGTTCTCTAGCAGACTTCTATTTTGATCAGATTTGACTTGAAACTGAAATCAATAACTAACTTAGACACTGAGCTGATTATACGTACTACATAAAAAACCCGATACTGTAGGGAGAAGTGGTCAAAGTGTCACTATCGACGTGATTATTAATTATCATAAAATCATCCGGAAGTTCCTAACAAGACTACTGAAACGATGAAACTTGGAACTTAAATCAGTAACTACGTCATTGATTGGGTATCACCATGGACGTGATTATTAAGTATTAAATCGTGATGAACTCGACAAGAAGTTCCCTAGGAAACTACTGGCACGATTTGACTTGGAACTAAAATCAATAACTAACTTAGACACTGAGCTGATTATACGTACTACATAAAAAACCCGATACTGTAGGGAGAAGTGGTCAAAGTGTCACTATCGACGTGATTATTAATTATCATAAAATCATCCGGAAGTTCCTAACAAGACTACTGAAACGATGAAACTTGGAACTTAAATCAGTAACTACGTCAGTGATTGGGTATCACCATGGACGTGATTATTAAGCATTAAACAATTATGAAATCAACAAGAAGTTCTCTAGCAGACTTCTATTTTGATCAGATTTGACTTGAAACTGAAATCAATAACTAACTTAGACACTGAGCTGATTATACGTACTACATAAAAAACCCGATACTGTAGGGAGAAGTGGTCAAAGTGTCACTATCGACGAGATTATTAATTATCATAAAATCATCCGGAAGTTCCTAACAAGACTACTGAAACGATGAAACTTGGAACTTAAATCAGTAACTACGTCAGTGATTGGGTATCACCATGGACGTGATTATTAAGTATTAAATCGTGATGAACTCGACAAGAAGTTCCCTAGGAAACTACTGGCACGATTTGACTTGGAACTAAAATCAATAACTAACTTAGACACTGAGCTGATTATACGTACATAAAAAAACCTGATACTGTAGGGAGAAGTGGTCAAACTTTTACTATCGACGTGATTATTAATTATCAAATTATCATGGAATAATCAGGTAGTTCTTACCAAGACTACTGAAACGATGAAACTTGGAACTTAAATCAGTAACTACGTTAGTGATTGGCTGATTGGGTATCACCATAGACGTGATTATTAAGTATTAAATCATGATAAACTTAACTAGAAGTTCCCTAGGAAACTACTGGCTTGATTTGACTTGGAACTTGGAACTAAAATCAATAACTAACTTAGGACACTGAGCTGATTATGCGTACATAAAAAACCTGATCTGTAAGGAGAAGTGGTTAAACTATCGACGTGATTATTAATTATCAAATTATCATAAAATCATCAGGAAGTTCCTAACAGGACTACTGAAACGATGAAACTTGGAACTTAAATCAGCAACTATATCAGTGATTGGGTATCACCATGGACGTGATTATTTAGTTTTAAATCATGGTGACAAGATGACAACAAGAAGTTCCCTAGGAAACTACTGACACGATTTGACTTGGAGCTAAAATCAATAACTAACTTAGGCAGTGAGCTGATTATACGTACATAAAAAAACCTGATACTGTAGGGAGAAGTGGTCAAATGGTTACTATCGACGTGATTATTAATTATCAAATTATCATAAAATCATCAGGAAGTTCTAACAAGACTACTGAAACGATGAAACTTGGAACTTAAATCAGTAACTACATCAGTGATTGCTATGAATATACAATTTATTTGAGAGGAGGAGGCATCTTGAAAAGGCGATAGAATTCAAGATGGCGGCTTAAATTCAAAATGGCGTGTTACTATAGAATTGTTTGCAATGTTTTTACTAATCATCACACACAAATGTGTTTGGTGTCAATTTATATGTTTTTAGGCCAACAAGTTCATTTTTTGTGTAAAAAATACGCTAAGTATCAGTCCATTCGGGCATACAGATGTCCTTCCTATGTACAAAGGAGTGTTCTAATCGCAATTGTTCATTTCAGGAACTTGAGTTTGAATTATGGTGTGGAAAACGAGCAGAAGATAGTGTTATGTTCAAATATTGGCTAATTTGTCTGAATATGAAAATCCTGTTGCTTCGTTTTGTTCGCTAAATCAGAGAAGCCAACTATTCAATGTACCGTGACTGTACAAAAGAAACGATTCCTTGGTTTTTCCTATACTTGATCATCCTAACCATTCACGTTGCTTACCAATCTATTTGCTTGTCATCGACAACAGAGTTATTGTTGATAAGGATATCAGTGCATCTGTTAATTTAGCTGAGTCAACTGGTATTACAAAGTTTCACAATTTCATTCGGGAACGTGTGGTGAAATGTTCTTTTACACTATTTCAGCATTTGAAAAAGAACAAAATCGCCCTCTTCAGTACTCAAACAAAAAGCATAAGAAAGAAAAATGAAGCTATGGCGATTTTAAAAGCTGTTTCAGCTGTTTTCCAGGCTCCTAATATCTACACAGAATCGTCAGCTAGATATGCAGGACTTTTTCAAACACGAAAATCAGCTATTTCTGCCTAAGTTTTTCAGTGATGGAGAATTGCGCCATAAAAGTGATCTATAGCGCATATTTTAGTGGAAAATAAATGTATTTCCAGAAACATGTGATGTTGATTATTGTGATTATTACATTAACACATTTCATCCACATATTATAATATGTAAGCCATCTTGAATTCTAACGACTTTTGGTGATGCTTCCCTTTCTTCAATGAATTGTATCTAAACTACATCTCTACCAAAGAAAATCTTATCACAATTTGCAATTTTTTTATTAAATGAGCTATGTAGCACCTCCACTACTTATTGGCCTCACTATTGAAGCTACACAATTGCTTCAAATCTCAGCTACGGACCGCGCAAGCTATCTACGAACGGACCTACGGAATTTCTACCTGTCGGCTTCTATATTATAAACCTATTGCATTAAAAAACGCTTTAGATAAGAAAATTATTTACGATAATGTGCTCCCTGATTACACTAAAAATTCAAATCTTCTCCTCACAGCATGTTACAAGAACGACGTTTTTAACTCGATAGCTACGACCCGTGCAAAATTGGCAATCTGGCGACATGGAAGTCGCACAATTTACGTTAATAAAATTAAAACATAATCGAGGAACGAAATGCGATTCTTATCTAAAATTATATGAGAAAATAAAACACCCATTAAGCCAATAAATAAACAATTTCCTTAAAGTATTAATTTGAAATTACCATTTTCTTACTGTTTTAGGAATTTTAAAAAGGGGTAATAAAATAAATTTTGCTATCAACCGAGGTGTTTTTTAATTATTTATTAAGTTGTTTGAAATACAATCGTTTATTAAATATACATAATTTACGTGATCGGCATTTAAATTAGCCAATCGTTAATAATACGTACGAAAAGAAAAAGTTTATATTCGATGTTTAGGTATAATAATAGTAATAATAGCCACACGATTGTGGTATTCATTCATATATTATTATGAATATTCCAAAACGTTCTCTTAAGTCATTGTAGGAGATTTGTAATTAATTAGTTGGATTCTTCTCTTGTGTAGGATTAAATTTAAGAGTTTTTTTACGATACCACCAAAGTTGCTTTTGACGAAAAGAAACTTCCAAGAGGCAAATTTTGGCACAAAGTTTCGGTTTAGTTTATTATTACACGACTTTGTTGCAATTTTTTCTCCATCAATGCTATTTCCACGCGTCTAACTTAAGTTAGTTTAATATAAAATCGTTAAAAACGTCTAAAAACGATCCCAGCGTAGTAGTGAAACAAAGCCAAATCAATCTATCTTACAAGAAAATCAGATCATTCGTGTAGAAAATTTACTCCGCTTCAGTTTCTGTAACTTGAGATTTTGCTCTAAAGTGCACTCAAATTGAGATATACGCGTATATAGAAACGTCTTTCTTTTGCGTGGTTTTGCCAATTGAGGCGATCAAATTTGCGGTCGCTAGAGAGCGACTCGAGGGGTGTTTAAGTATTCAACGACTGACAATTGACGTGTGGACTAAACGTACCCATGTACCTACCCATTGAGAGACTATTACTTTGAATTGGGATCTCAAATTGAAGTAAACCGCACGAAATAATTTATTGTACTGTTGTTTTGGGACGACAAAGGCGAGTCAATGTTTGAAGAAAAAAGAAAGAAGCACATACCTACTTGGAAATAAAATTTCCGTACATTCCGTTAAGCCTAAAGTGTTTTCTAAAAAGATATCCGGTGAAAAAAAACTAATAAGGAAGTAAGATTTACCTAGTTTATCGAAATTCGATTCTTTTATATTATTGAAACAATTTCACTCTTGAAATATATTTCAATAATATATTAGGACCACCCAAAACCACTGTGCTTTGCATTATCTGTGGACAAAATAAAGTTTGGGAAAGTGGAAAGTATTTATATCGAAATTGCAAATTTTATTGTTATTGCGACAACTTTATGGAATTTTGTTTAACATAATCTATTATTTTTTTAAATTTATTATCCAATTTAGAATAATATAGTGCTATGTAATGAATGATAACATTAGAATTATTGTTATTTGTGGTATCTATTTTTGTTTCCTGGGAGTTGCTTTTGAATTTTAGTGAAACTGAAAAATGCAAATATCGCACTTTCATTATGTTTTAACAAAATTTATGGTTTCGACTCGAAAAGATGACTTCCACTTCGACGAGTTTCGTTCATTTTTCGTCTCTTTCCAAAAATCTCACGATTTTCAAATCTTGCAGACAAAAATTTGGATGAAATGTCCAACTTTAATTGAAATATACGTAAGAAGCAATACGAACCCGTATTAGGATTAAGTTACGCTGTTGGTACCGGATTTGGTGAATTTTTTGTTTTCGTTTTTTATGGGTGTCTAAATTCAATGTAAGGCTTCACTCTAGATAGGTATACATTTACAACTCTTGCCCCCTGCGGGTAAATACTATGTTCATTTATCGGTAGGCAGACTGCGATTTTCAAATATACCGGGTGTTGAATCATTCGATGATTCTCGACAAATAGCGAAATAGTACGTAAAACATTTTTTTTCAGAATATTGGCCCCTCTTATCAAAGTAAAGTTGTAGAGCGCATGCAAGGCTCGCTTGTCTCCAAGTAAAAATCCGTCGTATTCATTTCTTGTTTATAGGTTAGTCGAAAAATGGTCTACCGTGTCAAGTACCCAAATACACCCGGTATATCTCTCGTATTTTTTTTTATTAATCACACACCAGAGCTCAAAATTTCTCCTCTTGTTTTTTGTTTTTTTTAACGGTGGAACTAAATGTATCGACATTTTAAGAGAGTGAATTTAGTTATCCTTATCGGTCAGAAGGTTTTATTATTTAAAAAGTTTTGTATCATTAACGGTTTACACTGCTCTGTCCCGAATAGGTACTAGAGGTTCTCAAAATTTTTACTCGAATAAACTCCATGTCCGTTTTACCATTTGCTCTTACAATCGACGAACAATAAGACATTTCTGCGCTAAATTAAATGGTCCACGAACACGATTTATCGCCTTAACTCCCTAATATTGGCTACAATTGACTTTTAAAGAGTCTTTAGTGATATTACCCTCCAATTGAGAACTTCTGTTATTCGCTCTCGAAACACAATGAATATCTTACCTACATAAATTATAATGACTAAATAAGTTGTTAAACGATTTAAATCGTTTAAGTTAAGTAAGTCGAAAGTTGTGTAAAACTTTTGTGTATTTATATTGTTAATATTACGGCCATTAATTTAAAAATCCGAATGAAACGCCCACGAAATCAATAAAATACGAGACATTTTTAATTAAATACTACCTAAGTAATAAAAACTTATTGGTGCCCATAATCGTTTACAACTTTTCAATTTATTGTGGAAACGACAAATTTTTTAGTCGCACAATCCGCTTCTTCAGAAGTTTATTTATTACGACCCACTAGTGCGCTGCAAATAGAGGTGAGAGGTTAATAATAAAATAGATTACAATTTAAGCAATAAATCATGAAGCAAAGGTACGTAGTAAATTATATTTTCGAAACTAAGCTATCTACTCCGCGAGTACGCGATGATTTCAAACTGTGGAGGATGATGGAGTAAGTAAGTGCGCTATAAAAATGTTTTAATACGATTTTAATGGTCGAAGACAATTTACAATAGGCGCTAATCTTAAAAAATGATTACGAAAACAACAAAAGAGACATGTTAATGCAGAGCTTTCCCATTAATTTAATTTCCAACTCGTGAAGAAGGTCGCACGCCCGAAGCTCTAGGACAACTTCACCCTCACAAGAAGGGGGACGAGAAATGCCGGAACGACTTCAAATGGGCAAAACTAATCAAGAAGAGATACTTAAGCAATGGCGGCCATTAAGCAATTGAATTGAAGTTTTATACTTTTGCGATCAATAGTACACACTCGGCAGATTTTCGGACTAGGGTTGTTCCGCTCCACAAAATATATTGTTGGCAATTTACTCACAAAAACTTCTACCGACCCAATTATCTTAAATCATCTATGCGGCCTTCTAACTTCTAATGCAATTTATGCGATGGAGATTTTGTTTGGAAAGCACTTTTTGCTACAATAGCTTTAAACGCGATTTAATAGCCTTCTAAATACCGCGTAATTGAGTTATAGATAGCGGTTTTAAGTTTTTCTTTTTCCGACGCGAGGAAGTTCGGCTACTGTGCTTCGCACAAACGTCCAGTTTGTTGTAGTTGTCCGTCTCGCTTATTAATGCCGCGATGATCAAGTATTACTTTCGGCGTATACTGGAAAGTAAAGTACTTTTTGGTTGTTCGAACAAAGGACACGCTAAATTTGGAGAGTAAAATCGATTAAAATTGATGAGGAGCGACCGAGCGACGGCGGATAAAAGAGACGAGAAGAGCAAGAATGCGGCGAAGACATTGCTACCATATCTAATAGTTGATACGTCAAAAATTTCTTACGATACCGATCAAATTAATTATATCTATTACGATAAGAAATTAATCATGTTGCGTACAATAGATTGATGATTGAATAAAGAATAATTGCGACATTTTATTAATGGTTTTTGTTGTTCTTAGACACCACACGAGATACGCGGTGAAAGTTGTATTTATGCATGGGGTGTTTTGAGCTATGTGGTTACTACACATTTATTTATTTACGATGGAAATTATCAAATGGCCCCAGTTCTTACAGAGTTGATGTCCTAAATTTGGGCTTAAAAATGTCTCGAAACTTAATTGGAGATTAAGATAAAAAAATTTGTCGGCTATAAAATTACTCAGAACTCGGATTAATTTAAAGGAAAAATTTGAAATCCATAAAAGATTTGATACGATACGAAATATAACGTCTTCAATCTGATGGTTATTAAGCTCCGTACGCACTTTGCGAGGCGGTCACGCTAAGAGCACGCAATGCACGAGCCGTCCATTAGAGCGAGGTAATTACGGTGTCATCACTAGTGCCACCGAATACTCGTTCTAGTAACCTGACTTTGTTTTGGTATCAATGTTTTCCTTCTGTAGGTGACTATTACCAATGTCATTCTGACCTTTAAGCTATGGATTGTTAAGATTGTCCGCGGCGGACTACCGAGTTCGGCACAGCTGGGCAGGCTGTCAGTTAGAACCTTAAATAATGTAAAACTGGACTGTGTAAGTCCTGCAGGGGTCGCTTGCAATACTGTAAAGGCGCATTGGAGGCAACTTCTGCAAAACTTTCTAGAGCTTTCTCGCACTTACAGTCCAGTTTACATTAAGCTAGTTTCTCTCTCTCTCTCTCTTTCTTTCTGCAATTTCTCGTATGTAAAGAAGAGGCTTTTAGGTCTCGTTTTACTGTAAGCAAGAGTGTGAATGCGCATTGAAAGCGACTTCTGCAAGAGTTTCTAGAGTTTTCTCGCACTCACAGCTCACAGTCCAGTTTCCATTAAGCTAGTTTCCTTCTCTCTCTCTCTCTCTCTCTCTCTCTCTCTCTCTGTCTCTCTCTGTCTCTCTCTGTCTCTCTCTCTCTCTTTTTCTGTCTCTGACTCTGTCTCTGTCTCTGTCTCTGTCTCTCTCTTTCTCTCTTTCTCTGCAATTTTTCGCATATAAAGAAGAGATCTTTAGGCCTCGTTTTACTGTAAACAAGAGACTACTGCAAGCGACCTCTGCAAGACTTCCTCGAGTTTTCTCGCACTCACAGTCCAGTTTATATTATGCTAGTTTCTCTCTCTCTCTCTGTCTCTCCCTTTCTCTCTCTCTCCCTTTCTCTCTCTCTCTCTCCCTTTCTCTCTCTCTCTCTCTCTTTCTTTCTCTCTCTCTCTCTCTCTCTCTCTCTCTCTCTCTCTCTCTCTCTCTCTCTCTCTCTCTCTCTCTCTGAAATTTCTGGCAGAAGTTTTCTCGCATGTGAAGAACAGGCAGGCGAAGTTGGGATTGCCAGATAGAACCTTAAAAAACGTCAACTGAACTGTAAGTGCGTTGAAACTCTAGAAAGGTCTTGCAGAAGCTGCTTGCAATGTACATTATTGGCAGTATTGCAAGCGACTTCTACAAGGCTGCATAGAGTTTTATCGCACTTACAGCCGAATTTGCATTATCTAAGTTTCTATCTGACAGCTGTCTGATAGACTACCCAACTGCGTCGAATTCAGCAGTCCGCTGCGGCAATCTACAGCTTTACTGTTACTTGTCGCATCGTCGTCAGTACACGATACAATCCGAAAAATTAATGCACAGCAGAGAGACTATATTATCTGAAATCTGAAGCCGTAACTTACCACCTAATAGTGTGGGATGGACTATCAAGACCGCAAAAGCAATCCTCTGTTTGTCCTCTGTCTTTTCCCTGATGTACATTGTACAAACTGGTGAAAAGCCCGACCAGTATTCGCGACCCAATGTAAGCACAATATTGAAGTTGATTAACAGGAGACAAATTCTTTATAAATGAGCACTCTGGTGTGTTTTGTCTGTTGCGACAAAGGCTTATCGGAGGGAGGGGGGAGAGGGGAATTTTTCTACTATTTTTTTGTCTTTTTTGGAAAGACTGAAATTTCTGAACTTAATTTTAAGCCGTTTGACCTTGAACAAGCTAGAAAATTTCGCTTTTCCACGAATTCCCCCAACATGGCATCTATAAAATTCAGCCTAGGACCCCCTCAGAAGTAAGTTTGAGCCAATTTACCCACAATCCACAATAATATTTAAAATTTTTAGGTCGGACGTCGGACCTCGCAATTTCTCTGTAGTCCAGTCAAAATAATAGACAATCAACTTCGGAAAAACTCGCACAGAGCTGAAAATTGGTACAGACCTTAAAGACCTCATTATAAATGAAATGTCAAAAGTCCCCATCGATCCGACTTCTGCTAAAAATTTTATTCAAAGACAAAGGTCGAAAAATCGGTTTTTGTCAATATTAATCCAGCCAAATTAGATAAATGGATAGCACTTGAGGGGAAAACATCTAGGAGTTTTGAAAATTGGAGTACTTGTTTATTAGAACCGGCAGTACAACATACTAAAAGTCCCGGAGAGTGGGGGGGCAAGAACGGGGAGAGGGAGCTGTTTAAAATCGACCTTTTCTATTTCTTGCAAATAACTCGCCTGCCGCCTCGTATAGATCGCAGGTTAACGAATATTGTTATAAAAGTTATAGAAAACACTATTAGCTACAAGCTTTGTTATATGAATTTTGCTATAAGTGTAACTCTTTTCGAAATATAAGAGAAGGAAAATAGCAGAATTTGTTTACGAGATGACGCTTCGGAAAAATTCGCATAGAGCTGAAAATTGGTGTAGACCTTAAATACACTTATACAAATAAAATGTCAAAAGTCCCCATCGATCCGACTTCTGCTAAAAAATTTATTCAAAGACAAAGGGCGAAAAATTGTTTTTTTTTGTAAATATCTCTCAATATTAGCCCAATCAAACTAGATAAATGGATGGCATTTGAGGAAAACCCATCCAGGAGTTTTAAAAATTGGTATGGTTATTCGTTATAACCTGCAGTACAACATACTAAAAGTCCCGGTGAGTGGGTGCAAGAGGGGGGAGGGGGAGGTGTTTAAATGCAACCTTGCAACAAAAGTCGTATTGGTTTTCGTCTTCGCCTATTTTAAAGAAATTAAAAAAATTTTTTTCGAATTTTTTTTGCGAGTTTTTCCGAACTTTCCACGATTTTTTGTCTAATTTGACTGGACTACTGACTCTTTTTACCGAGCGCCTGTACCGGTTGAAAATCACTGGTCTAGATGATAAATTAGTGTTAGTCGTGTCTTTTGTGTACGTAGTTTTAATAAGCACTCTGATGCGATGCGTATAAAAATAGTTTCAATTATAATTAAGTAAAAGCCAATTACGTCGCCCCGTCGCCCGACTGTTATTCTATTTCTGACTTATCTTGACGTTCGTAGTAAACAATTTTATAGTAGGTACTTACATGGTATACACACGTAATATACATATGTATAGTAATTTAACACAGATATAGTGGACGAAGTCACGTTTCCTAATAGAAAAAAAATTTACGTTAAGCTTCTTAATAAAAATTAAAACTTCCTATCCAATTATGTATGGGCTTTCTACGTTAAGTAGTGCATTTTCGTACTAATTTTGCAATAGTTTATTATCGACTCATGCTTATCTCGCAATCTATATTAAGCTTCGCAATTATATGTTAATTCCTTAAATTGGCCTTTAAATAGTCACGATTTTGTTGTTTTTTTTCTAATAATTTCCGTTGTTTCTCATTTGGTAATTATATCGAATTAACGCCATTCCCTTAATGTGTCTTTTCCGAGCTGCAAGAAAGCCAAGAAAGGTAAGAAATGGAAATTTTAAAAAAGTGGAAAATCCTTGAACATATTATATACCTCAGGTACATACTTTGAATGTGCCTATATATATATGTATAATATAATATAATATGAGCAACATTTTACTTTGTATAACCACAAAATATTAAGGTCAACCACAGAGTATCGCATCGCTTTTTATTAAGTTACTTACCTAATTCTAGAAAAAGTTATTTTGTCGACCCTTCAGGCAAAGGAGGCGCTTTTCTTCGACTATATGCGACTTTCGCGAACTTATTAATTTAAGTCAAAATGAGCGCTATTTAAGCGAAGAGGATGAGCAACACGTGTTTATGCACTCGTCGAAGCGTATAAATATACGGCGACCGACAGATTTAACGACTTTTCTTTCTATTACAAACCGCATTTAAAGTTATAAGTTGAATCGAAAGGTTAAAAGTAATTTAAAGTCGATTGTATTACTTTACCGCCTCATTTAATATTGGATATTATTTCATTTTCTAGCGCTCGCTTTGTTGCCTTCTCTGAAGCGCACAACTGTTACTTTTTCATCGGTCTCGTCTACTTTGAAAAAGTGAATTTTTAAATTATATTTCTCGACATTCCGGAGTTCCCCCGAATCCAAAAACGCAAAAACATGTGGTGGTTTTGCTATACTAAACTATTAGTGCAATCAACTAAGAGTTTCTCCATCGAAAAAAGATTAAGATAAGAATAGAAGATAAGAAAAAAGATAGTTTAGTGATGAATATCCTAGAAGTCCTGCTAAATCAGAGGTGAGCTTTTTAGTGGCAGTCAGCGAAGACATGTCGCTTTTTTAGGTTTCTCGTTAATATCTCAAAAACTATGCGTTGGGGCTGAAACTTGACTATATACAAAATTAAAGCTGATAAAATTTGCTACACAATTGAATGTGTGCATGTTTTTTGTATTCCTAATGTATACCAAGTTATAAGGCGTTGGGAATTGGTGTTGTTTGGTGCCATAACCACAGCACAGGGAAAGTAGGTGGTGTGAATGTGATTTCAAAAAAAACACTAATTTTCAACGCCCTATAACTCGGTAAACTTTAGGAATACAAAAAATATGCATATATTCAATTTTGTAGAAAATTTTAGCAGCTTTAATTTTGTACAGAAGCCCGTTTTAGCTAAAACCCATAGTTTTCGAGTTATTAACGAAAAATCGAAAAAAGTGACATGTCATCGGCGACTGCCGCAAAAGCTCATCTCTAATTCATCAGGACTTTTAGGATATAGGCACATCACTAGACACCTACAAATGACTCTATGTGAAGTTTTAAAAATATTGGATTTTTTTAAGGTGAAGCCCATTTTGGTTTTTGCTGCTTGGACTAGGTACCTACTATAATAATTATCGAGGAAAATTTTGCCAAAAAGAAATTTCGTCCGACGTGAAATGTGTTGAAACTTGCCATTACTGGACTAAAACTAAAATATCTTCCAGCGTGAAAAAATTCAATGTAATTAGTATAGCAATTAACATAAATTTGTCGTTTAACATTTTTTGATATATTCGTATTGTAATTAATGGTAATTTAATTGAAATTTATGAACTTTTAAGATAATTCTCGTATAGAAAGTGACATAATATGTAAACTAATAACTCACTGAATTCCATAAAAACTTCCAGATGCTGCATAGTAGCACCTACGTTATATTGGATTATGCGAATAAATAATTTTCATAAATCTTCTATTACAAGATATTACTGTATCCATAGAATTGCAAATGTCCTTATTATTTGGTTTGAAAGTGCGAAAAGCACGATTTGAAGTTTAGGTTAAGTTTATTCGACGATAAAACAACATACTTACTTCTCTTCTAAAATGTATTCAATAGCGTATGTATAAGCAAAGATGCAAAGCCTCTATAATTTTATATTATTCCAATTCGAAATATACAGTTGTCCTTTATAACTCAAATTTAGAATATACGACCTAGCGTTTCCTTTTTTTTTGAGGGCATCAATCGGAAATCGTTTCGAAACCTTCTTAAGGCCCTGAAATATTATTTTTGTGGTAGTCTCGCGAGAGAGTACCTTGAGGTTGGAGTAGACAAATGATCGAATTGAGTCTTTTCGGGCCAAAAGAGACTGCGTTGAGTTTAGTATCGCATTGGATCGAGTTAAAAATCGTAAACATACACGTCGTGAAAGGACATTGCATGAAAACAATAGATAATTTGTATTCTCGAGTAAATGTATAATGTAAGTAACGTAGTGAATTAAATTGCGGCATTTATTTATGCAAAACGGGGTATTAAAGGGTAAATGGTTTTTTGAACAGTTCATAAACTAAAATTTTATTGTACAGATTTTAGAAATTCCGTATATTTAAACAAAGTCTACAGCGTAATAAATAATTGTTGTGGGTACCTTATAAACGAAGATACTAAAAGATGTTTGTTCTGTTTATGGCTTTAGACGCCAGTTGAAGCAGTATCTAGTGATTAGGGGTACTCTGTAAATGGGTATTTAAACTGATTATTGGTTGCTGTATATTTTAATGTTTTTCTATTGTTATTAGTAGTTTTTGTACCGTTTCTGAGTTTTTTCGACTATTCCTATACGTTTTCTACATCCTGACGGAAAATAAAGATTATTATTATTAAGTAGAGAAGTAGAGTTAGCTAAGTAAATTCGTGTTTCCACGGCAGGCTAAAGATATATCAACATACTCGTACCTATACGCATAAGTGGGTGTAGAAATTAAACGGCTGGGAATCTCAAATTAATTTAATATCGATAAAAAATGTAAAACTCACCATGACTTAGTGCCGTAATTTGTGAAAGTGCCTTTTATTACTGTAGGCCGGACAAAAACAGTCGATGAATTATTGCTAGGATGTTTTGGGCATAGATAAAAGAATTAACTTCGCCTACTCTACAATTAAATTTTGATTATTTAGATTATTCCCTTAGTAGTAATTAAATACCAAGGTGTAGGCTCATTTTTACGAGTTTATAAAAGTTATGTACCTACTCGATTGCAGCGTTTCAGCCAGGGGCGGATCTGGAAATTGTTCAAGGTGAGGGGGTCCAAAAATAATTAATCTTAGCAAAGGCGCAGGCAAGAGTTTCATGTGAGAAAGGAAACTTGGCGTGGGGTTATTCTGGAAAGGGTTGCATATATTCAATAGCATTTGCTCATTAACAGCGACTTGCCGATTTGCTATTAATTAAGCAAAAATAGCAAATTTTGCCATTTCGGAAAGACGCGATGTCGAACTAATCTCTAATATCACGCTATTTAGGCATAAACAGCACTTACGTTTAAAAAATCCGAACAAGTCCCAAGTCCTGCCCTTCGTATAATTTTGTAAGAAAATGCGCGTATAAACGGATCGTATGTATGTATTAGTAATTTATTCGATGCCATTGCGTAAGGTTGTAATTCCATCAAGTCCGCTTTTATAATGAGATATTAAATTTTAATTTATATATCTGCTATAGGTAGGTAGGTAGGTAGGTAGGTAAGACATCAGGTTGCACTAGTAGCGATGTCACCTCTTTTCGAGACCAAGTTTTATTCTCAACTGGCCAGTCGCTGCCGCGGGCCTTTTACTTGGCGCCTACCTACTCTTTATGTGTACCTACCTACTTAATTAAAAATTCATAACACATTACACTTGAAATATATTTACCTCTTGAAAATCTAAAAACGTTTGTTTAAAGAATCTCGTGTATTTTTGTTTAAGTAAATGATCAAAATTAGCTTTTTGATGGGTATTTTTTCGTGGGCGTATAGATTTGCGCCAAGGAGGTCGCTTTTTACAAAAAACTAAGTGAGCATAGTTTTACAAGTCAAATTTAACAACGAGCTATTCATTATTTTCAATACAAAATTGCGAGGCTGCGGTCTGGCTCTTGTTATACGTCGCGACGTCCACCTATATTAGGTATAGGTACCATCGAAGTAGGGTGATTACGTTCTGTCGAGCTTTAGCTCGACCATTCCCATCGCTTTGGACTTAAAATTCGAAAATTATTTTTGATTATTTAAATTTAACTCTTTAGTTGTTCTAAAACCTTCTGGTACACCAAAATCCGATGGTCGTCAGTCGTCATGTGCGGGATGGCTCAAAAATCCAAGAAAATTTACCTTTGTTCAGTTTTTGTCAATTTTGACCCAGGAGAACTAATTTTTCAGCAAAGGCAGTTTTATACTTTTTAAAAGTAGACTAAATGTTCTATACTTTGAGATCAAAATCGTCTCTGTAGACCTAATGGTATCCGAGATACAACTGTACAAAAGTTTGTAAATTTGGAGGTCCGTTGAGGACAAAAGCTTGGATTTGTTATTATTAGGCATTCATCGTATACATCGTATCAAAAAATCATAACTATCCCATTTGACGCAAGGTAAATGTAAATAACCAGGTCTTTGTCAAAAATCCAAAAATAAACAAAACTAAATCGTGTATTAGTATGAGTTGTTTCTGATGGGCTAATGGGTCGTGGTCCAGAAGTTCTTTGAGAGATTCCTGACGTTTCGTTCGCTGCTGTGGCAAATAGCCGAAGGTTCAAGAGGAGATGTTTGCCACAGCCAACGAAACGTCAGGAATCTCTCAAAGAACCTCTCGACCACGACTCATTAGCCCAAAAACCATCAACACTAATAACGCCAGCTGTAAAAGCTTAAATTCTCAAATAAATCGTGTATATTTTAGCAAACTTTTGTACACTTGTATCTCGGATACTGTTTGGTCTACAGAGACCATAATGGTCTCAAATGGTAGAAAATTTAGTATACTTTTTGAAAGTAGAAAACTTCCTTTTCCGAAAAATTAGTCCTTCTGGGTCAAAATTGACAAAAACTAAAAAAATGTAAAGAATTTCGCGGTTCCTTAGAGTTTTGAGCCTCCCGCCGTACAGGACTAAATATTGACGACCATCGGATTTTGGTACCCCAGAAGGTAAGAGGTAAGGAATCGTTTGAAGAAGGTTCCAGCTTTTAATCTTGAGGTGAATACAGAAATCACAATTTATTACCTCGCGCACCCCACTAATGCCGCCAAGTCGTCAATTTCTTGACCGATCCCTTTTTCGACGAATGCATGTATTTGATATCAAAATTGCGATTCGATTTCGCGAGATCATCCACCATCGTATACGATAAAGCGGTAACACTTTCTATGCCTTAATAGACAAATTGTGAATGAGGTAATAAAAAATGGCGTAAAAACGCAATTTAAAATGCTTGATGTGTTCGTCTGAAAGCGCAGACGAGGTAAGGTCAAGGATCGTGTTGGCAGTGGATTTCAAAGTCTTTGAAAAACTAGTCATAACTATTAACATTGCGTCTCTTCCACATTATCTATTACCAGTGCATTTGCTTCCCATGTCTAATTCGTTAATTAAACAAATTTAAATTATCCTCGTTCTAAGGCGGTTTAAAAAATCCTCTTCGTCAATGGAAGGCCTGTTCTGAGGTTTATCGAGGCTAGATAAAGTTTTATAATTGGAATATTAATGCGGTATTAAATCCACCGACCTAATTCAAAATTTGGTAAAAGGACAAATCAAACGCTCGCGTTAAATTTAGTTCTTGGACCAAATATTATGTAATTTGCGATTAATTGTAACTCCGAGTAGCGTACAAAAAATTGAATATAAAAATGGAGACGTTTGAAAAAAATTAATTTTTCCCAAATTTGTCAATTATTGCTCAACTATTGCTTTAAATTTACGGTTGTAAAGCTGTAATTAAATTAGTCATTTTCAGAGCCTCTTCGACTTTCTACACTAAAATGCATTCGTATATCCGCCCGAACGCTCGAATAATTGTTTACTCGGAGTAATTTTTTAATTTAAAAAACAATTTCTTTCGCGTATACACAGATTGTTTTACTGCAAATTGCTTTATGTTTATCGTCTCAGACATTAAATAACGATATTTTAAGTGTGGGTCGCAAGAAGTCACAAACTTAATTAGTATTTCACCGAGCATTACAAAATTCTTTCTTCTCAAACTGCAATTGTGTTTGTTTCAGCTTTGTTAATTTCGCCTCGTTAGATAAAAGCTTAGATTAAGAGCTCTCGCGCGTTAAATTAATCGTTTTCTAATTTAGTTTTTTTTTTCAGAAAAATGGATGTTTATACGAGCACTTGAGATGGGGAGACGCTTTCGTGGTGGTTTATTCGGTGAGCGACAGAAACAGCTTTCACGAAGCTCAAGAACTATTAGGCCAGCTAACTAAACTCAAGTTACCTTCTTATTATACCAGCCTTTTATTAGGGAACAAAAGAGATCTCGATCATTCCAGGTAGGAGATATGTGTTTTATAATTACCACGAAATTAGTTCGGTTGTATTGTAATTATTAACTTTGAAAAAACATAAATATTACACCCGAGGACTAGGAATTTAACAAAGCGAGATGCAAAGAAGGAGTTTAAATTCAATAATAAGGCACCGTCTTGACGTTCGAATATGCCAAGTCAATTAAAATTATTTCTATTAACTTTTTGCGCATCTTTGGCAAAGTAATTTAATTCCATCTCGAAGAAATTGGATAGTCTGGAACTAGTCATCGGGCTTATACCGTGATGGTGATGATGCTGATAAGTAAAATGGCGCAAAGGACAATGCCGCTATAGCGCTATACAGGAATTTTTCGGGTCACTGAGTTACCGTGTTACGACTCTGTTAGGAGTTATACATCAGACGTAATTTTGGGCAGATCCAAGTTCCGTAACAAAACTTTCGTAGCTCGCAATAGGTTCTACAGATTCTACACACTACCTATAAATATACAGAGTGTACACGTGTACTACAGTCTTCGAAACATGATCCACTCATTGAAAAAGTAGTATAGTATCGTTTCTCTTATGTAGAAATTAACTAAAATGAAAGTTTCTTCTACTCTTTATTCCTAAAGGTTCTTTTTTTGTTTCTGTTTCTATTTATTTGCTTCTAATGAGGCAAAAATGATAAATCTGTAGTTTCCAATTAAAAAATTTAATTACAAAAAAATAGGAAATAAGCAATTCATTTATTCGTTCCTAATAGCAGTGAAAATTACTTCAGTACTATCGCATTGGTTTGATCAGACCTTAATAGTAGTTTAAAAAAAACTTTTTATATCTTAAAAGTTAAAAGCTATAAACAACCGTTAATCCATATTAAATAGGATGAGCAAAATTAAGTCAAAATTAGTAATAAAAACTACACCCTTTAATTTAAATAAAATTAGGGTAAATTGAGGTGCTTCTACTGTGCAGTGTGCACCCTGTAGATTTAAATACATATGTTTTTTACAATTTTTTTTGGTTTTTCGCTTATAATTCGAAAAGTACAAAAAAACTGTTCCTACATGAAAATAAGCTACATAAAATTACCTGCAAATTTTTTCTAGAACAAACGGTTTAGGCGTTAGAGGCGTTAACGTTTTAAAAAAATTACAAAATCGGCCAAAAACCCGTTAATCGCTTATAACTCCCAAACTACGCACGTTTACAGCAAAGTGTTTTTATACAAAAATCAAGAACAGTCAATTTCCTACAAATTATTTATCTTTAATTTTTTTGTCAAACAAACAGTTTACGTGCTAGAGCGCGTTGAAATTTTGTATAGGGTTTAGTTTAGATGGAGTTTTGCTCTTTTTTTCGGTTTTTCGCTTATAACTCGAAAACTACGCACTTTACCAAAAAAGTGCTTCTACACAAAAATAAGCTACATTAACTTACTTACAAATTATACCTTTTAAAATTCTTTTCAAGCAGACGGGTTAAGCGTTAGTGGCGTTAAAGTTTGAAAAAAATTCCAAAATTGGCCAAAAACCTGTTAATCGCTTAGAACTCCCAAACTACGCACTTTTACAGCAAAGTGTTCTTATACAAAAATTGAGAACAGTCAATTTCCTACAAATTATTTATCTTTAATTTTTTTGTAAAACAAACAGTTTATGTGCTAGAGCGCGTTGAAGTTTTGTATAGGTTTAGTTTTGTTAAAGCTTTGCTATTTTTTCGGTTGTTCGCTTATAACTCAAAAACTACGCTCTTTACGAAAAAAATGTGTCTACCTAAGAATACGCTTCATTAAATTACCTACAAATTATACTTTTTACAAGTTTTTTTTCAAGCAGACGGATTAAGCGTTAGAGGCGTTAAAGTGTGATACAAATTCCGAAATCGTTCAAAAACCTGTTAATCGCTTATAACTCCCAAACCACGCACTTTTAGAGAAAAAGTGTTTTTATCCAAAATAAAAAACAGTAAATTTCCAATAAATTTTTTATGTTTAATTTTCCCGTCAAACAACCAGTTTAGGTGCTACAGCACCTTATACAGTTTAGTATGAGTTTAGTTTAGATGAAATTTTGCTCTTTTTTCGGTTTTTCATTTATAGCTCGAAAACTACGCACTTTACAAAAAAAGTCATTCTACCTAAAAATAAGCTACATCAAATTTTATAAAAATTAGATCTCTTAGGTTTTTTGTCGCCGACGAACGGTTTAGGTACTAGAGCGCTTTAAAATTTGATAAAAATTCCAAAATAGGTCCAAAAAAACCGAACCGAATTTTCTTTGGCTTCAAAGGCGTCTAATACCACTACGAAACCGTTTGCCAGCACAGTTTGACCCCTAAAAACCCACCCTTCTCAAAGCTTTATATTTTAACGCGCTCTAGCACCTAAAATTGTTCGTTTAACCGTTGATTGAGGGAATTGGGAGTTAACTCCCTCAATCGACGGTTTATCCCAAAAAATTTAACAGACGTAATTTCTAGGAACTTGAACCTACTATATTTTTATATAGGACCCATTTTCTTTAAAAGTGCGTAGTTTTCGAGTTATAAACGATAAAACAGTTTTTTAGCCGATTTTGAAATTTTTATCAAACGCGCTTTAGCGCCTAAACAGTTCGTCTGAGGAAAGAAACCTAAAAAAAATAATTGTAGGAAATTTGATGTGGTTTATTTTGATATAGAAGCACTTTTCCCATAAAGTGCGTAGTTTTCGGGTTATAAGCGATAAACCGAAAAAAGAGTCAAAATCCATGCCCAAAGTGGATTTTGTCGCTCCTACCAGCCTACCACTTAGGAGTGACAAACGGTCGGTTTTATTACCCATTGCAATGCTCTTTTAACCTAATTTTGCACTTCATCGTTTATTAAAAGTGCACGCTATACTTCCCGGACTATAAGGAGGGCTTTTGTGGTATTAATTAAGAAATCCCGTAATCGATTCTAGCTTTTACCCTATGTTACTCAAATCTGTTCAGAGCCTTTAAAAAAATCTATAGACCCTAGCCGAGCAGTTATCGATATTTAATTATTTTGAAAGTTAGTGGGTGACTATGATTATGGGTATAGTCAAAAATTTAAGATTCTCGCATTTGTATGGCCCTGTCAAAATTTTACTTATATTATTCCATAATATTTCATTATGTGGGTCCTGACACCTCCACTATACATTGTATTTAATATTTAAGTGCGTTTTTGTGGGCGTTACGTGTAATATAAATAACAAACGTACTTTCTTTTAAAATGACAACAACAATTTATGCGGATATTTTTTTTAATATCAACTCGGAACGTTAATATGTATAGTTTCTTACGCAAACGTAGAAATTATTCGAGAACTGCATGTAGACACTATTTGAGGGCTATGTTCGGGTACCAAAGTGTATCTCTTAAGGGTCTCCTCTATAGTAATCGTTATCATCATTCAAAACCACACTCCTGGGAATCCCCACCTGTACAGATACAAGGGAAGGTTCTTCAACGATTCAGGCACACCATGATAGAGATCTTAGACCTTGGTACCTTGGTGGTTTGATAATTGAAATTTTTGTGCCCTATTTTAAAAAAATTCCTTTATTGGGCACGTGTATGAGACTTTTTTAAAATATGGGATTTTGCGTATTATCCAACTTTCTGATTATTTATATAGGTAACTATCTCTTATAATAAATGATTTATGGAACTTTACCGCACTATAAACGGCCACCCTGCTGGTATACAATAGATATAGGTATCTAATAAATTGAAAATGTATAAATTATTGCCATAAAATTTTATTTCGTCTTTCGTTGAGTGTCCGTTCAAAAGATTAACCAAAGTTCAACTTTCTGAAATTGCGATTCCTGTTGTGGTTCAATTGGTATAATGACGACACTGGCGGAGCTATGGGGGACCCTCTGTCCAATTATTGAACTATTTAATATTCCAATACTGGCCCCCTCTTGAGTGTTTCCATGACTCGTCTCCTATAAAAATTTCTAGTCGTGCCACTGGCAAAACTAATTATTTTCGAGCCTCCCCTATAAATTAGGAAGGAAGCGCCGATTTAAATTCAAAATTCTCGATAATGTATGCACGGGCAACCACGCGAAGGGAGAACATTATTTAGAGCACTTCTTAAAAATCGAGGCCACCGACGCTATCATTACAAAAGACATAAAATAATAACAGTAAAGTACGACAATAAATAAGCACCAAAATGTTTAATACGCGTCTTAATACTTTACTCGAGTAATATAATTTTATCGGCGAAGCAAATTTTAAATTTTTCGTGTAAAAGTACGAAAGTCGACAGTTGCGTTTTAATTAGGATTAACGTATGGGCAATCGACGCGTACAGGTACTTTTACTACATTAGGGCGTCTCTCTGACGCCGGAGATTGTAAATTAAATAGGTTTGTGGTCGAAGTCACTTTATACCGATTCCGCTCTTAATAAATTAAATTAATACGGTATTTTGTAAGCTAATCAAAGTGTCCAATTCATTAGCATACTCGAATTTATTCAGACAGCTTCATTAATTGTATCGGAATAATTTAGAGGAAATACGAAACGTACGCAGTCGATCTCGCGTATCGTATACAGCGTGTTTGTTTGGAACTGGCGAGTTTTTTTCGTCTTCGTCCACTCTAACGGCTTTTCCAACAGGAAACCAGGCGCCAGATAGTTTAGAATAGTTTTAGCTTTACGGCTCAATTTGTTTAGCCCACGACAGTTATCTTATATATCTGATTGGAATGTGTTCTTTTACCTAGTATGTACCTACTGGTAGACGCAGAAAGATTTTTATCTTCGCTGTTAGTTTATTTCTCAATTATCTCTTTATTTCCTTCTTTCTGCTCCGTTCGCATTCGCATTGTTACCTTTCCGATATAAGACCAAAAACGGCGCTCTTTGCATTTACGTAACTTTGATCTTATCTAATAATGGCCACGTCGTTAAAGTAATTATCATTTATTTATAAAATATAATAGCTGATCTTTTGTAAACCGCAATTATTATCTACTTGCGAGAATTAAATTACGAGATGCAAAAAGTAAAATTATTTGCCTAACGTAATGCCCCGTGGCTACCGTATTTGCAAACCCAATTCAAATAATTTATTACCTATAATAAGTCAATAACACGGTTTCGGCGACCTTGAATTTGACTGTTCTGGTTCACAACTTCGGTGCAACTTTTAACAGCTCTTCGTATCTGATTTTTAACTGCAATTTTGTTTTAAACGTCGTGTCGAGATTCCGATGCTACGATGACCCGCAGATTTCTTTCGGTCACCTTTCGGTCTACCCGGAGAGAGGTTTCGACGCGGTAAACTAGCGGAAACTATAAATACATTTAAATGTACCTACACGCACGGATACAGTGTGTTCGATTAAAAAGTAAAAGTCTATTATGATTTATTTGTTATTAATTAATTTCTAGTCTTTCTAGGCCATCCTGTATCCGAAAATGTTGAACAATGGTTGACAAGTCTGTCTCTGCCTGTGTGAGACGGCTTAAAACATAAACTACAGGATGGCCCAAAATCCAAAATAAGCTTAAACTCAGTCTATTAGTCTGTCAGTTTTGCGAGAAATGCGCCTAATTAATTTTTTTTGTTTCAGACAAATTTGCGTGGACGACGGCCAAGAACTTTCGTTGAAGTACGGTTGTCAATTTTACGAAGTTAGTGCTGCGGAAAATTTCGCGGGAGTGTCGTTAGCATTTCAATCCTTATTAAGAGAAGCCAAATCTGTACAGTTACTGAAAGCTTTACCAATTCGTAGAAAACTTGGAGTAAATAGCGTCTCGAAAGTTTTAGGCAACATTTTCGGTAAAAACACTAAAGGAGATAGAAAGAAACGACCATCTCTTAGTATATAGAAGCGCCGTTAAAATATTTAACGAAATGAGTACAAAATTATTTTTTTAAAAAAGTTCCTCGAGCTGGATAATCCAGTAATTGTTACGTACGTTATCAACTTAAAGCTTTTACTGCTTCCTCTCTACATATTATATAAAACGAATTTTTGAGGATTCGGTAGAACTGCCTGAGCAATTGTGATATGCGACTCGAATTTTTATCGAAATTTATAATATATCTATTTATTACATTTAAGTTAAGATTATAATTAGTGAATGTATTTTCGTATAAAAAATTTATAAAAAATGTCTAAAATTTGACGGCAAAGATCTCAAATACATAAGCAAAAGTCACGACGTCGTAACTATACCGTATGAGGAATAAACTTCGAGACATGCAATATTTGGGATATAAATCTATAGCACATTATCTCTCCTACTCCACACTATAATTTTTTTAATGTATTAGGCACTTTTGTGTGTCTCGAAACTAATTCCACATACTGTACACATACGTACTACTAACTATACTACTACAGTAAATTGACATTTTACGATTTAGATATTAGGGCACCACTGCTCATATTTTATCAAACATTTGCAATTATTCGACGTTATTTACTCCTATAGGCACCATTACGTCTCGAAAGATTCCGTGAGTACTCCGCAAGTGCAGTTTATGAGCTAGTCACTCATACTACCAATTAAAACTCTTTAAAGAAATTTGAAGATTGCCAAAAATTGTCATTCACATGCCCTCCCCTTATCGTGAGCTGTACGGTGCTTACGTTTGCGTATAGAGCGTTTCAAGCTATTCCTAAATGACTTCTTGACTCTATCTACGGTAAGCTGTTTGAAATGTTCATAAATTAAATGTACAAAGCCACCTTATATTAATTTGTATATAAGGCACGGTTTCCGTAGGTAGAGTCAACAAGTGATTTCGGCATAGCTTGCTCTATAAGCACGTATTGCACAAGGGCAGACTACTATAGCGAATCAACCTAAAACCGACTTATTAATTCGGAATTTGGCGTCATGAACTTACCATACTCTTTATTTCGACCACGACCATCGCAAGTTACCTACCCTGAACTAGAGCAACTTTTCTTTAGTAGTCGTTTCTGTCTAGAACTCTACGATGCCCCCTCTGAGGACTTAAATTTGATGTCACCCAATTATAATCGTAATTTGTTTTATTATTACTAATCTAAATGTTTTAAAACTGCCACAAATGTTGTTTCCTTTCTTGCATTTCAGTTACAACGTTAAAAGTGCCATCATACCTAACATAACGTTCATACTGGCGAAAATTTTCGAGTAAATACTGTATCCCGTACTATGCGAATTTTAAAGATATAAGATGAAAAACAAACCAATTAGTCAATAGTACGATGCCATTGTCGCCACGTTTTCGTAACTATAATTATTACCCAAACTACAGTGTAATCATGATTAAGCTATATTTTAGTTTAGAGTGTACTTGCTAGATCAAAGATTTAACAAAATATTGTAAATAAATTTTAAATAAGTTAACATTGTGTCTTTTTTGAGTCGCCCAAAATAATCATTTTTTGCAAATTATTAATTACTGATAACGAAATCGAGATTGTTGCGTTTAATCAGGTTAACGACGACTTTCCATAGATAAGTGAGAGATTCGGGTGCGAACGAAAAGTGTGGGCACCACAAGGAAGCACATTACATCGTATAGGCTTGTTTTACAAGAAAATGCACTTAGAAATTATAATTACCAGCAGCTCGTTCGCGAATGGGTTTTTGGTTTTCTACGCGTACGTACTTCTTAATTGAAAGTTAGCGTAGAACACACCGTGCCGTAATTTTATAACGATAAATTGGAAATTTCAACAACAGAATCTAAATGGCTCTAGAAAGTATAACGTTTAGTTATTTTTATTATTACAAACAACAAGTTCCTTTAAGCAATAGGTAGGTGCAATAAATTATAAGTCAATAGTACCTATTACCATTGAGTATATAGTAAAATAGTACCTTATATACCTACCCATACTATATGACGTCAAATTCCATTTCGTTTGCAGTTTGGAGATGATCAAATAATATCGGAGAGGAAAAAGTCCTCACGTTATGTTGCAAATCCGAGAAAAGAAATGTTCTGAATATTGCAGTACAAATCATGTTTTCTTACTCAGCTTATATAATTTTATTAAGTACCATGCAGGTTATTAAATTTTATATTTTACCATCACCATCTCACTACCACCAAGTTAAAAAAAATAAATCGTGACCCGTTTCTACGACACCTGGCAAAAATTGGCGTTATAAAATTTCCATCTCCAACGTGGGAATGCGCCATATCGTATGTTGTGATAAATATACCTCGCACAAAGGAAAAAATTCTTTCATAACTTTATAGTAAATCCAAATCACCCTGACCTAGTAGATAGGTATACCCTGTCCCTTGTCTCGATTAATTTATCTAAATTCATTAACGCGTAAAATTTAAATTAAATTAATCACCATTGCATTGCTTAGAAACTACTTTTGTTATTTTGGACCTCGAAAATATACCGACAAACTTCTACAGTGAATTCCTTCGACCAATTATTACTTACATAAGCACCAAATTTACCTACATTTAAAAATATACCCCTAAAAGTTATTATAGGTCTTCGAAACTTTTCTTTAGTTTAACAACGGCGCTTGATATAAATATTTTTAAGAAATAGCACAAAAAATTTATTCCAGAAAATTCAGACTCGATAGTTTTGTAAATTTTAATGCGAAATTTGAATTTACCACAGAAACAACGCCGAGCGCTACCCGTGGGAAAAGTTGAAACTATTTAAGACACATAAAAACTAAAAACATAACCAAACTTCGTAAAAGTAAAAAATTGTAATTTGTTATTTGATGAGAATTGATTATGGTAACTTATCAATATTATTTAGTTATTTCTTATTAACTTTTTAAATATTTCAGTCTGTAACTCTACACACCGATATTGGCAACATTAAAATTGAATTATTTTGCGAATTGTGTCCAAAGGCTTGCGAAAACTTTCTTGCCCTGTGCGCTAGCGACTACTACAATAGATGTTTGTTTCATCGAAATATTAAAGGATTTATCGTACAAACTGGCGATCCACTAGGCACCGGTAAAGGTGGCAGCTCAATTTGGGATCGTAAATTTGAAGACGAATTTAAGGAAGACTTGAAGGTAGTTAATTGCTAAATTGTTGAATGATTTCTAAAATTTATTTCTATGTTTATCTATCTCTTTAGCATACAAGTAGAGGCATAGTTTCGATGGCTAATAATGGACCTAATACAAATAGTAGTCAGTTTTTTATAACGTATGCGCCCCATGCTCATCTCGACTTAAAATATACAATTTTTGGGAAGTAAGTTTAGAAAATTTTTAGAATAAGTTAAAAAGAAAAATATTGTAATCCAATTCTTTTTTTATAGGGTTATAGATGGTTTGGAAGTATTAGATGAACTAGAAAAAATGCCAGTTAATCCAAAAAACTATAAACCGCTCAATGATGTTAGAATTAATTATGTGACAATTCATGCTAATCCACTTGCAGGTTGAACAATAGGTACATTTTATATAATTTCGTAAATAAATTTTTCCTATAATTTCAAGTTTCCACCTCTTTGTAATCTAATTGTAACGCTGCTAGGTCTTGACGCGCTTCGTCAAATTCGCCCTCTTCCATTCCTTCCGATATGTAATGATGAACAAAAGCTCTTTTGCTATACATGAGATCATATTTGTAACCAACACGTTTCCAAGCATCTTTGATCGCTGTACTATTAGATAACATGGTAACGGCAGTTTGCACTCGAGCCAAATCGCCCCCCGGTACCGCTGTAGGAGGACTGTAGTTAATTCCTACCTGCAAGCTTATTTTTAATTTGGGTCGTTCAAACACTAATGTTCCTACCTTGAAGCCAGTCGGGCTCCAATCTACAAAGTTTATAGATCTCTTAGATTTTATGTTTACGATTGCGTTATTTACGTCGATGGGTGAAACATCGCCGCGATAGAGTAAGCAACAAGACATATATTTTCCAGTTCGAGGGTCACATTTTACCATTTGATTAGCCGGCTCGAAACACGAATTAGTTAGATATGACACCGATAATAGTTCGTGATATGCTTTTGCAGCGGACGAAAAAGGAGCATAAGTTATAAGTGGAAAATGTAATCTCGGGTAAGGCACTAAGTTTGTTTGAAATTCTATTAAGTCGACATTAATGGCTCCTTCAAATCGTAAAGACGCCGTAACTGCACTAACTACCTAAAATGAACGTTAATTTTAAAAAAATTACATACAGGGTGTCCAACAAAACTGTTGAAGTATGAGGATTATACAAAAGTTGCCTCAAGGACGTGTTTTTCTTTTGTGGAATACGAACTTGACAGAATTTACTTTTTTCGTATATTGACCTATGCATTTTATTAATTTTACCTAATTTAACCGACTTTGTATCTTACAATTCTAGAGATCCCCATGCTTCAACAGTTTCATTGGTCACCCTATATGTGAAATTCATTAATTATTGTAGATGTTCTGTACCAACCTGGCCTAAAAGTCTGTTCAAATTCGTATAAGTAGGTTTAGGGACATTCAAATTTCTGTCTAAAATATCGTAAACGGCTTCATTATCCATGATAAATACCACATCTTCATAATCCATTGTCCCGTGCGTAGTTAAAATAGCATTATAAGGTTCAACGATGATGGGAGAAATCTAAAAGAATTTGTTGTAATTTTATTTTATTTTTAGTTTAGCCAAACCTGCGGCGCGGGATAAACGGCAAACTCTAATTTGCTTCTTCTACCATAATCTTGACATAATCTTTCCAATAGTAGAGTCGTAAAACCCGATCCTGTACCCCCACCGAACGCTCGAAATATAATGAAGCCTTGCAAGTTATTGCAATTATCCGCTATTATTCTTATACGATCGAGAGCTAAATCGATCATTTCTGTACCTATAGAATATCGTCCTCGAGCAAAATTATTAGCGGCATCTTCTTTTCCAGTTATAAGTTGTTCCGGGTGAAATAGACATCGATAATGCCCTGTGCGTATTTCATCTACAATAATCTACAAATTATACTTTGACACAAAAATGGATTACTCATTTACCGATTACAGACGGTTCCAGGTCTATCATGACAAGTCTTGGTACGCATTTTCCACCAGAGGATACGCTGAAAAAGGCGCTGTAATTATCGGTCGGACTTTGGTAACCACACGCGTCGTAAAATTGTCCATCTGGTTGAATTGCATGTTCTAAACAATACAGCTCCCAACAAGCGCTTGCAATTTGTACTCCCGCTTGTCCTATATGAATTTGAATTACTTCCGACTAAAAATTATTACCCAGACTCTTAAACTTTTTAAAATTTTTGCTTCTACTTACTTTTTTGGGCATAATTTCTTTTACAGTTAAATTTTGCGATGTTTAAATATTTTTTCAATAAGTTTCAAGTCATGTTACAAAGAATTTTGAAGGCATTTCACCACATTTCACTCTACTAAATTGTAATTCATTGAATTTGACATTAATTTGGGTAACTAGATAAACTAAAAAGTTGGAATTTGCGTTTTTTCTAATTTTTTTAAAGGTTTAATCCCGAATATAATTATTGGGAATTTACTATTGAATAAATTTGCTAAAAAGTTCTCTGAACAACATATCAAAAGTCCGACAATCTGGTATCTTCAATTTTTATTTTTTTGACCTTATCTAAACTGATTTATTTGTTCCACAACAAGGCGCCGCGCATATTGAGCTGGCTATTTAGTCAGTATCCAACTTTTCAGTCGCTCATAAATTTATTCAAGATAAAAATACATAAACTTGTCGTATATTTTTGCCAATTTCCATAAATTTTTCAAAAGACCTGGTGCCGTCTGCCACCCAAGCGTTTTATGGACTTGGACCTTTTATTTTAACCTGAACGACTACATTTCATGATTATAAAACCGCGTATTTTTTATGCTGTATTTAAATTTATGAAAGACTATAAATATTAAATACCTATTAATATTTTACGGATTCACGCTCAGGAAATTTAATACGCCGTTCAGAACCTAGGAGTTCTCTACAGTCTTCCTTTGTTTATTCTATAAAAAGGCGTTGTTTAAGGCTCTGTGGGGTTTCGTAGGGTATTTGGGCTTCTGTAACCATGAAATGCGCACACTGTTGTTCAGTGGACTTTTAGAGTTACTATGCAAATTTTAAAGCTTTTGCTTAAAAATGAGCTAAAATGTAGATTGAATGAAAAATCAAAATTATTAAAATAACCAGTCTTAATTTATTAAACAAAAAAATAAAACATTTAGACAGTTTCAAAACAAAGTTAGGTACATAAAGTTAAAAATAGTTGATATCAACTTAACGAGGGCACATGGCGTGACGTCCTCCATCGACTGGTATAGATGCACCAGTAATAAAACTAGCGTCGTCGCTTGCGAGAAATGTTATTGTTTGAGCAACTTCGTTAACATCTCCAGGTCTTCCGAGAGCGTGAGTTTCCTTACTTCTATTTAAAAACTGCTGATATTGCTCATCATTCATACCACCACGTTTATGCAGATTGGTTACGGTAACTCCTGGATTTACGCAATTAACTCTCACTTGTTTAGGTGCCAAGTCGAGTGCTACACATCGAGTCAACTGGTCGATGCAACATTTGGACAAACAATACGCTAGGACTCCCGGAAACGCTCGTATGCCATTAACGCTGGAAACGTTTACTATATTTCCTTTCGTTTCTACCAAATGAGGTACCGCCAAAGTAGTCAAATGATATACCGCTCGAACGTTAACATTCATAACTCGATCATATTGATCTAGACTGGTATTTTCCACACTGCCCGTTTCGATAATACCCGCGTTATTTATTAAAACGTCCAATTTTCCAAAATGTTTAATCGTATCGTCTAGAATTGCTTTTGTGTCAAGCTCGCTCGTTAGCTCCCCGGTTAACAACAAAGGTTTCGGTGTATTATTCGGTAATTTACAATGATCTGAGACTTTTTGCAAATTTTCTAAATTTCTTCCAGCCAATGCTAAACTTGCACCTAATCCTGCGAAACGCTGAGCAGTGGCTGCACCGATACCTGAACTGGCACCAGTTATTAAAACTACTTTACCCGCAAACTGCATTTTAGTGACGTGATTTACTCTTTTCTAAAATAATAAAATTATTAATAAATCCGCCCACCACACAGTAGTTAAACTTAGAAGCACAGTAGAGGTTAGGACACGTTTGTATTTGTGCAGGCTAAAGGTTAACATTAACAAGTAACAAGCAGTGTTTATTTTGTGAGAAAGTGGAAAAAATAAAGAAAATTGTTAGTTATAGGCAACACCCCAAACACGGGTGCATCGCGTACGCGTGATAGAAATTTCGAATTGCCCCACGGAATTACCATTAATTATTGTTGTCAAGTAATATGCAAAAGTGAGGTTATATTTTATTTAGGTTGCAAGGCGTAAGAACCAAAATTAATATGTTCGTAATTTTTAGAAAATATTTTTATGAATCGTAAAAGAAATACAAAACATTATGAATTGTAAGAAGGTAATTACTGTCGACGATATTGTATTAAAACAGTAAAAGTATTTCACCTATGGTTTGATTCAAAAGCTAATTTTCGAATTCGCCTATATTTTAATGAAATGGAAGATAAAAGTTCAGTTTCCAAATTATCGTGGTCAGAACTCAAAAGTGTAGTCAACGATTTACGTAGGCAGCTGTCCGGTTTATCTACGATGGTTCCCACTTCAATATCGTTTCGCACTTTACAAGACGGGCGAACAAGAATTTACTTTTTAAGTACTCCTCAGAACGGCTGGGAAATGACCCTTTTGTATGCCGACGTACCTAACATTAGTCAGCCTACTAGTTTACGATTACAATGGAATTGTGTAATCGAGGCCAATTTTCCCAGTTTATCATCTTCCAATAAATTTTCAAGAGAAGAGCAGTTGTTGTGGGAACGAAAGCGCTTAGCGACGTGGGGCATAACATCTTACGAAATTCACAATGAATCTGGGAAAATAATTTTTCCTGCATCCAGCAGTTTATTTCAATGCGTAGATAGTGGATATTCGGTAAGTTTATTAATTGCGCTTAGGTGTGGCTTACGATTTATTTTTACAGGCCTCTCCTTTATTTCCTACGAAATTAAGAATGTCTTCGTCTGGTGCAAAGTTGAATCCTCAAATATGTCCATCAAATTCTGATCTCGTTGCTTATATTTGTAATCACGATATTTGGTTAGCTCATACGGTGTCCGGATGCAACGTTCGATTAACTTATGCTCATAAAGGAGGCAGGAACTTAGCAGATGATCCTCTGTGTGCAGGCGTGCCTTCTTATGTAATGCAGGAAGAATTTAGTCGTTATCAGGGCTATTGGTGGCAACCTTTGTGCAAAGGTAATAATTCTGATAACTACTTACTTGGAGCACAACATGTTATATTTTTAAGATGGAGTGTATCGTTTATTATACGAGGAAGTCGACGATGGCGACGTAAAGATATTTTGTTTTCCCTCGTCGCAGACCGATTCGGGAGAAGTAGAAGAATTTCGATTTCCCAGAGCTGGTTGTGCAAATTCAAAGTCATATCTAAAACTTATAGAATTTAAAGTTAATGAAAGCAAACAAATAGTCGATATATGTATGTTAGAATTACAATTTTCTCTTGCCGTGTTGTTTCCTTGGATGGAGTACGTTGTTCGAGTCGGATGGACGCCTAACGCCGAATTGTGAGAGTTTTAAGAATAATATGTAATTTTCTAATGGTTGATTTTAGTATATGGGCTCAAATATTAAATAGAAGACAACAAAGACTGGATATCATACTATTATCGCTTAACAATTTTACCGAAGTGCTTCCTATGTACGATAGCGATTCTTCTACTAGCATTCATCTTGGCAGTCCAATCGTGCAAGTAATATACTCTCAAGAATCATGTGTTTGGATAAATGTCCACGATTTATTGCATTTTTTACCTTCTAAAGAACATAACGAAGTGCAGTTTATTTGGGCATCGGAAGATACGGGATATCGGCATTTGTACTTTATCACATCACAAATTATGCCATACACTAATGGAGTAATAGAGACTACCGAGCCTATGGACTATGTCTTTTTGCAACCTAAAATTTTACAAAATATCGCTTTGACGTCCGGAGAATGGGAAGTTTTAGGGCAGAATATATGGGTAGATAACGAACGACAGTTGGTGTATTTTATGGGTTTAAAAGAGACTCCTTTAGAAAAACATTTGTATGTTGTTTCTCTTCAAAGACCGGGTGACGTTCGACTACTTACTAGACCGGGATATTCATACGTAGTAGACTTAAATAAGGCAAATAGAAATTGCTCTAACGAAATTCAAAAAAGTAACGTTTATTTTTTAGGAATGCACAATGATAGTTGCGGTTTATAGCAATATTCAGAAATTACCGGTGTGCCAAGTATTTAAAATAAGTCACTCAGATTGGACCGTCGACGGTGTCACTCTAACACCTATAGGTTACTTATTAGATTCCGTTCCTGTTGTAAACGAATATTATTGTCCCGAATTGTACACTCACGAAATTGTATCTGGTCACGTATTATATGCAATGGTATTTAAACCACACAACTTTGAACTTGGTAAAAAGTATCCCACCGTACTAAACGTTTATGGAGGTCCAGAAGTACAGTTAGTATCTAATACATTCAAGGTAAGTAAATACAGTGCCATTAAAATAATATCAATTTAAGAAGCTTTAGAATGCTTAGAACGTGACAGAGCCTCTCTACTATAACCTAAAGCTCATGTTTTGGGACTTTGCAATTTTTAAGTCGAAGGTATTGCACTATAAATAAACATTCCTAAGTTTTCTCTATAACATTATTTAATTGTAATAAGTTAAAAAAAGAAAAACAAACGAATCTATTTTAGGGAATGAGGCAATTGAGAATGCACATGTTGGCAGCTAGAGGCTATTGTGTTATTGCAATCGATTCGAGAGGCTCTCAACATAGAGGTTTATTATTTGAAAGTCATCTCAAATGTCGTATGGGTACTGTGGAATTGAGCGATCAAGTAGAAGTTTTAAAATGGCTAGCAAATACTTTAGGTTATATCGACTTATCTAGGATTGCCATTCATGGCTGGTCGTACGGTAAGCAATTTTAATCTCGACTCGGTGTTCTTCTGAGCCAGCGGCACAACTTCATTTCAAAACTGTTACAAAAATGTCAAGTTGAAGCGTACTTGTGCCTTGACATCAAACCAGAATGCATAGTATATTATGGGGAAACATAGTAATGCACTCTTTTGTTTTTAGGAGGATACTTAAGTTTAATGGGATTGATACATCATCCGGACATATTTAAAATAGCCATAGCAGGAGCTCCGGTCACAAATTGGAATTTATACGACACGGGTTATACAGAACGTTATATGGATTTACCGGAACATAATCAACAAGGCTACGTAGAAGGGTCCGTTCTCAATTACGTGAATAAATTTCCCGAAGAGTAAGTATAAATTGTGTAGTTTGTGTTATTTAAATGTTTCTCAAGTAGACATGTTTTACATATAAAATTTTTAGAGAAAACCGTTTGTTAATAATCCATGGACTCATAGACGAAAATGTTCATTTTTATCATACGAGTCAGTTAATTACCAGTATGGTGAAAGCTGGAAAACCTTACCAATTACAAATTTATCCTAACGAAAGGCATTCACTGCGACATTTAGATGCGAGCAAACATTATGAAACAACATTATTATCGTTTCTTCAAAATTACTTATAGTGTTCTAATTACTACGTAACATTAAACAGCTGTCTATTAATTAGTTGGAAAATTAATACTTTGTAAAGCGTCTATTTTACTTTTAACTCGAAATTTTAAATTAAACGTAACGGTCCCTACATGTATGTAATTTGAATCACAATTTTAAGCTATTGGCTTGTAATTATGTTTTTATCCATAATTTGTGTTGATATGTCATTTTATTTACTATTTGGCAAATAAAAAGTTTCCCAAAAGAATTTATTCATGGTTTTACTATTTGTGAGTGTTTGTGTCGCCTACATCATAAATTTTTGGGGCGTTGTTTGACTATCTCTATTCAGTGAACGGCATATAGTAACAATTTAAAAAAATGTTGCTGTTCGGAAATACTTCTTTCTAAAGCTTTTGAGTAATATAGTTATGTTATAAAGATCAAGCTTAAATAATTATATTTGTTCTAAAAAACTAGCATAATTGTAGTACATACATATACATTTATTTGTGTAACAAAGCTACTGATGCGAAAAACCACTTTTCGTCTTCCTATTCATATATCTATATAAGTAATTGATCCTTTTGTTAAGTTCGTACCATTTGGTTGGACGTGTTTTTGAATACGGCGTTTGTGCCAACATTTTACGTTTTCTGAGCAACACTTGATATTCGTTACCATTCACACCTCTTAACCAGCTCGGTATGGTGTATAATATTTTGGTAGGATGCAATTTCTCGTTACCTAAAATGTCGATGTAATCGTTTTGCCCAGCTAAGGCTCTTTTTTCGGTCCAAGCATCTTTTGGTCTATATTGCGGCATGGGTAACTTCCTTGCTAGACGTAATCTAGGTAAGGTTCCTTCTTTAAATATGTGGTCCTCGTAACCGTAACGTCTTATTAAAGGCCCTTTAGCTACTTTATCTGCGTGATGGCGGAAACGTACATTTATTTTTAGAGGACTAAAATACTGTTTTAAGCAAAGAGTCACAGTCGAAGTTATCCAAGCCATTTGGTTTTGGTACAAACTGCAAAATAATTAATGTAAAATGCGTTTTTTCTACTACAAACGATAATACCTGTAACGATGGATTAATTCTTAGGAATATACCGTAATAATAAGGCAGTATAATTTGTAGTTAATTAGAAGTAGAGGTGCCGACCATATCCAACTTTTCGTAATCAGATTTAGAGTTTAGAGGTTATGTTTAATTTTAGGTTATATTATTATGATTTTAATTTTTTGCTAAGAAATGAAAAATACTGCATAACTCCAGGATAATAAATTATAACTAAATTTTTCATGTATTTAAGTGTTGGTGTTGTTTACTTGCGTTGTAGCATTTTTTCCTGATAGTTACTGTGTTACTGATTAATTTTGATATGATTTCACCCATTATTATCAGCGGGGAGGCTTCAGAGACCGATAGCGATGATAATTCTACTGATAATGATCTTGTACGTATGATTATTATTTAGTAAGCAATAAAGAGTGTTTTTATTAATATTGCACTTCAGGAATCCAGTATGCCAAAACCAGTTTCAAGTACGGTAGTCTCGGGTGAAGATACGGAGTCCGAAAGTGGTATTTATTTTTTAACTTTTATAGATCCTCTTATAAATTTAGCAGTTTTCAAACAACTGAACCACGAATAATAGTTGCAACTTACAGATTGTAACGAAATTGATAAGAGTGGAGAGCTTACCAAAAAAGTTGGTTTGGAAGAACGTAGAAGTGCAAAACTAGCAACTCTTGTAGATGAGTCTTTGTTACATAAAAAGTTAAGTAGGTACTCGTACTTTTGAAAGAACAATTGACTATTTATATGTTATTTAGAAGAGCGCAACATTAAATTGTGTAAGAATTTGGACGCGTTTTGTAAGAGCGTGATTAATAAAGCTGGAAAAGATATATCGGCAATAGATAACTCACTTTTGAGATCACAAATTACGTTACAGTCTGCAATTACTTCCTTACAAAGTCTAAACGTTAATTCGTGTTTACTAATGAATAAATTACAATTTATAACAAGTTCTAAATTTATTGCAAATATTAAGACTGAATAAAATCTGAATGTAAACGCAAAGTGATTTTTTAACCATTAACTAAGACTATTTCCCAATACTCTTGCATCATTAGTACTTCCAGGCTAATTAGCACAATAATAAAAGTAATGATCATAACCACTACTTTACTAAAATGACTAGAGTGGTCACCATTTCGATCAACAAAAATACTGCTTTATGATTAGTAGGTGCATCTAATTTAATTAATGTGCCATCTACAGCTCCACAGACTAGAGGCATGGATTTGCAAAAAAGAGTATTGTTTATAGCATACGCAACTCAATATTGGGCACCGGTCTTGTGAATGACGTTCAATACTTTGTAATATTTCATTAAATAATGGTAAACGTATCCTATATGGTTCTTTATGTTAATTCTTTCCCGAAATATTCCGTTTCCTGTATTCTACCACTTCATTTTAATGAGACGGCGTCACCAAATACGCTTGGTGCCACGTTAAAATTGCAATTAAATAAAACACTATCTATGCTATTAACCGATTGGTTAATATCATTTTAAATTTATGGCAACTGTCAATGTATTAAAAATTTTGAATTAAATTTATAGGCATATATTACTCCGCAAGTTTCGTGAAATAAACTAATATTTTAGGTATGTATTAGCAGTATTAGCAAAACTTTTCTACGATCTTTGGAACAATGCATTGACGGTAGTTCGATGTGTGTCACGCGTCAACTACGTTGAGAGCCTTTTAACGCGTCTCATGATGAAATGAATAAATCAGTGTTATTAGGTTAATCACAATGGAAAAGAAAGAGCCTTGCTCTCGCGGATCCCTTACTAAACCAAACTTGGGCTTTTGGTGTGGTTGATATTCTGTGGCAAAAAAATTCATTCGTGATAGATAGTCTTAAAATTGTTGTACTTAAAACGACCACCTTGTTTCTCAAAGATTGTTGCATTAATCTAGGCATTGGTATTATAAATTAAAGTTGCCCTTTGTTTAGTGATGTGTTAGATCGATGAAGTGAAAATTTAATTTTTGGTGTAAAAATGAAGAAGAAAATTAAAGAGTTTAAACCTTTTAAAATACCTCGATATTTACCTGGACAAGTAGAAAAAGACCTTCTATATGGTGACCTACGAGATTATAATAAACACCGAAAAACTGTAAGTAACGTCAACTGCAATTTTTATTGTGTATACGTTCTCAACTATAGGTTTTTTTTGCTAAACCCGAAGTTGATGATAAACCTCCAGAGATGTTCATTTCCACTTATCTGAATACTCAAAGGATGCTGGAAGATGGTAGAAGATTGATACAAATAGATAAGGATAATAAAGAACTTGTAAAGCGAATTAACCTAATGAATAGGATGGGGGTAAGATTGATATCGAATTAGAAAATTAGAATGTCTTTCATTTTAAAGCATTTTAACTTTCTTCTGAGACTATGTGCAACGTAAACTTTGTTTAAATGTTTTTGTGCTTGGAATAACTCAAGTTCTCAGTTTACTATGTACTCGGTACTATGAAGTCGTTTCTACAAGAAAGTTTCAAGAATGTACATTGTACATATGTGCGTATGTGCCTACTTGAAATAGCACTTTATCTAAAGATGGTCATGTCTTTTATGATTTAACGGCATATCTCATTGAAATAAACTATAGGTATTTTGGTATTTTGATTTCAATTTTGTAGGGAATGGTGGACACATTTAATCCCTCTGCCTACGCTTACAAATCTAAGTGGAGGAGTCAAGAATTAAAAATGCGGCAAATTGTCCGTGATAATAAAGCTATGTATAAAATGCTTACAAAAGTTGTAAGTATGATATTTTTTCAAATTTATTTGGTTAGTTCGTTTCCTTAATTTGAGCTCAATTGGGCCGTTAAAAGTTCGTTTAACTGATTTAACTCTTATTAATTTAATTAGAGAATTTTACTCGTTTTCAATACACTTCTTGATAGGAGAGTCGCAAATTAATCCAAAGTTCACTATGATTTCATTGATTCGTTTAGAGTTTAGACTTTAGACGCTATCGTGTTTACAGATATATTTGCAAAAATAACTCAAATGGCTTCAGGGCAGGGGACTCTAAAACACGAATTTTTGTCAAAATGGGTGAGGGGGCAAATTTTGCCCTATAACAACTGTTTCCTGAGTGAAAAGCTCATATGCAATCGTTTATATTAGAGAGGAGAGGGCATAGGGAACTTATTCTGATTTGTTCGATTTCTTTTATTATATTGTTATAAATAAACTTTTAGGAATCTAGCTATCCCCTTGCTAAGATGGAAGAATTTTGGCACCATGTTGTTCTTAAGCTTGGCCACACTTGTAAATTTCCAGTTCTTTTGTTAGCCCATAAAACTGTAGATCAAATTGTTCGAGCACAACCTTCCATAACTGGCGAAGAAGAAGTAAAAGCTGATAAACCAGTTAGACCAAAGTATAAGTATTTTTGCTAAGTTCTCTATTTTTTAAAACGTAATTCGTAATTCCTAGGTGTTTTATTGATTTTCGTATCAAGGAAGGCGTTTATTTGGGAAGAATAATAATAGAGCT
Source organism: Malthinus flaveolus (assembly GCA_950108345.1). NCBI lineage: Eukaryota > Metazoa > Arthropoda > Insecta > Coleoptera > Cantharidae > Malthinus > Malthinus flaveolus. The sequence continues at coordinate 13,761,300 of OX467286.1, forward strand.
GTATTCAGACTATGTGCCCGTCACTGTACAAAATTTTTTCTCCATCTGTTGCAGAGAAACTAATTTAACTTACAACGAATGTTCCATTCATAGGGTTTCTCCTGGGCAGTACATAGCAACTGGAGATATTACGTTAGGAAACGGAAAAGGGGGGTATTCCATTTATGGTAAAACTTTTGCTGAAGAAAATCATACATTGAAGCACACTAAGTTTGGTAAGTTGTAAGTAATGTATTTAGTTAAAGTGACTGTTAATATACTGGGCGGCCCAACCTAGCGCGTTAGTACGATTTTGGATTTGCCATTACCGGTATAAAAAACTTAACAAAATATTTTGTAATGGAACAACCTGTATATTACCATGTATTACTTAATACGTTAAATCTGCAACAACGTTTTTGTAGGTGTTTTATCGGCTACAAGAGTTGGAAATATGGAAAATAACTCTCAATTTTACATAAGTTTGGCTCCTCTGGAAAAACTTGACGAACAGAATGTCGTGTTTGGGCATGTGGTGAAAGGAAATAAAACGCTTTGTAAAATTAACGATTTAGGTAGAAAGTATGGAAGACCACTTGCCCCAGTTCTTATATGTGGTAGCGGAAAATTTGTCGAAGGAAAAACGCCGGTTATGTTGAAAACATTTAAATATTAGCTAGTTTAAAATTTTCCGCTGTTTCATTAAAAACATTTTGTATCTTATGTTGGTAACACGTTATTTAGAATTTGACAGTTTTGTGATTTCCCCACCCCTCGTTGAGTTTGTATTGAAAATATTGTATTGTGTACTTATTGAAGACTAATAAATTAGATTTTTGAGTAATACTATTAAAAATGCTGTATTTAGAAGATTATCTCGAGAGTAAGCATGCCACGAAAACGCCCGATGAGTGTATATACGATCTTTCTGTTTTTAGTGATCGAACATCTTCCACAAGAGTTGCGAGACCGTTTTTCTGAAATGCGCGAAATGGACATCACTGTTCACAGTAAGTAGTAGGCACCAATTAGTTCATACTCGAATTTTCTTTAGTTTTTATTAACACATTTGATTAAACAAAGTAACGGCCAAAAACTTAACTCGTTAATGTACCGTTCTGTTTTAATAACTAGCGAATTTAGAAGAATTGGAGAGAAGAGCGAAAATATTTTTTCTGGATTGTAAAAGATACACAAGCGAGTTACCCCAGTCTGCCGATAATGAGTATCAAGAAATTCGGAAAGAGTATTATAAAGTGTTAGAAGATGCGGATGAAAAGGTGTAGTAAGAAGTCTTACTTCGATGCTAAAGTGATGAAATCAACATCTAAAAATATTAATTTTAAGGTTCATTTAGCTAATCAGGTATACGAATTGGTAGATAAATATTTGAGAAGACTCGATACCGAACTACATAAGTTTAAATGCGAATTAGAAGCCGACAATAAAGGTATCACCGAAGTTTTAGAAAAGCGTTCTTTGGAATTAGATACGCAATTGACTGGACAAAATGTAACATTAAGTCAACAGAAAGAAAACAGATTTGAGAGGTATCTATATTGTATTGGATATAGAGTGCATACTATATGGGCATCTTCCAAACCGCAAAAGTTACAAAGTTGGTTAAATAGGCAGTAGGTAATGCAGTCTTTTTTATGCCTAATTGATGCTGTTATTAAAAAGTCTTAGGATTAAGAGGTTTCGATATTTAGAAAAAAAATCAAAAAATTGGACGCATTCTATATTTGAACCATATAACATCATATTAAGCATTAAAAAAGCTGCCTTATTGCCCTTTTAACCAACTTTGTATCTCGAAGGTGTGGTAGGTACCTATAGTGTGCACGTTGAAAAATAGACTCTTGGTATTAAAAACTAATTTGGATTGTTTATGTTTCAAGCAGGCTTGATTGTAGAGATACTAGGCCACGGACGGAAAAGAGGCGTGATAGTAATTCAAGTTTGCAAACAACGTTTTCAGAAAAACGGCAAGCAGTACCTCCACTAGCACTTGTAGAAACCAGACACAACTTACCAACATCGATAAATCCTACAATTTCTCAAGCGCCCGTTAATTATAATATTCACCATATAGGTGCCGGGCCCGCTATTGCTGCTGCAGCATCTCAAGCAATTGCAGCTACCCAGCAGGTAATTAAAAAAAACTATGCGCTTCCAACTAACTGTCTTAATAGATGCAACAAGGAAGAAGAACCGCTAGCCTCAAAGCGTCATATGAAGCAATTAATACTGGTACTCACGTAAATGAATTTGGTATTGGTCGCGAACTAGCCGGAGCTGCACAAACTGCCATTCAAGCAATTCAGCAAGATCACGTAAATAACAAGAAAAAGCAAAAGTCAGTTATAAATTGTGAGTTTTTTTTTAATTAATCGGTTCTTTTAAGAAAGTGGACTGCAGTTCAACCAAACTCTTCTAATTCTTCTATAACTGGACAAGCTTTACTTGCTGCACCTTCTGTCCCCACATCCACACCCGTTTCTCCTCAGGTTGAATTGAATTCTCAATCGGGCGAAGTCGGCGAAGCCGATTGGACGTACGATCCAAACGAACCTAGATATTGTGTTTGTAATCAAGTTTCTTACGGCGATATGGTAGCTTGTGATAACGAAGACGTAAGGTTTGTGTTCATTGCAATAGCGTGCCATTTAATTTTGTTTTTCAGTGTCCTTCGGAGTGGTTTCATTATCCTTGTGTTGGAATCACTGCTCCTCCAAAAGGAAAATGGTACTGCCCACAGTGCACTACATCTATGAAACGTAGGGGCAGCAGAAAAAATTAGATGGTATTCTTCATTTCTGTTTAGTTATCGTTTATCACTTACCAGGATAATTAAAATAAGTAGGAAATCTTGAAAGCAGTGAAGTTGATTCTTATGTAACAAAGTGTTTATTAAATGATGTAATTGGTAATACCTATACAATTAAACAAAAATTATAAGAAAGAGTAGTGTTTGTTTTTGCCTGAAAGTGTATTTAACGTGACGTGGATGAAAATTTCATATTTCAAAAGAGAAAACTATTAAATTTGGGACCTTTCCTGTTATCTCCACTGCCCGCCGACTTTTTTTACAGACCTTTTTTTCTAAGAGTCACTCATCCAAATACTATTAAAATATATTTTTGTTCTTGGTAGTAAATTAATTTTTAACTTTTAAAACCTAGCACCATTTCAATTTCGCTTCTGACATTCATAATCACAATCATAAAGTCGGCGAGCAGGGGAGATAACAAGAAAGGACCTAAATACAATTGGTACTACATATCGATATAAATTTTTAAAAATCAAAATGGTTTTTGTCATTTTAAAGCAATGATTTGTTCCTAAAGCGAAATTTCTGCCGTCCTATGCTACTTCAGCCATTCATGTTGAGTTGCTGATTGATTACTATGCATCCTGCAGATTCAAATTAGACTAACTCAACTTTCCTCGGCACTTTTTAAAACTTTTCCTAATCTCTTTCCAATTAGTTTAGGATACGTATTGTTTTTAATTCTAAACTCCTTACTTTGGTGACACACGGCACCATTTTGTAACTGAAAATTACACAACATCTGTAAAGGTTTGATCAGTTCTCGACGATAACATTCGTCCTTCTCCAATAACGTTAAAGCTTCTGCAACCGCCTCTAAAGTACTTAAACAGCCATCTGTGGGTTGAGTTCGTATAGTGTAGTTGCTAAGGTACCTCTTTGGTAATTTTACAGTTGTAACGCTATTTAAAAACATATTTCTAGAAAAAATGGCCTTTGCCTGTGGCCAAGTACCATCGATAACGATTAAATTGTAAGAACCATTAAAAGTGTCCACGATCGAATCGATACTTATAGCATTTTTACTAGGATAAAGTAAGATAGTATTCGACAATTTACAAATTTCTTCCAAATGCTCAATTTTCGATCGAAAGTGTTTTCCTTTGTATATGGAGCACTTGTCGTTTACCAATCCAAGTTTTAAAATTGGCACAGTGCTTAAACAACGCTTCTCCTCGGCAGGATGTTGTAATATAATTACTTTTCCTTTAGGGTTCAAAGGAGGATTTGGTAACGCAGGACACCAACACACTGCAGCAGGTCTCCTAAAAAATTAAGGGCTTAAAATTATAGTTCCACTTTTATAAACAAACGTAGATTACTATTACTTGCATTGGGAGCAAATTGTTCTCATTTTGGGAGGATCGGTTGGTATGTTTCCAAAGTCCGCAAATACGTCTAGTTCAGTTTCTATTTCCATTTCAAAAAGTTTCTAATAAACTTTCTACCTTGCCACGTTCGTAACTAAACTAACTCTTTTCTCCTTATCCTAAATACCTAAACCAATACTGTGCCAAAACTGCATAAGTGTTATGTGCACATAACCTCAACCGTGTAAATAAAGAAATGGTGCCTCAACCTCTCACATCTCACACCCTTGATTTTAAACAGCGCTGCAATTGCTGAGGCTTGAGGATTCGAGCTTTATGAACCATGGACAAGTAGTCAAGCTATTATATAATAAATATTTAAACTTTGACTTGCATTTTTGATTGCAGTCAAATTTAAATCGTGAGATCGATCGTGGCACTGGTGCCACCAATCACCAATAGCACCAATTACCTAAAAACAAATAATTTCTTTTTTCAAAAATCGACGAGACGACGAGTGCTACTGTAGCTTTGTGCAAATATATATAATGGTACACGAACCACAGCTTTAAAAATACATAGGATACATTTTGACATTTCAGCAATTGAAATAATACATAACCTCATTTTATAAGATAAGTAGATAAGTAAAGTAAATAGTCTTCTAATTTTTGGAAAGCATCAAAAGGTTTGAAAACATTAACTTAGAAAATTTAAAACTTTGTATAACGTACCCAAATATGAACAGTTTAAACAGAAAGTTACACGTTAAGTATATGCTTCGATTTTTAAAATCGGTACCTTCAGCTTTGTCTACTTGTGATACAACAAGGTGAGATGTATATTTCAATCGTATCTGTCATTATTAATATTACATAATTTGTAGAATGACCATAGCCTACTTTGCGATATCGGGACTAGACGTTCTAAACTGGATGGACAAAATCGACTCCGATCTTAGAACCAATTTAATTAGCTGGATATATTCGTTACAAATCGTAGATCGAAAGGGTATTTTTTTAATGCTAAATTTGCCTTTGCTTAAAATTACATAATTAAACTTCTAGCACTTGTTAGTGGATTTCAAGGATCTTCGACTGTTAATACTAAATTTAACAAAAATTCAAACTGTGTGTATAAATGGAGCCATATAGCAGGAACATATTGTGGTCTCTGTACTCTTATAATTCTAGGTGACGATCTTAGTAAAGTGAATCGAGAAGCAATTATAGAAAGTAAGATTTTGACGAAATCGTTTACTGTTATGAATATAAAAATTAACGTGTGGAGCTTATATTTGTAAAAAGATTAAAGAACGTCAGAAGTTCTCGCTTGTAATGTTTGTGTGTCTTTCAATTTAACACCAATATTGGATAAATACTGAAATGGGTTTAAGAAAGCAATGGAATTAAAGGTCACTAGCTATAATAGTGAACTGTTTATCTTTTTGTTAATGGCTATGCAGTAGGTGTTCTTAACTAATTAGTTTTTTTCCTCAGGTTTAAAAACTCTTCAATTATCGAATGGTTCTTATACAGGTGCGAAGGACGGCACCGAAAATGACATGAGGTTTTTATTTATTGCCGCCAGTATTTGTTATATTTTAAACGATTGGTCAGGTATGAATATAGATGCAGCAGTAACATTTATAGTTAATAGCATAGTAAGTACACTATGAGTATTCTCCGGTTACTGAATCTGTGAAGTAATAAAACTAAAATAGGGAAGAATAGTTTGAATAACAATCTAACTCAAGTAAATCATCTTGCAACTTTGTCTCTTGTGACTCTGGCTCGGCTGTTGTACATGTGATCAGAATGTGAACACTCTGCAGATTCAGTAACTTGAGTGTAGATTAATTTGCCAAATATAATGGATTACATAATTAACAATATATCTGGATAATAGTAATCTAAAGTTCTAAAAAGTACATAAATTGGGCTGCTAAATATGAGTATAAATATGCTATGCAGAAAATGCGATGGTTTTTGCTAGAAACTTAAAACGTTGGACCCTAATAGTTTTATTTAACATTATTACATTGTAGCAGACTTCATTTTCACATAACACATAGTAAGACTTAACAATTTTCAGTCTTACGATTTTGGAATTGGTCAAGGTCCTGATTTGGAGTCCCACGGAGGTTCGACCTACTGTGCTATTGCTACACTAACGTTGTGCAATAGGTTAGATAGTTTGTCTACCGAGCAATTAAGTGGTCTAAAAAGATGGTTGATCAATAGACAAATCGATGGATTCCAAGGACGGCCGAATAAGCCCGTGGATACTTGTTATTCGTTTTGGATAGGAGCTGCATTAACGATGTTAGGAAGTCACGATTTTATAAACTATAGAGAAAATCGCAGTTTTATTTTATCGACTGAAAATTCGATAGTAGGAGGATTTTCAAAATGGGTAGATAGCGAGTCAGATCCGTTGCATACCTATTTAGGATTGGCTGGTCTTAGTTTAATGAAAGAAAAGGGTTTAAACGAGGTGGTACCATCTTTAAATATTACTTATAGAGCTTTTCGACATTTAGAGTCGATTCATTCAAAATGGTCTACTTTTTAATTATCTTGTTTTAATACAGTTTTTAATAAAGTTTATATTAGAAGTAGTGTTATTTGTTAGGTATTGATCCGTTTTCTAGTTTTTTAATTTGTCTTAGAAGTGAATAAACTGAAATAAAATTATTAAAATAAAAGTCGAAATAAACTAGTGCCACAGTTAAAATTGCCTCACCATGCGAATCCTGGAAGTGGAATATTTTTATGCAATGAAGTATGAAGAAATAAATTATTTGAACTTTTTTTTTCATATAAAATCTAGTACAAAATGCTACACCAAAATAAGAAAGATAATTTCGTACTTGCTAAATTGAAATGGCCATTTGCAGATTTGCACTAATTTTGTTGCTGACAGCTGTTTCGATCTTCAGAGCGGGTTTTAAAAAAAAGATAATATGTTTTGGTATAAAATTAACATTTCAAATGACCCTCTTAAACAAATTAATTTCTTAAAATGTTCATAGATGGCGCTAAAATTCAATCTCGCTTCGTGCTATATCGGGTTTCCGTGGTTTCCTTTTCCTCATTTCCTGTCGAATTTTAAGTGAAGCAGGAAGTGCTATGGCTATTGGCTAAAGGGTGCCAGACATGCCAGATGTAGTTTTGTATCGCAGAAAATGGCGTTTTGGCGTTATTGAACTGGTCTATTAGCATCTTTATGAATGTATAGTGATGGCTTTTTCAATAAACAAATAAGTACTTTTTAACTGCACAAATGGAATTTTACGTACGTCAAAACCGTTTATTTAAAAAAAGGTGAGTTTCTCCAATTCCGTAAAAACATGTTTGATGTGAAGTAAAAAATAAAGAATCGATCCCGTGGCGTACCCAGGAATTTTATTCGGGTCGAGTTTTAGGTTTTACAGTTTTTGCACGGTCTCTTAACCCCAGCGTCGCAGGCAAAATTTTTGAAATTTTCAAGGTCAACAGAGATTAGATGGACTTTAGGAATTTTGAAACATATTTTTGTAGTGTAAAATTTTTTTATACCGAAAAAAAAATGCTTTTAAAGAAATTTATTTTACCCATTTGATAATAATTATCTATTGTTCTTAAGCGATTTTAAGTTTTCGTTTTCACTGCCACTTTTAAAGTTTTCAATTTTTATCCCGTAATCGACCACTCATTTTAATTTAAAATAAATACTATCACATATCAACGAGAAACAGATGCAATTAATCACATTCACATCTCACTTTTATAACAAATCGAATAAGAATCTCAATTAATAAACACAGGTTTAAAAATGATACGACATGTCGTAAAAATATGTATAAATGGACGACCGGCCTAAAGGTGCGATTTCGTTGCAACGTCCAGCAGTCGCGGCCGGACACGACGTCCAGCAGTTGAGCACATGGTCGAGCACTGCTTCTCTCTTTACTTACATTAAAGTGCATTGTAGCAGTGCTCGACCGTGTGCTCGACTGCTGGACGTCGCAAAGAAATCACACCTTAAGGAATAATAGAAACGTTTCGGTAACTTAAAAGTATAACGAAAGACTCAAAACTGAAATGTGTTCTTAAACATTCTATCAACCCAAAAAATACAAGTGTCACAAGTCACAATTACAGACTATATTTGGGATGATTGTAATAATTTACAGTATTTGTTAGTTTGGTGTGATTTGACTCGCTACACTCACAAAAATAAGCGTACCTAAGCATTTCTGTTTAACCCAATCAACAAAAAGTCGGTAAGCTTTGTATAGTTTTGTGTTTGCCCTAAATTAAGCAAAAAAGTGCGAGGCCCTCTGTAAATTTCGGGGACGGTTCTGACACCCCCTCTTGGGTGCGCCACTGAATAAATCAATCAATCATGCATAGAAGGCTCTGTGATTAAATTTCAAAATTACAAAAATTGATGTAAGGTAACCACGACTTCAACCAACAACTGAAATGTCGTGTCAGTTACAGATTAAACCCTACCAGTGAAACTATTTATTTATACAAATTAATTATATCTATAGGCAGATGTGTCTTCGACAAGAACTGATTTAAGCCATCCACATCTACTGATGAAATGCTGAAGCTAAAAATGAACCAATTAATCACCTCCGAAACTGCTATCAAATTTGTATTTGATAATGATTAGCCTTGGACATCTTTCGTAATAAGGTAATTATAAATCTGTACTATGTAGTATTTTGGTAAAGTTGTGTTATAAGCTAGACGTCTGTCGAGTGATTTAACGGATCGTGGTTATGATTGAGTCAAGTCAATTTATTAAAAAATTTGTAAAGCGGGATTCCCAGACTATAGAACTGAGCTTCAAGTCAAGCCTAGTTGCGAACGAAAAAGCTTATTAGGGCGTGGTTTTTGTTCGCAACGAAGCTCGGTTCTATAGTTTAGACCCTGCTTAATAGTGCAGTTAAAGATGTTTAAACAATCGTTCAATTTTGTACAAAAACAAGAAGCTGAGCATGATGATTGAGTGTATTCTGAAGGTGAAATCCTTCACGATCGGTGTTTGAGAGATTGTAGTATCGAATTTCTTGCTTTTATACAAAACAGATTGTTTTACTATTCCACTGCACTGTAATTATTAAATGTGGAATGATAGTCCAGTCGAATTGCACATTTTATCCTGCAAAAGGTCGGGTAGTTCTGATTTTTGGTATGTTTTGTATATACAATGTGTCCGCAGATTGAGTTGTCAAGAGAGGAAAAATTTTTACTATTGATTTTAGGACAAAAAGTCGTTCTTTATAAAAAGTTCTGCTTGTCGAGAAAGCGTATTTGCAATATTAAAATCTAAGATCTGGCGTACATGGTCTTAATAAATTAAGAAAATGTGAAAATGCTTCAATACAGAAGTAGCTTTTTTGTTATTTTAGGTGAAATGTTTATTTAAAAAACTGTGGGGTGTTTTAAAACAGAAAGTGTATAAAAATGACCTGCCGCATGATTGAGAAGCACTTAAAGCACGAATACGGGATGCGGCAAATGAACTAAATGTACCCTTAACTATTCGCAGAGTTTATGGCGAATTCATTAAAAGGATGGAGAAATGTGGAGAGGTCTTATGTAGAAATCTCATTTTTTTTAGAAAGTCTCTAATGTGTCTAATAAAGTGTCCATAAAAGAAATAAGTCTTTTGTTATCATCAATTTATATTTCAAATTTTGTATTTAAACTTTGTTTTAGATTCTAAATAACTTTTTTAAATAAACATTTCACCTAAAATAACAAAAAATGCTACTTCTGTCTTGAAGCATTTTCACATTTTCTTAATTTATTAACACCCTGTACGTTGGATCTTAGATTTTCATATTGCAAATACGCTTTCTCCACAAGCAGAAGTTTTTATAAAGAATGACTTTTTGTCCTAAAACCAATAATAAAAATTTTTCCTCTCTTGACAACTCAATCCGCGGACACATTGTATATCCCTTGATTAAAATCCCAAGTTTTCGACCTCGTCGCATCTCCGCTAGCTCCGCAGCAATGAATAAACCACGAAAATTTACGACTTTTATCAGAAATCGCTGAATATGTCTTCGTCAATTGGTTTTAGCGAAAAAGTTGTCATTCTTTTTTGTAGAGAACTAAAATTTTGACGTAAAGGGTGTTTTTTTTGGAGGTACAGAACTTTAAATTGAAATAAAACATCTATAATTTGATCAAATGAACGGAATTTTGGCTTAATTTAATAGAAAATTTTTTTGTCATTTAGAGTTTGAATATTATTTTGAGCATATGACCCCCGCTACTGGCTCTAATATGGTGTATCTTGGAGGTCCAATTTTCGACCATTTTTCAAGCTCTAGTCGTCTGATTTCGCCAATAAAACACAAAATGTTGGTTGTAATGGCTTTTGAGGATTCGCTTGTGGATTCTCTATACTACAAATGCAACAATTTTGCTTATTGACACGGCCATTGAGCCAATAATGAGCACCATCACTGAACAAAATTTTGCGATGAAATAATGGGGTAACTTGATTTTCAGCTCATTTGCCAAATAGACGCCGAAAACGATGGTCTCGCTGCTTCAATTCTTACACGAACTGGATAAGGCCTTAAGCCAAGTTCTTTACTTAATAATTTTCCAAAAAAGTAGTCTGTCAGAGGTCCAATTGTTGCGCACGGTGCCGAATCGAGGTGTTTGAATCTTCTTCGGTACTTTTCTTAAGAGCGGTTATATTTTCTTTGTTGCCACAGGGTAAGCTAACATCAAGTAGCATAAACCAAGTGCGAAATAGATCCATGGTTTGCCGAATTATTGGTTCGGATGAACGATTATGTCGTATCGTGAAACGATCTGAACGTTTCGAGAATAGAAGCATAACTTTCGAAATAAACTTGCACGATTTACAATCGTTGCTCTGATGTCAATCTTTGCATGATGAAATGTCAAACATTACTTTATAAAAATAACCACTCAACTTCGACACATGATAACTGATATCAAAGCTGTCTCAATCGAAAGTTCTACACCTCTAAAAAAACACCCCTTTATTTTCACGTATAACTTTACAGTTAGCGAGAAGCAGCGCCGTAAAAACATAGTACGGACGTTATCGGCACATATTAGGACTAACCTTGCATTTCCTTCTGATGCAAGACCCTTTTGCAGGTGAGTAGTAGGTACCCATCGGTTACTTTTAAGAAGTGGTACCCGTGACTGGTGCACGTGGAAGGCACTTGTCTAACTTCCAAGAGCGAATAACAAAATCTCGACGCACACCAGTCGCGGGTCCCATCGTGGTATCACTTCTTAAAAGTCACCTATGGGTACCTACTACTCACCTATAAAAGGGTTTTGCATCAGAATGAAATGCAAGGTTGGTTCCGCTAACAGCCATATTAACACTTAAATTTTCAAAAATACCTGAAAAACCTCAACATGTAACCTTTTTTTGTTCATTTTCTCTTTACCACTTTCTCACTTTCCCTTCTGCGCATCTAAGTGCATGTCCACTGTCCACAGTGGCGCACCGCACCTCGCCTAGACCACCGCCTAGCTAGTAAACAACATTATTTTTAAATAGCGGAGGCCTGAGTGGAGCACCGCATACCTCATATCCTATCAGCCGCTATGTTGTTAAAAGTTAGGCGATGTGTGGTGCTAGGTGCGGTGTGCCAATGCGGACTCTCACTAAGTTCGGTGACGTTTTGAAAGAACACTTAAGAGATAATGAACAGAAAAGAGTTTACATTTTGTAGTTTTTCAGGTATCTTTGAAAATTTACGTGTTTTTACGGCGCTGCTTCTCGCTAACTGTAGGGTTTAGAGAAAAATGTTTCAGGTCTAAATTGTAGTAATTTTAGTGCTTTACAAAAAAGAATACTACAACTTTTTTGATAAAACCAATTGATGTAGAGATATTCAGCGATTTTTGGTTAAAGCCGTAAAATTTTGGTAGTTTCTTCAGCTAGCCGAGGTGCGGCGAGGTCGAAAACTTGGGATTTTAATCAAAGGATACATACAGCATATCAAAAAATCAGAACTACCGGACCTTTTGAAGGATAAAGCCGATAGGCGTATGTTGATAAGTAAATAAATTATCGTAATTCGACTGGACTATGAAGTGTTTCCTTAAAGTTTAGTTTAAACTTTTCTTAATTTAAAAAATGTTTCGTAGTTAAATTATGAAGGATAATAATTAATCTTGATTTTTTATTATGCAGATATGTCGAATGAAGAACGCGTATAAGTGGTCTCCATCTAAATAATCAATGAATCCTATTCTAAATAATATACATCGCACCTGTTCTCTGATATGACTCCAGGATATGCATAAAAATTAAAGATTGAAACTAAATATTTAGTGGCAATTTTACTATAGTACATATGTATTATATTTTTTTAAATTGGCCTGATATTGAGGTAAGTCTACTACATCAATTTTTAAATTGCTTTACTATATACATGTTTTTGTTGCAGGACTGCTTAATCACCTTATTGGAGCAAAATTTAAGCCAGTTCCTCAAAACTGCAATACGCTTTCTGCAGTAGTAAATTTATATTGGCCTCTTCGCACAACTTCTATTATTGAAGTGAAAATTAAATGAATTGATATATTTATGTTCTTCTTCTATAAATCCTCATTTTGTTCTGTTCAAAATGTTTGTTTCAAAAATTTCAATTTCAAATGAAATTACGCCAAATTTTCTGAAAATTTGTGTTTCTCTTTATATTGAAATTTTTTGTGTTAGTTTCAGAATGCCATCTACAGATTTTATTATATAACAAGTAGCTGGTAAAAACAAAATCTGTTTAGGAGGATTTAGAAAATGTTTATTTGTCGAAATTGCCGCAAATCTTGTGGAATTTAATATTATCCCATTTTATTTTAGGTAAATTTTGTATACTGTATGTTGGGTTGCACAAAAGTCCGGTTAATAAGTGGTTAATTGGTGGAGCGAATTGCATCGATGAATCGCTTGCTAGGTGGATTCGTGCGCATGACATGATGAGATTTGACCTAACCTGTCAAAGTGTGCGATAGAACTGCAGCTCTTGGTGCAAAGTTTTCAGTAAATCGTTAAATTTTTTGTACGACATTCTAAGGTATTGAAAGAATTTTCTCTAATCTTCAAGCAAATTTTTAAAAAGTGTGAAATTCTCCAAATAACTTCCTTTTTCATGCAAATATTGTGACACCAAATATTACGCTTGGTTTTAGGTTTTTTTTGTTTCCTTCAACGAATAGAATGTTGAATAAATACATTTCTTCATCGGAACTGTCGATTTTAGAAAAACGTACGGTTGCAAGCAATATTAATAAGAGATAATTAGAAATTTCATTATTTAATGCAATGCTGAAATTTTGGAAAGTGATTAGTCTTAAATAAGAGATTAAATTTATACTTCCTGCTATTACAGTAGCAATATTCATGTCTATTAATCCACACGCTGTAAAACGAACTTATTGTCAAGCCTATTGTATCTCAACAACGTCGATTATTTCATAATTTTGATTTTGAGTGCCAGTTGGACTTATAAAGTGCGTTAGAAACTGTTAGAGTTTGTTTCCTAGTTTATTGGCGTGTCTCTTCCCAATATTGGCACTCCTTCGTTTTCTACTAATATTTTGATTTCATCATTTCAGTTTTCTGTCATTAATTCTCTGATTACCATTTACGAGTAGTTTTTGGGGTTTGTAAGGACATAACGGTCATTTTGTTTTGGACGTTGCAAGAATTTGTATCATTCGAACAATATGGGGGTTATCGCTTTATTTCCGCATGTATACTAGCAAACTTTAAATTTTGTTCTGTATTTGATTCTATAAAAAGCATTTACGTATAGGACATAGTATGGTGTGCCTAATAACTACTTATTACATTACTTTAAGGTAATATATACGCCACTGTCGTCACGTGCCGTCGTCAATGATCACAATTTCCACAATAATACTAATTTACAGTTGCTGCCATGTTGTCACCAACTGAGGTTACAGCGGCAATGGAGATGTCTTTTCAATATATGTACTAACTATGTCACGTAAATATTCAGTAGTACCATCGGGTTCTCATGATTTTATCGCCCGACTGCTGCAGTAGTTATCTTTCATTAACTTTGTGGAATATTAGCTTCGTTATAAAATGTTTATTTGGTAAAATTAAAGGGAACTTTCTATCGTAATCTATAATACAGTATCCAATAATTTCTTTTTATTGTATCTGAACTTCTGAACTTGTTTTAGGGTTGGTGTTGGATTTTGCATGTATTTAATTAATTGTTTCTTTGTTATATTTCCGGTAACTCAAAAGGTGATTTTATTATGAAATTGTACAACATCGGGACTTCGAGTAATAACAATTGAAGCATGTAAATGCTACAAACGTAGTGAAATACAAATTATTATTATACTGCCAAACAAATTTTCACCGTGTCGTTGATTCACGCAGCGCTAAAGACTTCTCCTACCATTCCCGCAGGAGCTATACGTAATGAGTTTTGAACACTTTATTTTAAGTATCGTACACTTTTATTATTGAGATTTATTCCGCATCGGCACTGTTCTAAAAATCAGCACAGATGGCTTTTGATGCTTTTAACATTAAGAAATAGGAAATTACACATTATTATAAATATTATAGAAAAATTGACGTTTAGATTTCAGTAAAAACTGAGAAAACGAGAGATAAAAATATCTATTACGTTTTAGACTTAAAAGTACAGCTTCAGAGCCTGTGATAGTAGTAATTCGCGAATAAGTACTTTTTTATCGTAGTTGTGTTAGATATGGCAACGCGGTTAACCCTGTCTGGTTATTATTTTCCACATAAGTCACTAAAATTCTCATACTTGGAGCATCCATTATGAAACCAACGAACACATTTTAACCAGTCATCAGTGTTTGTTTTTTTGAAATAATTTTCAACACACCCAGTTCATTCATTTTCGTCCCATTCCTCTATAGAATCATCACTTTCTTGTAAAATCAGATTATCTTCATCCGAATCCGAAGAGCCTTCTAACTCCGTCTTTCTCGATGTTTTAATTTGTTTTTTCGTTGGCATAATTGTTTGTTTTTTGACTCGCTTTTTTCCTTTTGCCAAATAATTTGTTCGGGTGTGTTTAATATGGTTGCTAGTTGTCTACCGCGTTTTTTAACCGATTATTATTTTATTATTATTTCCCCTGAGGCTGGCCCCTTACGGTTCCTTGCACTGCGACCTCTTCGGTCTATTGTGCGCCTCGGATGTACTCTCCTTTTATGTGAGCTCTGTACTTTTAATGAAGTCCAGAATTTCCTCTATTGGTAGTTTGGACAAATCTCCTTGGAGCATTTTCTCCTTCCCGAGAATGCTGTGACGACTTCTTGTGAAAGCCTCACAATGTAGCAGAAGATGAATTGGAGTTTCCTCCGCCTCTGCACATCCTCTGCATAGTGGGTCTTCTTCTAGTCCCATCGTATACAGGTGCTTTTTAAGCTGGCAATGTCCTGTTATCAGTGTCGTTGCCAGTCGTAGCTCACCTCTACTCATTCTGAGTAGGGAGTGGGTTCTTCTGTCTGAGGGTTTCTCCAGTAGGACTTTAGAGTGGCCCTGTCCAGGAGTCTCCCTCCAGTGTTTCGTATGCCATTTCGTTAGAAGTGACTGTATCTCTGTATCTCTTTGCCATTTCATAAGGAATGACAAAGGCTGGTTCTGGTCCAATGGGTCTTATTTTGCTGCCCTCTTTGGCCAGACCGTCCGCTTTTTCGTTCCCTAGTATGTCGGCGTGAGCTGGCACCCATACCA
This sequence comes from Malthinus flaveolus, assembly GCA_950108345.1. Taxonomy (NCBI): domain Eukaryota; kingdom Metazoa; phylum Arthropoda; class Insecta; order Coleoptera; family Cantharidae; genus Malthinus; species Malthinus flaveolus. The sequence goes on from OX467286.1 coordinate 13,777,188, forward strand.
GGTTGACGATGTTTTTCCCCCCTAGCTCGTTCAGCCTGCGGATGCAGTCCGTTACTAGTCCGGACCGCCTTACAGTGGTGTAAGTTGATTTGTACGAAACGAATCATCTTACCTTACATTAAAGATGTTAATGGGAGAGGTTCCTCTGTGGGCTCCTCAACAGAGGGGCTGGATCGGCTTCCTGGGTCTCCCTAGTCTTGCCGATCTGTTTGAACGTCACTCGGTTGAAGTTGACGTATGGCCGGTGTTGTATGTCCGCCAATTTGTCCCAAGAAGTTTGGTCCATTAGGACAATCAATTGTTGTCCCTTTGGATCCACCTTCTTGTCCACCACCCGCCAGTTCTTGGTCTCGATGGCGTTTTGCACTCCAATCCTGGACACTACTTTTTCCGGTTCCTCGGGAGGTCCCGGGATCCAGGTTAAAGCCCTTATGGGCTTTGGGAGGTTCTTAGCCTCGACAAAGCGAAGCTTAGCACACGGCTAACCAGTCACAAGTGTGCTGGTCAGCGCAGTTGATCCTCAGTGCCCCATCTTTTTCTGAAACCCCAGAGAACTTAGGGTGTATGGCACCCTTCGTCTCGTCGATTTTTTTAAGGATTCAGGACTTGATTAGTCCCGTCTCCTCTTCAGTGAGCTCACTCTCGAGATCTTGATGTGCGATTGCCATCTTGATCTCGGTCATGGCTTCCTTGAACGATTTGGTATCCTTATTTGGTCCCTTCGCTTTTTTTGGAGGGTTTCTTACGCCCTCTTTTGGTGTGCTGTCATCAGACCGGTGTCTCTTAGGAGTCCCAGTCTGATTGACAGTTCTTTGAGGTGTGCGTTTGAGGGGAGACTTATTGCCTCCCTGCTCCCTCAGATGTTTCAATTTCCGGCGCTGTGCGCCAGAAAGCGGTTTTCGGGTCCCGGTGGTCATTGACCCGGTCCCCGTTGAGTCCTTCTTAGAGTCCTCTTTTGGTTTTGTGGTTTGTTTTGTTTCATTGTTGTCCATAATTGATCCCACGAGTACCGGGGCTGTGATGGTCACCCGTGCTCTGCCCCAATCCACGCACGGGAAGGCTAGATACAATGGGGTGGCGCCCGGTGCCCCAAGGTTGGAACCAGTAATGACTGGACTTCTACCCAGCCACGCATCCCTTTGGCCTGGTCCCCCGCCGTAGGATTTAGGTTTGTGAGGTTGTCTCCTCTTGGTTCGGGCGGTTAAGCCAGAACCCCCCGTCCTCCGTACCCGCGAGACATGACCACTGACAGCACAGAAGGATTGGTCTAACGACAGTGGCCTCCGAAGATAAACTAGCAGTCGGCATCGTTAACCCCGGTGCAAACCCTTAGCCACGACACTACAGCCTTTTTTTAACCGATACTGCTGTACTTGTTTTTGGAACTGGTGAAATTTCATCCAGTAGTTTGCTTGGTGTAATTTCGGTTTGATCTCAAGTATCAGGATAATGAGAACAACCTGGTTGAGGTGAAGTACTACGAGCTGAAGTAGCAATTTTACGTGCGTCAGTTTTTTCCGTTGTAGAGTTTTCATTAGACATTGGGGTATCTGTCGAGTTAACCTCCATTGCAATTGACAAGTAGACGTAGTCCGGCAGTGCGGCTGGATTAAATGGTAGAATACCAGTAGCTTTAAAGCCGGACATGCCGTTCTCAACGGTTGCAGATTTACCCCATGAGCTTCCCAACACTTTCCCGAATTGCAACGTCGTTAATTTTCTATTTGGATTTGTCTTTAGAAAATGATTGCAAGCAGCGTATTAATGGTTTTTTAAAGATTTAAAAAACGACCGGTCAAGCGGCTGAAGATATCAGCCGTATTTAATTTAATTATAATTTAACTATACCTAATTTAATTAGAATTTTGAAACTCATTTCTATAGGTACAGACTTAACCTGACTAGACGAAATATTCGGGACGTTAGTAATCCTTTCAAACTTTCCGATGGCGAATTTACAAAGGTTTTTCGTTTATCAAAACATTTTACCTGTTCCTGTGCAATTTATAGTTTCTGCAAACTTAGATCACAAAACATTTATTTTGGAACTTTCAGATAGCTTGGATTTGCCCGATAAAATTATTTTGTTTTTTTCAATAAAATGCAATAAATCTTCGTATTGCTTGAGCGTTGTTTTTGACAATCTCTTAGCCATTTTAATATAAACGTGTGACTGTTGCAACTATTGAAACACAAGGGTGTTATAACTAGTCTCCAGCAGGGTCTCAATCGCTTTTAAAATTGATAACAAAGCAGACTCAACATCCTGTGATATCGAATACCACATTTCTATGGAAGTGTTAAGTTGGGTGTTATAAACGCGTGTTATCTCAACACAACACACGAGTGTTATTTGTAACACGGATGATACAGAATAGGACTGAATGCTTCACGGTGTTACGATTCATTCCTGTAGCACGATTTATAGATACACCTTCCGCTTTTCTAATCGAAACAACAGGATGTCGCTTTAAAAATGAGTGAAGCCAATCGTAGCCTGCTTTCCCACCATCCTTATCTCCTCAGCAAGTTTAAATGCCCATGTTCTTACAGAGTCTCGATCAGGTGCAAACCCAAATTGCCGCAATTTTTTAATGTGTTTTACTAATTTTATTTCTGCATCGTCTCCAAAACATGAAGGACCAAGTCTGTTTTTATTTGTATCATATTTTCTTATCCGATCCTTTAATGTCGACTTTGGTATTCTAAAATTTCTAGCAGCCTTATTAATTCCCAGCTACTATTTCTAACACACTCAATTGCATTTTTCAGCGATTCAGCACTCCATTTTGCCCGATTATCGTTTTTTCTTCTATAAATTGTCGGCATTTTCTGCAACAATTATTTTTGTGTGTTTTATTCGTCATAAATTTATTTTTAATGTTGTCGGTTACACTCTCACAAATGTGGTCGGACTCTCCCTTAACCCGTAGCTACTGAGGTCAAATCTTTTCACGTAACTACTGAGGTTAAGTGGTTAATTAAGGCTAATGGAAACTAAGGGCTAATAACGTTGTAAGGGTTTTTAAATAAATTTCAACAATTTAGATGAGAAAACAAAACGGAATACTAATTATTTATTTTTTATAAAATTATCACAAAGATATTATTTTTCTCATTTTTGGCATTCTAAAAAAAATTAAATTATTCAATAACCTAAATAGGTTAACAACACTCTAAACGAAAATACAAATTCTAACAAAAAAATTTCAATACGAGGAAACCTACTCCATATTTTCAGTGCAGCGTTTGCATATTTTTCTAGAGCACGAGAGACAAATTGGTTTCTGGCACTCTGTACATAAAAATTTGGTTTTTCTGTGCAACCTAGAAGGACACAATATTTCCTCTTCTAAAATAATTTCTTCGTCAATAGGCCCTTCTTCCTTATTATTTAGGATTCGACTAATGAGTTCTTACTTCTTTTTGTAATTTAGGGTTTCTGAACCTGGGTTCCAAATGGTCTTTAACGAGAGATTTCGCCAAAATTTTCATAAAGTTACTTCGCCCCAACTTCGTGCGTTGTTCTTGTAACAATTGTGAAGGATATAGGAGTTTACAGGTGACATAAATATCTATAATTCTATAAAGTACGGCCATGGTCCACCTTTGAGTTCGGCGACTTGTTCCATATATTGCACACTTTTCATCTAAGGAATCAACCCCACCTTTTGTGTTATTGTAGTACACTATAATTTCAGGTTTTTTAGTTTCAACATCGTCGGAAATAGAGTGATGCATAGAAGACACTAACAACACAACCTTTCTTTTCTTTGGCACATTCGATAATAAAGTTACATCTTTGGTAAACCCATACATGCTTGAGTGTGGTTCTCTTTTTTTTGCCAAAAACTAATGGTACCTCCCTTTTATTTTTTTTTACAACGTGCCAACATACGTTAGTTTTCGGCTTTCAATTCTTCAACCACTTGTAAAGACAAGAACCAATTGTCGGCGGTTATATTGCGATTGGTACCGTAAATTGGCTCTGCTAAACGCATTACAGCTTGAATAGGTATATTCCAGTTTTTCTTTTGTATATCATTGAAAGGCATACCATATATTTCCAGAATATATGTAAGCATTATATTATGCGTAGCCGGTTCTAGCATCCGTAAGCATCATTATTTTGAGGCCATACGTAGTCGGTTTATTGGGCATATACATTTTGAAACGACAGCGCCCTCTAAAGCCCACTAACATTTCGTCTATGCAAGCACATGCCCCAATTGAATACAATGATTGTGAGTTTTTTATAAATTTATTGAAAATCTCACTGACTGCTGCAGTTGGATCTGTTTTCTTCTTTTCCATACGATCGTCGGGATTGTCAAATCTAAAATGCTTCAGTAACATGATGAATGATGAATCTTTTTCGGCTCATAACTGCTCGAAATGTATCTCTTCCAGTGCCGTTTGTAGCAAAGAGCAATTATTATGATTCATGATTAGACTTAAATACAGCAGAATACAATAAAAGGCCAATTAAAGCCAATCAGTTGCATCCGTGTCTTTCAGTTCGGTCCTTTTCTGGTTCTTGTAAGTTACAGCTGCTTTTCGAAGTTTTATGTTAGTCCATCGAACCACAAGCGAGATCATTTGTTCATCAAATAGCTTGAGGACCTGCAGATTTGATTTTTTGAGTTGCACTACGTAAAACCGGAAGTATTGCGATATTATGATGTTGTGTTGAGGTGTTCTTACAGACCGTGTTGGTGGCGTTAGTGCCCATTTCATACGATTTTTGCCATAAGCGTATTTTTTTAACTTGATTTCTTCGACATCACTAGCTTCTTCTATTACATTATTCCGAAGAAGAATTATTATCTTCGTTTACTTCATTTTTGTTTTCGTTATCCAAATCTTTCTTATCTTCTTCCCTATCCGATTCTTCTGAAGCCGAGTTATGTTCGCTTTCAATGCATTGATCTAAATTTCCTTCGTTTCCACTAAAATCGCTATCTAGTTCGTTATACCAGGAAAGCACAATTTTTCTTCATAATTTTTATCTAAAACATTAACAACCCTTTGCTTTGATGTACTTGGTACTTGAGGTATGAACCTCAAGTCCGCTTCTGGAGAACCTTATCTGACACAAGAGGGCAGTAACCCAAATTCCAAGAAGCGTTATATCTGTTTTCTTTCTCTATGAGAAAATTTTGCTCGAGCAGACCTCTCAAGGATCTGCCCATTGAAGGGGCAAGTGGATGAAGGTGTTAAGTTACATTAATACAAAAATAGATTTTTGAATAAATTAGGGTTTAATAAAACGGGCTGGCATTTTTTAACAACAAGTAGTGTACAACTTTTGGTTTTTTGAATTAGTAGGGACAGTTTGTACATTTTTAAGCAAGTTTAGATATTTGTTTCCTGTTTTGATACGAATTCTAGCGAGCTCAATATTTTTAGGAGGCAAATAGTTTTTAGATGGGGGATTTTTAAATAATGAAACTTTTTTAAAAGTGGTATACTCATCGTATGATTCTTTATACAAGTATCTACCAAACTCTTCAATGCGAATCTATTTTATACCGTCTCTAAAATGAACTTTTTCGTTCTATAAATTATTATTTTTTGTTCAGTCCGATTTTATTTGCTAAAGTTATCCACATCGCAAAAGTAATTTTCCATATTATTCGCAGTAGACTGCTTGGTACATTCAGATTTGATGATTTATCTGTACTGTTCTGCAGTAAATACGATGCTGTGTCTTTAAGAACTTTTTCTAGGCGTCCGAAATCAAGATCCGAATCTAAAAAAGTGCAGGTGTACTAATGTAATTTTACAAAAATGTAATTTTACAAATCACACGTCAAAGTATTAAATCAACAGATGTAAAATAGCACGTGTAATTAAAAAAAAATAACAAGTACAAGCACAGGTAGATAACGAATATCAGGTAACAAAAGTAAGGGCAAGGTTATGACTGACCCTGGCGCTATTGTGTATTCGTATTGTAATTAGGATGTTACTATACTATTCTTTGGTAGCAGAAACAACTCGTTTGTCAAAGTGACTAGAGGTTTTAAAACGATTGTAAAACCCAATGTCGCCTACAACCACTAGTCGACGTCAACTAATAGTCGCTTCGACCATTAGTCGAGAACACAAATGTAAAACCGGTCCTAAGATTTTTCCTTGTATTCACAGTTTCACAAGTTTGAACAAAATTGCATAGCATCTGCCAACCTCTGCACTACCTCTACCGGCTACATCTTCAGTCCAAGTTTGCATGACAGATTTATGCCCTTCAGTAGTGATGACGTGTATGCCTAAGTTGTAAAACCAATTTTGGCGGAGGTAAAACGCTTTTGAAGTAGTAAGTTTCGGTAAAGGCACGGTTTGTTGCAGATCGACCATTATATCGCATTGACTGCCCTGAATCGCATTTGCTGCATGTATCACTATAACTACTTCGGGTTTGATGTCTACTTCCCTGATAACTAATAGGATTTCTTCTTCGAGACTTTGATCTTCCTCTTGAATAACAATTGCGGCTAAAATGGCCAAATCGTCTACTTTTAAAGCACTTATTTTTCCCATTGGTGTATTTTGACTATGAAGAATCTTGCACGTCGCTATTAATCGACGTAATTGTCATAACGCATTCCCCACTCCCATTTTTCTTATCTGCGGCTAGCGGCTTCCCAATTCAATGCCTGGGCGCACCCCTTTTCAAAAGTCAAGTCTTTCTTTTAAGAGCATTGTGCGCAGATGCGTACTTTTTACTCCAAACACACAATAGTACCTTAACACTCGAGGCAAAAACTCTCCCAACTTACAGATAGCGGCCGTCGATTTCAATTCGACAACATAATCATTAATGGATTGTCCTGCTTTTTGGTCCTCCTTATATTTATAACGATCGGGTATTTCGTTCAAATCAGGTTTAAATTCCCCTGCATAATCTTAATCAGTTGAATGAATGAATTTATTTGTTTATAATAATACAAAGATTGACAATTTGAAAAAAAAACAAAAAATAAAAACAACAAAACACACTTTTAAACCGCCCCAAACCCAACTCCAAAACCAGATATCTAGATACTAGATTTACCCACCAACTCCAACGTAAAATTAAACAGCGCTTCAGCCCCTGCTAGCTCGATAATAGTTAGTTTGTTATGCACCGTGTCTACTCCCCGAAAATGTTTGTCTCTTACAGAGTCCAACGCCGGGCAGGACTGTAAGCAATGAACCAGAACCAGGTCTCCGCCTGTTTCCGCACCACAACACACGCACCTCTCACCCTCCCTTAACATTACACAGCTATCCTTGTATTTTATATTTAAATATTTAGCATTTGAGGTTCTAAGTCGGCACACTAGGTTTATCACTACCGACGGAAGTCGAAAACTCAAGTAGGGTTCCGCGCCGACGGTTGTTTTTATTTCCTTGTATAAGGTATTGTACGATGATGCCTCGCTTCTCTGGACATCTGAAGCAAAGAGCAAAGTGCGGTACGCTTCCACCATCCTCTTGTAGTCTGACGCAATTAGGTTTATTCGATCCTCCTTCAGCAGATGGTCGTAATTAATTTTGCACAGTATACCACGAACCTGAGTGACCCAGTTATATTTGTCTTTATTTTGTTTCCAATTGTCCAATATCCATAGGCGCATCAAGCATATTCGAGGGTATCTGCTCTCTTCCATCTGCAAGATCTTACATAACCAATTCAACACCATCGCAAATATTTTAATTGCCAGATGTTCGAGTCCAAGCTCCAATCGTAGCACGAAATTTGCAGTGCCTCTAGGCAGTAACAGTAACGATTTAAAGAAAATTGTTTGTACTTTTTCTAACTCCTGCATATATCTCAAACCCCAAATTTCGGCCGCATATAGAGTCGTCGGTTTAACGATGCTGTCGAACAATTTAACTTTCCCATCCCAATTCTCCATTCTCGATTTATAAATTATACTTTTAATTCTTGCCATGGCTCTTTTACCCTTATTAATTGCAAGGTTGGTGTGATTATTGAAAACTCCCGTCGAACTAAAAGTAACACCTAGATAGTTATAAGAGCTTACTTGCTCTATATGTACGTTGTCGATTTTTAAAGTAACGGGAACACCCGGTCTACCCCCTTTTCTAAATATCATAAATTTGGTTTTCGACGTATTAATTTCTAAACTATGGGCAACGAGGTATGCGTTAAATAGATCGAGCTTTCTCTGGGCATCGTACGAGTTGTTAGCCAGCATAACCATATCGTCGGCGTACGCTAGAAGCATGATGTCGTTGTGTCCGTCTATATCAACTCCCTGCATTCCTTTTTTTCTTAAAAAAACTTCAATGTCGCTCAAGTATAACGCGAAAAGCAAGGGACTCAAGATTTCACCTTGAAGGACACCTTTTGTTATCTGTATTTCCGACGTGTGACCCTCGTTTGTGCGCACCCTCATCACGGCTTGTCCATACAGATTTTTTAGGATCCGAATCAATTTGGTAGTTACTCCTGCCTCGTATATTTTCTGCCAGAGCTTGGTGTGTGGTACCGAGTCAAAAGCTCGCTTAATGTCCACGAAGACTGCAAACAAATTTCCAGACTTTAATCGAATTCTATTGTGTATTAAAGTTGTGAGCGTAAATAAATGATCGTTGCACCCACGGCCCTTCCTAAAACCCGCCTGGTTCTCTGGGAGTATAGAGTTAGATTCTACCCACCACGATAGCCTGTCGTGAAGGATTTGCGTAAACAGTTTCACTATTGAGTTGAGCAAGGATATCCCTCGATAATTGAGCACGTCATCCTTATCTCCTTTCTTAAAAAGCATAACCGTCTCTATTAGACATATTGGCACTATTAGACATAGACCTTGGGCATATTTCGGTCTCAAATACCCGATTAAAAAATTTCAAAATAAAATTTGTCCACTCCGGAGTTAAATTTTTGTAAAACTCACTTTTAATTCCATCGTATCCGGGACTTTTGTTACTTTTGCACTTTTTGAGGCTTATTGTAAGTTCGCTAACGGTAATTTATCTATCCAACTCCGGGTGCAAACAGTCATGCAGGACAATGTCACATTTTGCCTGGTTAGCATAGTAATTGCAGTAGAAACGCTCCCATGCAGCTTTAGAAATCTCATTATGTGCTATATTTTTGTTGTCAAAACCTTTAACTGTCTTCCAGAAGTCTGCAGAGTTACGAATGTTTTTCAATTTATTGATTTGATTTTGGTAGTAGTTAGTTCTTTTTAGAGCAATTATATCCTTGTAACTTTTTTTTCTCTCAAGAAACAGCTGTAGATCCGTTTCGGCAAAGCCACTTCTGATCCATTTTCTATGAGCACTACGCATACAAGTCTTCGCTCGAATACATTCCGAACCGAACCACGGTTTATTCTTGAACTCAACCCTCCTAGGCATATTCTTTTTAACTAAGTTACATTTTTCTGCCGCTAACGTAATTTGATCAACCAACGTTCTATTCCATACGCTTACATGTTCATATTCTAATTTTGGCAAATCCATAAAGCTACCACGATAATCATCCTTCTTCTCATCGTTCCATACGTAGACATCACTTCTAAGCACATTTTTTATTTGAAGTTTATTGTTACCTACTGACGCAACGATAGGTAGGTGGTCCGACGTCACTATGAAGTCATCCACAAGAAAATCCCAGTTATTATCTATTATGGATTCACTTATCCATACGGTATCGATCACACTCATACCAACATGCGAGCGAAACGTGAACAGTCCTTGCTGATCAGAATGGCTTCTCCCATTAAGTACGATAAGACCATGATTTTCCATTACTTCAATTAGTAGTAAACCATTAGAGTTTACCGAAGTATCCAAAGAACTCCTGCCGCAGGTCAACGCCGACATTCCTGTTGTGGACTCCTCCTCATATTGGTTTAGCAGCCCGATCCTAGCGTTAAAGTCGCCCCCAAGTATTAGGTGATTATTCCTGGTAGTCGATTTGATTTCTCCTATAGTTTCTTCGAGCTCCCATATCGCATCTTTGTAAACCAGACCAGTGGATATGTAAACATTTCCAACTAACCACTTATAATTCTCTAATTCAATTTCGACAAATATCGATATTTGACTCTGATAAATCACTCTGAATGGAATATTCTTTTTTACAAGAATTGTTATTCCACCGCTTCCGCGACCGCGATCCTTGATTTTACTAGCAGGTACGTTGACGTAATTGTAATCTTTCAATTGATACGGTAGATACAGATCAACATTCTGAAGCCATGTTTCACAAAAGCATAATATATCATTGTCGTTTAGTTTTTCATACTGACCACCGTCGCTCAATCTGCTGATATTTTTCCATCCTTGAACATTAAAATACAAAACTTTCAGATTCGGAGTGTAATTCAAATTTTTTAGCGCTAGCTTTCCAGTTTCCAAATTAGTCGTATCCGTGTTGTCTGCGTTAGTCGTCATCATTTTTATAGCTGTAACATTGCTTAGTTTTTTTGACCAGTATTCGGAGTTACTTGCCTCAGCTGGAGTTTATCGCTTGTGTCGCACCAGTAGTACCACTCATCGTTCACTTGTAATTTTTTGTAACCAACTCTGGTTCTGCTTCCCTGATTTCGTTGTTCTCTGGCAATTTTACGGATTTCTGCTTGGATTATTTGCTCTTTTTTAGTCAAGTCGCTTTCTATATAAATGTTTTTCCCCTTAAGCTTGTTTTTGTTTTTCAATACACTTAATTTATCCTCCCAATTATTTAATTTTACTAGTATCGGCTGTCTATCAAAGTTTTTACCAATTTTTATTGACGAGGATATTTTAATATCGAGTCCTAGTTCGCTTTGAATAAGCTTCTCGGTTTCTTCTTTGAGGTTTTGTTCATCCATGTTGCAGCCCGATATAACGATATTATTTCTTTTTTTGTTTCTCTCTTCATTCTCTAATTTCTGTTCCAAAATGCTTAACCTATACTTCATATCCTTTTTCTCTTTTTCCCACTTTTCCTCTTTTGTTTTAATTTCCTCCCGTAGTAGTTTGATTTCATTCTTGTTTGCTACTAACTCCGATTTTATATCCAGCATCATATTCATCATAGCCTCTCTAAACTCTGCCATTTCTTCTTCAGAAGTTCTTGTTTTACGCTTTAGTGGGGGTCTCGAATGCGGCTGGAGGAAAACCTCGTTATCGCTGTCTTCAGCGCCACTTTTATTTTTATTCAGGTAACGGTCCATATTTCCTCAATAATTGGTAACAACAAATATAACTTGCAACGTCGCCTTTATTGATATCAACGTTCGTACGTTTGTTTTATCTACAAATAACCTTCTTATTACTAAACTCGTCAATAATATTCTCACCAAATTATTCTTTTAATGCAATTTTTTTCAATGCGGAACGTCGACACCGCTTTAAACTTCCATTCGATAATGCAATCACTAATTAATTAACAATGATAACTCAAATACTTTAATAAATTTATTCACAAAGTAATCAACAAACTCTAACGCAGCGATTAATCTTAATCAGTTCGTTATACGCTTTCGACAAGAACGTAATTGCCACTTTTTAAAATGTTAAAATCCATCATCGTCGTCGCCAAAATGTTATTTCATATTCATATTAAAACTACACGTGATTTAAATACTTTCATTCACGCATTTCATGGATATCGTGGTGCCATTAAGTACAACCTCTTAGTAGTAATGTGCAGTTACCATCTTATTTCAATACAGAACAAGATAATATACATATTTCTAAAAAAATACAAAAATAAATGAATTAGCCATTAGCGAGAAGACTAAGCGTCATTTTGAAAAATGTAACAAACAAAAATTGTTGATTTTACTGTGATTTATCATGTGGTTTAGTTATCCGCCACCTCCTCTCCAATTACGATTACGCCTACCACTTCCACGAGAGGTCCTCCTAGGGTTTCCTCTAAAGCCCCATCTACCTCTACTCTCTTGAGAAGCCTCCGTAGCCTTCTCTGACAAGCCGCCACTGCCGAACACCTATCTATGGAAGGCGCCCATCAAAGTATTCTTCTACCATATGAATTCGATCTACGTTGAGGGTATATTTTTCCCTCTCACTATTAAAATGAGGTTTTTTTGCTGGATACTTTTTAGGACGAGCCGGCTTCTCTGTAACTGTGTTCGAACTGGCGTCTACCCCGTTCCAGCCACGATCTAGAAGCCTGTCTTTTTCGGGCCGGGGTAACGTGAGCCATATTCTGGCAAGCTCTCGGCTACTTCACAATATTTAGATGATTCTACATGTTTGCGTCTACACCAGTCAGTGATTCGAGTGATTCGCTCTCAACCACCAGTGTTGCCAATTCTTACGAATATATATATAATTAATAGTTTTCCAAAATTAACTGTTGTTTCCCGCTTGCTTTCTTTTTTTTTATCCCTCCACTACAATTTACAATACAATTTTTCAGAGAAAAATACATACATAATACATACAATAAAATCACAATTAAACTATAGATATCAAAAAACTTATATATTACTACAAAAACTATAAAACTGGTACCATATCGGAATGTTTCGATGGAAAGCGAACTTGTTTTCTCGATTTTTCTGGATTGGCATCGCGAAGCGTGGAGAGTCTGTAACAATCGTGATTTTGAATGATAAAAAGTTGCCACGTTGGGCGTTAATTGTAGTGAATCGCTTTTTTGGGGTTCCAAAGTTCTTTGTAGTATTTATGAAATTGTAACAATACGCTCTTTTTTCTTACTGAGTAAAATGCTTATTCTGATTAATTACAAGGGCGCCAGAGTGTTTTGAAGTTTAACACCCAAACTAGCTTCAGTCGATATAGCAGTAAACACACTCAGGTCGTTAAAGCAGCAGAAAAAACACAGTTCAAATTATAAGTGAAATAAACTGGACTAACTCGTCCACAACACATACATAAAACTAAATAAATCAAAATACACCAAAAAGACAGGAAATACCAAAATAAATCAAATACACGAACATACACAAAAATCATTAACGGGAAGCCGCTAATCCGTTGCACATTTAGTTTACTACCCTTCGTAGTCTAGCAACGTATCCTCGTCTCCCGTAAAACACAAAGAAATAGTAATTCCCAGATTCTCAACTCGGACAAATACTGGCGGGTTTCTGGAAATTATCAGTACAAAAACTTAACAGATCTTACTCTTAACTATCCTTCCTACGTCGCCCTTACGGCCGTATCTAACACAATTAACCACCTCCACACGATGGTCTCCGCTTCTAGAGCTTAACGCCTTCCCCCATTGACCATCCACGCAGCAGTTTGACCTCCCGAAACGACAGTTTATACTCCGTTGAACTTATGGGTTCACATTCTTTATTTGACCAATGCGAGCTGATCAATACTGGTTAATTTCAACCAGTTTCGATTACTATATTGTCTTTATTTAAATGGTTGCATTATCGCGCGTCTTCACCGGCCGACTATTTTTTATCTACATCGGAGGGTTCGCGTGTTCAAAATCAGTGATATTAATAACTGTCTCAACTGGACCGTTAATGCTAAATGTCTCTATTTTGGGTTGACACTTTAATCAAGCACACCCGCGGACAATTAAATCCAACTACTAATGGTGGCTTTCCGAGCCAGCACTTTAACTTTGTTTGAATTCGATGCGTACGAACTTATTTTAATTTCGACCGGTTCGTACTTTGCACGAAAACTAATTATTCACTTTACTTATTCTTGACTGTTACTAGAGACCCTTTTTCCAGGACTTTACTTCCTGGTCTCACTCTTTCACCGTACTTAATTTAGATTCTCCTTTGTTGGGAATCTTTTCCCGTGCACTCTACACTTTTTTGGAATCCCTTGAATCACTAATTTTCTCCTTGGAGAATATTTCCCCAACGCACTACTCGTTTAAATTTTACTTCTGTAATCTTTTTTATCGCGACCAACTTTCGTTGAATGGTCTGGGATTACTTAACTTGTCTCTTTGGGAGTCTTAAGACAACTTAACTTCTCCCTTTGGGAGTCTTATGACGACTTACTAATTTAATTAACACTGCCGGCTAATTCGGCTCGAATCTACGCCCTTCGACGCGCGCGATTGGCTTTTGCCTTATCAACCCGAGCTACTTAACGAATCAGAGCGCTACTTATTTAAGTCACTTCCCACGTCTCATTTTATGAGTTTGTTTTTCATGGACTCAAATATCCTCTGAGTTCGCACTTTCTTAATTATATTTCTACGAAACTATAAAAGATATGCTGAGATAATATGCGTTCTAGAGAATTCGACTTGTTTACTAGTTTGTACTGATCGTTTCTAAGAACTATTCTTATCGCCTTATTTGCGACCTCGTGCTGTTACTATGTCAAAACAAATTTATCTCAATACCAAAATTTGGGGTCGTTACAAGTCTGGTGTTACCTTTTTCGTCTCCGTATACTATAAAGGCTGGCTTTACTATCTATTGAAATAATTTGATGTTTTCCCTTTATTGCCACTGTTATTGTTTTATCCGCTCGAGACATTAGTGGGTATGGTCCGTGGTAAGGTGCCTGCAAAGGTTTACGCGCGGCATCGAATCGAATAAAAACGTGCGAGCAATCATTTAAGTTCTGTGGAACGAACACAGCATTATCACTTTTATGACTTACCGGACTTTTCGCTACAATGTTTTTAAAATACGCACAAACTCTGACGTGTTGTCAGCTTTGCTGCATTCAAAATAATCACCTGGTAGCCTAAGGTTTACGCCATAAACTAGTTCGGCCGATGTACTTTGAATGTCTTCTTTATATGCAGTTCTAATGCCTAACAATACAGTCGGGCAACACCTCGACCCACGAATTATTTTCGTAACACTTTATGGCTGCTTTGAATTGACGGTGGAACCTTTCAACCATCTCATTTGACTGTGGATGATAAGACGTGATTTTGTGATGCTCTGTACCGGTCAACTTAGTTAGAGGCAGATCCACTACAAAGATTATTAGTACCAGTTTCATATGGCCAGCTCTAAACCGAAACATCCGTCCCGCAAAAGTTTTGCGAAGGTCATCGCTTTATGGAATTGGTTGAAAAAAAATTATAAGTATTACTCGAGTTAAATATTCAGCAATTTTTTTGGGAACTCCTAAAGTGTGAATACCTACTCTTTGACAAACACATTAATTTTGCCTTTCCTATATGCAATGTACAGTGCATTTTGCGTGTAATTCTTAGGACGCAGGGTGAGATATTTTCTGTACTTATCCAAAACATTTATTCCCTCACAGTCATTAATCACAGTAAAGACCCTTTGGTATAAGGAATTGTTACAACCTATTATTGAGTACCAGTGTCCTGTACGTCAGCTACTGCCATATGGTATGGTTCTTCTCGGCGACAACCACCGGCAATGCCCATCATCGTGACTATTTTTTAAACAGGAAGTACTCTTCTGTTGACGATTCTTTCATAAACCAGTTTACGTTGTCCCTAGTTAGAATTTTGGACTTGTTTAGGTGATGACCTACTGATTGTTTTAAAAGCGTTTATTTGCATAGTTAGTATTACTTAATTTAATCATATTATTGAATATTCGGCAATATAAAAATTTGGCTAAATGTAGTATATCTATAACTATAATTTTTCGGCTTTTCTGTTATTTTTGGTACGGAGGCTTAGCCTCCGTAGCCTTCTCTGACAAGCCGCCACTGCCGAACACTCAATTTAGTAATCCTGAAATTTTTTGTGGAACATAACACCATAGGAATGTTTTCTTTCGACTATCTGCGCCATCAAAAAAGAAAACAAATTACTAACGAGTTTTATTAACTATTAAAGAAAACTCACAAGATTTTGTTTTGGTTCCATTTCCATTTCCTAGCTTAACCTTAGGCGTAGCCGTTTAGGTGATGACCAACTGATTGTTTTTCAAAAATGTTGTCACTTTGGGATACTTAAATATATCCGCAGCTTCTTTAATCATAAGCATTGATTTCAGCGTAGAGTATTTAGACTACGCTGTCGAAGGATTACTTTTCTTTGACTAAAAATAATTTGTAAGTTAACTAAAAAGAACAAAAACTATGTTAAAAATTGCTCTCTTACCGCATCTAGAAAGTGCGCCAAAAGAATGCATTCATTAACTACTTTTTCTACCTTGTGAAGCTTCCTTTATTCTTCAAATAGTACGTATTCCTTTTCATAACGCATAGAAGATTTTTCTGGAATTAATTTAGTCATTCCTTCGGCACATTTTAGCTCGATTTCGCTCAATTCTTTTGTAGATTTCATAATTATTGAGTCGTCTAATTGCAAAACAGGTTAAAATCATCTTGTCATTTCTCAGAAAATGCAAAAAATTGCTTTTTCGCTAACTGATGTTAGGATATTTCTACAATTTGGACCAGTTATAGAAGAGTTCTATAAATGTTAAAACCCGTTGATTTCAAAGATTGTGTTGGTCCTAATTTCTTGAAATTTGGATATAGCCGTATTTGCAGCGGAATGGTGGGATTTAACCGGTTTTGCATCGGTTATTAAATAAGTCTCCGAACACGTTTCAAATTAAATAAGTTTCTATTAACTTTCCTTTCTTCTAGGTATAAACAACAAAAATATAATTCTTATTTGATTGCATCAGGTACTTCAACAGAATTGGAGCACGTTGTATCCTCTTCATTTCGCCTCATCCTGATGTTGTTTATAATATCTCTATAAATTTGAAGGTTGTCCAGCTCTTCCCAATGTTCCCCGTAATGCTTATGTAAAATTTGTTTAACATCGGTTACCTTTTCTGCACTCACTTGTTTTCCAATGGCAATTGTGAGGGCCTCATTGAAGGTGGGGTTTCCTCTTTTTTCAAAACGGATTTTGATGTTCCTATGTCCGCTCTATAGGCAATTTCGCCTCGTATCAAAATACTGTTCTTTGTCGATTTGTTTACTATGAAACGTTTTGAAGCCATCGACAAAGCCAAGCTTGGCACCCTCCCAGGGTACATTTAACGTGATTAGCCCGGCAAACCAGTCAAAAGTGTGCTGGTCAGCGCAGTTAATCCGTATAAGAGCAGCCTGAGAACTTAGGGTGTACGGTACCCTTCGTTTCGTAAATTTTTTGGAGGATCCAGGATTTGATTTTCCCCGTCTCCTCCTCAGTCAGCAATTTGATCTAGAAAAAAAATACCCGTATTCGTATCATTTATCGAGTATATCATTTTGGGCTTCGTAATGACGTTTAAAATGTGTAATCCTACATATTTGCAAACACTAAAGTCGCTCGTTAAATGGGACAGGCAATTTTGCACTGACCAGAGATTTATAGTCTTCAACTTTAATAAATTTTGTAGCTGTCCCAACTCCGGTTACCCGAAGAAGCCGCACAATTGCGACAGGTAACGCTATTACTTGCTCTTCAGCTTCATTAATAACCAATGCTACATTGTAATTTTTCTCCTCACTTTATGTTCGAGACAGATTTTAGTCTGTCTTTTCGAGTTGGAGGAGCACCAAGGGGAGTGAGTGCTTGTACCGGTGAGTATTCGACCCGAATCGCAGAGGTTCTTAAGCAGGGCTTCGTAGAACTCTTTGGGGATCGAGTTCGACGAGCTAAGCACTAAGCACCGAAGAACACTTGACTTCTTATTTACTACACCCTCAGATATTTCTGGTGGTATCTCTGGATACTCCCACTCGACTTCAATACTAGGTTTATACACATTTTTAGATTCTTTTAAATCTACTCGATTACAGCGAACAGTCGTTCCCGTCTGATCTTTGACAATATATGACCTTGGAAACTCATGACGCCTTATAACTTGACCTGGCTTCCCAGGTTTTAGTCTTATGATTGAATACAGTTAAATCGGCCTCAGGTTCTATGAGTTTTAAATCTTTAGCATGCATATGATACCTATCGTTATAATATGTCTTTCTACTTTCTAACTTATAACTAACATTTTGACATAATTGGGTTTTTAACAAGTTTACAGTTATAGGCAGTTTGGTCTTACACATTCAACCCATTAACAACTGCGATGGGGTATATCCAATATACTTGAGAGGAGAATTTCGATACTGCAACAAGGCATAATTAATGTCTGAAGAAAAACTGCGATCTTCTTTGTTTCTTCTTTCGTACTTAGATCTGTTGCACTCAGGAACACGTTAAATTGTTGTTCAAATAACTTTCAGTGGTCAGCAACATTTCCATCAAGAGACAAGGGTTCTGGTGGTTTAAACAAGTATTCCATTCTAGCTGAATTTTTTCGCCACATTAACCTGACACTATGTATTATTTTTAATAGTCTTTATTAAGGTAGTACTACCGATACCACAAGTGTCAAATGTGTGCTTACTGTAATTTGACTTCCGTCGTATTTATATTTGGCAACGCCGCGTAAAAGCAAAAGAGACAAAAAATACCTTTCAGGTTATCGGTTTGACATGTAATGTTTGTTTACTAATTAAATGTCTGAATCAAACTTATTAAATGGTACAAAACGAATATTTCATTGGAAAAATAAAAGACTCACTGAAAAAAGGTATAAAAAATGTGAAACAAGTAGCATTAGCCGTATTCTGTACATATTTAAATTTCGCGCGCGTCTAACCTTCTTGCCGGCGTTGCCACATGTAAGTTTTTTCTTAATTATTTATTAATTACTCTTATCACGAGCTCTAAAGTTAAGGTTTTATTAATACAGAAAATTCAATTAATTTTTTTCTTTCTATTGATACCAATTTCATAAAAATCTGAACGTCCAATTTTGTGAAATAAAATCAAATCTGTGATTTCCCATAAGGATCAATGTTAAAAGCAAAACTTTTTTAATATTTTTATCTTTTTTTCAGTTCTCTGTAGGCCTCCAAAAATTTAACTGGTTAATTATGATATTATAATGTACCAATATGCCAAGTTTCATTAAATTCTGAACGTTAATTCTAAAACCGGTAGTACTACCTTAATAATAGCGTTACATTTTAAGCGCCACACCTAGCGTGGTTATGGTAGCCATCTTGGTTGCTACTACGCATGGCTACCTCTTAACAGGGGGGAGGGGTGATTTGTAACACATAATAAACTTTCACTGGGAGATGAACTTTGGCATTCTGTACTTTATCCACAACGCAATGTACGACAGAGTTTATTATTTCATAATTTTTCACTCCTTTCTTAAAATCTGAGAGAATAGACTGACTTAGCTTATCCCAAGGAATTTCAAAATTGTTCCAACTATAAGCCGATGTCCCAGGCGAATCGTCGTTTATAGCTGACAAATTTGATACATGAGTTTCTGAACGTAATGGAGATTCTCCTCGAGAAGATAATCGATCTTCAATGAAAGTTTTGGTAGATGCAGTAGAAGACGAACTCTCCACTTGAATGTTGCCAAGTTCAATTATTAGTTAGTAAAAGTAATGTTTCTTTTTTGTTGTATAGCAGCACTTCGTCGTCGTCTATAATAGTTCCATCTGCTTCTAAAATTAAGATCTATTTGTAACCCATCTATTTGTAACTTTTCCGAAGCTACGAAATTACGCTATAATTATTTGACGAGTTATTAATTAACTTTTACCTTTTAAAATCAAATTTGTGTATATCCTCCTCTTCCTCCTCCCCCGGAGGAATTTTTTTAATTTACCAATCATGTCGACGATTTTAAACTTTTGAATTTGTCAAAGTAATCCCCTATTGTACAAGTATACCTACTTGCCGTATTGTTAATTTTGTTACTTGCGCTAACGTAAGTTTTTCGGATTTTGTGGGATAAGGGTGTTTTTGATGTCGAAATAACCATCTTTTCAATAGTGTTATCGCCATCTTTGAATGGGGTCCTCTCCGCATCGAATTATCCGTTGTAGTTGTAGTGGTGGCTAAGGACGAAGGATCGTTTGACGAAAACTCCTCGTTATTAAACAGCCTTTGCCGTGCGTTACTAAACCATATGTTGATTTGCTTTATAGACAATTTTGTCACTTGTGACAGAGTTGTCTTTGCAGCGCGTGTCGGATATCGCCATCTTAGGGTGTCGACGCTTAGCGGTATCTGTGGGTATGTGTATCTTAGTGGTATCCGAATTTTAAAAATTTAAAATAATAATTTATTGTCACAGTACGTACTACTAATTTTGAACTATTATAAAATTTTGTTCGCTTAGAAACAAGAAACTCGATTACTTCATTAGATATATTATTTGAACGGAGCTTCTAAATAATGAACCGCCGTTCGGTCTTGAAGTCGTACCTTCTGGACCGAACCAAAATAGTGCATCAACACGGCGCTAAAGAGCATCAGAAACGCCGTTTAATTTCTTTTTGAAATTTAATTTAAAAAATGGAGTTTACAACATTTTAAGAAACTTTAATTTTTTTTAAATTAAATTAAAGGTGCACCTATATGGCACCAACAGTACAAAAATTTATATGGATTACACTTTAAAAAATAAGTTATTAAGCTTTAAAAATAGTATAAGATTTCTAAGATTTTCAAATTATCGCCTAAAAGTTTGTCAATTGTAGTCGGAAGTTTCAGGAGCTGTCTAGAATTTTGATAAGTTGGGCAGTCGATTAAAATGTGTCGAACACTTAGTAAGGTGTTACATCGTTCACATGTTGTTGGGTCAGTCCTGTTCATTAGATGTCATTGTGTAACTTTGGTATGCCCGATCCTGAGTCTTGTCAATGTCACTTCTTCATTTCGTTTTTTAATATTATAATGCAGATCTTTTCACTTGAAATTCCCGGATCTTCAAGAACTTCAAGACGGCGTAATATTATGTTAGGCAATTGGCGCCCACGTGCGTTCTTCATATAGTTAGACACTTGCCGCATATTTAAGCCAGTTGCCTCACATAACATTCGTTTTTGCTCATATGTGGGAAATGGGTGAAATCGATTTGCGAACAACCATCCTTGGAGAATTTGCACCGCAAACTCCGGAAGATTACGTCTGTGAAAATGTGTAAATGAAAATTCTTAATATTTTTGATGGGGATGACTTGAACACTTAGTAAGGTGTTACATCGTTCACATGTTGTTGGGTCAGTCCTGTTCATTAGATGCCCATGTGTAATTTTGGTATGCCCGATCCTGAGTCTTGTCAATGTCACTTCTTCATTTCGTTTTTTAATATTATAATGCAGATCTTTTCACTTGAAATTCCCGAATCTTCAAGAACTTCAAGACGGCGTAATATTATGTTCGGTAATTGGCGTCGACGTGCGTTCTTCATATAGTTGGACACTTGCCGCATATTTAAGCCAGTTGCCTCACATAACATTCGTTTTTGCTCATATGTGGGAAATGGGTGAAATCGATTTGCGAACAACCATCCTTGGAGAATTTGCACCGCAAACTCCGGAAGATTACGTCTGTGAAAATGTGTAAATGAAAATTCTTAATATTTTTGATGGGGATGACTTGAACACTTAGTAAGGTGTTACATCGTTCACATGTTGTTGGGTCAGTCCTGTTCATTAGATGCCCATGTGTAATTTTGGTATGCCCGATCCTGAGTCTTGTCAATGTCACTTCTTCATTTCGTTTTTTAATATTATAATGCAGATCTTTTCACTTGAAATTCCCGAATCTTCAAGAACTTCAAGACGGCGTAATATTATGTTCGGTAATTGGCGTCGACGTGCGTTCTTCATATAGTTGGACACTTGCCGCATATTTAAGCCAGTTGCCTCACATAACATTCGTTTTTGCTCATATGTGGGAAATGGGTGAAATCGATTTGCGAACAACCATCCTTGGAGAATTTGCACCGCAAACTCCGGAAGATTACGTCTGTGAAAATGTGTAAATGAAAATTCTTAATATTTTTGATGGGGATGACTTGAACACTTAGTAAGGTGTTACATCGTTCACATGTTGTTGGGTCAGTCCTGTTCATTAGATGCCCATGTGTAATTTTGGTATGCCCGATCCTGAGTCTTGTCAATGTCACTTCTTCATTTCGTTTTTTAATATTATAATGCAGATCTTTTCACTTGAAATTCCCGAATCTTCAAGAACTTCAAGACGGCGTAATATTATGTTCGGTAATTGGCGTCGACGTGCGTTCTTCATATAGTTGGACACTTGCCGCATATTTAAGCCAGTTGCCTCACATAACATTCGTTTTTGCTCATATGTGGGAAATGGGTGAAATCGATTTGCGAACAACCATCCTTGGAGAATTTGCACCGCAAACTCCGGAAGATTACGTCTGTGAAAATGTGTAAATGAAAATTCTTAATATTTTTGATGGGGATGACTTGAACACTTAGTAAGGTGTTACATCGTTCACATGTTGTTGGGTCAGTCCTGTTCATTAGATGTCCATGTGTAATTTTGGTATGCCCGATCCTGAGTCTTTTTACTACTTTTGCTTATCGACCCAAAATAATTTCATTAAAATATATTCTTTTTTCTACTTTATTTATTTCTATTTTTTTTAGGACCTTACATTTATTTTTCAAAAAATTTCTAAATTCGTCTAAGGTAGGCAATTCACCGCTAACTGTCAAAGCCTCCCAAGCTCGTCTCGTATAATTATCTGATTTATTACTCATTTAACAATTCTCAACATTCAAGCCTAGCGTCTCTAGCGCTCTCAAATTTTTATTCAAATTCTCGTATAAAGATCTCAATTCTTTGTGAGATTCCTTATTTAACTTTGGGGTATCAAAAATAGATGAAAGATGGTTATTAATTATCATCTTCTACATCTTGCTACTGATGCAATTTTCTCTACTACCTTTTTTGGTGACATTTCCGGCCAGAATTCGATAGTGGGTCTTCCAAAAATAATATTCTTTTTCCATTTTCAAAGTTTTAGCAAACACTAGTCACTTGCGAACATAAGGCCTTCTAGAATATTTTGCTGCTGTTGTGATTATGTTAGTTAATGATGTTGTGCACGATTTTCTGACCCTTCCTTACCAAAATTTTATTATCCGCAGGACTCAAAAAGAACGCTGTTTCGTCGCAATTAAATACTCTGTTCCCGGCGTTTAAAACAATATCAAAAATGTTTCTTGCCTCGAGGTATTCTTTAATTTCATTAAACCAGTATTTAATATTTGCTTCTGTGACCCTAGCTCTAGTTCTCGTTAAATTTTGCGATACCCTCTGTGCTATAATAGGATTTCGTTTTAAAGATTCTTTATACCAGTGTTTTCCTGGTCGGTCATCAGTAAAGGGGGTTTCTCTTTTGCGATTTTTTACCAGCATTTGTACGCTATCCAGTAAATGATCCTTGGAAACTGAAAAACCATTTTCCCCCAAATGTAAAATCATATTTTTTCTGCATGCAATGAGGGATACTCCACAAGAAATCTATTCAGTAGGTGGTAAGCCGTGCATGCACAATTTATGTGCTTGTGATTCATATACGTCCACTTCATCGTCGAATAAACCACTCAAAATAACCCCCCGCTTTCAGTAAGTTTGGGTGGTAATACCATCCCTAAGAATATATCGAACTAGTTCGAATAAGTTACAATGGTTGGCTTTTATGAACGAAGCATATGCTGTGCTATCTGCAAAAGCCGTACAAATAATGTGTATAAAACTGTCCAACGTACAAGTGTTGCCAAAAGTATATTTCCGATTTTGAATTTTGATGGGTTTTAAAGATAAAGTATAGTGGTATTTGTATACAGGATACTGGGATCCCTATGTAAATAAGGTCCTTTCTTGGCCCTTTCTCGCTGCACACCTTTCCCTCTCCAATTCTCTACTACGTCTCTATCATCCTCTTCTGAAATTTTCATCTTTTTGCTTTTTTGGACTTTCTTCTTGTGCTTCTTGTGTTACTTCCAACTGAAAAAGTAGAAAAAGTATCTTTGTGTTGGTAGGTTCGGCATGAATATCAGCAGGTGGAACTGTAATAACTATAGGTTGGTTATTGACTTCTTCTTGTGTATCAGTCATATCCAAAAACTCATGAGCTTCATCATATATATATACATAACTGTATCATTAAGACTCGTCATATCCTGATCGGTTTCGGTTCTTTTCTGATTACCGTTTAATTTTCTCCAAAAGTAATATAAATTTTCATCTTCCTTAGCACCACCCCAAACTTCTCCAGAAGAACGAAAGTCGTCTATTTTATTGGAAAGTTCATTTTCCAAAAATTTAAGGAACTCGGGTGAAGTGTTTTGTTTTAGATCTTGAGGCACTGATGGTTTTTCTTCCTTTGTGTTTTTAAACAATTTCTTAAAATTAATATTGTCTGGATTGAAAGGAAATAATCCACAAGATCTAAACCCATTCTCAAATATTTGTTTTTTATTTTTCATATCTTGTAAAGTACTATGCAAAATGAGAGCGAAATCTTCTCTGGTCAATTTACTTCCATTGTTCTCAACACGCCAATTGTGTATCGCTTTTTTCTATTCGACCTTCAATGGGTGAAAAAATGATACGTCCAACGGTTGGAGAATATGTGTCGAATT
This sequence comes from Malthinus flaveolus, assembly GCA_950108345.1. Taxonomy (NCBI): domain Eukaryota; kingdom Metazoa; phylum Arthropoda; class Insecta; order Coleoptera; family Cantharidae; genus Malthinus; species Malthinus flaveolus. The sequence goes on from OX467286.1 coordinate 13,801,556, forward strand.
AGGAAACAAAGCGACTAAAATTATTTCCTTTTCAGCACAAAATTTGCTTAAAGCCATAGTGCGAAGTACGACCATCTACGAACAAAATAATTGGTAATTAAACTTTACTGTCGTTGAGCCATGGGTAGAAAACGTTGGCAATGTATTCATAGAATGACTCTCCAGTCATCTATCCATTTTCAGAACGCCCAACACCCCAAGCTTTTGGCATTTGCAAAATAAGATTTTTTGGGATCCTTTTGTAGGCTACCATTATCATAGGTGGATGCAATTCACCAACGGCACTACACATCACAAGAGTCGTTAAACATTCTTTTTCGTCATTGTTAATAAAATTGTAAATTGCTTTATCCCCTTTCCTAACTAAAACTTTGTCTTCTTTTGGGCTCAATAAAATAGCCGTTTCATCGCAGTTATATATGCGTGTAGGATCCTTAATTAATTTTTTATTTCGTGAAACCATCGTCTTATCTTTTCTTCTGTAACGCTGTATCTTGCTTTAGAAAGATTTTGAGAAACTCTCAAAGCCAGTTCAGGATGCCGTTTAATGAATGATTGTTGTACCTTTCCAGTCATTAGAGTACTTTGGGATTCTCAGTCACATAAAGGTTAAACGATTTGGTGTTCTTGGAATTGCTTACTTACTTAATAAATCTAGAACCTTTTTACACAAGTGTAACTAGTAAAATGTTATATATTTGTTGTACTTCCTAATTCACATTGAATGCATTTTATGATAAAAGGTAAAGAACAGATAATATTATTGTGTTTCCTCGTGGGAATGATTGTATTTTTACAATCATTTCTTTGAATACACTAGAATCTCCATCCGCAATGAATTCCATAAATCGCAGTTTATACATTGTTTCGCTCATGTTAAAACCTTCAACAACCATATCAGGTTCCATAGCAGAAGCTGCCCAATCCAATCAAAAGTGTGCTGGTCAGCGGTTGTTGGAAAGCTTGCCAAAAAAGCTTTCGATTAGTGCAATAATATACAGGGGGTGCCATTTGAAAAAAAATTGTTTTTGACATGATTCAGTTGGCATTTTCAAAAAATCGCACTAATCTCATAAAACTTGATGAAATAGTCCAACACATGCCAAAAGATTTGGCAAAGCTTCAGGAATACATAGGAGAAAGAATTATCAATTTATCTCGAACAGTTTGGAAGTTATGAATTTTCGAGCGGAACCTTGAATTTAAAATTTTTGAACGAGAAAGTGACTTAAGTCAAAAATTGTGACAGGTACGTGAAAACAACCTTGATGAATATTACGCACAATTAAGTTTATAATTCAGAAATAAAATAAAAAAAGGGGAGTTCCATTTCAAAAAACCCAACTTTAGTGTATTTATAACATTGGGACACTCTGTATATAAACGAGACTATTTTTAAATTATGCATTATTGCTGTACGTATCTTTAAAAAAAAAAATCAAGTCGATATTATATCACATAGCAAAAAAGTTATGGGACTTTTTCGGGACCGGGGTCACCCTGTATGTATGATAAAAAATCGAAATAGTCAAGGAGACCATAATCTTCTTTCGGAATTGAAGATTGATAACAGTAACTTGAAAGATATTTAAAAACAACAAACATAACCTCACTACGCCGAAACGACACCGTCGAAACTTCAACCAGATAAACTGTTCGTCGTCAAAGCAGCGTCGTGGTCACGCAGTCGTCCTTGAATATCTCAAATCGTATTCTGCGTTCTGATTGGTTAGTACAGAAAACGTCGTCCTGCCGAAACGACGGTATCTAAACTAACATAACACTTTTGATTGAGACGCGCTATAGTACCGCGTTTAAAAACGTTAGTACTTAAGTCCATAAACTTTTATATTTATGTATGTAATAGCAGGAGTACCTACCTACCACTACATAAACGTATTATATGTACTGTGGTGGGGGTACTATTAGGAGTACTACTCCTGCTATTATTAACAAGATGGAGAAGGAAGCGTATCTTATGTTTCTTAAGCGCCGAGCATCTTGGCGTAATATTTCTGATAGTTGTCGACGACGCGCATTCTTCATCCAATCGGAGACTTGCCGCATGTTTAAGCCAGTTTGCTAATTTTTTTTTTTTTTTTATTATCTCCTAGTTTATTTGTAAGCTGTCCAGTTAAACGTTGAACATTAAACAAATTTTTTGAATTAGCAATACATATTGGACATGAAAGGTGCTGAAGAGGTTGTCCAGCGACTTGCCTCTTATTAGCTATGGCTCGCGTTAGCTTACAATATGGCCAGCTAAACCGAAACTAAATTAAATTAAATTATTACGATAAGTCTATTTATGTAAAAATTCGATAGTTCACTTTTTCTGCACCTCGAACCTGGTTGTTAGGTCTATTGGTTTCCACTTTTTTATTCGTTTTTTGTCTGTGCTATTTGATAACGCGAGGGCTAATTCGTTTGGATGAGCACTTAGTCTATTGATGTATTTTGTGGCGGAAATCACTATTTGTTCTTTTACTGTTTTTATATTTAGGTCTGATCTTATGATCTTATTTGTCACGAACCATGGCGCACTTTGTTTTGGTATCTCTCAATTATTTCGAGGTTTGAGTTTGCGGCTGTGCCCCACTGTTGTATTCCGTAGCACCACACTGGTTTTAACACACTTTTATACACTAGGAGTTTATTTTCGATGCTTAGTTGAGAATTTGGTCCTATGAGCCAATATAGTTTGCTTAATTTTGTCCTTAGCTGTTTCTGCTTTTGCCAGATGTGAGTTCTCCAGTTCAACTTTCGGTCTAGGTGTATTCCTAAGTATTTTGCTGATTCCGCTTGTGGTATCAACCTATTATTGAGCTTTACAGGTGGGCATGTATCTGATTTTAGAGTGAAAGTGACTTGCACCGATTTTGTTTCGTTTGCTTTGATGCGCCATCGTTGTAGCCAGTTGTTAATGTCGTTTAGGTGATTTTGCAGATATTGTGAAGCGATTTTTGGTTCATGATGTGAGGCTAGGAGAACTGTATCGTCTGCAAATGTTGCTATCATGGTGTTTTTGGAGGTGGGCAGGTCGGAAGTGTATATTAAGTAGAGGAGCGGTCCCAGCACGCTACCTTGCGGGACTCCAGGTTTTATCGATTGCAGCGCTGTGTATACTTCATTATAAGGTAAGTGCGACAAATAAGGCCTGGTTAATGGAAAATAATCTTTATTTCTTTAAAAACGTAACATATAAATATAAATTGTCATCAGTAACTTAGATATGCTCTTTATTAATTAGAAAATAAAAAGTTCATGGAAAAAACGTGAAAATAATGCAAACAATACTGTTGTTAAAAAAACAATGCAAATGGGCTTTATTTCTACCCGTGTAACAAATAAGGCCCTGCTATTTTTCACACATGATGCAAGTATATTCTTCTTTGTCTAATGCAGTGTAGCCCAAACATTCATCATGAGCCCATGTTTGGCACTTAATACATTGTCTCATATCTTTTTCTGAGATCTCCTGACATAAAGGGCAGTACCACGATTCACTTACAGTTGCATTTGAAGTCGATGCCTTCTGATTTCTAACATCAGCGATTGCAGTATGAGTTGAGTTGAGTGTAGATGTAGACTGAGCAGGTTTTTCAGTCGATACCTTCTGATTTCTAACATCAGCGATTGCAGTACGAGATTGAGCAGGTTTTTCAGTCGATGCCTTCTGATTTCTAACATCAGCGATTGCAGTACGAGTTGAGTTGAGTTTAGATGTAGATTGAGCAGGTTTTTCAGTCGATGCCTTCTGATTTCTAACATCAGCGATTGCAGTACGAGTTGAGTTGAGTTTAGATGTAGACTGAGCAGGTTTTTCAGTAGATTTTTTGAGAGCACGATCATCAAACAGATTCTTTTTTATTATTTGAGCTTTATAGTTTATGGACTTTTTACGTTGTGTCCCTTCCTTCTTTTGTGCCAAATCGGGAGTTTCCATCAAATTTTGAAAAGACGTGTCTAATACACTAGCATTAGCATTGTGTTCAGTATTTAAATTCTGCTGTAATTGGGATAGTGGAAGTTCGTCCTCGCTGGAAAATTCCTCTGTGGAGTCTATGTGTTCACTTAGTTCTGCTCTCTGTTGACTTACAGAACGTTCAGTAGGCTCGCTTGGTGCAAATGCTGCGACAGGAATTGCATTTTCATCAAATGGGTATAAACCAGTAGCACGAAAACCGTTAACAATGTTTTCATTTGTCATGCATCGAGACCATACTTTCGAGAAGATTGAATTAAATCTTGGTTTGGTTATTCTTCTGTCTGGATGGCTTCCCCAAAATTTTAACACTTCTTGGTCCGAATGAGCTTCAAAAGACCTATAAACCGATTTATCTAAAGGTTGAAGCTCATGGGTCGTGTTGCTTGGAAGACATAACAGTGTTATGTTATGCCTGTCCGCTTCATCTACGATTGTGTAGTCTAGATGCGAAGCAGCCCCATCAAAGACTAGAAGAATTGGACTAGCTATTTTAAATTTTGATAAATTGCAAATAAATTGCACAAATAGTTCAGTCGTCATTGAACCCTTTGGAGCCATTTTCACTAATGTTCCAGCTGGTAAATTGTCTTCAAATTCGGGTTTTAATCGTTTACCCTTAAATAAAATCATTGGTGGTATTGCATTTCCACTCGCTGAAACGCATCCCACAACAGTGACATTTTCAGCATGTTCGGGTGCAACGAGATGTAAACGCTTTACGCCTTTGAGGGCTAAAACTGATTGCTGGTGATGAATCGTCAGCCTGCACCCCTTCTCGTCCATGTTGTAAATACGTTCGGGTTTGTGTTTGAAGTCAAGACTATCCAAAACTTCGCCTAACTTTTTAAAATAGTCTCCAACAATAAACCGATTCAATTTTTGTGCCCGAGCTGGGTTCATGTTCTGAGCTTTACGTCTCGCTAATTTTGGATGCCTTTTCATAAATAATTTAAACCAGCCACGCCCAGCAAGTTCACGATCACAATTAAAATTATGTTTTATTTTATTCATAACCACAAATTTAAAAACCTGATGGCGCATTATTTGCGGAGTGACGGGATATCCAACCTCAGCGAGTCTTATAATTCTGTTTAGAAGATCTTGTTCTTGATGTTGAGTGAGAATTGATCCCCTACCCAGTTTCCTTTCAACTTTACCGCTTTTAATGTGATTTCTCAGTGTGCGTCTAGGTACCCCATATCTTTCTGCAGCTTTTTGTTGCGATAACCCACGCTGGATGGCTTTTAGAGCATTGACAAACAATGCTATATTGCTATAATCATAGACAAACATTGATTTCTATGAAGCTGTGAAATTTCAGTATGGTATACATCTAAAATTTTTGTTACACTATCTTTTATCTGGTTTGTAGAAATAAGAAGGAAATTTTTTAATTCGTTAATAACGTTTTGAACTTGTTTTCTCGTCAATGTTGATTCGTCATACAATTTGCAAATAAACTTAATTGCATGTTCTGTTATTAAATCAGAAAAAGTTTTTATATCAATTGTTGCTTCTCCAAAATCAGTATTTTGGGTATTAATAGAGTCAGAATTATCAACATTATACTGTTTCCTATTACGTATGTTACTCAAATTTTCATGAGACTTACAATTTGATTGATCTGGTAATTTGTCTATTTTACAAAAATGTGTATTTAAAAAATGTTTTCTGAAAGAATCAAGACTCGAAAAGCTTCTGCTACAATTTGTTTCTTTACATCGATATAAATCGTTTTTTCCCAAATTATGCAAATTTCTAAAATGTATAATCAGTGTATTGATGGAATAAGTCCTAACACTACAAATATAACAAGTCGGCATATTAATCAATAAAATATAGATTCGATTACAAAAAAATAACAAAATATAGATTCAATTACAAAAAAAAGAACAAAATATTCACTTTAGTGAGTAAAATACAAACTTACAGTTCGCTTAGTTGTCTTCTAATATCCGACATTAGCGAATGTGTAGCAGTGTTAACGTTATCGAATGGGGTAGTCATATCATAAACCATCTTTTGTATAAATGTCCATACGTGCGCCGATTCTGCTGGATATTTGGCATTTAATGTATGAAAAACTTTGAATGTTATGTCGAGTGCTTTTAGAGGTGTATCCGCTTTATACCTCACTGCATCAATGACAACATAGTAGCCTTCTACAGAATTGTACTCGCCTAACAAACAAAAAAAGGTTGAAGAGTTAACTTTTCTTTTAGTAGCTTCTTTCTTCTATTTTTTCTTTCATTAAACCCACGTTCTAAAATACATAGTTATATTAAGCAGAAGCATACTTATTAACTGAATAAACTTACCGAAATATTAAGCAAGAAGCTTTCCTGTATTTCCAATCGTGAAGGTCTCCATGCTTTCTTCTTTGTCCTACTGTCTCCAACAGTGATCGGCGCAAATAGGTAAGGCAAGTAAATTAAACTCAGCAGACAATTATCTTCTAAAATTGTGTAAATATAATGTATTATTCTACTATTATTACTTATATTCTTTTCTATTTAATAATAATCCATTGAAATCTTGTTCGATCTATTAAAAAAATAATGAAGATAAATAGTTTCAATTTACCGGTACCGGTGGCCATTTTGAGCACGTTGCTCGTTGAATAAATTTATCTTTATTTTACCTCGTACCCCACACCTGAAGTAATTCTACAATATAGATAAAATTAGTGATTTAAAATCTATACTACAACTTAAAATAATCTAAAATTATTTATGTAAAACAGAATTACTAAAAAAATTAGTTTTCCTAATACTATTTTGACAGCTGCATTTGTTATGTGATCGTTCACTAAATGGCTGAGATCTCCTCGGCTGAAACTTTGCCTTGTCGTCTCTAAAATAAAATTATTTAGCTTTCATAATTATGTTGTAAAATGCATTGTACTGAATGTCAAGGAAAGTATAGGTCCAGAGGTTCAATAGAAAAAGATTATTCATTATTGTCCCTCTCTGTTGGTAGTGTAACGGGGTGAAAAATAATGTTTGTTTTTCTGACTTATTTTCTGACTGAAACTTTCACCCTCGCTACCCCCAGGAAAGCAACCACCGAAACGCGCAAAAACCTCACAGGAATTATTTATTTTTGATTATGCTGCCACCACCTGTGAGATTTGGCCCTTGGGGTTGTTCCGAATTTGGAGTACTATTTTGGTAGCGTACTGATTTTTGCCACCACTTCTGCTTCGGAAAAACGTAAATCCGCTCGGCTTACAGGACAGCGAGTAAAATTGATGTATTGGTAAATTAGCTTTTCTTTTGCTGATCGATCTCGTATCGATCAATAATAAACACAGTCTTTGGTAATTTAAATTAGTATCTATTTTAAAATACTTCAAAGGACACACAACAAAACAAAATGCATTACCTCTACAAGAGGCGACTACTTTAAAATACACCCTAAACAATCTTAATGATCCCTAGTCCTAACTGAAAGGATAAATCGCTTATTTTGACCTAACGACAATTACGTAGAGCGTTTTCAATCACGCTTAAGTTGAGACTCTCTCATAAAATACCTGAAAATACCTATCAAAATTCCTAACAACGACCAGCGGGCATAAACACATAAAAATGCAGTAGACCAAACAGTTTCTACCTTATTTAGTTGGCAAGCTGCGGCCTGAAAATCCTGTTGATTGGGATTCGGTTGAAAGCTATATTCGTTTCCCGGACCTCGCCCGGTGTTTTGTCCACGATGCGTAGCGTTGATCGCGCCTAATCAAATTTCCACTCTCGGACTCCGCGTCACAGCACTTTACCTTTAGTCAATGTTAAAATTACTCAATATATTTATGACCGTTCTTTATCCCGAAAACCTTTTGTCCTTTATACCTCCCGCACTTTATTACGTTATTTCGAAATGGTTCTCGACCCGTATCGAATGAACCAAAAATGTCTCTCTTTCATCGAATCTAATGTTTATCGCTCTTATTTTCCTTCGGGATGGTTTCTCCCAAATACTTGGAGAAAACCGCACTTTTCGCTCTTCCAAAATTCGCACCTTCCGCTTATAACACAAGAGCTACGTTCTACGGGACGTCTCTTGGCTTTTACGTTTTTTCTCCTACCCTGGAGTTCCTTCGCGATCGGCGATCCTTAGGCAACTTTTATTAACACTTTCCAATTCCGCACTATTCGCAATTTTCGCACTTTTCGTGCTACCCGCTTATGAGTCCTTCGCGCTCCGCAGAACCTAAGCGACTTTTCTAACGTTTTTCACAAATTCCGCTCTATTCGCAATTTTCGCCCTTTTCGTGCTACCCGCTAATGAGTCCTTCGCGCTCCGCAGAACCTAAGCGACTCTTCTATTTACGCTATTCACAATTCGCACTTTCCGCTTCGAACGCACAAGAGCTCCGTTCTACGGGACGTCTCTTGGCTTTAACGCGTTTTACTCCTACCGTGGAGTTCCTACAGGATCCGCGATCCTTAGGCAACTCTATCTATTACTCCAAGTCCTACCCGGTCCACAGACCCTAGGCGACCCTTCTTGAGTCCTTTCGCGCTCCGCAGCACGTAAGCGACTGACTTAATTTTTCCTCCCGTCTTTTTGCGGGGACCAGTCTTTTTTCATCCAGTCGACATTTCTCACGGCCCTGAGGAATATCTTTCCCAAGTGACATCCGCCCAAACAACCTACTTGCATTTTTGTGCACCTTTATGCCCACGGTTCAAACAACTCTAGCTACAATGTACTACAAACTATAATGTCCCTATTGTCTTCTTGGAGACAACAAAGAAAAGCTCTAATTTCATAAATGCAACTTTCGTCACCTTTAATAATTAATTAATTCGAATCAAGTTATCAAATTCAAAACTTACCAAATTCCTAATCCTAAATATTATAAAATTGAACAAAAATTATGAACAATCTACCGATCGAAGATCGTGATTGTTACAGTAGCAAAGTCACCAGCATCAAAACCGAGCGGTTTTGGTATACTATTTTTGTCCTTGCTCCAAATTCATAACTATGCTAATGGCGGAATGACCTTCCTATGATACATAGGTGATTTTGGCTTCCTCTAGCTGCGCTTTAAGTTTGACTAACTTGAAACATTTTTGCATTCCCTGATCTATATTATTTAATTTTGACTCGCACTCGCATAAAGAAAAGTCACACCGTCATTTCATTAAAAAATTAAAATACGTAAACGGCTTGTGGTGTACAGTGTTTGTTTTTTGTGATTTGTGAATCTTCGACATCTATGAACTCACTAAAACAAGTAAGAGATTCAAGAGAAATTTTAAGGTTCAACTAAAGCGACTTTTAGATTTAAAGTAAATTTTAAATTTCTTGGTTTTCATAATACCCACTCTTTGGCTCTAGAAAATTGATGGAAGCCTGGACCAAAAACCTACGAGCTAACCTAATCTAATCCACGCTAAGATCTACCCTTATATTCAGATCGTGGAGTTAACTCTGACTCCGAGATTAGCTCGTTTATACAACTGGGCCTTAAAAAAATAAAACTGAAATTTACCTAATATTACTGTCACCATCAACGAGTGTTTAAAAGCTCTTTTTTCTCGGCCTGTCTAATTGAACTTCATCGCAACTTTATTATCAATCAAATGTTTTAGCATGTTCATTACAGTGCTTCTAACATTAGCTGCACCGATGCAAGCAAGACGACAAATAAACATAAACATTTAATAAACAGTCAAAACTGTTTTGAATGGATATAGGTACTTACTAAATACTGAAAGTTATTATGGTCTCTTAAAAACAATTCAAGAGCTTCGAAATCCTTTTTGGTACAAATGGGCAGATTTGGAATGTTTTCTGGTTTATTCAGAGTCTGTATACTTTGGGCTTGTTGAAATCTGGGAATGTCGTCAAGTTTTTTTGCATTTTGATCTTGCACTTCTTTCAGATTATTAAGTCTTTTCAATTTTTTCTAAGATAGATTTCGGGTCAATTTGGGTATCATTTGTACTTATTGACGAGCTTATTCCTGATCCAAACATAGTAACTGTACTTGCTTGTGCGGGACTATCATTTGATCCAGAGGGAATTAGCTGCTGTTGCTTAGATGAAAAATCTTTTTTGTCAGTGATGATCTCTTCGATGAAATCTGATGCAGACTGATATCTGTTAGAATTAACTAAATAAATTATCCACGCTATAAAAAAAACTTACTTTTTTCTGCCTGGCCTATACCTATTTTTATTATAGTATAACTCCTTTTGCGGATGTTTTTTATAAGAATCATCGAAAGGTAGAAGGTAATCAAAACGTAAATTGTAAAAATATTTACATAATATTTATAGTCGTTTAATAAAAAAAAGAATCATTAGAATCCTTATATTATATTATAGTCGATTGGACTATACATATTTGTTTTGACCTATTTCTTATGCCTTGATTAACTCGAGTTGCTGAATGTTTTAACCATTCTTTCACAGCCCAAGCAATCTGCATATCGTTTTTTTCATTTGCTGGAAAGTTCAGCTTAGCCTCCTCTGAATCAAAAATTTTTTACTTCATCTGATGTCGTCTCTTGTTTTTGTAATTCACAAACATCACATCTGTCCTTCTTGGGTTTGTGAAAATGTAAATTAAATTTATTACAAAAAATGTATCTACGTATATTGAGATAGCTTCACAACCGGTAACTGCTGTTCTTCGATTTTCTCGACATATAAATTGTACATTTTCACAACGGTAAGGCCACTTTGTAAGTATTCACGTTTACTGTCGGCTCGGCAATAATGTGACTCAACTCGATAAAAGAAATTAATGTGATCTCGAAATCAAGACCCAAATAACAAGAATTTTGAATTGAATTAAACTCATTTGATGTGATGTGTAAAGGATAAACGGTTCATTTTTTTTAGCCGTATTTGCTTTAACTTCAACCAGTTCATTTTTTTTTTCTCCTAGAACAGAATAAAGATGTAAAAACATACCCGCGACAGTTTGTCATTGTAATACCGGTTGTATCCACTTTTCTATTAACAATTTCTTTTCTAAATTGGAAGTTCCAAAGAAATCGTCTTTTTCCATTCTCCAGGTAACGAGCTTGTTCTTTCTGCAGGTTCTCATCACACATATCCTCTGGAGTGTACATTTTTTGTTGATGCTTTAACGCTTTTTCGATGTCACTAAAGTCGGCATCATTCGGCAGAAATGAATGAGCGCTCACAAGGAAATTCAAAGTTATTGTTTTTTTTTCCAAACGATTTAAAACTCGTCTCTTCTCGGGTTGAGGTATCCGTAGCCATAATTTGGCGAAATTATCGGCAATTTTACAGTTGTTAATTGGTTTTTTAGTTTGCCGCGACACTTGAGTGCTTTTATGTTGGTCGCTTTCTTCGCCATCGCTAATGTAACGAATGCTTTTAATTGCATTTAATTTTTTAATGATAATTTTTTTAAATTAATAAAAGCCTTATTAATTATTGGACATTTTATGGCTCTTGTAAAAATCTCGTTTTGTGTCTCTAAATGTAATAATTATGGTTTCAATATTTCAATCTTAGAGGCTAAAATTGCGATAATACATTTATGCTATGTATACTTTCTCCCTTACAAAATTTTAAGAAATAAAAACTATCTTAAGTGTTTAAAATGACCACCTTCAGCATCGATACACTTTGTAGTACGATCAAGAATGGACCGAGTAGCTGCATTTAGTACCTCCGGATTATTCCTGTCTTTTGTATTGAAATGTTGTTAATGGTCTAGAATCTGGGTGTAGCTCTATTTGATGAAACGCCCATTTTATGTCTAATTTGCTAAACAATTTCACGTTTTTCAAATTACACAACAAATCTTGCAGAGTGGGTATATTGAATCGTTCCCGTTCGATAGCTTCGTTAACCCGTCTCATGTCGACGCACAGTCGTATCTCACCATTTCTTTTCGGTACCATTACTACTTGTGAACACCAACTCGTTGGTCCATCTACTTTCTCGATTACATCTAAATCTTCGAGTTCCTTTATTTTAACCTCTAACTTATCCTGTAAATTTACTGGAATTCTACGCAATGGTTGAATAACTGGTGATACACTTTCCCTTACTGGTATTTTTACTTGTACATCTTTTATCTTCCCAAGACCCTTAAAAATATCTTCTGAAAACTTGTTTATGTGGTTTATCTTACCGACTCTTAAAATTCCTTTCTCTTCAGTCACATAAAAATTTGTTTCCAACATTTGTCCGCTTCCTACTTTAACAAGAGCCGTAAATTTTCCCTTTACATTTAATTTATGGCCCTCTCCATGTTTAAGGACATTTTTACTTTTTCAGTCTTACATTTAATTTTCTTTGATTTTAGATCTTCCCATGTTTCGACATCAACAACGTTACATGTTGATCCGGAATCTATTAGTACTCTTAAATCTATTCCACCTATTGTTATCGTGAAATCAACATCGTTCTTTGATACTTGACCTATTCGACACATGAATCCATACTCTTCTTCTACTGGATTATCTTCTTCTACTTGTCTAACTTTCCCTTTCTTCTCGTTTCTCTTAGATATTTGTTTCCCTTTTTGTATCTTGTCAGCCCTGGTACGACAATATTTTGCATGATGTCCTATTATGTTACATTTCTTGCAAACCTCGTTTCGAGCTGGACACTTTTTGCTAAAACTCAAATGGTCTATAGCTCCGCATCTGTAGCACTTTTTACCATCGCGTTCGCGCTTGACGTGATTAACAGTCTGCACGTTTTCAATTTTCGATGCTTGATCTTGCGATGCTTCTAGAATTCTACCAATTTCGAGCGTCATTTCTAATGTAAGGTTTTTCCCTTTTCTAAAAGTTTCCTCCGCAATTCCGTTGATTTACATTTCTCGACAACTTGATCACGCAGCTGTTCATTAAGTAAATCTTTAAAATCGCACAGTTGAGCTTGTTGTTTTAACCTTAATACAAATTGTGAAATTGTTTCATTGAGTTTTTGTTCCATTGTCTTAAAAATGTGTCGTTCATAAGGAATATTTACTTCAGGGGTAAAATAATTTGTTAACAGTTTTACAGCTTCTTTATACTCATCTGTTCCTCCTGGTAATTCTTTTTCAATCGCAAAGTAAATATCCTGCACATCCAAACCTGCATTATGTAACAGACTCGCTTTTTTCCTCTTGCTATCTGAGAGACCTTTTGACAAAATATAACATTCGAAACCTCGTAGCCACCTTTTCCACCTTGCAGCTATTTCTCTAGTACTCCCTGAACAATTAAACTTTTCAATGTCGTTTCTGTCTATTTCCTATTTACTGGTATTTCTTTGAGTTTCTTTTTTTCCACAAACAAAACCGTTTTTCAAGCACGCTAACTTTTTTTTAGGTTATGTTCTTTTTCTTCCGGAACTTTCGCGATTTTCCCTTTCACTTTTTTAAATCCTCGTCGCCAGTAATTGTAGTATATTACGTACTTAGATAATAATATTGTACTTGTTTAAATCGTTTATTACCATTCCATGCATATACATTCTACTCGTTACTTTACACACCTAAAGGTGTCAATACACTGTTACAATATATGCTACAGACTTATTGATGTGATTGGTGTTGCGTTAATAGTAGATACCGGTGGTTGTATGTTCACTAATTGTTTTACTACTGGTACCTCACTAGCTATATTAATATCTACAATTTCACTTCCACTGATTGCTTTTCCACGTTTTATGATCCGATCTACATGCTTACTGTGATTATTATGAAAGCGTACGAGCTACCGTCAAATTTATTTAAGTTAAATTTTAGGTTACAAAAATACATAAAAGCGAGTTTACACATATGACATGAAGGTGGGTTTACACTTACAACACCCCCACTATATTAAAATTAAATTTCAATTTTTAATATCAATTAAACCCATGTTAATAACACAAAATGTCTGTTTTGGGCTCGGAACTGCTTTCGTTAGAACATCAGCTACCATTTCTTCTGTTGGTGTGTATGTCACTTTAACCAGCTTCTTCTCCAAGGCGTCACGTATAAAGTGATAACGAATATCGATATGTTTCGTTCTTGATTGAAAAACATCATTATTCGATAAGTGAATTGCGCCTTTGTTATCGCAGTGAATCGTTATGGGTTCGTTAGACATCTTTAATCCAAGTTTTGCGGCTAAACCCATTAAATACCGGATAGATCCGTATCTTATTACTGGCGAATAAGTATCCTCGTAATCAATACCTGGCATTTGTGCATATCCTTTTGCTACTAAGCGAGCTTTAAATCTAGTTATGTTGCCTTCATCATCAAGTTTTGTTTTAAAAACCCATTTTGTGTTTAAAACTTTCTTTTTGGGCGGTAAATTGACAAAGCTCCATGTTTCATTTTTCACCAATGAATCATGTTCATTTTTCATCGCCTGTAACCATTCCTCTTTTTGTTCACTGTTTAATGCTTCATTGATTGTTTGTTTTTTTGTCACCGGTCGTTGAATGGACTCCTCATTCGATATTCTAACATTTCTTTCTGGAACATATAATTCGTCATTTGTACATTCATGATTAAAATCACTATCTGAAGAATCGTTTGTGACGTTTAATTCTTCTTGATTTTTGTTCACATCAGTTGTACACTCTGGGTCTGAAACCCCCACTGGATTTTTATCCTCTTCAACATTTTTGTCCCTGTCTTGGTTTTGTGCGTCGACAGCGGATGGATCGTTGTTCTCCACTTCAACATAATCGGAATAATCGGCCCCTTTTGGATTACAATTTATTTTGGAATGTTCCAAAAAAATTACGTCTCTAGCCTTCGTTATTTTTCCTGAATTTTTATCAATAAGACGATATGCTTTTGTATTTTCACAATATCCAACAAAATGTACTTGCTCGGATTTTGGATCCCATTTTCTTCGTTGAGCTTTCGGGACATGTGTCATGACTTTTGTTCCGAATATCCGTAAATTGTCCACATTTACTTTAGATTTTGTCCTTAATTCTTTTGGCATTTTTCCAGTCGCTTTTACTGGAGATCTATTGATTAAATAGACTGCGGTGTTGACAGCTTCTGCCCAAAAAATCTTTTCGAAGCCAGCGTCAAACAGAAGACATTTTGCTCTCTCTACGATCGTTCTGTTCATTCGTTCAGCTCTACCATTTTGTTCTGGAGTGTATGGAACACTAGTTTGGCTTATTATGCCACATTTCTTAAACAGACTTTGAAAATTTTGGGTTATGTACTCACCGCCATTATCTGATCTCAATATCTTAATCTTTCGTTCGGTTTGATTTTCGACCATTGACTTGAATTCGCAAAATACTTCGAATGCCTCGCTTTTATTCTTCAAAAAAATATGCAAATACTTTTCTTGAAAAATCGTCGATAAATGTCATGAAATATCTTGAACCACCAATTGATACATTTTCCATTGGTCCATTTAAATCGCTATGAACTAATTCTAAAAAATTGCTTGCTCGTTTTTCAGATCGTTTGAAAGGCAATTTTGCTTGTTTAGCCTTAGAACATACTTCACAGATCAGTTGAGTATTCGTTAAACCGAAGGAGATTCTACCAACATTATCTTTTTTCATGCTTTGAATTTCGTTAAAATTTAAATGGCCTAATTTTTGATGCCATGTCACTATACTGTCCGTTTGTCACCGTTCGTGACATAGTTAAATACCCTACTTAAAATTATGTCTCGCCGTGCCTGCGTCGGAATAATCTGCACTTTTATAGTTAATTTTTAGTGGTAGCCTAGACAATGAGTCGGCCACTTCGTTTGACTTGCCTTTTATGTATTCCATCTTATAATTAAACCCCGATAAATCCCACTTGCCCATCTTTGTAACCTACAGGCAGCCGTTAAAGGAATAGCTCTATGTTCGCCAAATAAAGCTATTAACGGTTTGTGATCCATTTTTACAGTGAATTTTTGTCCATATAAGTATTGGTAGAATTTGCGGACACCCCAAAAAATAGCTAAAGCTTCTTTATTTACTATATCATAATTATTCTCTGTCGGCATGTAGGTTCTGGAAACGAAAGCAACAGGTCTCTCGGTACCGTCTGGCATTTTGTGTGACAGTGCTGCCGCAATGCCATCACCTGACGCATCGGTAGTCACAATAGTAGGTATAGGTTCGTATCATAGTGAACTAAAATTTTGTCCGATACTACCAGTCAGTAGGGAAGTAGTAGAATGGTAGTAGGTATATGTATAAAAAATATTATTAGTTGATGTCATTAGCCATTTCGACTGCAAATTCGGCAGTCTTTGAAAAAATCCGTTTCATTTTAGCTTTTTCCTCAGTTAAGGCTTCCCTAATCGAATTTTTAATTTCATTTTTTAATTCTTCTTTCATTGCCGTAAGTTCAGTTTTAAGTTCTTTAATATCTTTTCCTAACTTGCCAATTGCTAAAATTAAGTCTTCGTTCCCGAGCTTCTCCATTCTCCTGACTCCTCTTGAGTAAATCTCGGCACTGCAATAAAAACAATGTAAGAAAGAAAGAAACAGACAGATAGAAAATGGACAGCACTAACACAATCATTATTTAGTGCGTCGCTCTCGCTGCTGCTTCGTCTTTTTCTAGTTGTTGAAGAGTTGGTTGAAGAGGAGCTAGCGTCGCCATTTTGTAGGTCACTTGGTACACTCATTTTTTTTCTTTTAATAATAATTATTATTATTATAATTTTTATTCGTGTTGTTTACATATAAAACGTTTACACACTGTTACGGTACGAAAGCGTCGTTACGACACATCCGAACCTTACCTTAACCTTGGTCCTCCCAACAGACAAAGTACCGCGGCTAAATCAGGGTTGGGGTGGTTCAAACTTAATCCCGGAGGACCAGGTGTAAAACTTTACAAAAATTACTGTCAAAATCGGTAAAAAAATAAAGGGCGCCAAAGCTGGACTCGTGCTAGATGGTAAACTCGGGAGAAAGCCAACTTTCTAACTCCCAAGCGTAGCTGAACGGAATACAAAAAAACAAATGCTCGTTCGTCTTGTACTGAAGTAGGGATACTTACGGCGACAATAACAAAACATCAACAATGTAACATAAACGGCATATAATAAAAACGACACAGCAATTCGCTGTACACAACAATAAAACAATAAACACCTTACAAACTAACAAACACAAACAATTAATAAAAATTTATAATCCCTAAATTCATAAAATAAAATTCAATAATATGTGGGTACCCAATTTTGCAAATCTTACTATTTATCCTAAATTAAATTACACAAAAGTTAAATTTCACAAATAAAACAAATAAAGTTAGTCCGGGCCAGTTCTTTTGCTAAACGTTAAAGTTAAAAATGCTGATCGCTAACACGCAAAATACGTGACAAAATGCATAAACAAATTACAAAGATGACAAACTGGCTCGACCTAATGTCGACGGAACAGCTGACGGCTGACCTTCACTAATTAAAAATAGTCGAACAACAATGTTCGAAGCGACAAAATTACTTACTTTTAATAAAAACTGAACTATTGTCAATAAACCAAAACGTATAAAAATGAGTACACACACAGTCATAAACAAATGTTGTAAATGTAAATACCTTACTTAGTACGAGACGAAACACAAATGAACGTAAAAATTGTTGTCGATCGGGGAGGGCGTCTTAACTGTCCAAGCAAAATCCAAAAGACTGTCGTCGATGAGTCGTGACCTCTCCAAAAACTACTCCAAACTAAAACGTGGCTTCCGAAGAATCAATTTCCCCTTAAGGGTCAAATGGCACAGTAACCTTAACTGTCCAAACTAAAACGAAGATACCTCAAGCTGGCGTACTCTAATTTTGACTCGTAAATCCAAACAAAGGTTTGGTCGCCGGGGTCTACACCCTCAAACTTCAACTCAACTACACAAATTTTAACCAAGCTTGGGATTCGCCAAAAATGCGAATAATAACCACACTAACTAACACACGAACTCCAAAGACGATAAGCTTTCTTCCTCTACACGACACAGATACCAAATACTCCTCCAACGATCTCAACACAAAATATAACGACGAAAACTCGGTTGTCGAAAATTGCGAGATAACTACTTCTTCCGCTGTTACGCGAGCGTTACTCCAAAAATTCTAACTACCGGGAACTAAACTTTTTAAACGTAAATGTCTCACAACACAATTACTGCATAACTGACCAAATTAACTAAAAAAATAACTATTGCACGACCAAGTAATGCAAATACGTGAACTGAATGAATGCTCGAATAATCGAATCATCGAATAATAATCGAATAATGACCTTCCAACGGTCTTCCAGGGTATATAATACCTCGGTTGCCCGTGGGGGACTCAAAGACAAAAATGCACCAATCAATCTAAGATTGTGCCAATTGAACGGACCTGATTGGCTAACCGAATGAAATGTTCCAAGACAAGTTACTGTACACGAAAATATAGCAGGCTCCATCGTGTCGAGAATTAATCAACGAAACGTGCCTATAACGTAAACAAAAATGATACCACTAAGCAAAACTTGCAATTCTTAACCAAACTGATCCTTATTAACGGAAATGAATCAACCAGACACCAAAAGTATACTAAATTTAACTCTTACAAGAAACTACTTTAAAACGCCAAAATTGATTGAAATAATTTAAAAGAAAAATACTCGAAATGTTCTAAATTTAGAAACGGATCTAACACCCCCTCTACGAGAAGAGTGAAATCCCATTTTACTCTAAACTAAACTGGGTAAATTCGCAAACTGATCTCAGCAAAACGGTACCTACTTCAAGATAAAACAAAACTGAAAACCAAAATCTGAACTGTAAACAACAAGTCTAGAAAACACATCATACACGGAAATCCAAAAACGAAACCTCAAAACTCACACTTTATCAACGTTAACCTAACCTAACAAACTTTACTTTCTAATCAAAACTAACACTAACCTAAATTCTAACCTAACTCTATAGATTCCTAAAACATAAAACAATTAACAAAACTAAACTTAAAAACAAGGGACAAAAATAGCAAAAGTGACTCGGGGTCAATCTCTATAAAACGTAAGTCAGGAAGTCGGTAATCCTAAATCGAGAGGGCACCAATTTCTTCACGGGATCCAAAATCGACGAGATTCCACAAGAAAGGAAAACAAACAACCATAACCAATAGCCTATATTCAATCAAACCTAAGTCACAACACGGGGTAGGTCAGTTTACCGTCTTGCCAAGGACGTGTGGCTAAACCACAGGGTAGGTCAGTTTAAAGTCATGCCAAGGACTTGTGGCTGAACCACAGGGTAGGTCAGTTTAAAGTCATGCCAAGGACTTGTGGCTAAACCACAGGGTAGGTCAGTTTAAAGTCTTGCCAAGGACTTGTGGCTAAACCACAGGGTAGGTCAGTTTAAAGTCTTGCCAAGGACTTGTGGGACTTTAATCAACAGGATGTGGCTTCAGATCCTTCGCATGCCACACTCCTCGAACTTTACCTGACTGATCGGATAACTCGTATGTCCAAGGGGACAACTTATTATGAATAGTAAATGGTCCAACAAACGTAGGGGCCAATTTAGCATTAAAATATCTAGTAGCGTCAGAAAGGGCATAATTCTTTCGCCACACTGTATCTCCTATCTCAAATCTAACGTCACGTCGTCTCAAATCATACCTAACTTTCGATTTCTCATAAGCCTGCTTTAGGCGTTTTACTATATCGTCATAAACCTTCTCTAAGGCAGGGGAACGCTTTAATAAAGCTTCTCTATTACTAAACTGTAAATTACTTAACTCATTCGTGTCGACAGTACCTGGGTAATTACTACCTGCAAGCACCATCTCACGTCCAAAATTCGCAAAATAAGGTGACATACCTATGACTTCATGAACCGCGGTGCGCAATGCACACGTAACTTTCGGTAAATAACGGTCCCATACACGGTGATTATCCTTAACGTAAGACGCTAACATGGTCTTCAAAACTCTATTCACTCTCTCAACTGGATTGGCCTGAGCGTGATAGTACGCATTGTAAATGATCTTAGTCTTATATTCGGAAGCTAATTTCTGAAATTCCTTACTACGGAACTGGACTCCGTTATCGGTTAACAAATACTGGGGGGTGCCAAAAAGTAAAAATACGTCCTCCTCAACTCGTTTCGACACACTCGCGGCAGTCGCGGTGCGTAACGGAAATACTAACGGAAATTTCGTAAAACAATCCACTACAACTAAAATATACGTATAACCCTGACTAGAACGCGGCAAAGGTCCTACTAAATCTACAGAAACCATCTGCCAAGGCTTAGTAACCTCGGGGTGCCTACACATTAAACCTGCCGGTCTCTTTTGTTCGGGTTTTGTCGCAATACATGTTCTGCAATGATTGACGTAACGGGTAACATCAGCCTTCATCTTGGGCCAATAATAACGCGCTGCTAAACGTTCAAAAGTCTTAAAAATGCCAAGGTGTCCGGAAGTCGGAACATCATGGCACTCCTTCAATAAATTTTTCCTATCGAACTTGGGGACAACTTCCCTCCAAAATTCTGACTCTTCAGCCAAATCGGGGTAATCTACACCAACCTCTTTAAAAAGTTTTCCATTAACTATACGCCATTTCCTATATCTCAAAGGCTCATTCTCAACTAATCTTAACATACGATAATACCACCGGTCGGTACGCGAATTGACCGAGGGGTCGGCATCTAACGAACTAATCTTCACTACGTCAATTTGGGGTACGGATCGTGATAACGCATCCGGAACAAGATGTTCTTTCCCTTTCCTAAACTTAATCTCAAAATCAAATTGCTGTAAACGGACAGCCCATCTAGCCAAACGGCCAGTCGGCTCCTTTAAATTGCTAAGCCAAACAAGTGAATGATGGTCGGTTATAACACTAAATCGGGTGCCTTCTAAATAAGGTCTTAATTTCTCAATCGCCCATAACACAGCTAAACACTCTCTCTCAGTCACAGAATAATTTCTTTCACAACGAGTCAATGACTTACTAATGTAACAAATTACACGTTCTTCACCTTCGATAAACTGGGTCAGGACTGCTCCTACACCAAAACCTGAAGCATCTGTCTGAACTGTGAACGGCAAACTAAAATCGGGACACGACAAAATAGGTGCTGACACTAAACTATTCTTAATGGTATTAAACGCAACCTCACACACATCTGTCCACACAAATTTCGTTTTCTTTCCAAATAATGCTGTAAGTGGTGCTACAATAGACGAAAAATTCGGGATAAATCTCCTATACCAAGAAGCCATTCCTACTACGCGACGAACCTCGCTAACATCTCTCGGGGTCGGTATATTCAAAATCGCTGAAACTTTATCGGGATCTGTCATCAAACCTTGGGCATTAACTACATGACCTAAATACTTTAATTCTGACAAACAAAACTGACATTTATCTTTACCAAGGGAAAGTCCGGCCTCTTTAAGCCTATTAAGGACTTCTTTCAAAATTTCCAGGTGTGTTTCGAAGGTCGGGGCACAAATTATGACGTCATCAAGGTAGACGAATACAAACGGTTCTAACTCGGGTCCTAAAACTTTTTCTATTAAACGTTGCCACGTCGCCGGAGCGTTGTGCAAACCAAAAGGCATACGCCTAAATTGAAATAACCCGCGGCCGGGCACGGTAAAAGCTGTAAATTTCCTCGACTTTTCCTCTACAGGGATCTGCCAATAAGCTGACTTAACGTCCAAAGACGTAATATAACGGGCATCTCTAAGTCTATCTAAAATTGCCGATACATAAGGTAATGGATATGCATCTTTTTCTGTTACTTTATTCACTTTACGAAAATCTACACAAAACCTATATGAATCATCCTTTTTCTTAACTAACAAAATCGGGCTACTCCAAGCACTGTCTGAGCGCTCTATCACTCCTAACTCTAACATTCGATCTAATTCTTTATCGATATGGCCTTGCATTTTCGGCGATACTGGATAATATCGTTGTTTAATCGGTGGTGAATTGGTCTTAATCACATGTTCTACCTCGCCTGTGCAGCCAAGTTCTTTTGTAACTGAACTAAAATAATCGTTAACTACCTCGTTCAAACTCTCACGTTGACCTGTACTAAGGTCAAAACTAGACTTCAACAATTCTGACTTCTCACTTTCTATTGTGCTAACATCAACAAACTGATACTGTCCATTAAATAAATCAGGGACAATCCCAATGGATTCCCAAAAATCTACTCCTAAAATCAAAGTATGCGTCACATCTGGTACGACTAACACATCTATCGTCACTGTCTTATTATTTAACTCGATTGGTACGGTAACTGATCCTAAACTAACAACAGAATTTCCATTAGCTACCTTGCAAACGGATCTTCTCCTTGAATTCAAAAACAAACCACTTTTCTTCAAAATTTCCCAACCATTAAAGCCTATTATTGTGCGACTAGCGCCGGAATCTAACAAAGCTAAAAAGGTCTTTCCTAAAATACTAACATTAACATGGGGACGCTTGTCCTCTTTCGAATTTTCTAAAACGTAATCTAAAATAGCCTTATTTTTATTAAACTTAAGTTTCCTATCTCTAATTAAATTGTTAACATAAAGAGCCGAATTCACAAACACACGGGACGACACGCTACGACTCTCTAACGCCTCCCTCTCACGTTTCCCGAATTACCAAAACCTCCACGACCTCGTGTCGCTGGTCTATAACTACATTTACGACATGTTACTACTGTACAATCGGGTGCTCCACATTTATAGCAAAACAACTTAGTCTTAGGGGTCTCACATTCCTTAGCTAAATGACCATTCTTATCGCAATTCCAACATTTCATTACTCTTTCGGGATTAGATGGTTTATCCACGGTTGCTACATTATAAGTTGGCTTACTACACGTAGGCTCGATACTAACATAAGCTAAATCTGTCTCTAAATCGGTCTTTCTACGAGTAGGTGGGACATAACTATCAATGATAAAACGCCGTTCCTCAATGCGACGTCCAAAAGCTAATAATTCGTTAAAAGTCTTAATATCGGTCAAACCTAATTGGGTCAAATACATCGGAGAAATATTCCTAAGTACGATCCTTAACTGTTTTTCTTCACTCATTACCTCAGACATACGCGAAAACATACTACGCATTACTGCCACATAAATTCCCATAGTCTCCTTCGCGCCTTGCGTGCGACGCTTAACTTCCTCTAACAAACGTTCATCATAATCTATAGGTTGAAATTCTAACTTGAGTAAATCACACAACTCTTGCCAAGTCTTAACTGAATCTCTATTTGCTCTAAACCATAATAAAGCTTTGCCTTCGAAAAGGTCAATAGCCTCTACAAACAATTGTCCAAAACTCACATTTCGTGCAATCCTTAATTCATGCACACGTTCCAAAAATGCACTCAACGATAAACCGTTCGGTTCTCCAGAAAATGTCAAATTCCATTTAGACACCGGGGTCGGCTTAACAAAATTACTACTCTGAGCTGGGGTTGACGGAAGCTGAACTACACTCTGCCTTAAACTCACATTCCTAACATCATCGTCCTCATCAGACGAAATATTGCAGACTAACATCTGGTATGTACTTAACAAAACGGACAAATCAATTATCATCTCATTCTTAATCTCTGTTTGCTCATCATCAGTAGGGTTACAATCTTTAGCTCGGCCTATATAATGCAAAAGTTTCGACTCTAACGCCTGACTAGAATCTTTAATCGGGGACAAAGTAATAGCCTTAATCAAAGTCTCAACCGACAATCTGCCTCGCCTTAATGCCTCAATATCTTCCTCAAAAGTAAACGGATGTTCTGGTCTTGCCAAACTCTCATCCTCTATCTCATTTTTCAAAACCTGTCTTAACATAACTCTCAAATCTTTTACTAAACCTTCATACGGACAACCTCTAACTCTCAATTCATA
This sequence comes from Malthinus flaveolus, assembly GCA_950108345.1. Lineage (NCBI taxonomy): Eukaryota > Metazoa > Arthropoda > Insecta > Coleoptera > Cantharidae > Malthinus > Malthinus flaveolus. Next base: position 13,825,380 of record OX467286.1, read on the forward strand.
TTGAATCTCTTCCTTCACCAAACGCTCCACAATCATCTTTAAACCCATCGTATCTTAAATGTCCAAAATTTTCCTAACACAAAATCCACAATAAACCTACACGAATCGAATCAAACTTAGACAAATCAAATTTTACGAAAACAACACAACGAAACTCGGATCCCTAAACGTAAGGGCGTCAAAATTAATCTACAATAAACAAAGGCCCCACCACGTTGAGGCGCCAAATTTATCTGTTACGGTACGAAAGCGTCGTTACGACACATCCGAACCTTACCTTAACCTTGGTCCTCCCAACAGACAAAGTACCGCGGCTAAATCAGGGTTGGGGTGGTTCAAACTTAATCCCGGAGGACCAGGTGTAAAACTTTACAAAAATTACTGTCAAAATCGGTAAAAAAATAAAGGGCGCCAAAGCTGGACTCGTGCTAGATGGTAAACTCGGGAGAAAGCCAACTTTCTAACTCCCAAGCGTAGCTGAACGGAATACAAAAAAACAAATGCTCGTTCGTCTTGTACTGAAGTAGGGATACTTACGGCGACAATAACAAAACATCAACAATGTAACATAAACGGCATATAATAAAAACGACACAGCAATTCGCTGTACACAACAATAAAACAATAAACACCTTACAAACTAACAAACACAAACAATTAATAAAAATTTATAATCCCTAAATTCATAAAATAAAATTCAATAATATGTGGGTACCCAATTTTGCAAATCTTACTATTTATCCTAAATTAAATTACACAAAAGTTAAATTTCACAAATAAAACAAATAAAGTTAGTCCGGGCCAGTTCTTTTGCTAAACGTTAAAGTTAAAAATGCTGATCGCTAACACGCAAAATACGTGACAAAATGCATAAACAAATTACAAAGATGACAAACTGGCTCGACCTAATGTCGACGGAACAGCTGACGGCTGACCTTCACTAATTAAAAATAGTCGAACAACAATGTTCGAAGCGACAAAATTACTTACTTTTAATAAAAACTGAACTATTGTCAATAAACCAAAACGTATAAAAATGAGTACACACACAGTCATAAACAAATGTTGTAAATGTAAATACCTTACTTAGTACGAGACGAAACACAAATGAACGTAAAAATTGTTGTCGATCGGGGAGGGCGTCTTAACTGTCCAAGCAAAATCCAAAAGACTGTCGTCGATGAGTCGTGACCTCTCCAAAAACTACTCCAAACTAAAACGTGGCTTCCGAAGAATCAATTTCCCCTTAAGGGTCAAATGGCACAGTAACCTTAACTGTCCAAACTAAAACGAAGATACCTCAAGCTGGCGTACTCTAATTTTGACTCGTAAATCCAAACAAAGGTTTGGTCGCCGGGGTCTACACCCTCAAACTTCAACTCAACTACACAAATTTTAACCAAGCTTGGGATTCGCCAAAAATGCGAATAATAACCACACTAACTAACACACGAACTCCAAAGACGATAAGCTTTCTTCCTCTACACGACACAGATACCAAATACTCCTCCAACGATCTCAACACAAAATATAACGACGAAAACTCGGTTGTCGAAAATTGCGAGATAACTACTTCTTCCGCTGTTACGCGAGCGTTACTCCAAAAATTCTAACTACCGGGAACTAAACTTTTTAAACGTAAATGTCTCACAACACAATTACTGCATAACTGACCAAATTAACTAAAAAAATAACTATTGCACGACCAAGTAATGCAAATACGTGAACTGAATGAATGCTCGAATAATCGAATCATCGAATAATAATCGAATAATGACCTTCCAACGGTCTTCCAGGGTATATAATACCTCGGTTGCCCGTGGGGGACTCAAAGACAAAAATGCACCAATCAATCTAAGATTGTGCCAATTGAACGGACCTGATTGGCTAACCGAATGAAATGTTCCAAGACAAGTTACTGTACACGAAAATATAGCAGGCTCCATCGTGTCGAGAATTAATCAACGAAACGTGCCTATAACGTAAACAAAAATGATACCACTAAGCAAAACTTGCAATTCTTAACCAAACTGATCCTTATTAACGGAAATGAATCAACCAGACACCAAAAGTATACTAAATTTAACTCTTACAAGAAACTACTTTAAAACGCCAAAATTGATTGAAATAATTTAAAAGAAAAATACTCGAAATGTTCTAAATTTAGAAACGGATCTAACAACACGTCAACAATAATAAGCTACAAAAGTGTACAGAATCGAGCAAATAATCAAAATCAAACCAAAGCATCGCCAAGATAGTCCTCGTGCGAGTAATATGCACCTCTGACCAACATTTTCTTGACTGTGATCTTAAAGTCCTTAAACTCCAGAGCCTTAACCAAATTTGGCAATTTATTAAAGAACGTTGGAGCGTAATAGTTAATGCTGCTACGTGCACCATATATTCTGCCATAGTGCAGGTTAAGATCTAAATTCGATCTTGTCGAATAGTTATTACGCTCACAACCTCTACGGTAGCCGTCTAAATTTTTCTTAACATATAACAAACGTTCAAACACAAACATAGCTGGAACCGTCAAAACACCCCTGACAACAAAAGCCTCGCGGCAGTCATCGCGGTACCCCAAACGACTAATGATTCTAATAGCCCTCCTCTGCAACCCAAAGACTCTCTCAGAGTGAGCCGAAAGACCCCACACCAGGATGGCATAGTTTATTTTTGTTTGCACAAGTCCATATGGTAAGCCATTAAAGCAGTTCTTGGATCCACTCCGCGCACCACATTTCGAAGAGCAAAGATGCTTTTGGAAAGGGTTGCAGACAGCTCTGCCACATGATATTCCCACGTCAGTTTGGAGTCCAATAAAACTCCCAGAAACCCAGCGCTGCCAGTAACGCCCCTATAGTCAAATGTCATAGATACCGTTTTAGTGTCATTCAAACAGAGATCGTGAGCACCAAACCTACTCACGGCCGATTTACGAGCACGCGATAAGTCATCAGCGATATCTTGCATATTTCTTCCTGCTGTAGCAAATGTGGTGTCGTCGGCATACAGAACCACCTTTGGACAGGGAATGTTCGCTGGCAAACTAGGAATGGAGTACTCGAAACCTCGAAACAGGGCCAGTTTCCAGTTTTCGAAACTTCGGGTTATGAAAGGCCATTGCCTATTCTCATTCAGTTGTCTGCTAATTTTGTTAATCGGTAGTTGTTATGTCGTGGATTCGATGTTATCGTAATATAAAACATACCGCCCATTGCCTTTACCGTTTTGCTTTATCGGCTTGAGGCTTGCTTCATAAATAAAAAAAGACTTTATTTATTTATGGTCAACTTATAGTTTTGAAGGTTTTGAGATCATTTTAAGTTTCGGGTTTGAGTTTCGAATACCCAAAATTTTGGTGTCGTTTCACCTCTAATAAAAACTAAAGTATAATCGTATAATCTAAGATATTTCTGGGTATTCCTAAAGACTCGTTTTGCCTCTTTTCTTTTCAATTCTCTGTACCAAATTTATTGGTAGTGCCTATCAGTTCAGCTCATTGCAAGTTGAGTTAACTGTTAACAAATTTATAGGGCAAAAAATTTGAGGTAATTTCTGAATGTTTATTTTTTGTTTTTCCCGCCTCTGCCGCCATGTTGATTGCATGAGACGCTCACAAACGCGTTCGGGGAGCTCGTAAGCGTCAACGCTAAAAGCCTCTCCGAGCGCGCAGTAATACGTCATAATAGCGTGTGGTGCTAAAAGTAAAAACTTCACGTTTATTGAAGAGTATAAAAATATAAATATTGTATTTATATACAAAGAGCGCAGTTAAAAAAAACAAGTCAAATACAGGGTGATTGAAATTCGTTGTGCAGCATGGAGATCTCGCTTATCTGAAGAGCTAGATTATAGGTTTAAATTTGGCTAAGGTTGCTAAATTCAGTACTGACAAATAATCTGAAAAAAATTTTGAATAAATTTATTTAATAAAATTACTAATAAAAAAGTTACAGCTAAAAAAAGAAATATTCGTTTTTTTAGTTTTCGAGAAAACGCGTAAATTTATTTAAATATTTTTGTCAGCACTGAATTTAGCCAAATTTAAACCTATGATTTAACTTTTAGATAAGCGAGATCGAATTTCACATCGAATTTCAATCACCCTGCTAGGGACCTTACAATAATCAATAAAGTACATAATAAATAAAAATGAAATATATACAGGGTGAGTCGAGAGGATCGCACCGAACTGTAGGAAGGTATTCGAAACGTAAATATAAGACAAAAAAGCCCAAAAGTTGTTATTTATCCAATTTTCACTTGTTTTCGAATTACGGCGTTTTAAAAGTTTGATAAGCTACGTAAACCTTTCAAAGGCCGTAACTTGAAAACAAGTGAAAATCGGAAAATAACTTTTGGGTTTTTTTGTCTTATATTTACATGTAGTATACGTTCCTAGAGTTCGGTGCGATCCTCCCGACTCACCCCGTATAGTCAAAACCAAATAAATTGAGCCCTGCGTTGCCAGTTAAAGTAAAACTCGAAAAATTATGGAGTCATATTATGTCAATATGTATTAGTATTAAAAAGAAATCTGGCAACGCAGTGCTTTATTTATTTGGTTTATACGTTTATACGGAATTTTTCATTTCATTGGCAAATTCACGAATTGCAAACTCGCTGGTCTTTATAAATATTTTTTGCATTTTTGTGATTGCATCGTTTTCTTTCATCGATTGTTTTATTATGGCGGGCAATTCCCGTTTTAGTTCCAGTATTATTATTATTATTATTATTATTGCAATCAATTTGGGCTGAGGGTTAGCTTCCCTATAAGCCCTAAATAAACATATCCCCAAAAGGTACACAAAATTATCGAAGCAAATATAAAAACAATAAAAAAAGTTACAGAACAGACAAACAATGGAATGGCAACAGTGCCTACGAGAACATAAACTGATCTAAATTGTTTTTGAATTGGTTAAGAGATTCCGCATTTATAACTTCACGTGGTAAATTGTTCCAAACCACAAAAACCCTATTTGGTAAAAAGAATTGTCTCTGCTTGGTTTTGAACTTTTCCATCTTTAATTTGAATCTATGACCTCTTAGGCGGATATCTAAGTTTAGTTCAAAAATATTATTCAAATTACCATAATTCGAACATAAAACTTTAAAAGTCTTTATTAAATCACCGCGTAGTCTCCGCCGTTCGAAACTGAGCATATTTACTATGGATAGCCTTTCCTCGTAGGATGGTCATGGTCAGGATGACCAAACGTCATTCTGGTTGCACGACGCTGTACGTTTTCAAGTAATGTCTTACAAATCTCTTACCGTATACTGAATACATTTTTGCTAACATTAACCAAAACTTTCAAACTGACGTTATTTTCACAGATTTTTCTAAAGCTTTTGATAAAGTGAATCATTCCATCCTCATTCACAAATTACAGATTTTTGGTATCCACGGTGATCTTCTGCGCTGGCTTATTTCTTATATCCGCGGCAGATCTCAAGCGGTGATGCTGAATGGCAGCATATCAGATTTTAGTTATGTAACTTCTGGAGTGCCTCAAGGAAGTCACCTTGGGCCTCTTTTATTTAACATTTTTATTAATGATATTGATAAATGTTTTGTAAATAGCCACTTTGCATTATACGTGGATGATCTCAAGATTTATTCGAGGGTGGCTGACTCTTGGGATGCGGCGAGGCTCCAATCAGACCTGGATCGTCTCGCCGTGTATTGCCTAAATAATAAACTTGTACTAAATGAAGACAAATGCAGTTGCATAACCTTTACTCGTAAACTATTTCCGGTTAACACTTTATATAAACTCAACGGCGCTCCTCTAAGGCAAGTGCAGGTCGTCAAGGATCTGGGGATTTTATTCGATAGCAAACTTACCTTTGAGGCACACGTTAATGATCTGTCGGGCAGAGCATTTAAGACATTGGGTTTTATTATTAGACTGTCTTTCCCGTTCACAAATTATAAAACTCCATTGACATTATTCAAGACTCTTGTGTACGGGCTACTTGATTATTGCTCTCCAATCTGGTCTCCGCAGTACGAGGTGCATATTTCCCGGTTAGAAATTGTTCAGAGGAGGTTTGTGAAATACCTCGATAACAAATATTTTAAAAACGATAAAAAAAATAATTATATCGAGAGATGTTTACGCTATAATCTCATGTCTCTTCAAAAGCGGCGGTTTGTCAATGATATGTGCTTGCTTTACAAAATTATTAATAATTATTTTGACATCAACCTCATAAATTTCATTCGCATTCATGTACCATCTTTCAATAGTCGTGTCGTCTCCACTTTTCACTTGAATCACTGCAGGACCTCTCTAGCCTCTAATTCTGCTATCTATCGCTGTACTTCGTCCTTTAATGTTGGCTTTGGGAACTTCGATCTTTTCCTTCTCTCACTTTCTTGTTTTAAGGGCTATGTCCGGCGGTGTACATAATTCTATTTTTTTTTGTCTATTGTAAATGTCCATTAATGTTAAATGTCCATTAATGTTAAATGTCCATCTATTGTAAATGTCCATTGCTTTGAAGCTGTAAAGAAAAAAATTTTTTTTGGCGTCTTAGTTTTGGGTCTTCTGGCCTGTTTAAGACCTTTTTTCTTAAATAAATAAATAAATAAATATTTGATCTCGAACCAGATACGGGCTCCACACATCACTCTCGTATTCCAGTACAGGACGCACATAAGTTTTATATTTCATTTTTAATTTCTTTGCCTAACTTGCCAATAGCTAATATAAATACTTCGTTCCCGCGCTTCTCGAGACGCTACCTTTTTAGCACGATCTCGTTTTCAACGCTATCCTCGCCCTCCGTTTCTTCTATACCGGTCACCTCATCGGTCATTACAAGAGTACTGATTTAGTTTGGCAACTTCCATTTCGAGATTACAAATTTTTATAGATTTCTCTCTATTTTATGCTTTGATGTGATCCATTTCTTTACTTAATTTTTTCATCTCCTTTCCGTTTTCCTTCAGCTCAACCACCTGCTCATCGTATTTCGAAGACAGGAAGTCTACCGAGGTCTTTATTTCGGAAATGCCCCTTTTCATTGTATGTACTCGTATTTCATTGTATGTAAGTTATGCTCGGCCTATTCTATTCAAAAAGTAATAAAGAGTTTTGGAGGCTTTATAAACTAACTTACAAATTTAAATTGCGGACGAGTTAGTGAACCGCCTTAATTAAAAACTATTGAGTTTGGAGAATGGAATGCGTGTATGTCTAAAAGCTCTGGTCGCTCACACGTTTAAACGCGTTCGAGAACGCGATCAACTCCACGTGTTTTCACTCCAGAATTTGTTAAAAAGTTATTTTTGAGAGGATAAGTTTTAAGTAATTTCAAAAATAATGTTAATGCTACCGTTGTGTATGTCTAGAAAAATGGATCCACGGTATTATTGGTCTAAGAAGTTTACGGCTGAATTTTTAGAAATGTATAGATCATAGATTGTTAAATGTTAAATAATCCATTCGCAAGTAGTTTCTAAAATCCTCGGGATTATTTTCTTTTAGCTCTTTTATAAGTGCCATATACCCGAATTGGTTACGATCTTCTCTCCATTTTTTCACCCAGAATCTTTTTTCCTTCTCACTGGATTTTAACTGCATAGATATACATAGGCAAAGCATAGTGAAATTTTCGCTTGACGTTTTGTTTTTGATAGCATCACTAAAAACTTTCACTTATCCTGTTGAAATATGACAATTTTTGCATTTACACACGCGCTCTTACTCTTTCCTGTTTCAGAACGCGTATAATCTTCCGCGACTGGAGCGTCTTACTTTTTGCAACACGTATTTGGAACGGCACGGTTTAAACGCAACGGCTGGATAATTTTACAGAAATTATTGAGATTTTTCATGATTTTTACATGATTTCAACACATTTTTTTAAGTGATAATTCTGTTTTGAGGCATTTTCACATTTTCTTAATTTCTTAACAGCATGTACGTCAGATCTTAGATTTTAATATTGCAAATACACTTTCTCGACAAGTGGAATTTTTTTATAAAGAGCGACTTTTTGTCCAAAAATCAACAATAAAATTTTTTCTCCTCTTGTCAACTCATCTGCGGACACACTGTATATTTTTTTCGATCCTATTCCTTTTTCAAAGTAGACGAAGTTAACGAAAAAGTAAAATGGGAAATTTATCCAATTCAAAAATTGTACCTCTCTCAACCTAAGCACTACTTTTTTGGCTACAAAACCATCCTTCTTTAAAATCTATCTATAGGCTCACTCTGTACACTGTATTTTTTTGTTGCTTTCCATTTTCAAGTTTCTAGTACGAACAATATTTTGGAAAGAAAGAATTGATATGATGTATAACAGCTCTAATTGTGAGAGTATCGATTTAAAATGTTTGTTATTTGATGCTGACGGCGTGAGTACATTTTCAGTGCACGTGCACTTGGTTTGCACTTAGCCGTAATACGAACTTTTTTTTTACATTCACAATCAATTGAGGACAATTAAACTGTATAATTTGTTGCATTCGGATAGCTGATGGTGCTTTTATTAAATTAACAACGATTAACTAATAAAAGTGCACGTTGATGCAAACTAAAAATTCTACAAAATCAAACACTAATTATCACGTCGCCCAAACATTTTTATTTTTTTGTATTTCTTTTTGTGTCGTAATACCATTGAAGGATATTATTATAAGTCTGCGACGCCGCACATTTTCAAGTTCAATCGACGCCGTTAAATGTACGGCGTCCTGGCGCAAGTTCTCGGCGCAGCGTGGAAACCCCGGTTCAGTCAGTGAGTGACATGATAGCACCAGCACGTCTACACACCCAACACCATCCGTACGGAGAGACATGCATCAAGATGAACATGGACATGGCAAGCATAACTTTTACGGTAAGAGACATTTGTAACAAAAATAAAAATGTAGTCGACATTTAAGTAATTTTTCGTTAATAATTGTCGAGTTTTTGCTGAAATAAGGAGGAAAAGCGCGCCGGTATAAGGGTGGCGACTAAGCGTCTGTAACAGACGTTTCGTAAGATATTGAAAAATCGTTTGTTTAATGTTTTATTCATTAAGCTAAATAAAACTTGTATGATTTATAAATAAACCTAAAATCGACTTTTCAAATATATAAATTTAAACGGATCTATCTAACGCCGGTTAAATAGGTGTAGCATGCATTTTTGTTTCCTCAATGACCACGATTTAATTTTTATAAATACGAAAATACTTCTTTTGCTTTAAATTATATAGTTATGAAAAAGAAGTGTATTATTACCTACACATACCTTTTCCTTAATTATCTTACCTAAGCGAATAGTTGAAGTAATTCTAGAAATAACCTCACAATAATCGCCTCGTGGTGTAACATATAATAAAATGATTAATCGAACATTTTATTTTCTAATGCGTACCAATCGAAAAACGATACATTAGTGTGTCAATTTTAGAGTTTGATAAGGGTGCACCATTACGGGGCTTCTTTGTGTAAATTGCCAAATAATAAATGGGTCGGTTGAATGCAAATTTTTTGCAAAGAAAATTAAGTTTTTTTGCTTAAAACATCCACAAGTAAAATTTACAATTTCGTACTTTTTATGTTTTTATACGACCCTTTTTTCTTTGAGTTATAAGTATACAGGGTGATTGAAATTCTTTGTGCAACATAAGCTACTCGCTTATCTTAAGAGCTAGAGGGTAGGTTTAAATTTGGCAAAGTTGCTCAATTCGCTGCTGGCAAATAATGTAGAAAGAAAATTCGAATCAATTTAGGCGTTTTCGAGAAAACTAAAAAAATCGGCAGTTCTCATTTTCTTTTTTTCGATGAAACCTTTTTATTTGTTAATCTTTTTTAATTCTGTCAAAACATTTTCATTACCATAATCCAGTCAATGAATATCAAATATGGGCTTCACTTTCAAAAATTCCAATACTTTTGAAATTTCACACACTCGTTTGGAGATGTCTAGTGATGAATATACCAAAAGTTCTGAATAATCGGTGGTGAACTTTCGCGGCAATTGACAAAGACATGTCACTTTTTTCGGTTTTTCGTTAATATCTCGAAAACTATGGGTCAGGCCTAAAATATGACAATGTATAAAATTAAAGCTGATAAAATTTTCTATAAAATTGAATATGTGCATTTTTTTGTATTTCTAAAGTTTACGAGTTATAGGGCGTTGAAACTTGGTGTTTTTTTTTCAAAACTACTTTGGCGCTGCGTAGGGTAATGATTAGTAAGAGTTTGCAAGAATTACCCTAAAAATTATTCTAATGGTTTCCAAACTTCATACTCTTATTTATAGGTGTCTAGTGATTAAAAAACAGATTTCTTATAGGCCTGAGGTCATGTCTGTTAATTAATACGATGTTTGGTCATTTACTGTTTATTAGTAATTACGATACAATGAACGTTAACACATGAACTTTTTGATGTCATTTCTACTACACGAACGTATAACAACAACTGCTGCTACTTCGTAGCTGTAGCGTAGCGCCATCTGTACTTAGTCATATTTAACACCCCCCCCACAATTTAAAACTTTTTCTCCATTTATTAACAATTATAAATTGTAACAAATATTTACTCTACATTTAACATGTTTCTAAAAAACTCAAATTTTTCTCTGGAAAGTGGCTTCGTAAAAACATCGGCTACATTTGCCTTTGTTGGTACATATTTTAAGCCAATCGTTCCTTTTACAACACAGTCTTTAATGAAGTGAGCCTTAATATCAATGTGCTTTGAGCGTTTACTGTTATCAAAGCTTTCGATTGATTTTAAAGCACTTTGATTGTCAATCATAAGAATACTCTGAACATTATTTATGGAGAAATCATTACATAAACCTTTTAAATAAATAATCTCCGAAGCTGTCATTGCACTAGCTAAGTACCTACTCGGATTCATAGCTTGATAGAGCTACTACGTTTTGCTTTTTTGAGTACCACGACACTAGATTTATATTAAGATAGACCGCACAACCACTCACACTTTTTCTATCTAAATGATCACCTCCCCAATCTGCATCGGTGTATGCTAGAAGTTGATTATCATTCTTGTCATTTGGTTCATAAGTTAGAGCCATATCCTGTGTGTGTTTCAGATACCTTAATATTCATTTTGCTGCTATCCACAGCTGTTCAGTTGGTTTGTCTACAAATCGACTCAGAAATATAACCGAGTATGATATATCTGGTCTACTTATTGTCGCTACGTACAAAAGTGTAATTTATGTAAACTTTTTCCCTTTGTAGAGACTTCTCATGTTTTTAAAGGAAAGTAAACCAAAAGCATATAAAACATATACTAATGATGGATAGCACACAAATGCTTCTGCACACTATTTTAAAAATAAAAATCCATAACCTGTTAATTAATACGATGTTTGGTCATTTACTATTTATTAGTAATTAGGATATCAAAAAGTTCATGTGTTAACGTTCATTGTATCGTAATTACTAATAAACAGTAAATGACCAAACATCGTATTAATTAACAGGTTATGGGCCCAGAAGGCCAAAAAAGAAAGTAATACGTAATAACGGAAAGCGGTGAAGTTAAAGAAGAAAAGTGTGGGTTATAAAAAGGAAAAGCGTGGTTAAAAAAAATTAATAACAAGATGTCGGTACAAAGCAACGTGGTGCCTCTACTCGAAGCTAACAATTTTAACAATTGGCGTTTTCGGATAGTAACATTATTAAAAAAGGAACAGTGTTACGAAGCAATAACTAATGATCCACCTGGAGGAACAGCTACGCAAGATGAACAACGTAAATTTGAAAGGATTGATGCAAAAGCACAATCAATAATAGTGCAAGGAATTTCTGATAAACATTTAGATATAATTAAAGATTGTACAACTGCTAAACAGCAAATAAGTGAATTAAAGAACATTTTTGCGCGAACAAGCTCGGTAACAAAACTGTTTTTGTGGAGAAAATTGTTTGGTTTAAAATCAAGTGTAAACGACAGATTAGAAGATCATTTTTTGAAATTTGATACTATAATTAGAGACTTGAAAGACCTAGGGTCTAAAATCGACGAAGGCGATCGTGTGTGCCACTTATTGTTAACATTACCAAAAAGTTTTGATAATGTAGTGACTGCGTTGGAAACTATAACCGATGTAAAGATAGACTTTGTAAAGGCAAGGTTGTTAGTTGTTAGATGAAGAAATGAAAATGCAATCACGTCAAGAAGATCAACCGCAAGTAGAAAGTAATGAAGTAAGCTTCAATGCGTCAACACGAGGGTGCTTTATTTGTGGAAATAAGTATCATTTTCAAGCACAATGTCCAAAGCGTTTTGGAGGATACAGAGGTAATAATAGTAATTACAGAAGTAATTTTTATAGAAATTCTAGAAGTCGTAGTGGAAACCAAAGTTACAGAGGTAGAAGAAGAGGTAATCCTAGTACAAATGAACAAGCAAACCATTCAGTCGCAGTTTATGCAGCAAATTTTTGTAATCAGAATAAATTAGAAAAAATTTCATTCGTGTTAGATTCTGGAGCAAGTAATCACTTTGTGGAAGAAAATATGGAACCCTTTATGAAAGATATTAAAAAGCTAGATCATAATATCTCTATTCATATCGCAAATGGTGAAATTTTGAAATCAAGTAAAATGGGAACTCTACATGCAAAGTGTCAAGGTCAAAATATAACGATAGAAGCATTAATTGTACCTAATTTAAAACATAATTTAATATCGGCTTCAAAAATAACCTCAAAAGGACATAAAATTATAGTGGAAAAGGATAAAACAACTATTAGGGGTATTAATTTGACTTTGATGTGCGAAAATATAAATAGATTGTATGTACTAAATTTAGACAAGATTAGTGACGAAGCTTGCAACAGCATGGAAACTGAAGAAACTTGGCATCGGAGACTTGGTCATGCTGGTAAGGAAGCACTTATTCAACTTGGGTTAAAACCATTTAAGAAAACGTGCGAAACTTGTATGGAAGGTAAAGCTACTCGATGTATTTTTAAACAAAATGAAAAACGTACTACTGCAATTGGGGAAATTGTACATAGCGACGTATGTGGCCCAATAACGCCAGTTACGGAAGAAGGGGAAAAATACTTTCAAGTTATCTTGGATGATTATTCACATTTTGTGGTCGTAAAAGTATTGAAACATAAAAATGAAGCAGAGTCGCGCAGCGGAAGCGTGCTGGGCCCATAACCTGTTAATTAATACGATGTTTGGTCATTTACTGTTTATTAGTAATTACGATACAATGAACGTTAACACATGAACTTTTTGATGTCATTTCTACTACACGAACGTATAACAACAACTGCTGCTACTTCGTAGCTGTAGCGTAGCGCCATCTGTACTTAGTCATATTTAACAATGTCTATAGGCCAGCGATGGCGAACCTATGACTCGCGGGTCATAGACTGTGCCACGAGACAATTTTTAATGGCCCACGAGCATTTTCACGAAGTCTAAGCTAAAGTTTTGTAACTAAAAGAAAATCAGACAAAAAAATGGCTAAAATTTCCATCCCTTGTTTCTGTGAAACATTATCTTTGGAGATACTATCAATGGCTATTAAAAATCCGGAATTTCGTTTTTAAGCCGTTTGACCTTAAACAATCAAAAATTTGCGCCTGCGGCGCTATTTCATTTTATTTCTAACGCTAGAAATGCAAAATCGTCCAACTTTGCTTGCAAACCTTCCCCTGAAAATTAATATATACCCAAATACTATACCCACGACTTCAATTCGAAAAAAAAAATTGATTTGTTCACCCACCACCAAAAAAGGTTCGCCATCGCTGCTATAGGCAATGACCAGAAGTGTGATACTCCCTATCTTTTTGTTTCAAAAAAAATAAAGTAATAATTGTACAATAAATAAATTAGAGAAAAATCGTACCTAATAGAGAGAGGGAGAGATGTAGATATCTAGTGATGAATATACTAAAAATCCTGATGAATCAGAGGGGAGCTTTAGCGGTAATGGCCGAAGACATGTTTTTGTTAATATCCCAAAAAGTATTGGTCAGAGCTAAAATGTGACTATAAATAAATAAAGCTGAATAAAATTGCCACAAAATCCATCAGATGTTATTGTTTCGTATTTCTGGTAATTACCGAGTTGTAAGCTTTTGAACATGGCTCTTTTTTCCAAAAACTGTCGCAACTCGACAAACGTTCTAACTAAACATCTGCGATGGTACTGCCGGAAGACGCAGAAACGAAGAAGTAAATATAGTGTTATAATCTGATGGCAGGGAGTTGATAAAGCGAACAGGAAGAATTTTCGTTTTTTCCAACCGAATGCATAAAGCCTCTCTATTCAGGAAAGGTTGTGAGCACACAAGCAACATTTTTCAAGAAGTTACTGCCTGGTGGGTAGATGGATGTATCGTACAATTTCTTTTGAATATCTTGCCGCACTGTTTCCGCAGCTGCATTTACGATTTTTAGTCTGTCCTCACTTTCATTCGCTTTTCTGTTTTCATACCACGAGTTCAAGGTTTTAAACCTAATATATTAACAAAAAACTGAAAAATGGGACATGTCTTCGGCCACTGCCGCTAAAGCGCACTTCTGATTCATCAGGACTTTCAGTATATTCATCACTAGACATCTCCAAACGAGTATGTGTAATTTCAAAAGTATCGGAATTTTTTGAAGGTGAAATCCTTAGTTGACTGGACTACCCACTTTTAATTCTGCTTTCGAATCCGTCATCACCATTTGGATTCGTTGTTTTGTTGTTGGTCTATTAATGTCAACTTTTTTTTTCTGTTTATTTTTCAATTCTGAATCCGACCCAATTACTAACCTACAGGAACGTAAACCTTATGGAAAGGTCGTGCTTGAATTTTAGAAGTCTGAACACTTGACTTGTAGGTGTCGTCGTTCTTTACTTTGATTAAGTTATTTTACTAAAGGTACCTAAAAGATGAATTTAAATTGAATTGCTTCTGCATTTACGATATTGAAAACGTTTAAACTTGAGGCTTGTTTTTATGATCAACTTAAGAGTAAGCAGCGGTTTATTTTTTTATTAAGTAGTGGTTGTAAAATGAAAAGTTAAATTTTTTGTTGTCATATTTGCCACTACTGCGTAAAAAGATTTGGCCGAAACTGCGACTAAAAAGTTCCTTTTTGTCGCATGCTCTGGTTCAGTACAATTTATGATTCGAAATCAAATTTATATTATATTGAAATTACATGAAGATCGTGCAGAAAATTTAAAAAACATTTTTCTGTTAGTTTTAAAATACTATTTATTCGTTGAGTAAGCTTTTTAATATTCTGCATCACCATGAACTCACGAAAGTGGTCCTATGCGGAGTAGTTTACAATTATCAATTACAGAGTTACATGTTATAGCCCCCTGCAGTGTGTAAGAACGTAAGAAGCAAAGTTAAATTGACCTGCTAATCACAAGAACGCCGTTTCACTTAAAGCATTTAAAACTGTTTTTAGCGATGGTTCAGAATCGCCGTGAATTGCAATACAACTCCATTTTTATTCGGGAGGTCGTCCAGCTCTTTAAATGAAAATGTTTGATTCTTTGAAATGATTTCTTTACTGATCTCCATCCTCATTTTCAACTCGCACCAGTTTGTAAGCGTTGAGTGACTGACATTGTCATTAATATTTTTGAAATGCTTGAATCCTACTTGTATTGTATTGTACTCAGGGGTCGATTGGCTACGTAAGCCTTACAGAACTGCGACCAGCGTTGATCTTTTGTTCATAACCCTACTCGTATTATATTCTCAGGGATTCGATCTTGTCGACGAAGTTGCAGGTCTTTATTGACATCGTCGTCGCTACTTGCAAGGAATTCGTTCTCAGCCTTTTGGTCTGGATTTTCACCCAGAACCATAGGCTCCTGAACCTCTCCCAGGATTGTGCTGAGGCTTTCAAAATCCTCTGTTGTTGACTCTGTTGAGGGCGAGTCTCTCCTATGTTGTGTGTTGTCTTTCATGTTTGTCCCTCGAGAAGCTAGGGAAAGAATGGTCACCTGCAGCAGAGCCCCGCATGCCGCAGGAAGGCTAGTTAAACCGGATTTTGCCTGGTATCCGGAATTCGCATATTAGTGACTAGGATAACCTTCCTAGTCATTCAGTCTTCGGCATATGCTTGAATCCTAAATAGGCATTTGTTTCTATGGTTCCTAACAATGATGCGTACATTCTATGTTTTCAATTTTGAATGTTCTACCTGTTCCAAAGCTAATCCTGCTTGCCAGATATGGTTATGAACGTCGATAGACGTTCCTTGTAAACGAAGATACACCTTTTGTTATCAATTCTGCTCTTTTTTGCTGAGGACCCCTCTAGGGTCACGCCAGGCTACATTAATGAGCTCTGTATTATTCACGGTTGCCTTGGCGAAAACAGTACACTAGATCGCATTTCAAAAAAATCTAAACGCTTTGATAATGGCCTAATAATAGCCAATATCATAATTAAAATGCAGAATCTGATGATTTAAATTCGTTCTATTATGTGCGTTGGTGTAGAAATGCACATTTTGACTTAATCTTTCAGTTATCGATTTGAAGTAGGTGGAAGTGTAATTAAATTACAGTCGCTGTCTCTTCAAGTAGAATTGGGAAAATGAGAGATGATGTTGAAAAGTTTGAATAAGTGACTAATTGGGTAGCCGATAAAACTGACGTTCGTTCGCCAAATTAAGTTTGGACTTCTCATACTTAAATTTAGTTTTAGTTTATAACTTTTTAATACTTTTCACAATTTATTTGTAACATATGCGTCGAGAAGAACACTGGCGAATTTTTACAAAATTGTAAACTGGCAGTTAGTAAATAATTCTAAGCATTAACGATGTATGGTTTTTAGTTGGTGCTCGATACGATCAAATTAGTATTCAGTACAGTGTCGTGTATGGCGATAGATTGATGTTTTGTTCAGCGTTGAATGCAACGAAAATTATGTTTATTAAAGTTTATCGTAAATGCCATCATAACAACACGTTTTACTATAAATAATTATATTGATTTCTCATAAACTTCGTTTTCTAAAGTATAATTTGCTATTAATGGGTAAAAATAGAAAGTAAATTAACTTGGGGTTTATATTGCGAGGCAAATTATATTGTTTTATCTTATTGTTCGCGGCATTAGAATTTGTGTTGATGAATACCTTTTTATTACCGACGGAGTGTACTGTAATAAAGCAGTTTCAAGAAGTCTGTATGTGTGGTTCAGTCGTCGATTTGACTGTGCGTACAGCGGTGGTGACATAAAATCGTTCTTTCGAATCTTTCGGGAAAAAAATTGGTTTTTAAAAATATGCTATTCACTCGACGATGACGGCAGCGTCGGAAGACTCGGTGGATGCCCCAATTAAACTTGTAGACAACAAATAGCCAAACTATGCTCACCCAACTTAACCCTCCACACCACATTAGCGATGTCTTATGATCTTATGATGATAATAATAATACTTTTTATTCATCTCTTGAGACACAAAGTATATGAGATAAGAGTTCAAACAATTTGGAATCCAATTACATGGTCTCGACCGTATAGAAGCACCCCCCGCAACAGGACGTCCCTCACCAATGTCAAGAATTCGTTCGTTTAGAATTCGAAAGTTTATTGTACAGAACAGTTATTTTCAAATGCCGTACGCGAATGGACGTCTGGGAAGCAACTACCACTTCTACTAAACGATAAACTACAAAATTTTTGTGGTTGTAGGCTGAAAGAACATAGGAAAGGAGTAAAGGTCTCGCCACATAGCTTATGTCATGCTATGTCAATGTTCAAGTGCTATGTAAAAACCGCATGTGACATGACATAAAGGTCACGTGGTTTCGCAGCCAAATACACTATGCGCGCGCTGCGTAAATAGCATAGTGTTTGTGCGAGAAGTTTAACCTCAAATATGGACGAAGAAGATATATAATAAGATATAGTCCACATGACTTTTATCGTACAAACAAGGGTTCCCTTGAATGATGTGAATCAATAATTCGTCGTTTATTTTATTTTTCGGCTTATCAAAACAATATTATACTTGTATAAATAGCTAAAACCTAACCTCAACCACCAAACTAGTCAACAACAATGTGCGTATGATGTACGATATGAAACATTCGCGTCTCACGTGGTTTCGCTGCAAAATACACTATGCGCGCGCCGCGTAAATAGCATAGAAGTTGGACAACGGTCGACTCTTGTGCTATGTAAAAATTTAGAAAACATGTGCAAATTTTGCATAGCCGCATAGCATAGCAAATGTGAACATCTATTATTAAATCATATAGCTCTACTTCTGTGTTTTACATTGGCATAGCATAGCATAAGCTATGTGGCGAGACCTTAATGCTGTAACTCCAAAGTGGCATCGATAACTTGGGGGTGGCTCGAGAAGGGTGGGTTTTTGCTCTTTTTTTTCGGGTTCTCGCTTATAACTCGAAAACTACGCACTTTATGAGAAAAGTTCTTTTATATGAATTTAATCTACATCCAATTTTCTACAAATTGTATCTGGTAGGTTTTTTCTCAGACGAGCGGTTTATTCAGTAGAGCACGTTAAAGTTTTACAAAAATTTCAAAATCTGCACAAAACCTGCTTTCTTGGTTTATCGCTTATAACTCGAAAACTACGCACTTTATGAGAAAAGTTCTTTTATATGAATTTAATCTACATCCAATTTTCTACAAATTGTATCTGGTAGGTTTTTTCTCAGACGAGCGGTTTATTCAGTAGAGCACGTTAAAGTTTTACAAAAATTTCAAAATCTGCGCAAAAACTGCTTTCTTGGTTTATCACTTATAACTCGAAAACTACGCACTTTATGAGAATAGTTCTTTTATATGAATTTAATCTACATCCAAATTTCTACAAATTGTATCTGGTAGGTTTTTTTCTCAGACGAGCGGTTTATGCAGTAGAGCACGTAAAAGTTTTACAAAAATTTCAAAATCTGCGCAAAAACTGCTTTCTTGGTTTATCGCTTATAACTCGAAAACTACGCACTTTATGAGAAAAGTTTTTCTACGAATTAAATCTACATCCAATTTTCTATAAATTGTATCTGGTAGGTTTTTTTCTCAGACGGGCGATTTATGCAGTAGAGCACGTAAAAGTTTTACAAAAATTTCAAAATCAGCCAAAAACTGCTTTCTTGGTTTATCGCTTATAACTCGAAAACTACGCAGTTTATGAGAAAAGTTCTTTTATATGAATTAAATCTACATCCAATTTTCTACAAATTGTATCTGGTAGGTTTTTTTCTCAGACGAGCGGTTTCGGCGGTAGAGCACGTTAAAGTTTGACTAAAATTTCAAAATCAGCCAAAAACTGCTTTCTTGGTTTATCGCTTATAACTCGAAAACTACGCAGTTTATGAGAAAAGTTCTTTTATATGAATTTAATCTACATCCAATTTTCTACAAATTGTATCCGGTAGGTTTTTTCTCAGACGAGCGGTTTATTCAGTAGAGCACGTTAAAGTTTTACAAAAATTTCAAAATCTGCGCAAAAACTGCTTTCTTGGTTTATCGCTTATAATTCGAAAACTACGCAGTTTATGAGAAAAGTTTTTTTATATGGATTTAATCTACATCCAATTTTCTACAAATTGTATCTGGTAGGTTTTTTTCTCAGACGAGCGGTTTCGGGGGTAGAGCACGTTAAAGTTTGACAAAAATTTCAAAATCAGCCAAGAACTGCTTTCTTGGTTTATCGCTTATAACTCGAAAACGACGCAGTTTATCAGAAAAGTTCTTTTATATGAATTTTATCTACTTACAATTTCCTACAAATTATATTTGATAGGTTTGTTTCTCAGATGAGCGGTTTACGCGCTAGAGCACGTTAAAGTTTGACAAAAATTTCAAAATCTACCAAAAAACTGCTTTTTTGGTTTATCGCTTATAACTCGAAAACTACGCACTTTTAGGGAAAAGTTTTCCCTTACAAAAATACAGTACATTTAATTTTCTACAAATTATGTCTCTTAGATTTTTTTCATAAAAGAAATAGTTTAGGTGTTAAAGCGCGTTGAAGTATATCGCCTCGAGAAGGGTGGGTTTTGGGGATAAAACTAATAGGCCAGTCAGTAGAGGACCCAAACCCTATTGTATGATGCAATAAATGGTGTAGAAGCTTCTATTTTTTTAACTTGCTTATATGGGTGCAAACATGTAAAAGTGTACTCTTCGTGGTGGCACGAACCTGTGAAGTTGAAGAAAATTCGGCATTCTCCTATATATCTTCATTAGACCGAATAGGACATTAATCTAAGATTAATAAATTAGCGTTGGCTGTCCATTATTTATGTGAAGATTACAAATATAATTTTTGATTTAAATTCAAAATTTTAAATAAATGTAATATGTTAAAGTTAAAAGTGTGGATTTTAAATGAAATTTTGCTCAGCTTGTCGCTGATTTATAATTAAAACGAATGTTAACAGATTAAAAAAAAGTTTTGTGTAAAATTATTTTTTAATTTTTGCTCCTACTAATTTTAATTACACCTACTTAAAAATTCCAACTAGTGACGTTACCTGTGGACTAATTATTAATTTAACCAACGCTCATTTTCATCAACTTTCGCTTTAAGCAATAATACAAATTTGAATGAGTTAATATTAGTCCTAAATTGTAAGCTTTTAATTTCAATTATTTTCATTTTATAATTAAAATTTCAATTTCGACATTGAGGTCGTTTCTAGAGCTTCGCAAGAGCGAGGGAATTTCTTTTTGTTCGAGTTGGGGCGTAATGGTCAAGATGTAGTGATTTCAGAACGATAGACTCGTAAAGTCTACCAAACTTTTATGGAAAGATAAGGGCCCTTCTAAAAATTTATGTATAGGTAAAGCGATTTTAATGATGTACAAAAATTAATGCTGAGATATACTTTCCAAATAGATGAAAATTATCCTCATCGATTATGCATCTTTTTAATTTCTCTAGCTTAGTTATGCGAGTTAGGCGCTTCTGTTTTTTTACAAAAGTATAAGTTTCTCAAAAATCTTTGTTGCTTTGTTGTTTAAAGTGCCACGGCTTTCAGTTCTTAAATGAATAGGTAATTGATACTTGAAAAATAATACCTCCGAAACATTATATTGAAAGAAAACTATTTAAAGTTTACGCTAATATTTAAAGTTAGAGAATGGTTAATAGGTTAATACTCGTTTTTTTGTACGTTTTACGTAGCTTGTTCTGAAGTGCTCTCAAGCTACGTTTGTTACAGCTTGTCATGCGAAGGATTACTCTAGAAATCTACTTTAGAACGTTTTTAAATTTCCATCGAATTGGTAGGTGGGTCGTAGCTTTTTTTTAACGATTATCAATCACGTTACTTTTTATATTAGAAACCTGATTCGGTTTACACTTGAACGGCCAATATCGGTTTAATCGAAGTTTTATTGAGCGGGCAGCACGTTATATGGTATGATTTATGGCAAATTTCAAATATTTAAATCTGTCTCGAGAACTGGGACAAGTTTAACTCTCAATTCGAATCAACTAGAAGTTTTAAAATGGGTAGGTACAATTTAAGTTTCGGCTTGTTTTGTTAAAGTCTCTTTTTGTGGAAAAAGTCAGTTGGTGAGCTCGACGAAAAATCGGTGAAAACGTGTTCTTAAACTTCAAAGGTTTTCAAAGTGGCAAGTCTCTGTCAAAAAATGTTTTTCTCCCCGGCAAAATATTGAGGGTAGATAAAACGAGAAACAAGAGCTGCAAGACTCGACAACACACATAACTCTCAGCTTTAAAAAACAAAATAATTCTTGTCACGTTATTCTCTAGTTAAACTTTATTTTGCGTAAATTTTTGGTTATTAATCAGCTCACTGAGAAGTGTAGTTTCGTTTAATTTTGAAGCTACCCCAAGTTGGTGGAAGAACAGCCCACTATATATTATCATTTCGAACGTAACGGCTTTTAATTATATATTACCCCATCGTTCTTAATCATTGATCGACTGTCATAAAAAGCGTTAAATTTGAAATTGTCTATCTATTTGAATTCAATTACGTTTCCCAGATGCGCAGTTTACGAATTTGTTTTGCAAAGACCCACTGATCGATGACGCGCTTCGTACTCCTCCACAATTTCGAACAAGTTACAAGTTCAAATTTTTGTAACTTTTATTCTAAAACTGTTGTAATTTTTTTTTAATTTAACATTAAAGTGACTATCCAAATGTTTCAAAAGATGAAGGTGGCGTCGTAAGAAAAACTTCCCACCTTTATCCATTATTCCGCAGCGCGTATAAGTAGTACTAAATTTTTCACTGGTAGGAAATTCAAGTTTGATAAGAGAAAAGTACTTTCCGAAGCAGCGGTGTAGCTAATTAATATTTTAAAGATATATTTTTGGGACTACTCCCAACCTGAAACGCACAAGTTTCGTGCACAAGGTGTCGTGTTTCACAACTATTTGATTTTAGAAACTCGAGATTGAGAAAATTGCGCGAGTGTAGTTCTATTTACTATTTAAAAGAGCACTGAGTTATGTAAAAACAAAGCAAACTTACGTATTCAAACATTAAAGTTAGGTCTCATTGGCTTTAACGAGTGTGCAGTCCCAGCGATGCCACATCTATGGTTTTGGAATCGATAATTATAATTTAACAATTTATTCTAATTGCAAATTGAACTATTATGGCGACGGCATGTTCAAAGATGCTCACTTCATTTTTAAATACCTAATTCGAAATGCATTATTATACAGGGTGTACATGTACAAACTTTTTTTAGTACCAATTTTTTATTTAATTAACTCGTAGTTATTGAACTTCTTATTCGAAATTCTTTCAATAACAAAACGGCGGCCGATTAAAAATTTTAAACGAAGATATGAAGAAACATCGCGAAGATATTTTGATAACTATTCCATAGATACCTGTCGTGTCAACCTTTGTAACAACCAGCGTCGCTCCCTCTCACAGTGAAGACAGAAATGCTACATTCAATTTCAACCACTCGAGACAGTCGTCTTTACAGTAGAAGATTCTAAGAATCTCTCTGCATGTCGCGAGCTCTCGAAAGTTGGTGTTGGTATGCCTTTCTTCAGGGTTATTGTTAGTGTGTGGCCAAGCCTGTCTGTCAGGTTATCTTCCGCCACGTCTGGGCACTGTTAAGTTTACCCAAGAGGTTATATCTATTATGGCTATACTCGGAGGTGCCTAGAGGCAGCCTGTCTATGGCTGGTGCTAATGTTGCTTTGGCTAGCAGTCATTTTTGGGTCGGGTTACCTAACAACTCTTGCGACGACGATCCGTTGGGACGACCGTTGCGACGGCCCGTTGAACTTTATTCTCGTTTTGACAGGCCCAGCCTAGGTGATCTTACGACCAAGAAAGTGCTGGGCGTGCTTGTCGTGGCAAGGGCAAACCGAGATTTTCTTCTTAATTACTCCTGCGCATCGCAGATATTGTGCTTTTTAGGGCTCTAGGAAGCAACGGCACTGGTATTGGCAACAAGCGGTGTCTCCGAGGTGGAAGCTCTCGCTGTGCTTTCCCTTGCCAGTCTCTCGAGATTCTTCCTATTCAGGTGGTTAGTAGTTTTTTGTTTAGTATCCATGTTTCGTTCTGAAGATTTGTCCGAACCGAAGACTCGGTCTATCTATAACACAGTTGAAGTCCGATAGGCGACTTCCACTTATGAATTTCCTATACCTGAACGTGTACGAGAGAAATTTAAAATCACACTGTATAATAAAATAAGTTGATTTATAATGCCAAATTTAAAAAATATTTTTATTATTTGTCCGACGTTAATTTATTTTTATTACTTACTACTCCTCAGCCCCAATTTACGTATACGTATACCCTATAAATACCCAGTCCAATTTCTCGATTTTTCTTAAATTAGAAACAATCTGATAAAAGGTAGTTTCAAAAACGCACCTTTCACAGAAAATTCATTGGCCCGAATAGGAAGGATCGTATTTTAATCTAATCAATTTGTTAACTTAATTAATTAGTTTTGATTTACTTTTAAAAGAATTTATACTCGAGTTGAAACTTAAAATACTTATTTAGACTTTCAATTAGTGCTATAACGAGTAGGGGAGTAGGTACTTTCAATCGTTCATTTGAAGTTTATTTAATCCTCCTTAACATTGTCGAATTCGAAAATATGCCGAGGGTATAACCAGAATGTCGTTTAATGTTAGTTTGTTACATACAAAGGCAGCTAAATTTCCTTTGATCCTATTGTACCTATATTTTTGTATTTTCTCTGAACTAATTCGAATTCGGTAAATAGCAAGCCCCCTTTTGCTGTACTACGACGGGCATGTAAATCGATGATTCTATTAAGTGTATATTTGACGAGTCGCATTTGTTAGGTTAAATAACAGCTAGGTGGCGACGTGGTCTAAAGTCGGTTAAATCCTGGAAAAAACTGGAACACCAACTTCTTTAAACTACCGGTGACATTTTCTCTACGAATTGCCAATTGAAAATGAAAATTGCAGCAATGAAATGCGTCACCAAATGCAAGATTCATTTATCAATATAACTGTCGAAACTAATTATGGCAATTTTATTGACCTTAAAGTAGCTTTCAACTTAACCTCTTTATGCTCAATCTGCTTTATCTTGCAATTTGTTTAATATTTGGATATGTTAGTCGGCATGTGTCCAGAATTGCCCAAAAATTTAGAAAATTTCCAAACTGTAAGAATAAGAATGGATTCGTTACCAACGGCTATTACCACAGCCACAACATAAGAAATAGGAACCTCTTAGGAACCACATAGCAAGCATAAAGCAATAAAATTTTAAGTGTGTCTTCTTCGGTTTGCGTATCTTCTAGGTCAGTTTCGATACGTGACATTTTTTAAAATCTTTTAAATAGCCCCTGCAAGAATGATTCCAAACCACACCACATATTCTTCGAATTGCTCTCTTTTGAATAACAAAAATACCCTTTCTTCTAATTCAAAGAACCCCAGTGAATCACACCATACCTGAGGTGGCAATGAAAGGTAGCAAAGTAAAGTTGCTTCAAAATACATTCGCTGCAACAAACCGACATTAGTTGCATACTGTATAGCGATCTGCTCAACCTCATCGCCAGTTCGTCAGCATGGCGCTCCCACGATAGATCACTATCCAACGTAACACCCAGCACTTTAACACATCGGAGACATCTTCATCGGCTCGCCGTCAATTAGAAACACATTCGTAGTTGTCACGTTAGATCATTTGTTCCCGAAGAGTACGCAAGATGTCTTGTCTCTATTCAACGAGATCTGGTTCTCAGTCGACCACTCAGCAAGATTTTTATACACTAAATAGACTTGCGTTAGACATTCGTCGAATTCCGGATAAAGCTGGACCCAGACGTAGCATTTTGTTTCAACGACTTGTTTGTACAAACAAAACGAATATAAAAAGTTGATAGTCCCTAAACGTTACAACAAGTCAAATGAATTTACTTCCTGAAATATGTTTGTACAAACATAATACGGCACTACACATACTGATATGTTTGTGTAACTTTTTTGTACAAACAAATCGTGGAACAAAATGCTACGTCTGGGTCCAGCTTAAGAGAACATTATGTTTGTGTCATCGGCGTATGCAACCAAGGTCTGTCCTTCGATGTCTGTTAGGCACAGCGGAATATCCATAGAATATACCAGGAACAACGTTGGTCCGAGAATAGATTCCTGGGTAATTCCGACAGTTATTGGCTTGGGATTTCTCATTATATTATTTGCCAGAACACACTGCGACCTCCCACGCAAGTGGGAACTCGTACTTCTATGAGCACGTTTCTTACCTTTTCCTTACCAGGATCGTGTGTCAGGTTCGTTTCGTCGAAATTTATTATATTTTCCAACGGCACCCCCTGGATAGTTTCACTGAAGTGTCCGAAATAGTCGTTTATCACATCAATGGTTAAATCAGCTTTGACTCGTTTCAAGTTTTTTAAATTTCTTACTGATAAACCCATAAAACATCGACTCCGGTCATCGCCCGGCTCACTGTCTTTGAAAAGAAAGAATGTTTACTTTCTTGTTCAAATGGTATTGTACAAATTCTTTTAACGGTTTGCCTATCAAGAGAATATCCGTGGGATCATGCAGTAATCATAGCGTCAACCAACCAACGTTTTCTTCAGTTACCGACAGAGCAGTTGACCGTCCAAGTTTGGGCCGTAAAATGCGGCCCCCCAATTTGTCATAGAGCGTGCTCTTTAGAACTACGAACCCTTCTGCTTGGAATGAATATCCTCATATGACTTGTAGGCAATTCCGAGCTTATGTTTATGCTTTCGTGATATTTTCTGATGCTTCCAGTAGAACCCCTACACAACAGTTTTTTGAGCATAATATTGAGCTTTTTGAAAATGTGAGGGAGCTTTTTAATTAGGTTTCGAGCTAATATTAATGTCATTGCACCATATATGTACCGTGCACAGGACTCACGGTACAGAGAAGACTATAATTATTATGGGCTTTACAATTTTTTGAAAATCTGACATGATCTCAAACTAGAGATGTTTTTGTTTCCAACTAGAAATGTCACTCAACAGCTGCAGCATACAGTTTAGCGGATTGTAGGCCGTTGAATGTCAATATACTTAGCGTAATTGACCGCTTACTTTAAGCAGCTTTGTCCGCTAAACGCACCCATTGATTCATCTATCGGCAAAGCCGTTGGATTCATTACTGGTTTCTCTCTGATAATGAACCTCTGCTTCTGCTTGTAACTGATTGCTAATAAGTCTGTCAGGATCATTGAACTGGGACCCCATTTAGGGCTTTTACTTCTTTACTTTTCAAAAATATTGTCAATATTTCTAAAAGATATCGGCTTACTAGTGCGAGCCCACTATTCCACCACCCAAATGTTTCTTAACTCCTCGAAACCTCTCGTAACCTCTTCTCCAGCGCACTCTTTACTTTAAAAGTCCAAGGGGGCATTTTAGCGTTAGAAGCCAGTTCTGGTTGTTTATATAAATCTATGGAATAAGATATAGAATAAATAGGTGTTGGGTCGTTAACGATCCCGTGAGCATAAATAGGTTAAATTAATATTCGGGTACATAGTACGTATTCCCTTGAATGGTTATTTTATCAAAGTTCGCAACATAGATAGTGTGGTAGGTATAATTTGTAACATTTTCACGTGCAGCGACACGCTAGAGCTATTTTAGTTTTTAAAGTATCTAAATTTTCCTGCAATTTAACATGCAAACCTTTAAGATTTATTTGGCAATTGATAAAACAAATTTTTCAAAATTATGTGTTGGTTAAAGGTTTAAAAAATGTATTTTTAAAATTGCATTAGGTGTAATGGTTCAGTGAATTTATATTAGTGAAAACAGAATCTGTAACTTTTTACTAAATACCTCTATTACACATGTTTTATTTTCAGTAGTGTTTTTCAGAAAATAGGTAAACATGCAGGGACGTAATTGTTGTCTAAGCTGTGTATAAATACCTAATAACTAAAATGGTGTGATATTTTTTCAATACGGTCCTGTTTTATTCGTAATTGAAAGCGATAGTGCAAATAATTGGTTTATTGGCACTTCGCATTTAATTTATTTCGATTATGCCAATTAGTACAGGCCAAAAAGTTATTTAGACGTGGAAATTTTTATTGGGCATTTCTCTATCAATTCTTCCGAAATTTATATTTATCGTCTGTCCGATTTAAACTTTACCCTACAGAGTCGGACTGGCCCAGTTTGTCCCCGACGTCTGTAGATATATTATATTCCCTACAATCTAGGGGGGGGGTTATTAAAGTTAATTGAAACTAAAGAGACAATGTAAAACAATTATAATTGTCAAAGCTGTACGATCAAGCAAAAATTACTTTTAGCTGTTGATGGTAGTATAGAGTACCACTCTCAATAGAATCAATAGACGAAAAGAATCGAAAGAGATTATTCATCATTGTACTACCTATCTACTGGTGGTAAAGTCGCCAGCACCAGAACGGAGTGGTCTTTCTATACTCACGTTTTAACATCAATATTTTGACTAATTAAATTTTTAAGTGAAATTTCATTAAAGTGGATGAATATTATTTTGTTATAATTTAAAGTGGACGTAAATTAAATTTACTGCAACAATCACAATGGATGCTTTTCAAACGTTCCGCAATTATTATTTACTATCAAAATTGATAGATGTGTCTTTAAAATAAAGTTCAAAGTGCAGTCGCTGTTTAAAAATAAAGTAATCTGTTGTAAAATGGGGTTACTAATTAATAATGTGTAGAATAGGGCATTAGTAGTTGTAATTTCCCCAAATCCCTTTTGTTGTCGAGCTCGGAACTACGTCGAGAGTTAAATTGCGAAAACTTCTTTTTTGGAACTAAAAGCTATTTAAACCTCTGTTTGGGACGTTGTAATTTTCTGACCAAAATGTCTAGTTATAAATTGGCGTATTAAAGTAGTGCTCTTGGTTTGCTTTAGGTATCCTATTGGGAATCGCACGTTTGCCGTCTGTGATATTTTATTTTAAAAAACTCCACAGGTCTCGGACGTTATTAAATTTTTTTATAAAAAGATCCATAAGCTTATCAATAGATAGGAGCAACCGTCGCTGTTGAAAGATATCTTGATGAATTCATTTCGTTTGGAGACGTTTTCTTGGCGAGTTTGAAATTTGAAATTAAAGGCACTGTAACGGTTTGATTAATTTGGCATCGCCGTTAGGGAAATTTCTGAGTCGATAATAATACGCTAAAAGTAGAAAGTTTGAAACTAATTGACAAGTTAAGAGACGGTCGTTTTGTCCAAATCGAATGTTTAGGAAAATTAAGTTTTTCCTGCCGACCCTTGTTGCATTCGTTTCTAATATTTTTTAGGGCCACAAGACGTTTTAATTCGATGGTTTTGGCGCCCTCGTGTGAGAATAGATTCGTGTCTAGAGGATCGTAAACTTTGCTTGTTTTTTTAAATTTTTTTGCTCGAGAATATTCTTGTTGGAAAGGGATGGATTGGATTGTCTTAGTTTTGACGTGGTTTTCTGGGAAGTAGAGCTCCGTGGCATGGCCTGGCCGAGCAGGCCAAGAAAGGTTCAAACAGACTCCCCTGTGGCCCAGCCACAGCTCCTGTTAATATCCTCCTTAAAAAAAACCTAATACTCACCGCCCCTCTCGCTAGAATCTTCGAGTTTATCCTACAACTAAGGATGGCTCCAAATCTGATGGGCACGGGAGGCTGCTTGGAAAAAGTACAATGGGCACGATTAAGTGGCCTAAGTTTAGGGAGTTTGTCCCCCCCCCCCTAAATGATTCAGAATCCTGCCCTGGTGTCAGAAATAAGCAAAAATTCACAAATTAAAAGCTTGAGAGCTGGTCGGGGAATCACAGCTTTAGACAATCTATTGTAAAGTGTCCGGACTCGTTTTGTTTTCCACGAAGTGCTAGTTTGGATCGTCGTTGTCTCTACGCAGTGCGTTTAACCCTACGTTAGGCGCGTGCACTTTACTAACGTGTTTAGGCGCGTGGACTACCATCGTAGACCATTTTATTATCTGTATAAAAGAGTGGTTTGAACATTTGGAAACAAATTTTTGAGAAAAGTGGTTCATTTGACTATTGCCCATCGTACAAAATAAGTTTTTAACCAACATTGCATTTATTTTAAGAGATGTGATCAAAATACTCAGAATGGGCAATTTTAACGTAAATTTATTAAGGGTTGGGAATTTATTTATTATAACGCATTAAAAGTGATTTATAAACAAATATTTTTTAATACCCTCGTACTAGATAGCCCAAAGTAATAAAAAAAATTAAAAAATCAAAATTTCTTCAAATCAAAAAAAAACTGTGATCGACCAAAATTGTTCGTTTTTATTCGCTAAAACACGAAGTTCATATGTCTTTCGTATGGTCTTTGCAGGCATATTTGTAATATTTTGCACAAAACTTTCGACTGGAATAGGGCAATAAATTCTCACTAATTCCCAGTAAACCTCGCCGTCTCATTTCAGCTGGCAATTGTAAAACCCCCTGAACCTGTACCTCTTGGGCCTGTAAGGCCCTGAACTCGATTTGAGGCCGCATGAGCTCACATGCACATTTTTGAATAAATTCGCTTCTGTTTATTTTTTCTTCAGAGTGATTTGTTTTGTATACCCAAAGAGCGTTTATGCTTAGCTTAGCAAAATTTAAAAACGCCGTAATTCGAAAACAAGTGAAAATCGGAAAACAACTTTTGGGATTATTTTGTCTAATATTTACATGTAAACCGATGAGAAAATGTTGGGAGCTTCATAGTGATATTTTTGAAAATTATTGTTGAACTTTAAGGGGATTCCCCGAGTTCCCTAATAAAATTTAAATTTTTTAACGGATTTTTGAGTCTCTGTAATTATATTTAAAAATCTAGGAATAAAATAGTCGCATTAACAATAAATAGCACGACAAGAAATTGTAACACGGTTAGGCGCGTGGTCTACCATCGTAGACCACTCGCTTTTGGCGTTCAATAACAAAGGCAATTACCATTGTAGGGAATGTCCAGTACTCTAATTCGCTAGAGACAAGTGTTTTTAGCAGCTATTGAAAATTATATAAATATATTTCGAAATTTACGAAAGGTATGATGGTTTACAGAGGCCTGGTCTACGATGGTAGACCACGCGCCTAACGGAGGGTTAAGAAGAGAATAATTTTTTTACCCCTAAAAGTCTTCTTTAAAATTTTTTTATATAACACTGTCGAAGACCTGTTATACCGATAATATTGAGTTCGCCCTAAAGATTTCTGTTTGATTGATATTTAATAGACTCTTTCGCAACAAACATTTAATTAAAAGTTCTTTTGTGTGTTTGTTTCTTATGTGTGTACTGTGTACACAACGATTTCATATTATTTATTTGAAATATAAGAGTGCTGTGTACTAAATAACTACATTTATCGAACATATAAAAATATTAGGGATAATAAAGTTCAAATGAGCAAAAAAATATGCTTCTGTTTCATTTTCACCTTTTCTCTTTTATAATCGTTTTTAATTATTAAATTTATGGTATGGAGCAGTTAATAATAATTATTTTAATATTTAATGTGTCAAGGAAATATGTTTAGTGTTGGATAGAATGAGACAAGGACAATAAACTGACAAACATTTGGAATAGTATACTATTATTGGCACTCGCGTTAAGAAAACGTAGCTTAGGTATTGATTGAGTGGATCGAAACACCGTTTTGACTTCGTTTTCCTCATCTGTTAACAGTAAAATACATAAGTCGTTTATTTTTTCGAGAAAAAAAAATCGTCGAAAGTGTGTACTCGTACTGGAGCTTTCCATTACGTTTCTTCATTTTGCCTAACGACTACTTCAATTTAAAACTCCACGGGATTCATTTAATTGTTTCGCTTTGTTTACCAGAAAGTTACTTTCATTTAGATTTTTTTTCATTTATTGCACAGTTGCATACGCTTGATACAATTTAATGCCAATCAAAACAAAATATTTCGTCTGTAAAATAGACTTATGACCTCCATTTATTTTTGTACCTACAAATAAAATATTTATTACATTGTAAATTAATGTTTTCTCGTGCTCGGCTTGGTAGAAGAAGTAAAAAAATTATTTTTCAACCCATTTAAGGGTTTTTAAATTAATCTATCAATTGCCACAGACGAAAGTTATCTGCTCACATCACTTCAAAACCGAGCCAAGGTGATGGCCATAATATTGGGGCGAACGTTAAAAAAGTTAACGTAGGTATAATAGTCGGAACAGCTAATGGCCTTTTATGTCGAAAGCTAGAAACAAAAGAATTCCGTTACTCTCGTTATCTAAGAGTAAAACAAAATAAAACAAATTTAAGGCAGCATCGAATACAAAAGTTGAACAAATTTGTTTCGGTTCAATTTAAACTTGAAAACTTTTTTCCCGTAACACATGTATAACGAATTCCTAATAATAGGAAATTTGGAGAGGAATGTCAATTTGAGCTTGTAAGTTTCATTAACTTGAAGTATTTCCGTGGGACCATCAAAAAGAAAATTTAATAAAGGTTTAAATTGTACGAAACCCCCACACACAAATCAAATTTTGTAATGTACGTTTTAAATATAACGTAATCGTTGAGAAAAACTCATGTGCGAAAGGAGGCGGAGTTTGGAGCTTTCGTCTGGCGTCAATTAAAAATTTTTCAGTAGTCGAGTAGTGTACGTGATTGGTAGTAGTATTAGATAATGTTAGATGCGATAAAAGATATTTTAGGCTGCAACTTTATTCATGCAATTAAACACACTGCTAATAATCAAGGTGGGTACTTAAGCGAGGTTAAGGTTTTCCAAAAATAACATTTTTTGATTACAATAGAAAAGAAACAGTTTATGCGTTTCGAACGCATTTAACTACATCTTCAAGCTTCTTACTATTCATAATCTTTTTATTCTTTTTTTTTTAACGCTTATTTTTTTTTATTGTGATCAAATGGCATTTTAAGGTAAAAATTTGGGCTTTTTAATTTATTTAAAACAAATTTGTTTGTATAACGCATCACATGTATTATTATAAGAATGGAAAGCTTCAATAATTTTTAACGCCGGAGTTTATAAATAAAAAATTGAGTAAGAGTCATGTTATTCTATTTGGCTAAAGTACGGCTTCATTACAGAGTAGACTTACATTTTTTGTTTTATAATTTTTATTTTTGATAATTACTAACGTTTTTTATTTATTATTATTAGGAACAAATAAAATTATTTTAGTTCATTTATGAAAAATTATATCCGGCAAATAACCGCCAGGTCGCTTAACGCAATATTCAGCTCTTTTCTGGAATTTCCCATTGCTCTGTATAGGTTTCTAGTTTAATTTTTCTAGATTAATTAATGCGATTTTTCTGCAAATATATTTTTTTGTGTTGAGAGTTTGTGGATGGTTAATGTAAACCTTACTTTTGGGATGGCCCCATAAGAACATTCTCAATGGATTGATTCGAGTGGCCAGTAGGCCAGTTCGATGTCTACCACCATGCTTTACATCGAGAACATGAACGGATCAAAAATACACCCTCGATAAGCGCCTAAAAGTTCTCCCATCTGGAGAATTTCGACCGGGATACTTTCTGCTAAAAGCGCTTTGCGCTAAAACTTCACTTCTGTACGTTTGTGTTACACAAAACGTATAAAAACTTTGGCATGCGTTGACAAATAATAAAACTAGAGCTCATTTTCACGATGCACCCTTTATTACACTATAAATATGTCTACCAGGAACATACTATATTTATGATAGACACTTTATAGATAGATAGATTACGGCGGTGCGCTTAGATTTTTGCTACTAGCAATTGTTTCGAATCTATTACAATTCAGATTTTCTAAATGGGCGTCGGAGTAGGCTAAGACCTTCGTAGAAAGAATATTTAGAGGTTTTTCGGTAAATGTATAAAAAATCAGAAAGTGGAAATAATTTAGTAAAACGTAATTCAATGCAATCGATAATAACTAACTGTAGAAAAAAACACTAACAGGCGCGCATATGGAAAAGCAAAAAATCCCCAATAACCGTAAATTAACAATGATCTACTCAGTAATTAAGTCACAACTGAACTTGAACAATTAGCTTAACGATATTATACAGGATGGCTGGATGGCCCGTAGTGCGTCACAGTGGAATATTTCTTTTGGCACAAATAATTGAAAAAAATATTAAGTGGAATTTATTTTAAAATTAATTTTAACTGTACAGGGTGCTTCATAAAGACTTACACAACGTAAAAATATTTTGTAAAACTATAAAATGTATCGTTGTATTTTCGTTGACTTCTGGCTGAATTTTTTTAAATTTAATTTTTCGGCGTTTTGGGTCCCCTTGAATCTAAAGCAATTAAACTCTTAGAAAAGTCTGTTTGGGTGTTTGTATGTGTGGACCTGGAATGGGGCTAGCTTTTAAATTTTAAAGTTCGGAGTGATTGTAAAATTATGAATCTAGCGATACAAAATTTTGGCTTCCGGTTCAACCGGAGATAATATCAGCTTTCCCATTTCTAATAGTAACACCCCGTATAATAATTCAACTTCAAGAGCTTCTTATTAACGACTTAGAGGTACGATCAAGATTTGTTTTTAAAAAACCTTTAACTACGTCTTTATTCTGTCTGGTGTGATATGGGAATTTTTTATCGCACCTCCAAGTTGTGAATAAGAATCTTTTGAAGTTCAATAGCGCGCTTACTAAGTGTTACAATTTCGAACAATCTATTTTTTTATTTCTTTGCAATAGGTCAAGACGAAACTTAACACCATTTTATTTTCGTAAATCTTTGATTACATTTTTATTTTACTTCATGCAGTGCCACATTATCCATCAGTCGATAAGTTTGGAGGCTGTCTTCTTTTATGCGACTTACGCCTCTTACTCCGCAGTTTAAAGGGTTAAACTTATGAAAAAATCTATAAAATCAATCTTGTAGCTAATATTTTTTATAACTTATATAATAACCTTCATCAACGTACGATCTATAGGAGGCGAGTTATTTGCAAAAAACAATTTTTTGGGACCTTTCACCTTGAATATTTCAAACTGCCGCCAAAATTTTTAGGATTTTGTGATATTTGTAACATCTTAATGTCCGTGTACACCAGAATCCAGCTTTGTAGGAATTATTCTGATCAAAAATCCTTATTTGACTGGACTATTTTCCCACTATACCTTTGTATGCTAATTGCCGGACATAGGAATATTGCCAAATTGGAGAGTTGTCCTTGACCGAATTAAAAAATTTTGGTACACACAAATGCAGAATTAGACGCTCTACAACTTTCATTTAATGAGTTTTTCTCTGAGTACTGATTTCTAAGCTGCAGAACCATAATATATCTCAGTGACATAGAAATTGCAACACCCAGAAGCACTATGAATTTTGTGATAAAATTTGGCAAAACCGTTCAACTACTCGAGGGTAATAATTGTAAGTTTAAAAAAAACAAATGAAGATAAACCTTATTTTTATTAATAATGTGTTGCACGCCCCCTATTGGTTATACACTCCACCACTCTTCGCGGCATCGATTCCAACAAGTGATCAATATCCTCCTGGGGTATTGTATCCCAAGCCACCTGCAATTCATTCTGGAGGGCTACCAGCGTTAGTGGAGGATTCGCCAAATTTCCCAGTTTTCTTCCCATTATGCCCCACACATGTTCAATGGGCGATAGGTCGGGAGATCTGGGTGTGCATGGCAAGAGATTGACGTAGGCCTCTTCAAAACGACTGAGAGAAGTTTTTGCAACATGAGGACGGGCATTATCTTGCTGTAAAAGAGGGTCTTCCAGCTGCTGAAGATATGGAAGAATATGCGGTTCCACAACCTCATGGATATAACGCTAGGCGTTCATATTGGCTCGGATGAATACCAAATGAGACCTACTCCCATACGCTAGAGCACCTCATACCATAACTCCCACAGTTCGGTGCACAGGCCTCTCGACAGAAAAGTTAGCATTTCGCCGTTCCCCACGTCTTCGCCGGACCCTCATGCGGCAATCATTCATTTCCAAACAGAATCTAGATTCGTCAGTAAACACCACCCTATGCCACTCCAAGTTCCAGTGCACTCTCAACGTACATCACTCCAAACGTTGCTGCCGGTGTTGAGCCGTAAGTGGTAGCACAAGATGTGGCCGATAAGATTGCAAGCCGAAAGTTCTAATTCGACGGTAAACCGTTCGAAGAGTTACAAGACGACCTTAATTACCTAACCATTGGTCATCAATTGATCTGGCACTGGAGAATGGTCCCTTAATGCCATTAGCCGAAGATGGTGGTCCTGCGCCTCATTAGTTTGTTTTAGTCTTCCGGATCCTCTTCTACGGCGTTCTTAACACTCTCTGGTCCGTGCTCGGTAACATCGCATGATGGTGGATTGGTTTCGGTTAAGACGATTGGGGATTTCCCGAAACGGAAAACCACCTTCGCGTAAGCCATAATTCGACCTCTTTCAAATTCGCTCAACTGGCGGTAATTTGCACGCTGCCGTATTCTAGGCATAATTAAACTCTTAAAACAAGCAAAACAGAAAAATGACAAGCCCAACAATAACGGAATTAACAAAAACTCGCAAGAAATGCACCTGACAATAATGTACGAAAAAACAACACCAAGTGTCAAATATGCCATTACCACTTGATCAATCTCATCCAAATTTCAATCAATTATTACCCTCGAGTAGTTGAACGGTTTTGCCAAATTTTATCACAAAAGTCCTAGTGCTTCTTGGTGTTGCAATTTCTATGTCACTGAGTATATCGTACATATAATTCTATATCTCAGTTTTTGAAAAAGTTATAGTTAATCGTTTAATCGTTTTTTGACCGTGTTTTTCGACCATACCGCTTGACCGAAGTATTAAGTGTTGGTATTCATTCGACGCAGAATTTAAAGCTCTTTAATTTGTTATATAGAAACGTTTTTGCTAAGATGTACTGCTCTGGAGTTATAACCGCAAAAACCA
The DNA here is from genome assembly GCA_950108345.1 of Malthinus flaveolus. Taxonomy (NCBI): domain Eukaryota; kingdom Metazoa; phylum Arthropoda; class Insecta; order Coleoptera; family Cantharidae; genus Malthinus; species Malthinus flaveolus. Next base: position 13,861,797 of record OX467286.1, read on the forward strand.
AACAAGTCCCAAAATTTTGAGGTTTTTTGGCTGCCAAAAAGTCTCCCGAAATAGCCCGTTTTAGCATTTTTGTTTTTTTACCCATATAAACAAGTTAAAAAATAATAGCTTCTACACCATTTATTGCATCATACAAGAGGGTTTCGGTCTTCTACTGACTGGCTTATAAATATTTGGAGAGTTTGAGAATTAGTTTTCGTGTCCGAAAAAGTCCTGCCATGGCCACTTTAGCCGTTTTTTTTAAGATAATTTAGCTATGACGCCAATGAATGTTTCTAAAGGCTTAACCTATCAAATTTTTGTTATTGGCTTGCGCCTAAAGCATTTTATTGTAACAGAGTTGCCAATATCAATTATTGTAGAGTAGCAGTATGATACTTTTTGGAAATTTAATTGAATCCTGACTTGATGGGTTAAAAATGCAATTGAAGTCTTAAATTATCTTTTTTCTATTATAAACTTAATCATCTCAAAGGTACAATCATACTTTTGTTTATTTTATCGACCTAATCACATCAAAGAAGAATCACTTTTTAGCTCCGATCTTCTTTATTTTTAAAATATTTTTTTAAACAAACCTTGAAAGCTTTTTGAAACCTTAGAAAAATATATTTTTTTAACATTTCGCGCATTTAATTCGAGTTAAAAGAAAATTATTGAAAGTAGGTGTAGAATTCGAATTGGTTACATTTGAAATAGGTTAATTGTGTTTATCTTATGAAATTAAAAATAGGTAAGTGCGTTGACAGAAAGAACTTAATACTCGACAAATTTATTCATGTTACAAATTTGCTATTCCTTCGATTTTACGCTTTCTTTGTTATTTTCATTTTAGAATGGAAAGACGTCTGTAAGAACTTAGTTAAATTTTTTCGTCGAGTGCACGCACTTTTGTCGAGTTTGTGTAGCCCACGTTATTTGCCGGTGAATCGGAAATGAAGTGAAAACATTTATCTTGTACATTTTCATTTTATTTCGTACTGTTTTGCTCACTTTTTTAAGTACTTAAACTATTTTTCTTTTTTGAGTTAAACTGTTTAATTCCTTATTACCAAATCACACAAAGAAAGTCGGCGTTTTAACTTAAGAACGCGAAAATATTCAATTGACAATCACAAAATTACATCTCTTTGCTATCTTTTTATGCAATTACTTGTATAATTGCTGTTATCAGTTTTCCGCTGCGATTTAATTACTGCCGGTTAATTGTGCCTTGCAACATTCACGAATTTACTAACCAAATTATTAAACCGAGTCAAGATACCTAATTTAATTTAGGTGGATAGTTAATAAACTCGACAACTTCAGTGTGACATGTCATAAAAATGCTCACATTTGAATTGAAATGTCCTTGCAAATTCGTTAAATTATAATCTTTATCGCTTTTTAATTAATGTTACTTGAGTCTGAAGCGACTAACGAGCGTTGATTGAAAAAAGAATGGTGGGCACGTGATTGATTTTATTGTAAAGTTCTTTTTTTAACCGATCGTTAATAAAAGGAAATTTTTGAAATTGACGAAAAATGGAAGTTATTGTAGTTGACGAAAAGAGGAGTCAAACACCTACTGTCGAATTTTAAATCGCTTACGGGCCGAGATTATAAATGACAAATAAATCGTCAGTTAGTTACTGTTAGATTAAATTTACTCGCCGAGTAGTAAATAGATTTGGATTTACTAGATTTACTGGTCAGTAAGCTTATTTTTGCTTTATAATTTCCAAATCTACGGAGTAAATTTACTTATTAGAAAATCTACAAGTAAATTAGTTACTTGTCATTTATAAACTCCGGTCTACGTAGGGTCTAGCTGGGCAACATATAGGCAGCCGGTTTTGTCTTTTTTCGAATATGTTCATCAATCAGAACTACGTTGATGTATACCTTGTACAGAGATAATTGGAAAATAGCTTTTTGACTTCTGGGTTTAACACAGTTGGGGGTGTACTTAAAGTAGTACTTTAAAATTTAAATAAGAGAAAATTTTACCTGGCCCTTTGAATACCTTACGAATTCTATTGTTACTTGTTCTTATTGTCAGCATCCCTTTTATTTAAATTTTAAAGTACTATAAAGTGCCATTTACATAGACAGTAGTGTAATCGTTCTAGTAAGGGCAAGAATCGTCTAGAAGCTTGAATAGGGTTTTTTCAATGTGCCCGTTTACAATGAAGTATAGTTGGCAAGGTCGTTGCTAACAATGGTCAGAAAGTTTGTAATGTTTAAACTTCTAGACCCCTTTCCTTAGTAAATCGGCACCAGCCAATCATAGAAGCGCATCTCTCCCCCGCGGCCCAGCTATTTGAAATTTAAACAAAGATTTGACAAAATAGTTGCTTTGATTTTATTTCTTCATTTTGGTTTTCGGTAGTACTATTTTAATCTCATCGTTCAAGTATAAGAAAAAAAATAGAAAAAAAAATGATTACCACTAAAGTCTATGTAAATGGTTTTACGCCACGTTGCCCACTTGGCGAGTTCTAGACCAGCAAACTACACCATCAATCTGCACTAAGTTCTATGTAAATGGGGCTTAAGTACACCCCCAACTGTGTTAAACCTAGAAGTCAAAAAGCTATTTTCCAATTATCCCTGTACAAGGTATACCAGTCACTGCCTTGAACGAACCCTTTCTGTCTAGAGGACAGTTATACGACCCCCTCTAGTCTTTATCTTTAAGAATGGAATTAAAGATTCTTGCCAAAATTGGCGCGATTGTGATTGGTCGCCAGTTACCAATGTGTGCCGGATCTTAGTTAGTCTTCGGTATTAGTGTTGTTCGGTTCTTGTTCCATTGTGAGGGAACTTTTCCACTGCATAGGATGGTATTAAAAAAATCGCGAGGGTTTCTAGGGTACCCCCTCAAGACCGTAGGTCGGCCTTGCTAATTCCGTCGCTTCCGAGCGCTCCTTTTGTGGGAGTCGCATTAGTTTTTGCTTAATCTCGTTCATGGTGATTGCGGCGATTGGATTGTGTGGCGCCCGATATCCCGCTTGTTCTGCCAATTCGATAACTCTCCAGATTTTAACGTATGCCACCTCCATCTACTCTTGTGGCAACTTGGGCTTCTCACGACGGATATATACCCCCCTCCCCCCAGGTTATTTTTTACCACTAGTTCGACAAGGCTGGAATGCGCGGTTTAAAATATATTTTGCGTTTTTGCATAGATTGACTTGCTTTGTCATGTTCTTTCAGAACAATTGTTATTTGGTCGTCTTTCTGTTCGAGATTGTGGTAAGTTAAGATAGGTGGTAAGTTTAGAGGCGAAATCCTTAATTGCTTCTTGAGCCAGTGCTAAGGCTCATTCTGTGATAAAGGTGGTCGGTTGCTTTTGTCGTAAATCCGACATGACGACCTCACGTCAGTCGCAGTTGCGGTTTCTTCCGTTTTAATCGATCGGGGTATCTGGGCGGATCGTCTCCATTTGGAGTGAGCAGAGCACCAGGAGAGGGAGAATGTTGTCCTTAACTTCGCAATTCCGTCTCCATATTTGGAATGTCATCATCAGCTCGTCTGCAACTCTTCATGTAACTTTGGTACAACTGGTTTTCCAGAGTTTCCGGTAGCTCTTCGTCGGAGTTGTTAGTTTCTGTGAAGGACTTATACAAGCTTATTGTAGGCTCCTCTCTCGAGTCGTTGCAGACCGTCGTAGACAAGATTTTGTATTTGGATCGTAGCTCATTCCTGGTCCTGAATCCAGCCTTGCATTTATCACAGACCCATCTGTGAAGGATACCTTGGGGTGACCCGGAATTTTGTTTCTCGGGGCCCCTGTTGATTTCATATTGTCAAAATCATCTTTAGTACGGCCGTCTGAGATGACGGTACTTATTTGAACTGCTAGCCGCCAAGGACGGACTGGGGTTAAGCTACCGGCTCTGGTAGCAGGCTAAGTCCAGTTTATGTACATTCTCAGGTGTTCCAAAGACATTTGAAAAAATATATTTGACACAACCTGCTAGGTCCTTGTGGTCGACTTTGGTTGCTTGTAGTGGGTCATGAGGCAGGAATTAATATTGGAAACTCACTATTATAGTACACAGACTATTCGCCGAATTGTCTGAAGACCACTCGTTTTTAGAACAATATTTTCCTACGGAAAAATCCTCTTGCTTTTAAGAAAAATACTTAAGACGTCTTGGTATTAGGTATCAACAATTTTTTTACCTGAAAGTTATTTTTAAACCCCAAAATTCAATTCGCTTGTTTTTCTGAAATGTTTTCGTTTGTTACGTTATTTTATATTTTGTTTTTCTCTCTTTTATTTTCAAGGCATAACAGGATAGTACAATATTTATCCTGCAATTATCTATAAATAATAGTCTATTGGGAGAAAATTGGCTTTTCCTATCGTATGAAGTATCGCGAAAAAATAATCTACAAGTAAACAAAAAATATTAATTCCTACTCAAAACATTGAGCAATTTCGTATTAGGGAATTTTCACACACAATGATGTTTTTTACGTATCAAACTTAAACTCTAGTGATAAAACACTTCATGGCAACTTTATATGCCGTCCGTTTTTATATTACATTTTGATATACATTAAGCTATCAAATAAAATGCACATAACTTTTTTTCCTAACGGTTATACGTTTCGGTGTAATTATTTTAAAAGTTACCATTTTGTCGCGTTGAAATTTTATTTTTAAAATACTTTATTGTTGAACTCTAAAGTTAGAATTTTTCTGTCAATTAAATTAACTCGTTTTTAAGTTGCCAAAAGATCCTAGTTAACTGCTTATTTTTTTGACATAAAAATAAACTGCATTAACGGACCACAGAAAAGCGAGAAGGAATACAAACGCTGGTGTGGCATAACGTTTACAACGTATGCATTAAAAAAATAGTAACTGGCATCCCTTTAAGCCGTTGACCTGCTTTGGGCAATTGCAGGCACATTTTGACAATATCTAAATTTAAATGAAACATCCTGTACTTTATCACTCGCGTTTTTTCGAATAATTTAACTTTTAACAAATTGTATACCACTTCTGAGTTTGCTACTTTATCGCGCAACATCGTCTAGTTTGTTTTAATCTTAACCATAATTTTTAATTTTAGGAAATAATAATGGGTATCCAAAAGAAGGTCTACAATTTCGTGGCCGGAGCACCCTTTGCAACGGAGACGATTGCGGCGACGCCGAAGGGGGTTGTCTCGAGGACTCAACCCCAACAGGGACAGACAAGTTGGAGAGATCCGGCTCAATTGAGAATGACACTCTTCACCTCAAGAGACGGGTGGGACTCGTCAGTGGGGTGGCTTTAATTGTGGGGACGATGATTGGTAAGTTGGTAATCAAAACAACAAAACTACTGACCTCTTTTTTGGTGATCCGAAAAAGTTTTTGTTGTTTACGTTTTGTGTCGCTGCGTGATAAATTGATCATTTCAAAGTTTTGCCAACATTTTTAAGCTCGAAAATTTAAGCTTTTTTTGTTGTAAATACATAATAATAGATAACTAAATCTAACAAGTTATAGTATACTATTGCCCAATTTATTTTTCTCGCGTTTGTTTTTAGAAAGGTTTATTTGTTATTCTTTTTTGAGACGAAAAATAAGTCTAAATGCTTTTTTAATTACGAGCCACCGCGAAAACTATCTAAAAAAACGAGTTATTTTTATTCGTGTTATAAAATTTTTGCACTTTAGGATTAACCTATAAATACTAGTAGACACTAAAATAATAATAGATGGAGACTACACTTTGGCTCTAGAATCACTAAATAATGACACACGTAAGAGCGCTTAAATTTTTAGAATTCTTGTTACAATATCAAGGTTTCGAAAGAAATGATTTATAACACATTTACCATTTAATTGAATTTGGATTGTTATCATTTTATTAGTTTTGCAATTTGTTATTTGCTGAAACTATTTTTCTTAAACTTGCGAAAATGAAGGCATTACCAAATTAAAGAGGATGCAGTTTTTAATTCCGAATAAATCATGTCTTTAAACTTTTCCCTTAAAATATGTAGGGAAGCCAATAATTGCAATTATTTGATGTAACCATGTAACATAGCCTAATCATATGTCCAAAATCTCAATCAGCACACTGTATGTTGATATTATTGTATGGTGAATTATTTTTCATTTTCCCTATGGGGACCTCGCTTATTGTAAGAGTTAGAGAACCGGTTAACCCTTAGCTGCAGACATGGAGCAAATTGACTCCGTTTTTCACTTTAGTAGTATTTAAAATAGTGTTTCTTTTGCCGTATCTGTATTAGCCTTTGGGTACCTTTAAGTTGAACCTTTATCTATATTATCAAAGTATTTTTAATGTTGTTTTTGCGTTCGTCGAGAAAATATTAAATTTCAAACTGTTTCCACCGGGTTCTGGAGTCACGTTTATAGATGTTATTGTATATTTATAAAATAATTAGTTGCATTTTTCTGCTTGTTCAACGATTTTTGTACCCGAAATTTGTCATAGTCCCAAGTTTTAGGGCCATAATAAAGAAAAAAAAGAAAAAATGTCATTTCTAAATTTTTATTTACTTTTATCTTTGTATTCAATTTTCATGTTTATGCTTTTGTTTTGATGAAATTTTTTTAATAAATAATCTCTCTCCTGGTTCAGTCTTTATCGACAAACCATAAAAAGTAAAATATTTTTGGGTGTAAGTGTAAGAAACACATTAAATTGCAATGGAGTCACTTTGACTCCATGTCTGTTCTAACGTAACTAAACTCCATGTCTGCAGCTAAGGGTTAAATGGGAAAAGTATTTGGTGCGATGTTGTTTAAATATGGTCGAAAAACTAAAAAATGGGAAATTTTGTAAACTGATATAACTATTTTATTTAAAAAGATATTGAAAAGAAGTTTAAGGAGGGAAGGTACCCGATAATTTTAGAACTTAAAAATTTTTTTTCTAGCTTATAAAAAACTTATTTTCAGAAATCGATGATGTGGGAAATATTAGCTAGGGCTGTAGTTAATATCTGTGTAATATAAAAGTCATAATCATTATAGTTTAAAAGATAGATTTTTAGATATTCACGGACTTAATATCAGTTTAATTAAATCGGCGTTTAAACCATGTTATAGAGAATCCCTTACTCCAGGGTATGACATATTTAAAATTTTGTTTATTATTTTGATACTTGTACAATTCAACTTTATTAGAGTTGTAATATGTCTCACTAACACAAAAGTAGTCATATTATCTTACCTAATTGCCCAATTTGCTTCAAATTTTGTTATACCCTGAACTGAATCACGATGATAAGATATACTTTTAAAATTTTATATTCGATAGGTAATTAAAGCCGTACTTATCTAAAATAATTTAGTAAAATATCGCAGAGTAAGTGCGGTAGAGCCCAGAAAAGGATAGAGAAGTACACGAATTTCGGCACTTTACCTGCGATATAAAAGACACAACCCTTCTCGCCCGGGGTCATTTTCTAAGTTTTTGAAGAATTACAACAAAAATGTATTTTATGAGACTACGAGACTTCCAATTTCATATTAAATGAAATTAGATTTCTAGCCTATTTTTTTTCATTTTTTAAACCTTTATGCTAATTTCATTTATCGTGCTATTTTGATGTATTCTAATGAATCGCATTTTCATACTTTCTTACTGACTAATGACTAAAAGTCTACTCTCAACAGCTAATCAAACTACTCAAAAACAATGATAATAATACAAATATTAAAAAACTGAGCAGACGTTTCAAACGGATAGATTATATTCTTAAAACTCTTAAAAACAATTAAAGATGATAACTATATGCCTTTGCTACAAACAAGTGCATTGTTTGAAGAGATTTGCAAAGTAATGACAACGTTGTTCAATCAAATCGTCTTTCTAGAAATGTCACTACCAATTATACGGAGAGGTATTTATACGAGTCTTGTGGCAAAATTTTCTAGTGGAAATTTTATGGTAGAACACACGAAAATGTTGCTATAGAAAAATATGAGGAAATCTAGAAAGTGGAAAGTCAAGTCAAGCAGCTTTTTTAGACCTAAAGAATACCCTCACTTATGTTGTAGCCCTGATAGACTAGTGAATGATAATGAATTGGTGGAAGTCAAGTGTTTGTATTCGATAAGAACCCAAAAAATTAAGGAAAGTTAAAAAAATAAGCAAAACAATATGTGTGTAAAACTTGAGCGGGGTAAATAGTATTTTAAAAGAATTACCAATATTTTTTATCAAATTCAAGGTCAATTAAATATATTAGATCGAACTTGTGATTTAATTTTTTAATTTAATGAGATTAAAGTGCTAGTAGTAAAAATAATCGTGTATACACTAACGTTGCGAAGACTATTATAGACCACGCGTCTTGTAACCCTAGGCACTTCGCACTTCAGGCTACAATCCTGGCGCTAAATCTATAATAGTACGTATATAAATAAGGAAACGTAAATACATGTATAAAATGATAATTTGATAATAAATACTATAATATGGTATCATTCAGCGTTCTTGGCGTGTGCGTCATTATATATTATCGGGCATAATTCATAAAATACGGAAAAATAAGAGAACCTGACAAACATAAAATCAAAAACGTAAGTCATTTATTGTATCAACTCACTTCTAATGCTAAGTAACGTTGGGATGAGAGTGGAAACAATAATGAATCTCATAAATTGATGCATGTACGCGCTAAGATTGCTGAATAATACTATAACAACTAGGTAATCTTTGCTATTGGCATAAGTGCTTGGCACTTTTACTGTTCTTATACAATGCAACGAAAAGTCGCCACCTGTTTGGTACATACAAAAGATTATGTGTACCTGCTTGTCGATTTTATTTTCTTCATTGTTATCGGTAAAGTTGGCTATTTCTTTTATATTTTATGCTACTTAGCCTTACACGATGTATACGTAGGCTTAAATAAGGCAAGTAAGTTGGGTTGCCTATTCAAAATGTTACGAATTTAGCTAGGGTACCTTCCACCCTTAAACGACATTACTTTAATTCTTTGTCTAGAATTTGAAAATAATAATAATAATTTTTCATCATTGGACGTTTTTGAGATAATGCACCTAACTGTCGAATTTTAAATGACACCCTATGCAAATTTTTACACCAATGAAAAGAACGGATTTTATTACTTCATTTTCTTTAAAAAAACATTTTATTTAACCGATTCTCTAACTCTTACAAAAAGCGAGATTCCTATAGGTAGGGTAAATAAAAAATAATTCACCCTGTATGTGTCTGTATCACCAACTGTTTTTATGTCTTATGCCGTCTGTCCGTCCATCGGTAGTCGGTATAGTAGTAGTATACATAGATATAGCAGTCGGCTACACATACCGCTTAGCATGCGAGCAGATAGACATATATCCAGAAAGACAAACAATTACACAGACTCTGCTATATATTCACGCAAATATTAAAAAAATGAATTCAAAAAAATGTATTTTTTCGTGTGATTAAATAACATTTATTCTAAAATATTCGAGCTTATGGTGTGCTAGAGAAATATAATTCTTAATTTGTTTGTAGCACGAACGTTCGAATCCGTTTTCTTATAACTTACGTAAATTCAAAGGCCAATAGATCTTTATTGACATCGTATAAATGAGCTAAAGTTACAAAAATAAAATAATTTTTTAACTACTCAAAGTAGATGACTAATTAAAGTCGCGTTTTAGGGTCTGGAATTTTCGTTTCCCCATCCGGGCTTCTAGATAGAACTGGATCTATCGGTATGAGTTTCGTAATATGGATGGCATGTGGATTTGTATCCCTCTTAGGTAAGACATTAATTCAAGGCGTAAAAATGATTTAAACAAATTTTTTTTTGCTTAGGTGCCCTATCATATGCTGAATTAGGAACCATGAATACGTCATCTGGCGCAGAGTACGCCTATTTCATGGACGCTTTTGGAGCACCACCGGCTTTTTTGTTTTCGTGGGCCAGCACATTAGTTTTAAAGCCGTCGCAAATGGCAATAATTTGTTTAAGTTTTGGTAAATACGCCGTCGAAGCTTTCGTAAGCGAATGCGAGCCTCCCGAAATTGTGGTCAAGATGGTGGCACTTCTAGCACTAGGTAACGATTTAAATTAATTTATTAGTGTGCATAAAAGCTTTGCGAAGGATCTCGAAGGCAGGAGCGAACTAGGGTTGTAAAAGTAACTTTTAATAGAGAAAAACTATCCCCTCTTTAGTTGAATTAACGAGGTCCTACCCTAAAAGGAGAAAATGGACAAGTTCGAAAAGTTACGGTCACAACCTTGAACTTTGTACATTTTCGTCTGGTGAATATATTTTTATTCAACACGCGGGTTCCTTTTGCATCTTATTTCTTAAAAGTCTATTTTAAAATAGCCTACTTTAAGTAAATGATGCAAATAAACCGTATTTCTCGTCACTCAAATGAAAGAGCGTCGAAATTACGTCAATTGGGTCGCTTCTCAAATTTAACTCACTAATTCGCGACGACTTGATCGTCGTAACTAATTTAGGCAAAAACTAAGCTCTGTAATTAAAGCCAAATCATGTGAAAAAAATGAATTTTTTGCGTTGCAGTTGTCATCTTGTACGTAAACTGCTACAGCGTCAATTTGGCCACGAGCGTCCAAAACATTTTTACGGCCGCAAAACTAGTAGCAGTTTTGATAATAATAATTGGAGGTATATATAAAATGTGCGAAGGTAAAAAAGATGCGCTCAAAATGAAATTTTTTTTATCGTAATAAATTAACATTTAAGGAAACATCCAACACCTTCAATCGCCGTTTGAGCACACGAAATTTTCTATCGGAAACATTGCTACAGCATTTTATACCGGGTTATGGGCTTACGATGGCTGGAATAATTTAAACTATGTCACGGAAGAAATAAAAAATCCATCAAAGTATGTATTTTAATTTTAGTAACGTCTTTATATGTGTAATATTCAATAAATCCATACGTAGATCAAAAAGAAATAATAGCCGTGCGTCGTGAAAGATAAAGAGGAGAATACAAAGTAAACCATCTTTTAATAATCAATTTGTAAATTATTTTAATTTCAAATTTTGTTTTTCAGAAATTTACCGCGGAGTATAGTTATAGGAATACCATTGGTAACTGTGTGTTACGCGCTAATCAATGTGTCGTATTTGACTGTAATGTCGCCATTAGAAATGAGTACTTCGGAAGCTGTGGCTGTGACATTCGGTAACAGATTATTAGGTGTAATGGCGTGGCTTATGCCTTTATCTGTTACCATTTCGACTTTCGGTTCTGCTAATGGCACTCTTTTTGCGGCGGGACGTTTATGTTTCGCCGCTAGTCGCGAAGGACACATGTTGGATATTTTATCTTACGTTCACGTACGTCGCTACACTCCGGCACCTGGACTTATTTTTCATGTAAGGAATTTTTTATTAGAACCCAAGTTCAGTATTAAGTCTCTTCTTTCTTCTAAATGCGTGGTTGGTCGAATGAACGTACTTTTAATGAACCGCTCAGTGAACCATGGGCGACGCATCAAACACATACTATAGTATGTTTCTCGTTATTCCGAAACGACTTCTTGGCTTTACTTACCTTAATTTGTGTTGGAAATGGCCATAAATTAAAGTCAATAAGTCATTTCGGAATATCGAGAAGCGTACAGTACAGTACATATACACAGTTTGAAATTAGCAACCCATTAGGGTGGCTTGGCCACTTATGTAAGAGAATTTAAAGGCCAATAGTGCGTATCTCGAACGAATAAACTACACTTATAAATTATAAAACTAATACTATTGAACTTCTACTATACTATTATTATTCGTTCCAACGAGATAGGATGATATATCATAAAACTGCACCTTCCTTGTTTAAACAAAATTCTGACCGGCGCCAATTGAATTCAAGGAGTTTTGTATAGACAAAAAAGTGCTCTCATTTGAAGAGATGTCGAAAATGAGATCACACTCCTTAGATAACGTGCAAAAACAGATGATGACTACTGAGATTGCTAGTTCAAATAATCTTGATACAAAACGTGGCACTCTTTCGAGGTGCATGTCGGATAAGATTGTTCGTTGATATTTATGCCACATCGGCCTATCTCGGTGGAACTGGCCATCCTTTTGAAAAACTCACGGCAACAAACGATTTCAACTTGTCCTTTTTTTATGTTTAGTCCATAATTGCCGGTGCGATGGTTTTATATGGAACAATAGACTCGTTAATAGACTTCTTCAGTTTCACTGCGTGGATATTCTATGGAGGATCTATGGTAGCTTTGATCGTTATGAGATACACCAAACCCAATTATCCAAGGCCATATAAGGTAAGTTTTTAAAAAAAGATAAATTTGCGTCACTTTATTGTTAATTTTAAGGTGCCTGTCATCATTCCTGTTGTGGTGTTGGTTGTGTCTATCTACTTGATCATTGGTCCCATTGTCGACAAGCCAACCATCGAATATTTTTACGCAGCTATTTTCATACTGAGCGGGATGGTTTTCTACGTACCGTTTGTGCACTATAAAGTGCGCATTCCATTTATGGGTAAGATACTTTAGTGCCATTCGCTCGCCTTAAAAAACTGCTTCTAGGCATCACTTCATTCATGAGGTGAATGGAATTACACACAATTCAGAAAATACTCATAATTTAGTCAACATCTTTATGAAAAAGAAGTTGGAGCTAGGTAAGACGATGGGAATTCTTAGAAATCCCATTGTGCTACTTTCATCTCTCTTATTAACTTTTCCCAATAGGTATACACGTAATGTAATAACTCTTTTATTAGTGCTATCACCTTACCTTTATTCACCTATGGCCGTATTGCGCGAGGATATTAGGTGAGGTTAAAGTGGTTAAATAATAATTCAATGGAATTTTTTGTTTCAGACGGAATTACGGTCTTTTTACAAATGCTGCTCGAAGTGGCTCCTACTCAGCACATGATCGAGTAATAGTCAACAAAAAAGTTGTACACCGTAGGCTACGAGATGAGTTGTAGGTATAAATACGAAGTAATAGTTTGAAGATTAGCTCAGATAGTTTTAATAACTAATTAAATATCTAAATTCATGGTTACATTAAGTATTAGTAATTTAGGAAATTAAGAAAAATAATAAGAAACAAGATAGATCTTGTACTACCGACATCGGTTTGGAGCTTCGTTCCTCGGCTCGTAAGGAGTACACCTTAAGCTGTCGAACGCACACGGCCATTATCTGTTTTCTTTTCATTTATTCTCAAAAATTGCGATATTTTATTTGGACTTACAAATACAGTTTGACAAAATTTGCTAGACTTTGGCTCTCCACCCCATTTGGTTAATTTGTTGCATGCACCTGGTGGCTTCTTGTGTTTGCTCCATCTTTAAAAACTTTATAAGATTTTTTGGCGCGATAGCATTTTTCAGAATCGATAGGTACAAGACCTATTGTAAGATTTATATTATTTAATAAAATGTTAATATGAACTAATAAATTTATGCCTGATAATAGAGGTATTGTGATTGTATTGTGATCGTTGTAATTAAATGCTAGAAATATTTTTGAATAAATATAAAAAAACCTAAGCATTAAATAAAACATTGAATTTAAAAAAGAACTAAATAGTTGCCAAATTTTTTTGTAACCGTGATTTGTAGATATTGTGATGATTGTAGCTGTTAGAAAGAACATATACCTAGTAAATTTAGAAACTTATCATTCCTTGCTTAGGTACATGTTGTTGACTACAAAATATAATATTTTATATGAATTTTATATAAATTTGATATTGAAACTAAAAAAATTAATTTTTACAATCGATCATATTTTATTTGCTCACATTTTGTTAAATAAATAAAAAAAGTTTGTGTTATTTTAATCCTTCAGATGGCGATGATGTTGAATAAGCCAAAAATGTACGAAGCGACGATTTTAACAATTTTTGTTTGTAAAGTAGATAATCTCGAAGATTTTAGTGAACATAAGCTTAACTTTAAAAGGAGTAATTATTTAGGTATTTGCATTGTTTTGGAAAAAATCAATTTATACCTGTAACATATCTATTCTGTAACATATAAGAAATATATAAAAATGCGGATACCTATAAATTATAATAGGCATACATTCAATGTCTTATAAATAATTACAGAGTTGTTAAAAAATGCTGTTATTTTTTATTTCGTATACATTATAATGGCTTATTTTTTTATAAAACATAACGAATAAAATGTCAAGAAATGTATGTAAAGCATAAAATTACAATATATCCTTACATGGTTGTTATATATTTTTTTATATTTTCCATGTCCAGGCGACTACCGGAGTATTTACCTCATTACGAGTTCTTATATCTCGGTTGATGGATAAATATATGAGTGCGAGTGTAATAGAAATTAGTTAGGTACATTCAAATGAGTCGGGAATTAGTCTCATTATGAAAGCCGGTGCGCAAATAAGTTTTGCGAGCTTAATCAACTAGACGGCAATTAACGGACTCGATTTACAAAGATATATATTTATACTTGTACTTACCTGAACGTAGCTGGTGAGATCTAACGAACTTTCAAAAAAGTATCTCCGATCTTGGTTGTGGGTAGGTATTCGTTCCAACCAAAGAAGTTGCGCTGTAATAGCTTCACTTTGGTCTCATGCATGGACCAAATTTTCGTAACAAAGACTGTGAGCGATTCTCAATACTGTTATACCTACGAAGTTTTGATTTTAGATTAATTTCAACAAATATGATTTACAAGTAAAAATACTGAATTTGTGCAATATACGCGTATCCGTTATTAATTTTTTGATTAGCCAGAACTTCTTATGGTGCGTATTATTGGATAATTAGATATTTAATTCAAATTTTAAATTATGTCATTACCGCCTAAAATGTGATCAAGGTTTGCGCATGCGTACAAGCAAAACGTCAACGTGAAAATACATAACATAACCATACTTTTTATTAATTTAACCCGACTTAACCTGACTTCACCTGTGTAAAATATTATTTTTAATTTTTCTAAAATATTTAAGTAACGTAAAATGTCTGAAGACATTGATGTGTTCGTACCTACAAGAGCTTCTTTGCTTAATAGAAAATCGGAAGAAGAGTTTACTTCAACTATTTATCGTTCATACAAAAAGAAAAATGCCGTACTACCCACCGTACCTAAAAAAGAGTCGAAATTAGAAAAATTTAAAGAAACTCAACCAGAATCGTTTAATATTAAAAAAGTGAAACACGAGGTTTTTAAATTAGGTATATCTCGTTTTGAAACGAAAATGAAACAAGCGGCCAAAATTGAATTAGCCATAAAATTGGGTAAGTGAAATTAATCTATCCACCTTATTTATGTCAAGTCCGCCAATTACAGGAGCAAAACCGCCTAAAAATATAGGTAAAAACTACAAAGAATTACTAGAGGAAAAGAAAAAGGAAAAACTAGAGCAGAAGTCTGTACAAGATTTACAACAACTAGGTAAAAATCAGTTTGGTAAATCCATCGCTAAAGGTAAAGGGTTCGATCGTAAGAGAAGGAAAGAAAAGACCGATTTACTAGAAGGTTATGGAACAGTGAAGGTAAGTGATACTAACGGTACTTATTTTTTTTAAACCCCTTTTTTTCTCATTGCAGAAGTTGAAAGGGAAATCAAGGAAATAAGTTTATAAATCAGCAACGCATTATTAAATAAACATCAATACAAGCTCTTCGCGAACATAATACTAGTCGGGTCCGGTTATAATGAGCTATGCTTATAGCGAGATCTCGGTTTTAGCGAGAAATTTCTCATGGCACGAGAAATTCGCCATTTAACTCAATACATTTAGAGCTCTGATACGAGCTCGGATATAACGAGCAGATCTGTTATAACGAGCATTTTTCCCTTGCCAACACGGTCAAACTGCGGAATAGCATCACTTATAACGAGCAATTTCTTATACTTGAAAAACGTTCTTAACTGGTGCGATTATTTCCTTCATTGTGGAAGATTTGATAATTTATTGGACGGTTAGCTTCTAAAATAAAGCACGATAATGATAACAAACTGATTGTAGCTCGCCGTGTAAGTCCTCGTAAGCGATTTTAAACGTATATATCACATACATTCGTCATTGGTCATTGTTTCTTGTTGCTTAGTGTTACTAATCTAGTATAAACACAGTAAATAATAATTAATAAATCGGTTATAACCAAGATCTTTTACAACGAGCGCTCGGGTATAGCGAGCACATTTTGTTGGCACTAACGTGCTCGTATAACCGGACCCGACTGTACATTAATTGTAATTTTATGTAAGGCCAGATGATAAGGAACATTTTATTCTTTTTTCCAACAATCAACAACCATCGACCGACGTAATCTGTCTTTTCAAATGTTCAAATTGAGACAATAAGATTTCTTTTAGCTTGCTCACGATAGCGTGCTCAACTGGCTTAGAAGTACATATGAAATTTTAATTCTTAATAAAGTGAATAGATATTGAAAGAACAATTGGAGACAAGAATGGATCAGGCTGCTTCTGGGTCAGCGTAATCTTTTTTTAATTGTTGCAAATGTTTACTATCGTAAATGGTACACTGTAAAATGTAATAATCTTAAGAAAATTTCGTGTGCTTTTCATCTTCATCAGTGTACCAAACAAAACTTGTAGATGAGTTGTTCTGAGCATATAAACTGATTGTGGTAATTGGTCGAATGAAGCGAAATTGACTGATAAAAACAACGAAAGTGGTGAATGTGCAAGGGAATTTTGATTGATGATAATGCTGAATTGTAATTGTATCTTTAGATAACTTAGATAATCACTTTAGAGTTCTTAAAATTCTTGAATGATTATAAAATTACCTACAGCATACAGTAGTATCTTTATTTAAAAAAAGGTTGTGAAGTAGGAGTTACTACAACTTTTTCATTATACAAATACCGAAAAGTTAGTTGTTGGTGAATCTGAAGACACTAAATTGTTTATAAATAAAAGAATAAACTGCAAACTTTTAATTGGCAAAACAATTAAATTAATTTGAACAAATAAAATTCGTTTTGATATTTTAAATTGCAATAAGAAAATATTTGTTGATTTATGTTATCACTTCACATTTGCAATAAATTTTATTCTTGTGTATGTTGTGTGCTAAAGTGTTTGAAAAATAAAAATTGTGTAAATTGTATTTTATGTTATTTGTGTTTAATTTTATTTGTTTTAACTCCACTACTTAAAATGGCAAGTAATTAATTTAGTTAACGATATAACGAAATTTAACCATTCCACGTGGAGTTGGTTTTTGAATTAATACTTCTACAGTAAATATAGTTTTATTTGTCAAGTAAAGGAAATAATCGAGAAGTGGAAGTGGATTAAACATTGCACACGTTTAGAGACCGATAAGAGTATATCGTTCTAGGGTGTCCATGGGAGCTTTATAGGGGAACAAAGAAAAATTAACTTTAACAAAATTGTCAGAAAGAATAGTTTTATCAGAAATTATCATCAGACCGTTATTAAAGCTTATCAAATTTTTTGAGAGATAATTTTTGTGTAAATTTAATATTTTATGTACTCCTTGTCAACGAAATCACTTGAACACTATTTTTGCCTCGTACACCCCAAGACGAATTGTGGAAAAATGTACGACTATCCAATATTGCTGAAGATTAGAAGCATCGACATAAAATAACAGAGCAGTCCTCCTGAGTATTTAATAACATAACAAACACCGATGCTAAAGAATTTTTAATTAATTGTCACTTTTTCGAAGCGAGCTCAGCGAAGTTCGTATAATATGGGTTGATTGAAGAGACAGTCTTTACTCCACTTAACCCCGAGAGTAAGACACTCTCTAGAAGCAATTTACAAGACAATTTTTCTTCAATTTTACTGTAAAATATTCTCACCTACCAGCAAAATTTGGAAACGGTTTGTAATTAATCTTATCTATTTTTAGCAAACGAACTTTAAAGAAGTGCATACTCTGTACAGGCATATGGATCTTGTTAATACTGTTAAATTCAGTCCTAATGGGAGAATTTTGGTTACCGCGTGTGAGTATTTACTAATTAAAACCAAGAACAATACGTAGACCAGCCAATACTTTTTCTAAGGGCAGATAACAAGTTATTTATTTTTAGCAAGGGATGGATGTATCCATGTCTGGGACACACAAGATTTTTCACTCTTACAAGACATTATTTGGCATAAAAATATAGTAAATGATATGGCTTGGTCTCCAGATAGCTCTATGTTGGGTAAGTAGTAGCAAGTAGTAGATATTAATCTTGCAATCCCTTCTTTATTTGTTAAACAATAGTTTTTACAGCCACCGTTGATAACAATAGAAATTTGGAATTGTGGGGATTCCCATCTGGCAAACATTTAAAAACAGTATCGAAGGATGTCGATAACTTTGTGGCGGTCTGTTTTGATTTAACTGGCGGCTATTTAGCAGGAGGAACATTGAACGGTGGTGTATACATATGGAGTATTTCTAGCTTACACAGTTCACAAATTTGGACGTTTTCGAATTTTGTGGGAAGAATTACTTCAATCGATTTTAGAGACTTTACTACCTTGTTCACGAGTAGTATGGAAGGTGTGAGGTAAGTGACGGTTTGAATAGTGGTATTAGATGTAGATAAAGTGGAATTTTGCAGTTCTATTTGGGCAGCTAGTAGTGACAACGAACGCCGCGATTTTACAAGTGGACATACTCCAATAACTTATGGAGAAATTTCGCCATCGGGAGATACGGTTTTAGTGACTGCATTAAACAGTACAATTTCGTTGTACAATAGTGGAGATAATGGAATTATAAGAACTTACCTAGGCCATCGAAATTTCATCCATCTATTAGCGGCTCGATTTTTCTATAGAGGTGAAAGAGAACTAATTTTATGTGGTTCAGAAGATCACAAAGTTTATATCTGGGACGCCCAGAGTGGAGAAATAGTCCAAAAATTGAAAGGGCATACAAGTAAAAGTATTTAAACGAAAATTGTTGAAAGTTACCACTTTTCTTTCAGGTGTGGTTGTATCGGCAGCATGCCATCCCAGTGAAGATATTATTGCTTCGTATTCGTATGATAGCAATGTAATTTTATGGAGGAATGAAGAAGAACAGTAACAAATTCTTCTAATGGTGGAAATTTTTTACTTCACAAAGCGTCTCTATTTGAATTCAAATTTGTAAACAAAAATAATAGGCCCGATTTTATGTAATGACAAACAGTTGAACGCTGTGCTGTTTATTGACAATTCTTAATAGTTAATTAATTACCTAATTAAATAGGATAAGTTCGTTTAAATAATAAGTTAAAAATTCGCGCGCTAGAGTTTATTTAAAATCAAAGTGCATGTTCAGACGGAAACGTCAATCTAGTGATTCAACAAGTATACCTACCTAATACAGTATTGTTGTTCTAAAGAATTTGGAGTAATTGAAAATCTATTTATATCCAATCAGAGTAATTATATACAAATGCATCAAAAGTAAATATTTAAAGAATGCTCTCTGTCTCTTTGTTTTGTTGAGGAATACAAAATTTCAATTGTAAATTTAAACAAATTCTTATTAGTATAAATAAAAGCAAAAAAGTTGATTTTGTTCAGTGTTAGTAATAAGAGCACGAGAAACTAATGTTCATGTTCATAAAATTGGTGAATCGAAATAGAAAAATTTAAGTAGTAAAAATCGGTTTTCCACTGAGCGGTACAACCATAGAAAAATTTATTAGGCACTAGTAAGTGGTGACTACGTGACTTTTTTCATTTTATAAAATTTTTAGTAGAGAATGGTATAGAAATCGAGAGTGCTGTAACTATAAACATTCCATTTGCAATTCGTAAAAATTTCATTGGGGAAATTGCGGACCTCCGGACATATAAGTATTCGCTAAACAACCTATAGCGGCCAATAATTATTTCTCCGACTGTACCTAAAATCTGAAGTCTATAGTCTAATGATTGAAACCAAAACCTGTGTGAAGAAACAATCATGTGGCAGCTATTAGATAATTTTAATTCCTTATCGGCTATGTAAAGAACGAAAAAATATAAAAATAATACACATCTAAGCCGACCACTGTCTAGCGGTACTTGTCAAGTACTTGTACTTGTCTAGGGTACAGTCAAGTTGTCAAGTATATGTACAGCCGAAGAAATACTTATTAGCCACTATAGGTTTGGCGAGAATTTACGTCCGCAAATCCGCAATTTTTGCAATAATTTTAACAAATAATTACAAATGGAATGTTTTATAATTACGCCCTCTCAATTTTTAGGCGATTTTCTGCTAAAACAATAAAAAGAAGAAAGTTGCCAGTTACTAGTGTCCAATACATTTTTTTGTGGTTGTACAAGTTCAAGTAAGTATGATCTATGTTCACTACGCGGTTAAATTGCACTAATGATAATTTTGGAAACTGCAAGTGGTACAAATGAAGCTGCTGTAGTCTTAGTCACACTTCGTCATGGATCTGGATGGTGAAATTGAAGCTGCGCTAGCGTTTCTAGCCATAAGGAGCGACTATCTTTTTTCTTCAACTCTGCTATGATGATTCTCCCCGAAAATTCAGTCTTTCGTTTCCATGCATCGTGCACTTCGTTCCTGTTTTTATGCAGGCTGTGAGAGCGGTTCCATATGATTATTTCCTTTTCATAGGGGTCCAAGAATTCAATGGTGACGTCGTTGGTCAACTCCGTGTTTATACTTGCGCAGCTTAATGTGGCGCCCAGTATTACTTGGCGCCTTTGACTTGGGAAGGTTTACCGACTTTGCTCGGAAAGTACCTACAAGTAAGTGGATTCGGAGATCGGTGATCGAACCCGAGTCTCTCGGCGTCGCGCCGATTTTTCTTCCCACTAAGCTATCTCGAATCCTTGTTATTACGTAGTTAAACGCACGTGCGTTCGTCTCGAGTCGCTTTAAACCTTCAGTAACCGCTATATTTGCCAGACATTTTTATGTGAAGTGAGCCGAATTGATTACTATCAAAGAGTTTATTAATGGTTAATTAAACCGATATTTTTCCTAAACCAGCCAGTGGTGGAAAGAGACTTCATCAGTTAACCCTATTCGTTTTTAACGTGAAATGGCTTAATATGGACGGCACAAGCAGGATTTCTATTTTAACGATTTATCGATTTTTGAAACCCCCTGTATGAACTTTTTAAGTTTGTAGCATTTCTAGTTTATTCAAATTTTTTCTAATACGTAAATGTAGAGCAAATATCAGCATATTTAAATTTTTTTCATACTCACATAAAAATTTTCCACATTGCATAATGAGAAATGAATAATTTTGTTTAAAAAATTTCTGTCGAGTTGATAGTAGGTAGTAAGTTTGAAGGTTCGAACTTGGCGGAATAATTTCTCAACTCTCGATTGGCCAGTATACAAATATTTGTAAATCGGGGGTTAACACGAGGGGTTGTACTGGTCGTCTTCGACGTTTACAAATATTAGTCGGTAAGAATCTATTATCTACTGGTAACTGTTACAATTGTAACTACTCGTCCTTGTAAAAGTTTTCGTTAATTTACAACTTATTATTAAACAAAGATGATAAATAAGTGGTAACAGTATACAAAAATTTGTGATAACAACCTGTTGATACAACACTTCAAATTTAAATTGTACCACGATGGAGAAAATTGATGGTGTTTTATTAGTGGCTCAAAATAAAGAGGTAATTTTGATTTATTTTCCAATATTACAAATTTGAAACTTTATACCTACTTTTAAGTTTTTTTTGGCATTTTAATACATTCTACAAGATATTTGAAATTAATATTCTGTTACAAAAAGTTTTGTTTGTTTTGAACAGCTGACAAGACCCTTACATCTAGTGGGGTAGGAAAACCTACACCTACCCCGGATCGTTAAAATCTTCAAAGTTTGAATAAGAGTAGTTTAACTTATGTGACATTCTCTTTACGAATACCTACGATAGCAAATTGTTTCTAATTGATTTTCTAATCATATCGTATTTTTGTAGTATGTGATGGGGTATCTACTAAAAGAGCTACAAGCCTATAGATAAAAGCACAAAAGAAATTTTACGTGGGTTCGTAACGCTTTTGGAATAGCCGCCTCTAGGTTTTATTAACAATTTATTATACCGCCAAACATTTTTGGACAAAATGTTTATATTTTCTTGAAGAAACTGTTGTCTAGTAACTCTTTTATTCACCAGAAACCAAACTACACGTTGAGATATACAATACACGAAGAGTCTAGCTCAATAACGATTATTAAATTCAGTCCTAATGGCAAATATTTGGCGAGTGGAAGTAAGTTTTTAGAAAATCATACACATAAATCGAAAAAAATTTTTGCTTTAAATTCTTTGCTCACCTAGTTATATTTCAGGCAAAGATGGAATGCTTAGAATATTTGACGCTTATAATGGTAATTATGTAAAAAGCCTACTCGGGCACACGGATTCTACGACCGATCTTGCTTGGTCCTACAACAGCATCCTTTTATGTAAGTCAAAAACTACAATAATTATCGATTATTTTTAATCAATTCTTTCAGTATCCGCAAGCATGGATAAATCATTACGATTATGGAACATCCCATCTGGGAAATGTTTGAAAGTTCTTTCAGTACCCAGAAAAAAAATACCATATACGTGTTGCGATTTTAGTCCAAATGGTCAGTTGATAGCTTCTGGTGCACAAGACGGGTTAATTTACGTGTGGGACGTCAAAGCTGGCATTCGTTTTAAAGCTTTTAAACCGTTTGAAAACAGAGTCTCGTCTGTACACTTTCTCAAAAATACACTTCTTAGTAGCTCATACGACGGAAGATGGTAAATAAATTGCTATTCTCCTTCGTTTTTTTAAAATGATGACTTTTCAGTTGTATCTTGGAACCGGCCGACTACAAAATCAAAAGAGTATTTTCGAGAAAAACCGAACCTCCTATATCTCACGTGGCAAAATCGCCCGACGGTAATTTTATTTTAGCGACGTATTTAAATAACTCTATTAAATTATGGGGGAAAAAACTTAATGTGGGACTAACAAAAGTGTTCAGTGGACATAAATCTGCTAGGTTTCCTATTAGTGCTAATTTTTGTTATACCGGTGGTAGAAAAATGGTTATCAGTGGATCGGAAGACTGTACTGTTTATTTGTGGAATTTAGAAACTGCCGAAATTCTTCAAGAACTCGAAGGTCACACTGGTGAGTTTGGTTTTTCTCTTTATTAATTCATTATTCTATTTGACATTTTTTTAGACGTAGTATTCTCGGCAGTATCACATCCTACAAGTAACATCATAGCGTCGTTTTCAAAAGATAATACAATCAAATTATGGATAAGTGAATCTTAGATCGGGCTATTATACAGGGTGGGTTCAAATTGGCGGATAAGCTCTTCAGTACGTTATAGGAGACTGTTATTTGAACTAAAGAAAAATCATAAAAAAACTAACTGCTATATTTTTGTAGTTATTAACAAAGAAGTAAATTGTTGATTTGGCAACATGATACTACGCTTCGCCTTGCAAATGCAAAAATTGCTGGGCAAACAAAGTCATACTTTTAATCCTAATGACACAATCTACTATTTCTAGTTTTAGACAGCAAATAAAATTTCACGAGGAATGAAAAACCAGCTAGCTCTGTAAGAAAAACAATATATAAATGTTTAACAATTCGTGTATTAAATAAATGATCGAAAAAAACGCATTAGACTAAAATACTACGTAACGAATTAAAATAATAATAAAATTTCTTTTCGTTATTTTAAGAATATTACCAAAAAAGACATAAAACAGAGGTGCAATTAGTAAAAAGATACTTTATGTTGCACGTGCTACAAATACTTAAAAAAACTCATTATTTAAGGATAAGTTATTCAAATTTATATACGATACTTAAGTTGCCATTTGTAGAACGATAAGTATATCAACAGTACATACAAATTCAAAATCAAATAACAACTATCAAAATAACAAATAGAACTTTAAAATTGTGTTGCACCAGTAAACTAACCTTGTCGAGCTAAATACGTTTAATGTTTAATCACACAAAAATATTCAATTAGAGGTGATCAGTACTAACAAACGAGTACAGTAATGTATGGATAATCCGAACACCCCAATTGTGTAAAATTGTATCTATAATCCGAACCCCTGTATCCTATAATCCGAACTGTTATTAGGTAGGTAATTATTTTTTTTTTCTGCATGCGCGCGCGTTTACCGAAAGAATGACGAACGTTTTATGATAGCTTGCGACCTTGCGAGTCTCAACGTGCATAGGCTTGCATTGGAAGCTGTAGTTGAACCATGGCTTCAACACGGAAGCATGTCACTTTGAGCCTTCAACAAAAGGCTGATATTTTGCGTCAATTGGAACCTGGAAGTTCATACACTACCCTGGCAGTACGATATAATATCGTAAAGTCAACAATAGCAGACATTACGTATGAGTAAGGTTTCTATGAACCGAACACGTTCGGATTGTAGATAACATTTATTATGAATTCTATAATCCGAACGTTTTGGTAATCCGAACGGGGTCTGCAAACTTTCTGTTCGGATTATCCATACATTACTGTAATAATTAAAACCTTAAGATCATAAATTGGTAACAAAAATTGACGCTGTATTATTAATTTTAAGCACAATGCAAATAACAGTAATTATTAGCGCCATTGACTTTAATACAAAATCTCTTATAGGTTTTATATGTATTTAGATGTAAGCTAGCGCCAGCGTGCAGGTGGATATGAACTAGAGATAACAAAACATATCTCCAGTTTCTTCCATTCCCATTCTCTTCCATTCGACTTTCATACTTTCTTACCTCAAATTTTCAACATACATCGATTGATCGACTCTCAATTGACGAGTTTCGATGTAATATCAATTTTCGATGTAATGTCAATTTTCGATGTAGTTGGTACCCGCCTTTGTAGCCGGCATAGATGCTCATCAATATTTAGATTTTCGAATTGAAACGAAAATAGTATTAAATGGTCCCAAGTGTTAATAATAGAATTTAAAATTTTTACCGTTTTACAAAAGGTAAATAAATGAACGTTTTCATGTGCAAATTTTTAAATTTCGTTGGTTAGAGCGCAGTTTGAAGCCTGGCCGCAAATTTTAGGTTATGTCGTCAACTTTTTCTTTAGAAATAAGTTTAATTTAGGATAAAACGACAAATAACAAATATCCAACACTCAACAATTATTAATTAATGTTACTGTGGTAAAATACGCTCTTTTGATTTTAGTTTAACGTAAATTCGTTCAAACAATGCCGAGTTAGGTTATAAAATCGTTAATTAATGCAAACGTATCCTTAATTTTAATTTCTAAATCATTACATAGTCTCTTTATTTACAATTTTAGGCGTGATTCGGTTGTAAAGTATGCAACAAACTACGTCACAAAGTTCGAGTGCGGTAACTCCTACTGGGACGAGTAAGCCTGGAGGTACGGCGGTAAGTTTGCTTAAACCATACTTTGATTTTAATATTACTAAACAATGTTTTTCTTACAGAAACCAAACTATACTCTAAAATTTACTCTCGCCGGACACACGAAGGCAGTTTCATCCGTAAAGTTTAGTCCAAATGGTGAATGGTTAGCTAGTTCGTGTAAGTATTGTTTTTGATGCTATTTTAGTCATACTTAACGTCTTTTTATTTTAGCCGCAGATAAATTAGTTAAAATTTGGGGCGCGTATGATGGTAAATTTGAAAAGACAATTTCTGGAC
Organism: Malthinus flaveolus; assembly: GCA_950108345.1. Taxonomy (NCBI): domain Eukaryota; kingdom Metazoa; phylum Arthropoda; class Insecta; order Coleoptera; family Cantharidae; genus Malthinus; species Malthinus flaveolus. The sequence goes on from OX467286.1 coordinate 13,887,445, forward strand.
ACAAACTAGGAATAAGTGACGTAGCTTGGTCGAGCGATAGCAGATTACTAGGTAAGTTTTCTTCTTTTTAATGTTCATTCTGTTCAATACTTTTTTTTAGTATCTGCGAGTGATGATAAAACTTTGAAAATATGGGAGTTGTCATCGGGGAAATGCTTGAAAACACTCAAAGGACACAGCAATTACGTTTTTTGTTGTAATTTTAATCCACAATCGAACTTGATAGTGTCCGGTTCGTTCGATGAGTCGGTACGAATTTGGGATGTAAGGACTGGCAAATGTTTGAAAACGTTACCGGCTCATTCGGATCCAGTGAGTGCTGTACACTTCAATAGAGATGGTACTCTTATTGTTAGTAGCAGTTACGATGGCTTATGGTGTGTTGGCTTTTTAAAATTTTCGTAGGTTAATCGCTTTGTAATTTTAGTCGAATTTGGGATACGTCTTCTGGGCAGTGTCTTAAGACTTTAATAGACGACGATAATCCTCCGGTGTCGTTTGTCAAGTTTTCACCTAATGGAAAGTATATTTTGGCAGCAACTTTAGACAACACATTAAAATTGTGGGATTATTCGAAAGGAAAATGTTTGAAAACGTATTCTGGTCATAAAAATGAGAAATATTGTATATTTGCAAATTTTTCCGTTACTGGTGGTAAATGGATCGTTAGTGGGTCCGAGGACAGTTTGGTTTACATTTGGAATTTACAAACAAAAGAAATTGTACAAAAATTACAAGGTCACACAGGTAAGAGTGTCTTAATGCACGTTAGTTCATTTTGTACTAATGAAAACTTTTTATAGATGTGGTTCTATGCACAACTTGTCATCCTACCGAAAATATAATTGCATCTGCTTCATTAGAAAATGACAAAACTATAAAACTGTGGAAAAGCGACACATAGTTTTACAATTAAAAAAATTTGTATTTTTAGTTCTTTTTGTACCGTTTTTATTTGGAAGACTAATTTGACATGTTATCAAAGCATTTTATATTGTGATCATTTTTCAAAGTTATCTAGAGTTATTACCAAAATCTATTTTATATTTTCTGAAAATTAAGTATAGGCAAATAATTTTGTATGATCACAGTGCATTTGAGCATTCGTTACCTCTAATTAGTAAAGTAAACTGATCGATAATTAATATTTGTATCAATAAAATAAAAATATATATGATTGTAAATAATTTGTTTTGTTAACTTCTAATTAAAATAGATCTGTCCTGGTAACTATTGGTACAAGTACAAAAGCAATACATGTGTGTGGTAGAAGGTATAAACTTGTAATTTCTCTTGCTGTATAACAACGTATTACTTACTTAAGATCTTCGGTAAATTTAAAAATGTAGAAAATAAAATATATTTTAAGTTTGAATTCGAAATAAATATAGGTAGATCCTGTGTATACTCTGTTTACGATTGTTTTGGACCTAAGCCCTATCTGTGCCAGTGCAGTGCCATTTGAAACAATTGGACAGATGTGGTGTACAAAATTGGAAATAGAAGCTCTGATCCTCTGATATTTATTTAAAATACTACCCTGAAGGTAAATATCAAAGGGGAACCAATCACTGCGTGCATTTATAAAACTGGGATCTTTATAAAAGGACTAAAGCACTAAAGATTAAATTTCTTAGTTTCAAGAGTTTACCCTTATATTCACTGGTAGCACCACACTCTTCCCCTTTTTCATTTCTGACTTAAGTACATCATAATCACAACCTGCAATTAAAAATTACTTGACAAGCCTACTATTGTGAAAACAATGGTGAACAGGGTCTTTATGACAAGAAATCTAATTTGTTTTTATTAAACAGAGCCGTCAATTCGTACCTATATCGCAAATTAATAATTTCCTAAATAAAAATGGGCGATGGTACTAAACGTAAATTAACCATGCCGCAATGGCATATTCCATATTTAGAAAAGCATCGTATATATGATCTGTTTCACGTGAGTTCAACAAAAGGGACATATTATATTGTCTGTTCTAAATGAGAATTTGTAGGAACTCGCTCGTGAACTTATAATTCAACAACCTCCGGATCATGTTTTATTCCTCAAACAAATATTGATTCAAGCCGCTAAAAACCGCGATACTGCCAGAGTTGTCATATTAAGTTCTCCCAAAGTTAATGGTTACGAAGTCGCTAGACAAATTTCGCTCTACACCCACCAAACAGTTATTGGAGAAAATGCCGTTTTAGCTCAGGGTTGTATGATGGTGTGTATCGATTTAGGAGTTTTAGCTTCAACGAGCGATATCCGTCTGTCCGTGAACAATTTGAACAGTCCACAGGCGATAAGAGCTAGAAAATTGAAATTTTAAATGAGTAGAAGTTAACAGCTCAGGTTCACGGCAGGTCTTTAGGGTCACGTGATATTTTGTTGTTGAAGCCAAAATATGCCACCTATTCTTATCTGAAACGCATTAGTGAGCTAAAGAAGCTGTCGGTTGTTTTCAAATGAAAAACCTGATTGAAATTTTTTCTGTGTTTTTTTTAGAAACCAAGAGGAAGCATACAACCATCAGATTTAATAAAATCCTTAGCTAGATTGTTACGCACAGAAAAAGTTTATAAAAGTGGATGGATCTTAGTGGGTAAGCAAACATTTTTTTTACTTTATATGAATAAAACACTTTATATACATAATAAATCATTTTGAGTTGAACATAAAAAGTAAATTTAAATCTCTTACTACATTAAGATTGCATTAGAAATGCTCAAGAAGCAAAAGCCATGTTAGAAGCTGGAATTCTTCCGACCCACGTATTCTATTTGATTCCGCCTTTTATGCCTCCTTTAAACGAATTACTTTATTGTCACGTATCAGAAGGTTGGCCCGAATATAGAAGAACAATAATGGGAGTTCGAGATGCTTTTAAAAGTACATTAATAGTTAGTACTAATTAGATATTATGGTGGTGACTAAAACGCATCGATTGACTTTTAAGGAACTTTTCTTGCAAAACAAAAATTTGGAAGAAATTGTTGCAGAATGTGTAAAACTCATTAACATTAGAAAAGGATTCGGCGGGCCCAAACAACCTAGAATTTTAATATTAGGACCTCGAGGTTGCGGAAGAAAGACTCAAGCGAAATTATTGGCGCAACATCTCAATATTATCCACGGTAATTTTTACGAGGTAAAAGTATGGCGAACGGCTTATAAAAGAGACGATTAAAATTGCAAAAACGTCGGATTGAAACTAAATAGGTCAGGGGACGGAGAGTCGATACTCTTTTAGTGTTTGTTAATAAAATTCAAAGTTCACGACTTGAACTTACGCTTTAAATCTGTTTGTTAGCTGTTAGCTGGGTTAAGTTTATGTTTGTAGTTTATTCGATTTGCTTTTAGGTTCGATTTTGTAGTTTATCTTTCAGCAAAATCTTAAACAAATTGATGGGCGGCTGAAAATGTGCGCACTGCCTCTCAAGAGCTTTTTAAACAACGTATCAAAAGTCTCGCGTGTGAGTTTCTATTTATTTGTTGCCGTCACAGATCAACTACCGAGACGGGTTTTGAAGCCGCCATTTGGTGGAATCAAATGACCAATACGGATTAGTTTAATCAAAAATTGAAGTTGATACTCTGGAGAAACCTTTTCGAGTGTGAGTGAGAAGACTTAAACGGGAGCTGGCCAGCTGGCAGGACTTTTGATATGTTGTCCCGAGGAGGGTTTGTATGCAAATTTTCAGCTGCGCATTAGTCTAGTCAAAATAGACATTCAACTTCATCCATCGATTCCTATTTTCAGTTCTATGCGCATTTTTCCGAAATTTCAACTGTTTTTGTCTATTTTGACTGGACCACATCAGTTTGCCCAAAGGTAAAAATTCCGACTTAGTCCAATATGTGATTTAACTTGTAGTTGAATTTGAATACTTACTCTGCCAAGCATGGGTGTGCGATTCTGAATTAGGCAAAAAACTGCGCGCTTGTAAGGAAGAAGTCTGTTTTCAGTCAGATTTATTAGCGCAAATTGTAAATAACCGCCTTTTACGAGACGATTGTTTGGAGAAAGGTTGGGTTTTGACTGGATTTCCGTACACCGTTGACGATTTTAAGCACCTCGACTGTCTCGATACACCCCCCAACAGGTAAAAACTCATTCTAGGCTTAACTTAAAAAAACTCTTTACGTTAAAATCGCTTCAAAATTTTTCTAATTTTCTTTTACTTGTACTTTCATTAGCATCCCGACAATAAATTCTATTACGTAAGCTTCGAGATAAGCTAGCTACGAATTTAATTAAATTTTCAGTGGAAAAAATTTTTTTTCCCAACGAGAATCTTAACAAGGGCTGGAATACTTTAGCGTAGTTTGATTTATAAAAACGTCCATTTTAATTTAGAATGAATTCTTTAAACAAATTTAGGGCGTCCAAAAATTAAGTGAACCCAGAGCTATTATACGCCTTTGACGTCAAAATAATTAGATTGGACGAAACGTATTTATGTTGGGTATACATTAAATTAGGATCACCTCTATAAATTTTTTTTCTTTTAAAATATTAATCCGAAATTTGAAGAGATTAGTAGCGACTAATTTTGCATTTATGTAACTGTATTAATATTATTTTTACCACTCCAGGGTTTACTCTCTGCTTTTTAAATAAAAAAAACCTGCGTATTTTCATTTTCAGCTTTTTTTTGGATTCATAAAGTTATTTTGGACCCGTACGAGTCCTTCTCAATTTTGCTCAAAGCCAATATTTTTAAACAAAATTTATTTATCATTATTTTTAAGGGTGGTATTTCTCGACTGCAATTTAAGCGTTTGTAAAAGACGTCTGGAACATCGCAAGGTTAACGTGTACACAGGAGCAGCACCAACAAATAATATTTCTGAAAGTACAGAACTATTGAATAGAGTGCTTGCCACGCATCCAAAAGATTACCAGGATATCATTGACGCTGAGGTAAATAAATATAAAATCAATATTAGGTACTTGAACGCTCATAGCTTAAAAATTGCGCACCAAACTTGTTTTAGGCATTTCGTCTCATCAATTTATTCTTAATTAGTTGAACTATTATTGCGAACATTATGGAAGCCTTCGAAGTTATTGTGGAGAGACGGCAACTGTAGTAAATGGAGATCAACCCGAACGTTGGGTTTTCGAGTGTATTTCGGCAGTATTGGTGAGACCGGCTGGTGCGGGTCCTGTACGCTCTCCGTGTGAAAAAGAAAACGACGACGGCGACGTAGCTTCAAATACGAGCACAAACGCGTATTCGCCAGTGTTTAATACCTTCATCAATCAATTTTGAGATTATTTAACCATTTTGAATTATTGACCTATTAATTAAATTGATAGTCGTTTAAATTAATTAACTAATATTTCACATTTAATTTTTTGTAAAGAATGCTTTTGGCGTTTTAGACGGCTTGAAACAAATAATTCGAGTTTTACGAATTTAAGCGTAGCTTGAAAGTTTGCGGATTAAATAACTTAAAAGTCGCAATTACCGGCTATTTGTTCAAGTAACGAGAAATTATAATGTATAATTGAATATACGAAGTTGATTTAATGAAAATGTTTTTTAATTTGAATTGAGAATCTATTAAAGCTGAGCTAAACTAGCTAAAACTATTTTTCTGAATTCTCAAGCTGTCATTCGAACGGAGCCTCATTAAGAATTAAGACTCGTTAGCGCTTGAACTAAAAATGTAGTAATTAGGCGTACCCGCAGATAAACAATTAATTTTATACTCATATCCAGGGAGGAAGAAATTTCTTTCAATTTTCTGTTGGACAGGCCTACATTTCTAAGATGTTTAGAGCAGTAACAGCTTAATTTGAACCTTAAACTATGAAGAAGTTGGATAGTATCTGGAGCCTCTCTGCCTCCTGAACATGCGTGAACTGTTTCAATTAAATTAATTATTTACTGCTCTTAATCGATGACTGCTTAGGTTAAGCAGCATTTTAGCTTTCTTATGACAATATGTACCTTGTTGACGAGACAAGCATGGCAGAGTTTCGGTGCTTCCAATAGCGTATATTAGTAAGACGGTCTGCAAGGTTACGTTTGATAAAACTGCAGAAAATCCAGATGGTTGTTACGGGACCACAGGAGGAACTTTTAAACTCTCCTTGCTTGCTCGTCTGTTGCTCTAGAACAGTGTCTTCTAAACATGATTTACAGCAGTTACAGCTTAATTTGAACTTTAAACTACGATAGGATGTGTTCGGAGCATTCGTCATTCTCTCTGGAGGCTCCCCGACTCCTGTACATCTGTACGGTTTCAATTAAATGTATCACTACTGCTATTAATCGATGATTGGTTAGGTTAAGCAACATTTTAGCTTTCTTATGACAAGATTACTTGTTGACGAGACAAGCATGGCCGAGTCTTCGTGTTTCCAATAGCGTCTATTAGTAAAACGGTCTGCAAGGTTACGTTTGATTAAACTGCAAAGAACCAGAGGATAGTTTCGCGACCACAGGAAAAACTTTTAAGAATCCTCTCTGCTTGATCGTCTGTTAGTGGTAATTCATGCTCTAGAACAGCGTTTTCCAAACATGGAAAATGCCCCTGTACTCATTTTGCTACATTGAAGGGGTTGCCGACGTACACGTGGGCCAGTCTTTTCCCATTGGACAGCGAGTTCGTTTCTCTAAGGTTGGTTAAGAATTTGTGAGTATAAATTTTTAAGAAGTTTCTACTAGTTCGACACCTCTGGAGCTGACTAAATTGGATTTATCTACTTGGTAAGAGAAAGATTGTGAGTAACCAAGAGTAACTTTTGAACCATTTTTCACGAACTTGTAGCGACTTAAGACTAACGGGAGCACGCGTGAAATACAAGGCTCGATGTCTGAGCTTCTCCGAACCGCTTCTAATTACCGCAGCACGGACGTCTACCGTCCACGACCACCTAAAGCGTGTCAAAAACCTTAGCTGAATCCATTTCATTATTTTGATGACATTCAATGAAAAACGTACTTACCGTGCAAACGAATGAGGGTGGAGGTTGTTGGAGCATCCGAGTATCTACAAGATTACACAACATTCACAGTATTCTTAATTGGAAGAAAATTATTATTATTGATAGTGGTGTCTCACGTAATTTAAAAGTATTTCCCATTTGGATATTGTTCGATGGGTTTTTAAAAGCAACTAGTAATTGCAGTGGTGAACAAAATGTTATCGACCCCGGGTACCCCGGGTATATTTGCCCTAAAATAGCTTTGTAACTGAATCGTTAGAAGATATCCTAGTTTTATTTAAGTCATTTTGAAACGACTAAGGCCCCGTTGTACAAAGGTACGTGAACCTTAACTTATTTGTGAACCTGGCAGCCTTAAAAGGACTTTAAATTGCAGCGTCGTTTGCTTAAAAACTGAAAATACACAAATATTGAGCTCTCCAACTTGCCGTTGACACTTATATTATGAATTATTCATACTTCATAGACTACTTAATAGAAAAATCAAAGCAACGCACTCTACAACTCCACACTTGTAGTTGTGAGCACTTGTAATCAATATTTATTTATAGAAAATTAAATATGAAGGGGAGACTACCAACAGGTTGCCTTACTCGGTTCATTTATAAAATTACATCATTGATAAAACTTTTCTTTTGGTCGAACTTTCGAGTTTTGTTTAATAATAATAATTAGTTATAAATAGTGCCTTTGATAACTTTATCGACTTTTCACGCCGATTGGATAATAAGACAAGTATAACCCAATTTTGTGATATTAATGATGAGTTGATGATACCCACATACCGCCTACTCGTATGGAAAAATATTATTCGGCTTTGAACAATTCCAAATTGAAAAAAGTAATTTTTGTTTGAAATATATATTTTCATAATGGACTACAAAATAAAAATCGTTATAAACTTGAATTTAGCAACTATCATTAATTTAGTCTAAAATGTCACAGAATTAACATGAACAGAGACGCCTCTTTACTCCTTTTAATTAGACATTTACAATATTAGGTACTCTTCTACCATTTTTAAACAAATTTACCCATTTTCACAATAATAAAATAAAAAAAGTGTGTACTGTTCGGTATATCAGTCAAGTTATCTTTTTTAAAAATATATATAAAATGAGATCCGTATACAATAAGCTCTAACTTTTCAATTAAATACAATTATCTCTGTTCACAACAACAGCGCAACTTTATTTTAAAAATTCTTCTAAATCTTTTTTATTATTTAAATTTAGCACATATTTTCAATCTATTATACTTGTATAATGTACATGCTTTTAGCAATAATAAAATAATTTGTTTAGGGGTGTGACGTAAATGTAACTCACAGCTTTCGCCGTTTAAAAAATGAGAATCATAAAGCAAGCAGTTTCCTCGCATAAAACTCAGGTCTTTATCGCGTGATTTTTGTACGTAAATTTATACTAAACAATAAAGAAAACAACGTCTCATTCACGTAACGTGAAATGACGTCTCTATTTAGTCAGATATGTGCCGTTTTTAATACGTCAATGGGTCGACTAGAATTGGTTGTACAACATGGGGATCTTCCTTATCTGAAAAGCTAAATCATAATGATAGGTTTAAGCTTGGCAAAGTTGCTAAATTCAGTAAATTTGACAAAAAATGTAAAAGAAAAAATAAAGTTAACATTAACAGACCAAAAACAAATCAACTAATCGAAATGGTGACTACGGATTCGAAAGCAGGTTCAAAAGTTGTAACGGAAATGTTTTTACAGAATTTAAAAAGATTGCCAAATAAAAAAGTTATAGCTGAAAAAAGAAAATTGGAATTTTCGTTCTTTTTCAAATTTTGCGAAAACCCGTAAATTTATTTCAAATTTTGTTTGTGAGCACCGAATTTAGCAACTTTGCCAAATTTAAACCTATGGCCTAGCTCTTCAAATAAGCGAGATCCTCGTGCTGTACGACGAATTTCAGTCACCCTGTTATACTAACAGGGGGTGTAAAAATGAAAATCTATATTTGAAAAAGGTGAAACATGTAAGCTACTTTTCATCACACCGTAGGTATATAATATATATTTTTTTCTTCATACTAACACGTTTATAAAGGAAATTTCGAAAATCATCCCTTAATTATAATTAAAATAATTTCATCTAAGCATATAAACATAAACATTCAATATACTTTTTTTCATTTTTAAATATATTTACATTTACACTCAACATTGACACATATTTTTTTCTAAATTTCAATTACACTTCATCCTTAAATCACGTCATTTCGTACTGTTTTCTATGTAAAGGACTCACGTCAGTTTGTGGAGTATGCATAACAATAGGTATGTGAACACTGCTTTGGTAATTTCTAGAAGCCTGATATCCTTGTTGTTGAATTAACATTTGTTCTTTTGTCTGCCTATACTGTTGATATTCTCTAGATTGTTGATATTGTAGTTGTTGATTGTATATTTGCTGTTGGACTAGCAGTTCGCCGTTTGTAAAACCGCTGGTCGTCTTAAGAACGGGCCCGTAAACTTTATGACTAGGACTATTATAATTAACTTGAGGTTGTTCGTATGGAATGTGCTTTACTGGGTTACTTTGGTAAACCATTTTTATTGGACTACCGTGTTGGTTATAACTTGGGTATAGTTTTGGCGGAGGTTGATAAGTTGATTGTGTTATGTACATCGGACTTAGAGCTTGGTATTGCATTGCGGACGAATAAGAAGCAGAGTTTTGTTGTGGGTAAGGTGGATTGTAATTGGGTGGTTGTCTATAAGAGGGCTGGGGAACTCCATACGATTGATGGATGATATTTGCCGACATTTGAGTTTGCAATAGACGATGTGGATCTGCCGAGCGCGCGTAAACGTCTCCGCCTCGCATGGACTCGTTAGGGCGGCATTTTTCTCCCATTTTTAATTTTCTGTTTGGTGTGGAAGGCAGCGATCGAGAACCGCAACTTGCGCTTTCCCAATCTTTCATTAATGAGCGTAGTCTCATCGCTTCCGATACTTTTTCGGATTCACTTGCCGAATCGTAGTCGGGTCCCTAAGTAAAACAATTACAATGAAATTATGCACATCTTTACTTGAAGATTTCAGATTTCAATAAATTGGAGAAAGTGGGAAAATTCATGCAAAAATGGGAAATAAAAGTTTGGCTTACATTTTGTATTTTCTCGTCCAACATTTTGAAGAAATTTTGCTGACTCGATGATATTTCCCTGAAAGTGAAAATTAATTAAAAGTTGTATTACTTTTATAATTAACTTAAAACTTATTTTTTAATTACCCATTTTTATTTTTTCATAACGTAATTGCAAAAATGTACCTTTAACTTTTAAATCAGGAAAATATTGGAATATATTTATTAACGATAATCAGTTTTAGTACATATTTCGTTGATAAAAAACAAAAAGAAATCGATAAAAGGCCATTTTCAATTTAATTAAGCCTCGGATATAAACTAAGGCGGTTTAATTATTTTTTTTGTTACGTCTGGTAGATATAAAAAAATAATTAAGTTAATGAAAAGTCTTAAAACTTACACCTGGGCGAGTAGTGGACCACCAAAAGATTTTACTTTTATAGTTTTACGCGGGTCGCCGTCACTTAACTTTTCTAAATCCAAGTCATTTTCTGCGTTTTCGTCTTCTTCTTCTGATGCGGGTTTTTCGGCCGTCACTGCAAAAGAAAATTGAAGTTAATTACGTGTTCAAATTGAAAACAATTTAGTGCATTATGATTAAAGTAGTAATTATGCATAATCGGCATTTGAAGATTAATTAGCGCAATACGCAAATATTGCAGTTAGTAGACGTATGTTATAAATTGACATTACGTGGGAAATAGTAATTAGTTTTGCTTCAGCTTTTCTCTAAGTATTGGCGATTACATGGCATATGAGATTTAAATAATTAATTTTGTACAATTAATAAAATAGATATTCTAAATTAAGCTTTTTTGGAGTACGTTTACACTATCAGACCAGAGTACTTAACTTAAATTTTATTTATTTCATTAATGTAACGACTAAAATCAGCAAAGGCAATTAAAGTTGAAGTGATTTCTAGAAGGTTATAGGGGGAGCATGTACGTCACGCTTCTTCTAAAAGAAAATTCCCAGTCTACTCTCTCCTACTTTTATTTTGCTCATCCAAGATCCCAGGATGGTTCATTGATGTTTCAAATATATCATATACTTAATTAGTTATTAGTCTAAATTGGTTATGTTTTGTGTTAGGTAGAGGGAAAACATATGTTATTTCAGCGTTTAATTTTTAGTAATAAATTGGTTTTTATGATAATCTTGATAAGCTATCATTAACGAATTTGGCTTATCCTATAAAGATTTTTATAATGGAAAGCATATTAATGTGAACAGCTGCTAAAAACATGACAAAACGTAAGTAACGCATTTTTTAAACAAAATAAAGTGTACACTTTTGTCTTTATTCTTTTTTTAGCAATTTACTTACTAACGATAACTGCGCTAATACTAGGAAGAATGAGTTTCAAAAGTAATGGATTAGCTTCTTCTGATGTAAGTACCGTTTATATTCTATTAGTATTAAAGTCATACATCAGAAACCCATCATAATAAGACAGTGGAGAAAAGTCTAAAAAAGGGTATTTTCAAGCTCCATCCTCTAACCCACCTCTCTACCTCTCACCCTTTGAACTCCACATTTTGCACTCCATCTTTAACCATTTTCCCATGCTCAAACTTTGATCTGTGGAAAGACAAAGTCTTTCCACTCTACTCCAACATCGTTATAACTCTTTATCCTCTATCGTTTTAAGAAGAAATAAAAAATTAAAGCTCATTTATACAAATAACCATTCTATTTAAGACTCGCTGCCCTAAAGCTCTCAAGTTTCTTCTAGAGATAGTTCCGGCTGCAAGCGACGATTTTGTTTTGTTTATAAAATGAGTATAGTTTTAACTCGGGCGTCAAAAATAAAAGTTCGAGATTAGTTAATGGAAAAATTATCGAAAGTGAGTACACAATTAGACCAATCAATAGTATGGAGGGCCACGAACAGCGAGTCCTCCCAAAAATCAATTGCGGATAAGAAATTGGTAAATGCAAAGTCCAAAAGGAGCGATGTGATAGCATGAAGCTATATTCTAAAATGTCAAAGTCCAATACTCAGTGTAGGTGTTGCGTCACAGGAAGCTCGTCTTTACAAAATTACCTTGGGTTAAGAGCTAAGCGTACCCTATTAAGGAGGCAAAAAAGATTCATTTCTTGCTCAAAAACCAAATTTGCGCAAATTTTAATGTTGTTTTTACTTTTCAGGACAATTACGACGGTAGAAGTAGTAACGAATTGGGTATTTCGTTCAACGCCAATTCAGAAAACCAGTGCTATCGAGTTCCACCTACCGACAGCTTGTGCCCAAAAGACTTTATTTATATAAGCAATCATGGACAAGAGCTCTGTTACACTTTAAAGGCAAATCAGACGTTTCCACCAGTCTGCCCGTACCCGCACAATCTTCCTTATGTAGAAATACGAAACTTTATAAACTACGAATTTCGCCATTACAAAATTTGGTTGAACGCATTCAAAAATATTGTCAAATCGCAACAATTCGAATGGGTGGAAAACGGAGAATTGTACGGAAAACCAGCTTACAACGTTTTCAATAAACATGACGCAAAAAAAGATTGTTTGGTAACAAACGATTACCATTTTATCAGAGTACCCTGTTACGAAAGCCACTCTGTACTTTGCATGTACTCGTTGGAAGAGCTCCAGTACTCCAAGCTACCTCAAAGCTGCGAATCTTTGGGTTACGAGAAGTGCATCGTTAGTACGTACGACATATCGCAACCGACTTGTTTTTGCAAAAAAAGTAACCAAACATGCCCGACGAAGTACGAATTTTGCCAAAAGCTCGCCGAGCCAGTGTACTTTTTCCAAAGCAAACTGCTGACTCATTTTTACAAATGGGACTCTCAAACCTGTTGGATAGGCTTTTATAAAGACGAATCAAATTCGGGAACGTACAAGTGGTCCTCTTCCAAAACCGAAGTAGATTACACCTTTTGGTCGTTCGACGAAGATTGTCAGCACTCTGAAGGAGCTTTTAGCTTCAAGTCTCCTCCTTTCAACGGCTGGGCTTCTAGAGAAGACGGTAGTCTCAACTGTTCCATTTGCGAAGTGGAATTAAATTTAGAAACGCCAATTTTAACATTAATTTACAACGCAATTAGTAACCGAATCGAGTTGACGGTGGAAAATTTCGATGCGGTAAGCACTTTTTACGACACCGATATATATTGCTTTTCTGATTCTAATAGTGACGACTTTAAGCAGTCAGTTTCTTATGAAACTTTATCGGAAAGTTCGAATTCGAAAACTTTCAAATTGCTAGGCCTTACAAGTTATCCAAGTTATTACTGGTGCGACGCTTTTAAATATACGTCGAATCAAGTTATCAAGAGCAATTTGATCGTTGCGTTCGATGAATCGGAAGGGTACGGTAACGCTTTTGTAATATTAGCCGATGCCGAAGTTGAGATAAACGAAGATCCATTTATGGATAAGATACATGCTACAGTTTGTCGCGATATTTACGTTTATTTAAAAGAGTCTTATAAAAACGTTCAATCGTTAAGGCCCGTAGCGGGCGATTACGAATCAAAAACTCGCGTTACCATTACGTGTCATTTAACGACGAAAGAATCTGATACAAACGAAGACGAGTACTCGATTCTGTTTGGTTTGTTGAAGGATATCAATCAAACTAATCCGGATATAAGTTTAGTGAGCTTTGCTAACGGCGAAATTTGTATGGCCGATACCACTTTTACATCTGAAGGGATCCAATTGGATTGGCCCAATACTGCCGTAGGAGCGTCCGCAATACCGACGAACCGTCTCTGCCTCGATTCGGCGAACGGCATGGCGCCAGTTACCAGAAAATGCGAAGGCGAGTTTACATACGGAGCAAAATGGTCCGATCCAGTAGGAACTTGTTACAACGACACTCTTTATTCTGAAACCACGCATAAGTTATTCGATCTCGCTTACGGCAACTCTTCCGTCGAACATATAGTCGAGGACTTGTTACAAATAACGCAAGAAGACACAGAATCCGATCCAATCGACATTCATTTGATATCTTCAGTGTTAGATAGAGTAACCGAGACAGAAACCGATCGAATAGATAAAACAAATTTTTCCACCGTTATAAACAACGTCATGAATTACAGATACGAAACGTTAAAGTCTGCTCAAATCATGTTAAACTCAACTGATCGAATTTTATCGCAATTGGACAACTATATGAATTCCGAACGTCCCTGGTACTACGTCTTACCGAAACTAATCTTGCACATAATAGATTTAGAAAAGACCAACGTGAGCGGTTTGGCCGTTTATAAAAGTGGAGAAGGCGACGACTTTCAATTTTACAAAATCGTCGATTTGTATCAAAACACGTCTTTTGATAATGTGCTAAAAGATAAAAACCTAGATACGGCCGTTTTGTTTCCACACGACGAAATAAATAAAATCAAATACGACTCCTCAAACGAGCAACCAACGAAATTGGTCATTTTAATATTTTACAACGATTTTCTCTTCAACGAAGTCACCGACGAGGACCAACAAACTAAATCGAAGATCGTCAGTGTGACCGTACCGGGTTACGAGAAAAGTTTAAAGTCGCCTATCAGAGTCGCTTTTAGAACGCCTCAAAATTACGAAAATCAAAAGAGGTGCTCTCATTGGAACTACGGATTAAATAGCGTCAAAGTGAGCATTTCTGGTAATTGGGAGTCTAATGGAGATAGCGATGGTCAAGATCAATTTTTAGAAACTTGCGAATTTCACCACATGACGCATTTTGGACTTTTGATTCAGGGCAACATCGATAAAAATTTAAACGATGCCGCGTTGAACATCATTACGGCGGTTGGGTCCGCTCTGTCGTTAATTGGAATTATTCCAATTTTTTTAACGGCGGCGTTGTTTAAAACGTGGAGGGGTCGTTCTGGAAATGTTATTTTATTGAACTTTTGTATAGCTATTGTGCTTCAGATAGTTGTGATTTTTTCTTTGTACGCAGTAAAAGAAGACGGGTTTTTATGCAAAATATTAGGGGTCGGCATACACTACACTGTCTTGTCCGAATTTTGCTGGATGTTTGTCGTTGCCTTACTACAACATAGGAGATTCGTCATGGTGTTTAATGCGCAAGAAAAATATATTGTAGCTAAGTGCTTGTTAATTGGATGGGGTGCGCCTCTGATTCCGATCGTAGTAGTTTTAAGCATATCTGTAGATAATTATAAGATTAACTATCATCATTTTTGTAACTTATCGGGGTTATATTTAATTTACGGATATACAGTTCCAATAGTAATAATTTTAATTAGTAATTTTGCCATTTTTACGATGATTATGTATAGCGTATCGCGCCAAAAGGCAACTTGCGTTCAAAAACAACGTAACTCGAAGCTTCAAGTGTTGTTGGCTTTGTTTTTATTTTTCGTGCTGGGAATGACTTGGATATTTGGATTTTTAGGAGCGTTAGGAGGTGCAATGTGGCTTACATACTTATTTTGTTTAACGGCTACGTTACGCGGTATTGTGCTTTTCTTATTTTTTATTGCTGGCAATGATGAAACACGTCTAATGTGGAAAAAGAAATACAGCTATTATATCTATAATTCAGAGAGCAGATCGAAAATCACCACTAACGATACAATTATGTCTATTAGCGAATGAATTATTTATCAATATCATTGATAAACAATGATTGGAAGTTTTTGTAAGTTACAACCGACTTCAAAAAATATAAAGAATTTTGTATCTCAGCTCAGTACATTTCTTATAATTTTGTTACTTACTGTAAATATCTTCTTTTTTGTCATTGTACGTAATCTCCAATAAATGAAAATTTGTTGAAACAATTTATTTATGTGATAGTAATAGCTATTACGATGTGTATTATTATTGTAAGTCAATTACCGCCCAGGCGCTCGACGTACGGCAGACTGATTGCCTGTTCTATAACACGAAATTAAAATTAAGTATTTATTACCGCATTAAATACAAATATTTCAAAAAGCAATATTGTTAAGGGTGGCATATTTATAACGTAACTATCGAATACACGCACTTTTGTATGTTTCGAAATTAATTCCCCGTACTGTATAGTACGCTCAAATGTTTGGACTGCAAGTAAACATTTAAAAAATTAAATAATGTAAAGTACCATTGCCGTTTAGAATTTTTAGAATAAAAGTCTAATCAAAAACGTTAGCTCAGTCAAATTAGACAAATTGAGGGAAATAAATCCAAGAGTTTTGAAAATTGGTATGGTTAGTCGTTAGAACTTGCAATACAACATACTAAAAGTCACGAGTAGTGAGGGGCGAGCGGGGGGAAAGTAAGCTGATTATTCAAGTTGCTCGTGCTGAGTAAAAACGCAGAGGTTCGACAAAGACCTCAGTTGACATTAATTTCAGCGACCATACGACAATAAAACGTTCAGCAAGTGCGTTGCTTTCATATTGAGTTGATGCTTTGTCAAGTCCGCATCGAACAATGACAGTATCAGCTCCCCCTCAACTGTTGTTGTTTCTATATCCTCCCTATTTAATTTCTGAGACAGCAAATTAATAACTTTAGTCTTGTTTCTCTCATTAGCGGGAGCTTCTTAGAGATACGATAAAGAATTCCTATATCACATTACATAGAATAAGAACGCAATTAAAAATTTTTTAAAACAAATTTTTTATCGACCTCAAAGTTGTGAATAAGAAACTTTTAAAGTTCAATAGCTGGCTCACTAATGTTACAATTTCGAACAATGTTTTTTAAAATTTCTTCACAATAGGTGAGGACGAAACCTGGCACGACTTTTGTTTTAAAATACCTTTAACTACGTGCTTATTGTATGTAATGTGATATTCTTTATCATACCTTCAAGTTTTGCATAGGAAGCTTCTGAAGGTTTATAGAGCGCTCACTAATTTTACAATTTCGAACAAAAGTGTTCTTTAATCTCTTCACAAGAGGCGAAAACGAAACCCGAGAGCACTTTTGTTTTCAGAAATCTTTAACTACATCTTAAATCAGTGTAATGTGATATAGGAAATCTCTATCGTACCATCAAGTTATAAATATGAAGCTTCTGAAGTTGAATAGCGCGCTTACTAATTTTACAATTTTGAGCAATTTTTTAAAATATCTCCGCAGTAGGTGAGGACGAAACCTAACACGAATTTTATTTGCAGAAATATTTAATTACACCTTTATTCTACCTCATGCAATGCCGTATTATCCATGATTGGATTAGTTTGTTGGCTGATTCGTTTCATGAAATTTACGCGTCTTACGTACTGAGGCATACAGTAAGTGAACTCAGTAATACCGCTTATCCGCGCTATACTCAGAAAAGAGTAACTTGTCGGAAAAATAAATAGAATCAGTCTTATAAAAAATTCTATCTACTTTAATTGTGAATATATGTAAATTTTTGTTGGGTTGATGGGTACGGAGATATAAGCAAAAAACCAGGAGAAGTCACCTATAAACGGCTCCCCTCGATCGCGCTCGGTCTCTACCATCCAGGACTTTTAGTATGTTGTACCGTAGGTTTCAACGAACAACCACACCAATTTTCAAAACTCTTGGATTTAATTCTCTAAAATGCCATATTTCTGTCTAGTTTGACTGGCTGTCTTACGTATTATGCAGTTATATATGCACTATGCAAGATGCGTCTTATATAAAGCTATACGTCTCATTCACAGAGTAATGATCGAAAAGGGTCGACAACATCTTTAACTGAAACTTGCTAAAATGAAGCATTTGCGGTTGGATTTTCGCCGTAGTTACACGTAAACCCAACATTGGGTCGATTTTTAGAAAGTTCGTCGAGTGCAGGAAAAACAACAAAATCTCACAATAAATTATTTGGGAAAAATAAGTTTCCGTTTGTTTTTTGTGAAAGCAAATGAATTTAATTACAAGAATATGCCTACTCCAATTCCCAATTGAAAATTTTTAGGGTCTTGTTTCAATTATTTTGTTGTATGAATTGTAGGTAATTATAGGCACTATTCTAAAAATGAGAAAGAAAATAAGTTTTCAATTTTCAATGAAATAAAAAAGTGTTGCTCTATTTCTATTACTCGGGAGAATTTGCGTAAAAAATATATTTTTAGAAAAGTTCTGGTAAATATTTAACTATAAACATTCATCACCACCTGTTAATGTTAGTTTTCTAACAAATTATCATATTAAAGATAGGTGTAACTATAAGTTTTACTGTGGGTTCTTATGTAAACATAACATAAATTATATTCTACTAGATATTGTATGGTTTTAAATAGATGTTTTTGAAACGAAGCTCAAATATTTCAAATTTTCCACTTGCTGCACCAACTTTTCATGTAATACCCACAAAGCTGTTGCCAACAAATAATGCAAGCTTACCTGTTGCCGTTCAGGAAATGAAAAATGTCGGTGTGCGGGAAATTTTATTTTTATGTGTCGATTTTAGAACTTGCATAGTAAATTTTTGTTTTTATCCGTTCGAGCACAGAGAGCAAGTAGCAGTCGTTTTACAGACCAGACAGGAAACTTTTACGGGCTTTATCGGAAAATTAAATTTAATGTCGCGGTTACGAAGACACGATAAACTAAAAACGAACATTAAAATGTTTATGGAGGATCCCCACACCATTGAGCAGCACTAAACAACAAAGCAAATGTGGCTAGTGGCTAGAACATGTTTTTTTTAGTTTCAGCAATTAATTTTGAAATAAATCAAGTTTGTAGGTAGGTAGTCAAATATATGTTATGTAGTGTTTTGTTAAATTATTGTTCGTACATGAAAGAGATTTGAAATGATAAATCTATCAAATTTACTAATGTGTAAAAACTAAAAACTAAGTTAGTCTGAATCAGAATAAACCGAAATAGTAAATTTTAACAAAAAAAATTTGAGAAATAATAAATATTAATAAACACGACAGATTAATTTTGAAAAAACGATTCAAAAACGATAAAAACGACAAATCAATCTGAATTATTTCTTTTTTATTTGCGACTTTTCTCAAATGTTTGTTATCGCAGAGTTAAAAATCTGAAATTCGTTCCTAAACGAAAAATTAAATTTTTAATTACAATTCTTTTCTCCCTCATGAATTGTGAAGTGTTTATATTCGGCAAAGGTCTTAAATGCTTTTTAAATGCAAATATTTGGGTTTAGTTGCACGCTAGAAATAAGGATCAATAAGTAGGCACTTATTTAATGAATAAAAATCAAGGTAATTCTAAAAAAAATGTGTCATTGGATCAACTATGTTAAAAATAACTCACTTTCATTAGAATAAAAATAGTTTCCCAACATAATATATACGGAGTGAGTCACTGAGACTGTCTAGATCCATATCTCACTTACTATGAATAATAGAAGAAAACTGTTTAGTTAAAAAACTTGTACGGAAACGAGTGGCTACAATATAAGTTTAACTTTCAGCTATACAGGGTGTGCTGTTTGCAGTTTTTGATTTTTGCTTGTTGAAGGTCAGACGGCTTATTAGTAGTGATTGAGAGTGTCTCAAATCAAAGTAGGGATTTCAGATCAACAAAAATATTGTTGGGGAATTACAGAGCCCCTCCTAAGCCGCGACCCTAGACTTTAGCTTAATAGCATATCCAGGCCTGCCAATTTTAATGCCATTATCTTACACAAATTATACAATTGATGAGGATCAAATAAAAAGTAAATTTTTATTTTAAAACGAGACAGTCAATGGGCTGAGAAGCCTGAGCTTGCCTTAACTCTAGTTAGGCACTTGATGAAGTTGTACGGTGTAGTGCGCTCCAAGTAAGCAACATAAGATAGATTAAAGTTACAAATTTTTAAACTAGCGCAAATATCACCCTGTATATATTTCGGGCTAAAATTAAATTCTTTTTGAAGTTTGGCAAATTGACGAGTATAAATTTATGTTATGAATGGACTTTTTCACATTAACTCTATTGATAAATCGTAGGCAATTTACATTCTTACATTTGAGAAAAAAACGCTACATTATAGTAAATTGTTTGTGAAATTGTTGTTTGAATATGTCAATGTGGGGCCAATCAATTACTATTTTAGTTACTTTTGTTTCATTTCTTAGGACTAGGGGATCAATAAGCGAATGAAATTGATCAATCTCTTTTGCTATCTTCGTCTATTTTTGTTAGTGTTAGTCAGAATAATTCCGACTTTAAAAAAAATTATGTTTCCGTAAACCGGGCTTGGAAAGCCTTCACATTTAATTTGCATTAATACGACGTATTAGGATAATTTTATATTGAAGACTTGAGACAATTACACGCGACACAATGAAAATCGCGTACATGTTAGACAATAACAGAACATCAGCAACTGGAATCTTAAGCCATTATCATTGCAACCGGAAACTAAATTTACGTAAATTATCGATAGAAAAGTTAGGACCATTTATAATGAACTAAAACGGTAATAAATATAATTTAAAAGCAATTAACACCAAACTACGTACTAATTTAGCCGCTTTAAATTCACTTTTATTGCCACGTTCCATTAGTTTTAAAGGAATTTAAACCATTTCCCTTAACAAAACCCCCATTTCCTTAAGTTAACGTCGAATATCTATTATAGAGCAGTAAACGTAAAGGACTAATTGAATTGTTGTACTAAAAACATGTCAAAAGCAAAAGCACTTAAAATCAACTCTTACAGCACAAGTTTTACGTAACAAATCGATAATATTTAATTTAAAGTGAAAAATATTGTTTGTATAGTATTATTACGAATGAAAGGGTTGAAATTGTAATTGAGTAAAGATGGAGTTTCCGTTATTATTTGAATAATTTATTTTCCGTTTCCATCAAGAGTTGCCTCTAAGATCAACAGTCTCAGATCTTAAATTTCTGATCTTTTTACCACATTTTGGTGCAGAAATTTAAAAATAAATTATATTTATAGGTACTGACTGTTTTCAATTTTAGAATTTTTGTTACCAAAAGAGTAACAATTTCAAAAAAGTAAAGTTGATGATGGTTACGAAGAGAATAAATCCCGCACTGTCGAATAAAGTGAGCCCAAAAAGACTTTCCCACTTTGATAAAACCAAAATTTCAATTTTTCAAACTTTTTCCGCTTGGATCTAATCAACTTACATGATGCTTGTGTTGATAATCAACCCTAAATTAATCACTTAGTAGTGAGAAAAACGTCTTTAGGGAAAAAACTAAGTCGCTACGTGGTTCAGGTGGTCTGAAAACGTTACCGAATATAGCGTACTCGGGTTCAATTCCCGGGGAATAAAGTAGTCGACTTTTTCTTCTTAAATACGTTTTTCACACTACTAAGTGATTAATTTAGGGTTGATTATCAACATGCATTTAGATGCTTGTGTGTTTATTTGACCCCAAATGCGTAACTGGGTCCCATTTCAACATTTTTGTACCTCTCACGGTTTACCAGGTCTCCTTGAATTTTAAACACCCTGTATACAATTGTTAAGTATCCAATTTTTAATAATGACACGTTCCTTAAAGAGTTTAAGGTTAATGTCCGTAATGTAGATAAAAAAAAGTAATCTAGAAACTGTTAAGAAAAGAGCTTCAACTTTTGTTTTATATTAGAACAAAAGAAAGTTTGTGATTTATGAAACGGACCTTTCAAATGTTTTTATTATCCCAACTAATTTTCTTTAGAAACAATTTTTATTGTACAGAAATTTGCAGTCAATCAGAGAAAGCAATGAACGAAGAATAGCAGTTCAATTTGCTTATTAATCGGTTAACCAAGAGTTTACTTTAATCGTACCGCTTATACAGCTCGTAATTTGACTCCGGACTAACGTGAGGACGCGTGAAATTCAAGAACAAGTTGGGAAAGCACTCGGCGCGACATAGTGGAAACTCGAGTTTGATTCCCGATCGTGATCCAAGTTTTTCTCTTGGATTATCGGCGCATGTCAGACGTCTACCGTCTACGACCACCAAACGCGTGCTAAAATGACGACTCCGATGTGATGAGTCAGCAGTGTTTCCGTCAAGCAAGCATGTTCGCCACTTTTCATCGTACTAGATGAACGACGTCTCTGGAAAAGAAAATGCTGTAGCGACTCAGGACTAACGTGAGCAAGCGTAATATACAAGAGCCGAGGTAGTTTAGATGGTAAAGCATCCGACGAGATACCGTAGAGACTCGGGTTCGATCTTCCATTAGGGTCCAAGTTTTTCCCTTAGATTGTCAGCGTCTCTCGGACGACTACCGTCTACGACTACCTAACGCGTGCTAAAACGGCAACTCCGACGTGATAGTCAGCTGTGGTTCTTTCCAGCAAGCATGTTCGCCACTTTTTGTCACCCTAGATGAAGGTAGGGGGGGGGGGTCGATCAACAGTTGTAACACCGAAAAAGAGACTAACGTGAGCAAGCGTGACATACCCGACGCGACACCGTAGAGACTCGGATCTCCAATTGTGGTTCAAATTATTCCGTAGGATTATCAGCGCCTCTCGGACGTCTGCCGTCTACCACCAACTAACGCGTGCTAAATTGGTGACTCCGACGTAATGAGTCAGCAGTGCTTCCTTCCAGCAAGGATGTTTGCCACCTTTCGTCGCCCTAGATGGGGGGGGGGGGAATTTCGATGAACAGTTGTAAGAACCAAAAGTAAACCTCGGACACACTCATGGTATCGAGACGAACGACGTCTCTAGAAAGAGGAGTACTATAGCGACTTCAGACGAACTTTAGCACGCGTGAAATACAAGGAAATTGAAAGGACCGAGGAAGTTTAGTTAGGACAGAACCCCGCGCGACGCTGTGTAAACTGGGTTCGATCTCCGATCGCGTCCAAGCTTTTTCTTTAAATTGAAACCGTCTACGACCACCTAACTCGAGCTAAAGTAGGATAAGAAAAATCGCCTTTAAAGAGTAAATATAATCCTACCGACTGCGCCACTTTATAAATACTAAGTAATTAAATCATCGCTTTGTATGTTTAATTTACGGATTTAATTCAAAACTTGTCGTACCTACCTATAGAAATTCTTAGTGTTTAGCAAAAACAGTTGTATTTTGCTACAAAGAAAACGTAACGGCAGCTTAGGGGTGACACGGGTAAGCGTAAGCTTGTTGTAAAATCGGAAACAATTACAATTTAAGCCCAGAATTTAGCAAAGTGCGCACCTAGTTTTCAATTTAAATCGAACCTGGTTTTAGTAATTCCATTCCCATCGTACGCACTTTTAAATTGGAACTGTGAGCAGCAACTAAAATTAACTGCGTAAAAAAGACATTTTTAAAGGGTTTTAAGTTTCCATATTTTACTAAAACATCGCTGCATATCCACACAAGAATTTTGCTATTATCCTCCTAATGTAGGTGCTTTGGTGTTTTACACAACAACTGTCTAGTACTATTGTTAGATGCCATTGTCAAATATAAAATGTTTTGTGCATGCTCGAAACTTTAGTCTCTTTTAAGTGTCATTAAAACAGCTTTTGTTTGGGCGTCAAGTGATTAGAAACCATTAAACTGTGTTTAAACTTCTTAAGAAACTTGTCATGGCATTTTCCTCCTCTTTCCTTTAGCTTTGGGGATTAAATTTGGCCTCAATTCAAATTCTCGTGAACAGAAAAACTTTTTTTAATTTTAAGCGAAGAAAATTAAAGAAAATGTATTTATTCAAAACGTGTGTTGACGAGAAGGTATAAGGTGTGCTCGTGGAGAATGGCCAGGGTTCGAAAATATGGCAAATTGTAATTTCCAACTTTCTAAATTATTTTAGATAAAAAAATAGTGACAAAGTCCATTTAAGTAGGTAGGTACTCTATGAATTTTTCGTGATAAATCACAACCCCTGAAAAGTTAAAATGAAGTTTTCGTCCGAATTATTTACAGAGTCACATAATATTCTTTTGAATTTTTCCGAATTTGCTCAGATTTTATTTTATCGTTTAAATAAAAATGAGAAAAATCTAGAAGTTGGAGTTTAATCAATACACCCCCTTATTAAGTTAATATAACGACATCACTAAATAAGGTATTGATTTTGCACTTTTCACGACATAAAGTTGACTCACATGGAACGTGAATAACATCGAACAAAATAATTATTATCCACGTCGGTATTTATTAATTCGCAGAAATTAAAATTGCGTGCAGACAATTTTTCATTAACCAACCCCCATTTAAAACAAAAGTTATGTTTGTTAATTATTCAATGTATCTAATATATTTCTGGTTAAAAACATTTTGTATGTACACGTAGCTCGTGATAACTTCTAAATTACGACAGTAAATTACGCCAATTTAAGGTAATTAAATGTGTCTGGGGCGATACACTGCGTTTCAAATCTACCCGCCCTAATTTTTTCATTTTTGAAGCTGCCTAAATTGGGATTATTAAGGCTTGAAATGGCAAGAAAAAGATTTTGAGGGTCTGTGTTTGGATTCCCTTCCCGGACTTATTACATAACGAAATCCATTTAATTAGACTTTTCATTATTATTAAGGACTTTGCGAAGATCATGTTAGATTAAAATGGTTTGCAAATATGATGCAGTTACTATATTAATCTGCAAGAGAAGACATTTCAGCAAAGACACGCTGTATACGGCTTCAGCCACTCCTAAGCGGCAGCATTAAGTTGGTGGTTGCGCAAGAAGTTTATACTTTTGCACTTTTTTTAGTTTCTTGCTTATAACTCAAAAAATATGCACTTTATAAGCAAAGTGCTTCTATATAAAAATAAACTACATAAAATTTTCTACAAATTAGGTTTCTAATATTTTTTTTCTTGAGCAAACGGTTTAGAGGCTAGAGCGCGTTAAAGTTTACCTAAAATTCCAACATTAGCGAAAAATCTGTTTTATCGCTTATAACTCAAAAACTACGCACTTTTAGAGAACAGTGTTTATATGCAAAAGTAGAGTACATTTAATTTGCTACAAATTATGTCTTTTAAAGTTTTTTCATAAAATGAACAGGTTAGGTGCTAGAGCGCGTTGAAGTATATCGTCTAGAGTTTCCGAGTGTCAAACTAAACCATAGGACAATCCAAAAATTTATGTACCAACAAATAGCATTTTTTGTGTACCTGATTAAATTTTTTGCTACTGAATTAATACTGCCACTTATGAGTGGCAGACGACCGTTTTTATTACTCATTTGTAATACTTTATCGTTTAGTCAATGTGCACGCTGCCTCCCGGACTATTGGCTTCGAGCCCCCGAAAGCCTAGACCCGCCACTGTATCAAACTTATTAAACTTTTTTAAATTCTCTTAAGGCGGTACATAAAAAACAGTAATAACTTTAAATGTTTAATCAAGATGTAAAAGAAAACGAGGCAAAAAAGTAAGCGGTAACGATAATAAATGGCGCCCTCTAGAGAAGTTTATACCAAATTACTATCTATTAATAACTGTGGTAATAAAATATTGTATTTTAATAGCGCATAATTAATAGGTTTAGTAGTATATCGTAGTAGAAATTAATTAAATTAATCTGTTCTCTTTATTCCATGTTTATTTTCATCGAAAACTGCGTTAGGTATTAATAGCTACTTGTTGGATTCAAAGCTTTTGTGCAAAGCTTTAGAGTTGCTATAAACGCAATTGATTATTGGAAAGTAATTATTTATAAATGTGACAAAGAGAAGGAGATTTATTATTATTTAAGCACTATTTAAAAAAGGCAAACTAAACATAATTAAATTTTTGTAAAATTTACGGGAAATTGTAACTTAGAGGATGCTATAGGAATACGAATAGTTGGTTTTTGGACCACGTCCAATAAATTTATCAGTTAGTGCAAATTAGGTACTTATTTTACGTCTTTCTAATTTTCAAGCTTACAACCTGTAGAATTTTTTTTGTTAAAAGTTCGCCGCTTGTCTAAATAGATAAAACGATAAGTTGAATACAGGAAAAGTAATAAAAAGTGCGAAATTTTCAAAACTATAAACTGTTGGAAAATAAAGATGATAATAATAATACATTAAAAAAATTATAACCCCTAAAAGTAAATAAGATGAGTATTAAAATTTAGACTTATCTCAGAGCGCCGCCTCGAATAGGTTTTAGCTTTCATTAGCTATGTATAAATCAATAAATTTACAAGCGCCTTATAAAGGTTGGAATAAATTCAATTGAATATTGAATGTATTAAATTGATTATAAGAGTTTTGGCTGCTTTAAAAGAATTTTTATATTTTGGGTCTGTATGAAAACTGTTACAGCACCCATATAAGTGCTATAATAGCCTTTTGATTGTTATAAAAACTAAAAATTTCAGTTTTGAAGTTGGTAGCAATACTTAATTTGACAAATGTTCAATGGTGTAGTGTCATATTCAGCGCCCGGAAGCAAGGAAAATTAGAAGAGTTCTGGGGAAATTTATTTTCCTAATTAATGGCAATTTTGATTTCCCACGGGCCACCTAGCGCCGCAGACAAACTTTTTTCAATTTTCAAGGTCAACAGAAGTTAGTATATCTCACTTTCGGAACTGGGTACATTCAGGGAACTGTTACGCTGCAGCGCTATTCGTACCTATAACAATTATGAACGTAAAGTACTTCAATGAAGAGTTGCATTGTTCGAATGTAAGCGCCTTAAAATTTTCGCAATCATTAGCAGCCCATTTTCCTAAAATATCACCCGATAGAACGTAGAAGGATTCGCCCCTGGTCCGGTCTTGTCGTTTAAAGTTGAAAAGGCCGCTGGAGTTTTGGGCCCCCAACGTCTTTGGGCCCAAGGCCAGGGCCTAGTTGGCCTATAGGTAAATGCGGCACTGCAATGGGTAGACTTTGACTTACAATTGGTCCAGGAGTGCTGTAATTTGGCACACTTGTACAGTTTGGTGTAGGTTTCCATAACTTGGCGTAACTAATACAAAATATAGGAGGAGTAAACTTTATCGAGACTGTACATGTGTACATATGAAAATTAATTTTTCAATTCCCAATTAAATGACTTTTTACCTGTTAAAATTGTTTTCTGATGCATATAATAATAGTTTAATAGTAAAAAAATTACCTATAATTAGTGTCAAATTCATAAAATAATACATTTTTAATTATTAAATACTTTTCTTAAGGAGGGAAGGTACCCGATAATTTTAGAACTTAGAAAATTTTTTTTCTAGCTTATAAAAAACTTATTTTCAGAAATCGATGATGTGGGGAATATAAGCTAGGGCTGTAGTTAATATCTGTATAATATAAAAGTCATAATCATTATAGTTTAAAAGATAGATTTTTAGATATTCACGGACTTAATATCAGTTTAATTAAATCGGCGTTTAAACCATGTTATAGAGAATCCCTTACTCCAGGGTATGACATATTTAAAATTTTGTTTATTATTTTGATACTTGTACAATTCGACTTTATTAGAGTTGTAATATGTCTCACTAACACAAAAGTAGTCATATTATCTTACCTAATTGCCCAATTTGCTTCAAATTTTGTTATACCCTGAACTGAATCACGATGATAAGATATACTTTTAAAATTTTATATTCGATAGGTAATTAAAGCTGTACTTATCTAAAATAATTTAGTAAAATATCGCAGAGTAAGTGCGGTAGAGCCCAGAAAAGGATAGAGAAGTACACGAATTTCGGCACATTACCTGCGATATAAAGGACACAACCCTTCTCGCCCGGGGTCAGTTTTTGAAGAATTACAACAAAAATGTATTTTATGAGACTACGAGACTTCCAATTTCATATTAAATGAAATTAGATTTCTAGCCTATTTTTGTTTTTCATTTTTTAAACCTTTATGCTAATTTCATTTATCGTGCTATTTTGATGTATTCTAATGAATCGCATTTTCATACTTTCTTACTGACTAATGACTAAAAGTCTACTCTCAACCGCTAATCAAACTACTCAAAAACAATGATAATAATACAAATATTAAAAAACTGAGCAGATGTTTCAAACGAATAGATTCTATTCTTAAAACTCTTAAAAACAATTAAAGATGATAACTATATGCCTTTGCTACAAACAAGTGCATTGTTTGAAGAGATTTGCAAAGTAATGACAACGTTGTTCAATCAAATCGTCTTTCTAGAAATGTCACTACCAATTATACGGAGAGGTGTTTATACGAGTCTTGTGGCAAAATTTTCTAGTGGAAATTTTATGGTAGAACACACGAAAATGTTGCTATAGAAAAATATGAGGAAATCAAGAAAGTGGAAAGTCAAGCCAAGCGGCTTTTTTATACCTAAAGAATACCCTCACTTATGTTGTAGCCCTGATGGACTAGTGAATGATAATGGATTGGTGGAAGTCAAGTGTTTGTATTCGATAAAAACCCAAAAAATTAAGGAAAGTTAAAAAAATAAGCAAAACAATATGTGTGTAAAACTTGAGCGGGGTAAATTGTATTTTTAAAAAATTACCAATATTTTTATCAAATTCAAGGTCAATTAAATATATTAGATCGAACTTGTGATTTAATTTTGAGAGATTTAATTTGTTAATTTAATGAGATTAAAGTGCTAGTAGTAAAAATAATCGTGTATACACTTCCGTTGCGAAGACTATTATAGACCACGCGTCTTGTAACCCTAGGCGCTTCGCACTTCAGGCTACAATCCTGGCGCTAAATCTATAATAGTACGTATATAAATTAGGAAACGTAAATACATGTATAAAATGATAATTTGATAATAAATACTATAATATGGTATCATTCAGCGTTCTTGGCGTGTGCGTCATTATATATTATCGGGCATAATTCATAAAATACGGAAAAATAAGGGAACCTGACATACATAAAATCAAAAACGTATGTCATTTATTGTATCAACGTACTTCTAATGCTAAGTAACGTTGGGATGAGAGTGGAAACAATAATGAAAAACTCATAAACTGATGCATGTACGCGCCAAGATTGCTGAATAATACTATAACAACTAGGTAATCTTTGCTATTGGCATAAGTACTTGGCACTTTTCCTGTTCTTATACAATGCAACGAAAAGTCGCCACCTGTTTGGTACATACAAAAGATTATGTGTACCTGCTTGTCGATTTTATTTTCTTCATTGTTATCGGTAAAGTTGGCTATTTCTTTTATATTTTATGCTACTGAGCCTTACACGATGTATACGTAGGCTTAAATAAGGCAAGTAAGTTGGGTTGCCTATTTAAAATGTTACGAATTTAGCTAGGGTACCTTCCACCCTTAAAATAATAATAAATTTGGCAGCGCTGCAAAAGAATTGATAATTTTTTAGACTGCAGCTAAGACAAAGTGTTTTACAGCATATTACATGTTACATACATATTGGGATTTGGGATGTTCTGTGGGTAAAAATATTTGGCGAAGGCCAAAAAGGTACAAGTGATAACCGAAATGGTTGTTGTAGCTTGTGCGAGACATGCCTGGAATCTTTGACTGAATACGCCATTCGCAACGTTGCCGTTAACATAACCCATATTTACTGCAGCTGGCTGCTTTTTCAAAAATTAGTATTTTTAAAGTTAATTCTCTTCGTAAATAGGTACCCTCGTGATAATTTTCTTTTTTTAATAGCTTCGAATAATCATTTTTTATATTTACTTAGTTTTTGAAAACCTTGTCACCATTTTTTCATAGTTAAAAGCTATGATATTATACTATAGAGAAATGTGAGATTAAGATGCCGTTCTTATGGTAAATTGGTTATTTTTATCCTTCATAAAAAAGAAACTATTGTACTAAGGACACTAAAATTTTGAAGATAGCAAAGATGTTAACTATTTTTAGCGATCCTTTAAATTTCACGATGTTTTCATCATTTTCGTAAAGGTCCTGTACCTCCTTAAAATACTCGTTTCATAAGTCATACTAGCACTCCTCCATTAAAACGCTCCTCGCTACGCGATTCACGTTTTAAACTCCGCCGACCCCTTTCGTTTATGCCACTGAAAATTAATTTCAATTTATACTGAATAATAGTAGTTACTTGTAATTGATTTAGATAACATTTGACATCTACGTTACGTTATCTCATTAAATTGTAACAAATTTTTGGACACCCACATCCACATCTCTCGAGTTCTGTCATAAATATAACAGTTGTAATATAAAATACAGAATGCCAGGTTCTAACTTTTAATTTGAACACGAACTGATATTTACAGCAAACTATTTACGTAATACAATTATAAGGGAAACACGACTTCTTGACTACTAAGCATTGGATTGATATTTGTTTATTTTAATTGTTTCTTCTTGTTATTAAGCAAATTTTTTTAAATGTTTGTCGATTGTTTTATCGTGGGTGATGCGATTATAGTATGAAATTTGTATATTTTCTAGTTTGGCGGATAATTTATTTAAAATTAGGCGCAACAAACGGTACAAGTATCAAAAAAACGACTTCGACTATCCCCATACCTACGTTTTTTATCCAATTGATTTGTTTTTTCTTCCATATAATTCTCTTAGGAGAAAATTTACGTTTTATTTACAGGCGCATTTCCTTAGTATTGATATAAAGAAGCGAGCGTGAAAGCACCATTTACTTTTTATAAAAGTCAATAATGGGCTCTATAAAGGTGATTTTCTACATGAACTTTCTCAATTTTCTCAAAAGACGGATATAATTCTTTTAATTTAATGCGAACCACCCCTGAGTCGATAATTTTAACAAACTTACATTTATTATTTAAGTTATTAAAATTCCCTTTTTATACTTAATTGCATTTTAAAGCCTATACGTTGCACCTTTTTTTAGAAACGAAGCCAGGAGTTGTTGTCTATCATGAATAAGTTCACGATTTGAAATTTTAAATTTCCACTGTAAAGTTTCGGAATGTTATTTGAACCTATGCTCAGTAATAACCAAATAACAAAGGCGAAATAGTCCAACACTGAAACTTGCGGCATAACTTCCTGCAACATGTAACGTATTGACAATTATTATATCTGCGTAGGAGGTTTCAAAATTATATTTCCAACACAGTGTGTTCAACAATTTACTAAATTTACATAAAGTAGTTGCAATATGGCGTGCATCCATTAAAATTGACAATAAAGAAGTTCAATGACATAAGTAATTCATATTAGAGGATGTCTCGTTACAGGGCCGCCATTAGGGAGGGCGAACGGGGCCCAGGCCCCGGACCTCGCGCTTTTTTGCTTAATTTAGGGCCTCGCGCTACCGATAGTTAACCCTCATATTCTTTAGGAAAAATTTTCTTAATAGTCGTTTTGTGGCTCTACAATCGTTACTTGAAAAGGCACGAGAACTTTTCCTGTTCTTTCAGATATTGCCAATAAATTTTCATTTAGAAAATCAAAAAGTTTTTGTTATAAAACATCTCTTTTAGAGACAATATCAATCGCTATTAAAATTGCGGAACTTCGTTTTAAGCCATTTGACCTTGAACAAGCAAAAATTTTTCTCCGGTGGCGCTATTTTATTTTATTTTTGAGCCGAGTGACGCAAAATTCGTATAATGTGCTCTTTGTCCGGATCTATTAATTTGTAAACCCCCCTCGAAAACTTTTTCTGACCACAGCCTTAGTTTTCACTAAAAGCCGTTAAATTAGGTCACGCCCCTTTTTGAAAAATCCGCCTGCGGCGCAATCATGTGGGCCTCGCAATTATTTTTGCCCTGGGCCTCGCAAATCCTAAGGACGGCCCTGTCTCGTTAACAATGCTACATCCATGAAACTAGAAAATAAGTGTAATGGGGTAATGACTCTATAAGTCTATGTTGTGTGTAGACCATTGCCATAGTCTTTTTGTGAAGTTTTTTTCTTGAAAATGTTGGTAATTATGTTGGGGCTACATGCATGATTTTTAGCGATTATGTATATGCGGTATAGCTCTTTTTTGTAGTTTTTGTTCGTCATGGGGACTGAAAGTAGTCTATCAATCATAGAGTGGTAGGCAGCTAGTTTATGTGAGATGGGGTGTGTAGAGGTGTTGTGTATCGTCGGGTCTGGGTGAGTCGATTTGTAGAAAATGGCAAAAGTGTGTTTATTGAGATCTCTGGATATGGAGAGGTCTAGAAAGTTTAGAGTTTTGTTGTTTTCTTTTTCCATAGTGAAAGTGATGTTTTTGTGGAGTGTGTTGGGGTATTGAAGGAAAGTATCTAGTTGTCTGTTCGTGTCGTTCCAGCAGACTATTTTGTCATGTACCAGTAAGATATTGAAGTTGTGTATTTGTTTTTCTAAGTGGTTCATAAAGATTTCGGCCAGGAGAGGGGAAAGCGGTGAGCCCATGGGTAGTCCTTCCTTCTGTAGGTAGAATTTTGTATCGAAGATGAAGTAGTTTTGTTTAAGGCATGTTGTAGTCAATTCTAAGGTTTCTTCGATAACTCCTGGTAGGGCTTTATTGTATTTTAGTAGAGTAGGGTTTCAATTAGAATTGGTAGTTCATCGGAAGGAACGCTTGGGAACAGGTTTTTACGTCAAAGGCAATGAAGCGGCTACTGTTGGGAAGTTTTTTATTTTGTTTATTAATTCCAGGGAGTTTTCTACTAGTTAGATCTAACTAATTAACCCTAAATATTTAAAAATTTGTAATTTATTCACGTATGATTGTTGTATGCATACTAATTTGATTTATATATATATATTTCGCTTTCTCGACGCATTTAAAACAATGCCGGATCGCAAAGAAAATTATGTAATCTGCTGGCGTATTAGGTATAGGCGTGCTACCGGAAATAGCAAAGTCTTGGGTTCGATTCCCGAGGCGCTTAGCGGAAAACAAATTTTCTCGTTTAAAGTTTTTTCACTTATGTGTGTTTGTTGGGGTTCATTTGCAACGTATTAGATCTATCTAACAAATTAACCCTAAATATTTAAAAATTTGTAATTTATTCACGTATGATTGTTGTATGCATACTAATTTGATTTATATATATTTCGCTTTCTCGACGCATTTAACAATGCCGGATTGCTTTGTGAAAATTATGTTAACCTCCTAGCGTATTTGGTATAAGCGTGCTACCGGAAATAGCAAGGTCTTGGGTTCGATTCCCGAGGCGTTTGGTGGAAAACAAATTTTCTCATTTAAAGTTTTTTCACTTATGTGTGTATGTTGGGGTTCATTTACAACGTATTAGATCTATTGTTTTTGTTGTTAGTTGATTAGTTTTTTGTCGTTCAACTTAGACTACAGGTTGTGTTTTGCACCTTTGTTTAGGTGGTTGGGTTCCTGGTCTGTGAAGTTGGTGTTGGTAAGATTGAAGAATCTTTTGTAGAAGGCTGGGCAGTCATTACTGTCTTGGTTCTCAGGTTTGGTTACGTTTTTTTAATAATCAGGGGTTTTGAGTGTTTTCTTTTGTGTTATATATTTTTTATGGACTATGGCCTTATTTTAACCTAAGGAATCTATGACTATATGACTATACGGTGTCCCATTGTTAATGAGACACCCGGGAGTAACTATGGCGATTTGCAGCTCTCTTACCAACTCAACCAAAATCAAAAAAATTCCTGAAAGGTACTCACACCTCACACTACTCCACTACTCGATGTTTATAAACTAACTCGATTACGTAGTATTATAGAACAAGTGTCGACAAAACGTTAAGTATAAACTAACGCCACTTAAAAATCTGTTGAGTATCTGTCAAATCTGATTTCTCTGCTTAACATCGCTAAAGTGCTTTAAAAACTTCTATAAACTAAAAAGTTAAAAATAACTCATCATCTTGACGCACCTCTTGTGTTACATTTTTAAACTTATCGATCTATCGAATGCAATTAACTTTTTTTTATATTTTTATTTACCTGCCAATAATTATTTAATTTAATTACCGATGTCTCCGAGAATAAACTTTGTAAATAGGCGAGGGTCGAACCCACTCGGTGGAAACTAATTATTGGATTGACATAAATTGTAGTGAAAATGCTAAGGGAAAAGAAATGGAGAGAGAAGGTAATAATTGTACGTGAGTGTTCGTTTTAAAATTAAATTAAAATGTCGTCAGTTATTATCTATTTTGGTAATTGTTATCATCTACGTTTACTTTATACAAAGAGATGGTGTGCGTTACGTTTTGGTATTGTCAACTCAAAATTTATGTTAGATTACTAGCTGGATAAGAGTATGCAAATGAAACGGATCTGAAACAGGAAATTAGATTGTAAGTTGCAAGTATTTCTGGAATACTGATTTAGTATTTTCAAGTAGGCACTATACCTGAAAGCAATCTTTGAATAATTACTTAATTTGGGTCGTTACTGGGCAACCCTAAGTACTCGAGGAATTGTATTATTATTTGTATTATGTAAAGTTTATCTGTGCCAGCCAATTATAGGAAATGTGAAGCTCAGATTAAATTTTGTATTATATTACCGAGGACTATAAACTGAGAGCTATTAAAACCGCACCACGGTGTAAGGAAGCTTTAGAAACGCTCGTAACAACCTGAAGTTCTCGATCAATTAAAATACTGTGTGGTAAGTTTCTAGTTTTAATAGATAAAAATAAGCTGGAAAAATGATCAGGCACTTGTATAAGACGTAATGAGGCTCTGTGAGGTCTCCAGAATTTTTAGAAAACAATTGGTTTTTCAAGACCCTACACGCCTAATTTTGTGTGCGATCTATCTAACAACCTATAGTGGCCAATAATTATTTCTTCGACTGCACAATGACACTACGATTTCATGTTTTACAGAAGATTTCTAGTCATCTGTTTCAGTTTCAACGAGGCGATGGTTAGTGAGGACTACTCCCCTCATCTCTCGACGCATTTGAGGGGTTTATGAGGTCGAATTACCTCTTAAAATTTTAATGACGAAGAAGTAAATCTTAAAAATAATAAATATGGGTTGGAAATCGTATAATCCGGCAATGAAAATTAATATTGTCTTGCAAATCAAATTTTAGATTAGCTGACTGAATGACAGAATACTACGTCTGATATTTCACATTTTACTATTATACAGTGTGTTTTAAAACTAAAAATTATTATACTGTGAGGTGTGAGGGAAGACAGTGATAGTTAATTGAAAGTGAGAGCATTGGATTTGGATGCTGGAACGTTGGAACAAGCCCATTTCTCTAATAAACTGAAAACTTGGCAACAACGCGTAATTTTCTTAACGGATTCCTAATCTTCGTGCAATTCTGCCCCACTTTGCTAATTTAACAAACTCTGGATTTCTTATAATAACAAAGTTACCCATCCCATACAAGTAGCGCGATTTTTGCCACTCTGTATATCTAAAGCATTTTAATTAACTAACATTAAACTAACGAGCTTATTAATATTTATAATTCAAGTAAGACAAGTAGGACTTTGCAAAGTTCCAGTACATAATATCACATTCTATTAAACGTCGCTGAATTATTTAGTAGCGCCCAGTTGGTCAAACATAAACTTTGTATTTGTTTATAAAATCTGGACTTTATACAAGCGAACCAAACTTCTCAAGTTGCAAACTTGTTGAAGAAGGGCGATTACTTTTGGGCGCCTTTTTTGAAAACGCTTAAAATACTTTTGGAGAGTGGGCAATTTAGCGAAGCTTTTAACTTCCGCGTTTAACACGGTCTTTGTGGTCGCTTACTGTATTAATATGTCTGCGTTTCTATCTGGCTGTTTGTCCGTATTTATGTGAGGCTGGGGTGACTGTGTGTACGTCTGATACAGTCTCGATATCTGCCAGGCTGTCTATTTGCGTTTGTTTGTCTGTTTATCGGATTGTTTGTCTGCTCGTTCACAAATCCGTCTCACCGATCGGCACCTGCCACTGATGCATGCGCTCGTTTACTTCTTTTACCGCCCGTCTGTTTTCCTGCTTGTGTCCGCAATAAATTTAGAAAAAAACGATCTACAAACTAATAATCTCCAGTTAAGCGCAAATAAAATTGGCCTCTCTTACAGAGCTTTCAGCCTATTTGACTTTCCGCTTGTTCGCTTACGCCTATCTATGGTCGGTTCTCCTGTCTACCCTCCCCGCTTTTCGGCCTGCTTGTCTATCTTATATCTTATTGTTTCATTATCTGTGTGCTCGCTTGTATATTACTAGCCCCGTTTACCACATGTCTCTTTGTCTATCCGCCCCTTTTGGTCGCTTGTCCACTTGCATGTAATTAAAACAAAAACAGAGACTTTCATTATTAATTTGAACCGCGATCTTAAAAAAATGCGTGCCCAACACAAACGACCCTATCCTCAAGAGCAATTTGCTTTTTTGATTTACAACGTCGTTTCTTTCACGAAATAAAAAGACTTTTTATTTGAGACAATTTTCCTTTTCAAATATATAAATTTAACTATGCTTAGCCTTTTCCACAGAACAGAAGAAGGTTATTACTTGAAATATCAATTTTTAACTAAAAGATCCTACTCTTGCGGCGCTCGAATAGCCGAGCTTCGTTTTTAACTTCCACTTTTAGATTGGATTTATTGCTGGCATTTAATAGCGTTAAATATAAAACTCAAAAAGAAAATGATGGAAAGTCGCAGCTCGAATCTACTTCTTTCTCGAGCATTGTAAAGTAAATACCTACCTATAATTCGACTACAAGATGAGTTTCTTTAAGTTCCATAAAAATACAAAAATGTTAGCAAAAGTTAAGTTTCAGCTTAGTTTAGATATAACTTTTCTGTAAAGTTTAACTTTAAATGCCATCGTAAGAAGCAAGAAGCCTAGTAATATGAAATTCTGACATAAATTGCAAATTGCAACAAAATACTTCTAATAACTTGCAAATATTCAACGGAAAATGAGTTTATCATGTAAAGTTTATCAATTTTCAAATTGATAGATATACTTGTCTCGATTTTTTTTCACATTTTTAAATTGACATTAATTGAAAATCGATATTAGTAATTCGTATATACAAAAGCAAAACCGACCAGTTTTAAACTGCCGTAAGGTATGAAAGTTGATGGCTTGCTGATGAGAAGCAAACTTAATTTATAGTTTTAATAAGGAAATTAAAAAATTGCTACACAAACTGAAGGTGGAGCGCGGAGAAACGTTTTTATTTTCTTGTAAAAAGAGAAAACTGAGAATATACAATATTATCCGCGAGTGAGGAAAGTTGAGACTTGCAGGGGATTTACAACTACATCCAGGATCTGAGACGCTCTAATGAAGTTTATTTTTTACTGAACGGAGAAAAATAAAAACAATGCAAAATTTCTAAAATAAACATTTTCTGGATAAAAATAATTTCAAAGTTTATACAATATTTTCATATTAAAAAAAAATATATTTACATATTGAAAAATAAACTTTTTAAACAAATATTATACGAAACTCGGTCAAAAAAACAAAAAAGGTGATATACACTGTCCCAATAAATTAGTGGAACATTACGAAAATTATTTGCATTTTTTTTAGTTTGAAAAAAAAAACTAAATGATTATTAAAAAGATGATTTGTCAGTGCTAATATCGCTAGTAAAAGAAGGTATAATAAAAAGATTATTTGAATCGGGAGGTAAGAGTAAAAATTGTATTAAAAAAATTAGTTTAATCTGGTATTTGGGTATTGCAACATACAGGCGTCTCTCCCAACTGTAACTCCATCTAGAGATCTGAAGGCAATTATACTTCTAAGTAAAGTTGTAGAGTTTCAAATTAGCTACTAGAAAAGTTAAAAATATTTTGAATAGCGTCTATTATACGTCGTCTATGAAGAACGACCAAAATAAACAGTTATTAATTCATTTGGATATTTGCGACACACAGTGTCTATCCCTACTGTAACTCCGTATCTAGTGATCTAAAAGCAATTATACTTCTTAGTAAAGTTGTAGAGTTTTAAATTAGCTACTAGAAAAGCTAAAAATATTTTGCATACGTCGTCTATGAAGATGGACCAAAATTCACAGTTATTGGTCCATTTGGGTTTTTACGACATACGGTGTCTCTCCCGACTGTAACTCCGTATCTAGTGATTTAAAGGCAATTATACTTTTAAGTAAAGTTGTAGAGCTTAAAATTAGCTACTAAAAAAATTAAAAATATCTCGCATAGCGTCTATACGTCGTCTATGAAGATGGACCAAAATTCACAGTTATTGATCCATTTGGGTTTTTACGACATACGGTGTCTCTCCCGACTGTAACTCCGTATCTAGTGATCTAAAGACAATTATACTTTTAAGTAAAGTTGTAGAGCTTAAAATTAGCTACTAGAAAAGTTAAAAATATCTCGCATAGCGTCCATACGTCGTCTATGAAGAACGACCAAAATTCACAGTTATTACTCCATTTGGGTTTTTACGACATACGGTGTCTCTCCCGACTGTAACTCCGTATCTAGTGATCTAAAGGCAATTATACTTTTAAGTAAAGTTGTAGAGCTTAAAATTAGCTACTAGAAAAGTTAAAAATATCTTGCATAGCGTCCATACGTCGTCTATGAAGATGGACCAAAATTCCAAGGTATTGGTCCATTTGGGTTTTTACGACATACGGCGTCTCTCCTGACTGTAACTCCGTATCTAGTGATCTAAAGGCAATTATACTTTTAAGTAAAGTTGTAGAGCTTAAAATGAGCTACTAGAAAAGTTAAAAATATCTCGCATAGCGTCCATACGTCGTCTATGAAGATGGACCAAAATTCACAGTTATTGGTCCATTTGGGTTTTTACGACATACGGTGTCTCTCCCGACTGTAACTCCGTATCTAGTGTTCTAAAGGCAATTATACTTTTAAGTAAAGTTGTAGAGCTTAAAATTAGCTACTGGAAAAGTTAAAAATATCTCGCATAGCGTCCATACGTCGTCTATGAAGAACGACCAAAATTCACAGTTATTAGTCCATTTGAGTTTTTACGACACACAGTGCCCCTCCTGACTGTAACTCAGTATGTAGCAATCTGAAGGCAATTATACCTCTAAAAAATTGTAGAGCATACAATTAGCTAGCACAAACTTAAAAGGCATATACTTTCAATCGAGTAAATGTAGATTCATGAGTATTAAAAACAATTGAGCGTATGTGTGCCATTAGAGTGATTGCTACTAAAATGAGGCACCTGAGTGACGTTGAAGTTGCAAGAGCAGTAACAATAAATAAAGAAGACCACAATATTGTTGTATTGCAAGACAACTTAATCTGAGCCCTTAGCTCTTTTGTTATCTCTAGAGTCTTGAATCGATACTTAGAAAGTGGCAGTTATGGTAGAAGAGCTGGTCAGAGTCGAAACGTTCGATAACTGCTCAGCAAGGTTTTTGCGTAATTACGCGAGTAGTAGAGTAGAGCCACTGGAGCTCAAATTTATTCATAAACCGCAAGAAAAAGGTTACAAAAAAGCAATTTGAAGTCAAGGAGGTCTTTTCACTAAAGAAACATACTGTAATTTACGCAAGAACATGGAAATTGGGGTATCGAGCAGTGGCCTTTTGTGATCTTCAGGGACGAGTTCAGATTTCGATTAACTTCTTGTAATCGTCGTCTTTGAGTTTGAACACAAATAGGTGAACTCTATCGTGAAGGATTGGTTCAGGAGGAAAACAAGTTTGGAAAAGTATCTGACATGAAGTGGGCAGGTATCTCATTTAATACTCGAGCAGACCTCGTGACTATACCTAGTACCTAGGCAAACAAATGCTGGTCGATACATAGATGCACATACTCACACACTATGCGATAGCTGCTGAATTTTTGTTCCAACATGATAATGTAAGATCAGATCTAGCAAGTCAAACCAAACAATTCCTAGGGCAACATCAAATTCCAGTTATGAACTTGCCAGCTCTTCGCCAAGATTTCAATCCAATCGAGCACTTATGGGATGAGCTTGATCGGAAGATCAGAAACAGACATGTGGCTTCAGAAACTTTTCAACAGCGTTTGTTTGCTCTTCGAGAAGAATGGGTCGATATACTACCCCAAGAGGATAATATTCAGAAATTAATTCAATGAATGCTGCTAAGGTGCCAGGCTGCCATCCAATCTCGTGGAGGTCATACTACGGGTTATTAAATTTCATTCCTTGTTTAATTTTTTTTAGGTAAGTCCATAAATATTTTAAAACATAAAATTTTCTCACATACGCCAATAAATACTAATTATCTCCTTCATTTTAGAGCGAAAATTGCGCATAACTTTCTAAAATGGGCCAGAGAATGGGTTGACTTTTATTGTTACAACTAACTAGAGCTTGGATATTAAGAGTTTAATTTTAACTTCTGAAATTCAATTAAAAAGTTAAATAACTTAAGCCGAGTTTAAGCCGTAAATTTTATTTTAAAAACACAATTAATCGGCGAACTACTAAAAATATTCAAAATTGGCAATTTTTGATTGTTACTCGTAACAAACAACATAATCCCCTTTAAATTATCGCATAACTCGGTTTTTATGGACGTCGACCTTTTCTTTTATTCAATTTTCAGGAAAATTTAAAGTAGATAGAGACGCGGGATGACGGTTAGTTTATTAAAAAATGGTTCAAATTTTTATTTTAGGTCTAAATCGCACACCTCGCCCGTGTACTGAATAAATAAAACATTAAAATGTGCGAGTGTGTTGGGACAATTGTTACATTTACATTTATACCGCAGGGATTAAACACCCAAAGGGCGCATTTGTTTAACGAAATATTTAATAAAATAAACTCATTTTTGACCTTATTTAACCCTGCAAGAGCTGCTTCGATATTATTTCCAAAGGTAGGTAGGTAAGTAGTAAATGTTACATCTACTTAATGGAATCCGTACGTGATAATGATAAATCAGAAAGCTTTTCACCCCTTTCAAAAAGGGGAAATTGCATTAGAAACCCTACAAAAGTTTTCAAGTCTCCGTAAAACATTTGTTATCAAAAGCGAACAGAAATTAAGCTCATTAAAGCTCATTCAATAAAATCTTTCGCACATTAGATGAAGTTGAATAAACTCGAATTTTAATCCACTAACAGGCTTAGAAGCGAATAAAGTGGTTTTACTTACTCGACTTTTTTGGACTGTTTCTATTTTTATATTTTTTAGGATATATGTTGATTTTACTATGTCCACAGCCCATGTCTGAGCACTACACTTAATTTCACAGCCTCACATCGCAGGTGCTTTACAAATTAACTTGCACTTGCCAACACAATTTTTTTTACAAGGCGATCCATTATCAAGATGGCGATTGCTCCAGGAGCCATGTCGAGATTATCCAAGAGCTTCCGATATGTTCGTCATCTGAAAAATAAGTCGCATTAATATTTATAATATCTATATTATAAGAGTGATGCTAATATGAGAAGTGAGAAGTAATGTGTAAAATATTTTTGGGACATTTGGGACTTTATTTGCAGTTACCCCATTACAGCATAGTTTAAGGGGCTAAAAATTGGACCATCCTAAAGAATGGGGATTTTTAGAACGGCATCACAATTTTTCAGAAATTGTTAAGTTTTGGGGAAATTTTTATACGTCCAGGTATGGTAGAATGAAGATTGTCAAATTGGAGACCACTAACGGGTTCTAGAGTATCGGTACCTTGTGACCTTTAGGATACCAATACGTTCTAGTGAACTCTTTTTTACGTTATACAACACCTGAGTGCCGTCAAGTAAAAGGAGACGTTAATTTGTGAACGAAAACTTGTACGTCGATTTTAGAAGTTGACAACAAGAACAACAAACATGAACTAATAAAAAATGCAACATAAAGTGGAAAAAGCAATTGCCACTGAAGTTTCTTAAGCTAATAAATTTTATCGTATTGTCAATTCGCGACTAAGAATTATACTGCATTAGGCGACTACATACTACTTAATAATTGAAAGCCCATAAGGCAAAGAGTTTTATTGTTGTGACTTCTATAACGCGGTAGGTAATTCTTAGTTCTTAGTATGTTTTCCTATTAACAACATAAAGAAGTTTTCTCTACTATTTGTTTTATTCCCTCGTTTTCCAACAGAGAAACAAAAATAGTTTAAAGTTTATGCAAAAATTAATTACTTTGGCAACAACAAAACTATGCAATTAAATCGAAATTATTATCGATTTATAGTGGCTATAAATAATTAATGAGTTCTGATTTAATTGAAAGTATCAATTTCCGAAAGCAAATTGAAAATCTAATGCGATTATTTCGTAAAAATGTAAATATAGAACTTAATTTTAATTAGAAAAACGTAATACCATCTTATGAACTTTTTTTTGCAAATATGTAGGTATATAGTTTTAAAACCAAATTTAATTAAAAAAATTATATAAAGCTCACTGACTCATTAACGATCGAAAA
Source organism: Malthinus flaveolus (assembly GCA_950108345.1). Lineage (NCBI taxonomy): Eukaryota > Metazoa > Arthropoda > Insecta > Coleoptera > Cantharidae > Malthinus > Malthinus flaveolus. Next base: position 13,929,578 of record OX467286.1, read on the forward strand.
GATGGTAGCGGTACCTAAAGGTGCTCGTAGATGAACATCGTACAGCGGAGGGTATTTTTAAACCTTGGGTATTCCCTAAAAGCAATGCGAGCTTGTTCATTTATAGGTATCCAAGATGCCCCTTAAAGGTCTGTACAGCGCTCAATTAAAACAAATTTGCCTCTACCTAAAAGTCCGTTGTTAAGGCGCAATCGGTCGCCTGGGCAGAAAACAATAAAGCATATATCTAGGAACTAGAGCTTAATTATCGCTCGCGCTGATAAACTCTAGGTCGGCCCTTCGGCCTAAGCTCGCTTAGACCTGCGTCCTCGCCAGAGCTATCAGGGTGGCAAACTCTGTAGGTGGTAGCCCCCCTACTGGCACTACTGTACTACCCGAATGTTTCGACACTTCATGAAAGGTTCCAATTTTATTGCCGGACCTGTTCTCCGCACACGACGAGAAAAATTGTCCAAAAACCGTCAAGACCTCTTCAAAATCGTACATATCATCTTTGGATCCAAGAGGGCCTTCTAACGTTGTTAATGAGTAAGCTAAGTTTATATTAATGGATAGGGTAGGCTTTTGATGAAAATATATACATATAGAAAGAATTGAAATTGTAAAGGGTGCCCAACAAGAGCGCCGGATTTAAATTTGCTGCCATTTTGTTAATATGAGTTGTTCGGTGATTTTTTTTCGCCAGTTGTCACGTACAGATCTCGCGATTTAAAAATATGGAGAAGTATTCAAACCAACATCGTTTAATTATTGTAAAAACACATTACAAAACTGGTAAAAATTTTTCGAAAACAGTTCGCCAATTACGTCAAGTTTTTGGTCGCACTAATGCGCCAAATGAATCGACACATCGACAGTGAGGCGTTTAATTACAAAAAATGGATCAGAAGATCCATCGTCGTCGTCCTTGTCAGTCACTCGAAAATATAGCCACAGTAAGGGAATCTGTAGCCGAGAATCCAGGAACTTCCATTCGGCATCGTGGTCAAGAATGAAACATTTCCAGAAGCACTATGCAACGAATTTTGGTAAAAGATGGTGTTACTGCAGATTAAGTTTCCAGGTCGTGTCATTTCTCGATTTGGCGATCAACATTGGCCACCAAGATCGTGCGATCTAACACCGATGGACTTTTTTTGGGAGGCTATGTGAAGGAAAAGGTGTTACGAATAAGCCTGAACCACTTGAACATCTTAAAGAGGAAATACGACGCGTTATTGGTGAAATACAGCCACATTTATGCGAAAACGATATTCAAAATTTCAACAAAAGAATAACCCTGTGCCAGAGGTTTCGTGGTGGCCATTTGCCTGATGTTGTATTTCACGTTTAATCGGAACTATTCTTCTTTATGCTGAAATAAAAATGTTTGCTTAATTCCAAAAATAAATGTGTTTTTCTTTAAAATTAAATCCGGCGTTCTTGTTGGGACACCCGATAGAAGAGAAGGAATATGTGGTAGAGCCATAGAACTAGAAAATGAGTGGAAAGGTTAAGCTGGCAAAGAACATAAAGCTCTTGGCGCAGAAGAAGCTGTCAGTTGCGTAAAAGAGGTCCGAGAGTGTGGTAGTAGGGACGAGTGAGACAGTACTCTGGCTGGTTTAGTACTTCCAGGGACCAGCCCATAAAACGGCAGATGCTTCTCCCTATCCTGTACTTGATTGGATGCGGGTAAAGGGAAAAGTACTGACGAATAAAACTGGAAGTATAGTGTCCCCACGTATGCGGCATATGGACTGTTTAATTACTCCCGCTATTACGGTACAGTGAAGCTCTCGGCGGAGTCATACGCGATCCTCGGATTAATTGGCTGCTGCAGTCTTCCCACCAGAAGAGTTGTGGACTAGTCTATCTGCAGTTGTACTTTAAATAGTAACGGGAAGACGCGATTTCTGGTAGAGGAAGCTCTCGTACTTCCGTAGCAGTCATGCTCTAAATGATTAGGCACGTGAGCACCACCAGCACTTGTATAGGCTACCCGCTATCTACCTAATCCCTGTTACAGGCGCAGTTCCGCTGTTGGTGAGTGGTAAAGATTTTCCGAGCACTCGGCGCGCCATCAAGGTAAACTTGGTCGGTGACTTCGGTTACCGGCGCAGTCCCGCTGTTGGCGTGTGGTAAAGAAACACCGAGCACTCAGCTCATCATTTATGGTAAACCTGCTATGTAATAGGTCGTAACGGATGATCCGGAAGCAATGCTGGTGGAAGGAGAGTAACTGCCCTTGATCCGGTCACCAATCTGGTTTTCACAGGTACTGGGGGCAGACGTCTAAAGGCTTCTGAAGAGGTTGGATTTGCAGGGGATAATGGTTTCCTAGGAGGTGAGAGATCCAAATCAGCCTGCTCTCTTTAACCCTTGATATAGCTAAAGCTTGATGCAGGGGGGAGAGCAGGTGGATCCTAGATCCAAATATCAAGGTACAAGTACTCTGGCGTACTCGGCTTATTTATTTAGGTACTCGGCCGCGCACACTTACTGAGCAGTATCCCTTTTCGTCACTAATGCTTCACTTTTAGATACCCCTAAACTAGCTTATAACATAACCATTCCACTTATTTTCTAGCTCCATGGGTAGAGCTCTGTACAGGCCTTCTGGGGACACCCTTATGCGTCAAAACTAATTTCTATTACGGCAATTTCCGGGGATAAAACCTTTCCAATGACGTTAATTTAATAGAAGATTAAGAAATGAATTTCACGGAAAATTTTTTGACGAAAGTTCAGCGTGTGGTTAAGTGTTAATCAGAGTGTCTATTTTTAGTAATTCAAATAAGGGTCGAAAGCCCGAAGGACCGGCCCTCACCAACTTGATTCAACGCTCACCAAACGAGTTCTATAGTTTTAAAAGTTTAAACTTTGTTAAATACAATTTACGAAGACCAAACATAAAGGAAAAGATTAAAAACTTTCCCCTAATTATCGGTTTTTAAATAATTAGTTTCTTTCGCAAATTCAAAGTAAACAAACTAAAGTGGTGGCTTAAATAATTTTTTTTTTGAAAAATCGAATTTCTCTTGAAAGAAATATCCCCGAGGTGTTATAAATCATTCAAACGCAGGTTCAACTTATCAATTTTCTTTTACTTTCGTAAAAATTCCAAAAATATATATTACTTTGGGGAAAATTTGTGAGTGAAAACTATTGAAACGGGGACTGCGTGGAAAACTTAATCGATGTTAAGCTGTTATTAAGGGTTGGTCAGATGGTCAGAGTAGGTCATTTTCTCTTAGCTCTGCAGCTACGACTGCCGTTAGAAACGTATTATTTTATAACAATTTAATTTAATTTTTAAAATGCCGCTTAATCCAAATTTATAAGAGACGTTTTAAAAGCGATTCAGCCTCAAAATGGAATGTTTTTGTCATCTCGCGGAGAAGCTCAGTGATGGAGGCGAAGTAGTAGGTACTGCCGCCTGTCTGTTTGTTACAAAGTTTGACGAAGAAATTATTTTAAAACATCGAAGTTGCGATACAAAAAAATTCTTTTATACAAAAAGTCACAAATACTCGTTGTTCGATTAAAACTTGTAAATTTAAGTTTTGCACTCTGATGCAATGTAAATGTGGGTAGAGCAAGTTAAGGGTGTGAACTTCAGTTCATTCACTTTACGAGTGTTCAGGTTTTCTCGTCTCTTCAAAAATTCAGCAAGACGTTTATTTTAACAAGTAGATTGCTGACGGCAATACGAATACCACCCTCATTTGTTTAGTATTTTGATTATAACCTTTCGCCGTTTTACTTCCTCAATTAAAAGAAGTATCGAACTTTGACCTTTTCACCTCAATTTAGATTGCGCTCATAATTACCTAAAGCTAGCTTTAACGAATGCAAATTTTTTATGCGCTTCTCTTAATTTAAAAACGCCCGTTTATTTGAGCTACAGTTTGAGCACTAAATTCTCCCCAACGGCCCACCAGCCTGTTCAGTTATTTCTAACGTATTATTAACGTATCAATTGCCAGAAATATCGTGTGTTGTTGATATTTCATAAAGTTATACCATTGAATTTTGATATCCCTCCTGTAATTATCGTCAAAGGAAGTATTTCATTATTAACTTTTAATTGAAAACGTGGACGACTACGTGAGCATCGATCGTACCTAATACCTACTACTTGAGGGTCTAAATGAATAGAAGTTGAATGTCAACTTAAACCCATACATCATTCATCGAAAAATCGTCATCGTATATTATTTATGACGGGTATCTCCACAACATACAATTTCAAAACGCTTCATCATTTAAACAAATCAAATTTTGTAATTTAAATAAAGTAAGTTTCGTTTCAGTCAATGAGACTGAAATAGCAAACGACACTACCTTAATTTCGACAAAATTAAATGTTGTAACTAAAATAGATTTTAATGGCATTTAAAAGTGCTCAACTTAAAATTTTCAGAAAGCTTTTATCGACATTTGCAAATGAAACCGGCGAGCGGTGAGCAGTGAACGATATAGTAAACAAAATTTTGTCGAATTTGTTGAAAGTATTACTTACCCTATCTACTCACCTTTTACTTTAGACAAACTTCAGAAGAGAATTCATGAATGGGAGTTGATTAAAGGTCTCTAAAAAATATTTCTCCCTTCGTATTAGGTTATTAATGCCGCTTGTATGTCTGAGTTGGGCTTGCTTAGTAACTAACAACCAGAAAGTACAGTAGCGGTACAGCACTTTTGGCCCTAAACAAAAATTCGTTACGGGACCCCCTTCTCATTTTTATAAAATCTCGGCTCGAGTTTCTTATAAGCGCTGTTTTGTTAGCCCCCCTCCGAAGAGGTAGCTAAAACAAAATCAGATTTTTATTGTTTTTTTCAAATTGTAAACCGATAAAATTTGTAGCGTTAACTCGTAATTAATCAGCTGCCGAGCTACGCTATATTGTTACGTACCTACCACTGGGCATTTTCTATACTTTGTAAAGAAGAAAAAACGACGTCTATTCTTATAAGTCTTTCCCGTCAATTTTACTTCTAAAATCCCCCAAAATCCTATCACAACGTAAGTTGACGAACGCGCGAGCTTGTGTAGTAACAATTTTCTACAAAAATCAATTTAGCTACGTCAGCTGATAGTGCTCCCTTAAGGACTACTGACACGGTGTGACAACATTTTTAATTGCCTCGTCGAAACAGAAGACTTTGCCGAAGCTTAGGGCAAAATACAATAAAAAAATACTGTTTGTTAGTTAACATTGGCAAAAGAAAAGTGAGAATTAGGCGCCATTCCGCCATTTATCGTTAACGGACACGGATGAAAATTAAGATACTTAATTATGTCTTTGTTTGTCTTTGTATACGAAATTTATAGTACGAAGTTCATAGTATACAGGGTTAACGTGTGTCACAAACTTGAAGGGGGGATAGTACCTAGGTATGGCCCAAAATATGCAAAAAAGTCTTAGTGAAGATGGGTCCGCAAATGGCCGGTTTCGGAGGTAAGAATCATTATGCCATCACAATCACATCTCTGCCGCAAGAACCTTCAAACTCTTTCGAAAACCCCAACAATGGCTCGGATTCGGTGGCAACTCCTCGAGATTATTTACAGGCGTAGTAGTACGCTAAAGTTATCAAATATCCCCACAAAGAAAAAAAATTGAAGGTGTTTAAATCGGACGATCTTGCAGGCATTGATACAGGTGCGCTTCTTTCTACTCATCTTTGATCAAAAGTTCCGTGTGAATTCTCTCTGAGGACAATTGAAAAATGAGCCCGAGTACCATCGTGGTGGGAACCACAAATTACGTATATTATACGTATAAAGGTTACAGATACTTAACGTTACTAATTAGTATTATTTAAATTTGGTTAAAAAACGAAGCTGATATCGCCCTTACGCGTCTACTCCGCAGTTTATACATCGTCATCTCTTAAACAAATTCACTGTAACCCCTTCTCCGCGCTATATCTCAAAAAAAGTCAAACGTATGGCAAAAATGCATATGACCAATCTTGTAGCTAATAATGTTTTCTATAACTTTTATAAAAAGTTTCATCAACGTAGGATCTGTAGAAGGCGAGTTATTTGCACGAAATAGAAAAGGTCGCATTTAAACACCTCCTCCTCCCCCTTCCCCTCTTGCACCCTACTCCCCGGGACTTTTAGTATGTTGTATTGCAGGTTATAACAAATAACCATACTAATTTTCAAAACTCCTGGATGGTTTTTCCTCAAATGCTATCCATTTATCTAATTTGATCGGACTAATATTGAGAGATATTTGCTAAAAACCGACTTTTCGACCTTTGACTTTGAATAAAATTTTTAGCAGAAGTGGGATCGATGGGGACTTTTGACATTTCATTTATAATGAGGTTTTTAAGGTCTGTACCAATTTTCAGCTCTATGACAGTTTTTCCGAAGTTAAATGTCTATTTTGACTGGACTAACCGTTATTTTCCGGTTTCTATCCGGTATAAAAAGAAGACAAATAAACGAAGATATTCGGTAAATAAATAATAGTAAAAAAATGCTTGTATGGGCCAGTTTTAATGACTAACGGTAAGAATTGATTCGTTGACTTAATGATCACGTGGAAAACGCTTATTAAGCTATTATTGAGAAAGGTGCAGTTAACGGGGTTTACTGGCGGGACGAATCAATCGGTATACGCTATGAGTAGCGCCATCTATACCTGTACCTGTTAATATTGTGAATTATTTACTTCTTGTAGCTTAATATACGTTTATTTAACGTTTTCAAAATTATGATTGGTTGTTTTAGAGGTATTTTAAACGTATACTATACGTAGGTACTTAAAATCAATCTATTTCAAGTATTGATTTAGGGAGGTACAGGACCTTTACGGAAATGATAAAAACATCGAGAAATTTAAAGGATCGCTAAAAATAGTTAACGTAAGACATATACGAGATACGTATATTACACCACGTAGGCGAGTTTTTTTACGTATAATAAACGTAGCTGTGTTTGTTAGACCGAACCGCCCATTTGCGGACTTATATTCTTTAAGACTTTTTTTTCATATTTCAGGCCATACTACTACCCCCCCCTCCCTTTAAGTTTGGCACACGTTTTTTAATACCAAGTATTGCCTAAAAAGACAGATCAAAAATAAATAACTAAACGATTCAGGTTCAAAATAATCTCTGTGTAAATTACTAAATAATTTAATTGAGTTAATTTTACGCGATTATCTTACGGAAATTCTTAAGAATCTTAAGAAAATTCTAACCAGTAGAAAGGAATGTTTAAAGAAAATTTTTGCATTGTATCTATAAGAGTGTAAGAAGAGCGAGTTGACAAAACAAATTTTTTTATTTACCGAGTTAGAGACAAATTCAACTAACTAAGTAACAAAGTTACGCTACATTGAAGTTTACAAACTTTTTTTAAGTAGATAAAATCGACTTTTTATGAAAATTGGTACGGAAATAAGTAGCGAAAATGAAAGCTCAAGTAATCATAAAAGTTGATTTATAATTTCCTGATCGAAGGTAGGTTTGATGAAACGACATTTTATTTCTTCTCGAGATTTACTACCTAATGCGAAAATCGAACATTTTTTAACCATAAAATGAATAGTGTTGCTTTTCGCGCTTTTACACTATTACAATTCCGTCACCTTCTAAATTTCGTCAATTTATTTTCAGATTTTCAACAGAAAACCGACTGACTCAGGCTGCAGACTATTAGGGCAGATACGCGAGCACAGAGGCAGACAGACACACACAACAATAACAAAGGTAGATAAACTTGCCAAGCTTTGGCAAATTTACGGAGTCAACCCGACTAATCTATTAGGTAGGCAGAAACAAACAAAATTTAAGTGCCCAAATTTGCTCTTAAATTAATTATTTTCTGATATAATACGCGAGTGGTTAATTTCACTTTCCATTTCCTACCACAACCTTCGCTAGACGTCTTACATTTGAGGTCAAAATATACTGTTGGAGATAAATATTAAAACTTGCACGTTTCCCTCTCATTTTCTTTATTTGTGAAAAATTTGTTATTTTCTTCTTAGAGTAGAAAAACATTTCGAACCACATTTCTTTTAACTTTATCTTTCTTTTGAAAGATTACTCGTTTCGTGTTTACCAACTCGTATTTTAAGGCTTAACAACTATAATACACATTTAAGTGAACGAAGAAGCTATTACTTTGTGGGAAATAAATGTGATGCGCACGAAAACGCTTTATTTAATATTTATATGAATAACAATAATAGCAAAATCGTTAAACCTAAATATAATGGCAAAATAGATCTAAAGTCATAAATATTTGTGCTCGAAAGGCGAAGGAGTAACAGATGTACAAAGCACATTGCTTATGTGTTGACAAACAACTTGGAAGGAAATTCGGAAAGTCTTTTACGTAAATTACCTATAGGGCAATAAATTTACGTATCAAATTTGTAAGCTTTGATTTATGCTGACTTGTAATTTAAACTTTGAATTTTATAAATTGTTCTTCGAAGGCAGAATTTAACAATGCATAATATTATGATGAACTGAAAGAGAAAGTTGAACGCGCGCTGAAAACTGTAGAAGTGCAGTTTTTGTGGAACTACCTTTAGGTTAGGTTAGGTTAGGTTACCTTTCACACAGCAATTATACATTTTTGGGTCTCAATTGTGCCCCGATTGTGGTAAACTTATAGTGTGGAGTTGAGCATTAACTAATTAATCAGCATTAATCTTATCGATCACTAAAGTGAACTTTTGTTCTGTAACCATACAGTTCAGACATTAGGGAAAAATAAGAGGCAGCTCCAGGGAAAAAATAAAAGTTTGTGTCTTTATCGTTCTTATGTATGTATTTTGGGATGCTGAATATCCGGATATCCATTTTGTCACCTGGGCACATCGACTCGTAAAAGTGATGCATTCTGAGAAGATTTCGAAAATTTACGTTTTTCAGTTTTTCGCTTATAATATGAAAATAAAGCACTTTTTGAGAAAACTGTTTTTATACAAAAATAAACTACATCAAATTTTCTACATGTTATTTTCGTAGATTTTTCCCTTTGGCTAAATGGTTGAAGCGCTACAGCGCGTTAAAGTTTCCAGAAAGTCCAAAATTGCCCAAAAACCTATTTTTTTTTATTATTCACTTATAACTCGGAAAATACGCACTTTTGAAGAAAAGTGTTTCTGTACAAATGTAAACTGCATCACATTTTCTAAAAATTATGCTTCTTAGATTTTTTCCTGTGGATGGCCGGTTTAAGCGCTAGCGCGCACCAAAGTTTGCATAAATTAAAAAATCGATCAAAAAGCTGTTTTTTTAGTTACTTTCTTATAACTCAGAAACTACGCACTTTTAGACAAAATTGTTTCCTTACAAAGATTAACTGCACAATATTTTCTACAAATAATATTTCTTAGGTTTTTTCCTTTGAACAGACGGTTTAATCGCTAGCGCTAGCCAAAGTTTGCTGATATTTCAAAATCAACCAAAAACCTATTTTTGTAATTATTCACTTATAACTCGGAAAATACGCACTTTTGGAGAGAAGTGTTTCTATACAAAGATAAACTGCGTCAAATTTTCTACAAATTACGTTTCTTTGTTTTTTTCCTGTGGATGTCCAGTTTAAGCGCAAGCGCGCGCCAAAGTTTGCAGAAATTTCAAAATCAACCAAAAATCTATTTTTTTTATTATTCATTTGTAACTCATAAAATAGGCATCTTTGGAGGAAAGTGTGTACAAAGATAGACATCAAATTTTCTATAAATTACGTTCCTTAGGTTTTTTTCCTGTGGATGGCCGGTTTAAGTCCTAGCACGCGCTAAAGTTTGCAAAAATTTAAAAATCAACCAAAAACTTGATTTATTAATAATTCACTTATAACTCAGAAACTGCGCACTTTTGGAGAAAACTGTTTCTGTACCAACAAAAAAATTACATCACATTTTATACAAATTATGTCTTCCAGGTTTTTAACGTCAGAGGTACAGTTTCCGCGTTATAAGCGCAAAACTAAAATAGCAACTTTTGGCCGATTTTAGAATTTTTGTGAAAGTTTAACGCGGTCTAGCGGCTAAACCTTTTGTCTAATAAAAAATCATAACAAATAGGATTTGTAGAAAAGTTGATGTAGTTTATTTTTGTATAGAAGTAGTTTTCTTAAAAATGCGTAGTTTTCAAGTTACAAGCGAAAATCTGAAAAAGAACATTTTTATCAGTTTCTCCCAATTTTCTCTTAACTCATCACTTTTACGAGATGGCAAAGTTCAAACTAGGATTTAGCATCCAAAAATACATAAATAATAATAGAGAAATACTTGTGCACTCCCCCTCTCCCCGACCATACTATTATTTGGACTAACATGTAACGCGTTCATTTTAACTCTGGATTTTGTAGTTACACAAATGTCACAAATCGATACTTTTCAGATTTGCGCCAGTTCGTTTTAATTAAGTTTGTCAACTTTTTAGCAACACTCTGTGTATAAGCGTTGATTGAACGGTATAAGGTTGTGTTTCAACTGGACAATAAATATGTTGGGTTTGTATCTCCTTCTGATAAATGGAATATTTCGAATTTTGTCTCAATTACTACCTAAAACGAACTAACAATTGAGCACTGCCGGTACTTTCATACAAAAAAATTAAACAATGGCCATTCTTTCACCGTATTCTCTGACAAAAAGCAAAAAAATAAAAGAAATGGTTTAAAGCGGCAAATAAATTGTTGCAAACAAAGCGCGATTCTGCATTGAAATGTTAATAAAATATCCAAGAGTAAAAGCACGAACTCTACTAATGAAATAGTACGATACACGTAAAGTGATAAAAAATAATAATAATAAAACTTTGTCTAAATTCCAAGTGGAAGTTTAGGGGTGCGATATAAACAAGGAATTAATTAACTGTAGTAGTATAGTATTTTAGTTCTAATTTCTAATGGCAAAAGCAATCTTGTTGGTATTGTAATGAATTAGTCTCTCTTAAAGCTCAACGCTCAAAATTAATGAGTAGAGAGGTGCCCCAGTTGCACGAAACTTGAATTTTATACATTTTTATTCTTTTAATAGGTATAATATAAAGAAATGACTTCATTTGTGCAATTTACGAGAGACGGGGTCAGGGGGGAAGTTTTTTATAACGCACCTTTCTTTGTCAAGACACGTAAACCTTTTTTAGTTGGTGCTTACGAGCGTTACAACACATCAAAGTACCTACGCGTGTTAATTAAAGTTCTGCTGGAATAACACAACTTCTAGTTGGATTTGTGGGCTTATTTTGAAATACTATGTAGAAGTTGTTACGTTTTTCGAGTTATTATTTGGTTGTTTTTTTTTAATAAAGGATTTTTGTTTCTCAATATTAATTTATTGTTAGTTTGTAAGTTTAATGTAGGTATGTACTTGTGTTTAGAGATTAAGAGTAATTGCACATCAGGACATGACCTCCCCTACTTTTCTGGCGGAGACGAGTTTGTTGTGTGGCTGACTTTGAACTTGGTGGAACGCATAATTTTGAAGTGCGTTGGTTTTTTTATCTTGTTAATAAAGTAGTGTAAGCCAAGTTCAAAGTTAGTGTTTAACCGTATTTATCTTCTTATCGTTAAATAATTTTTTTTTTGCGGTTAAATTTTACGTTAATAAGCGGATAGCAGCCGTTGTGAAGAAACGTCTTCTGTGAGAAGGTAGGTGGGGAGGATGTTCTTGATGTGTAATTAATTTTTGTTTGTTTTTATTTTTAGGCGTTTTTTTTTTGTCAAGGTCTTGCCTAATAAATTAGGTTGAAATTATTTGGACAATTTATCGCTTTTATATCGAAGTTATTAGTAGCCTCTTTCCCGTAAAGGAAAAAAAACTAATTGGCGCCCTTTTTGGTCAGACCTAAACCCACTCCCACACAGCTGGTTCGGGACTTAAGTGGACTCTGTGGTTTTTTCCTGTAACAGGAGTTTTTGGCGCCCAACGTTTCGGCCTCGAATTTTGGATAACACCTGCAGCCATCGGAAGGTCTGACTTTTGTATATACATTGAGTTAATTTGGAACTTGGTTTTTTTGTGTTGTGATGGGGTGGTGTCTTTAGATGCCATTTATTATCGTTTCGTTTCGTCGACTAGATAAATAATTATTGAAAAATTTATAATTTAAAAGTTTATAAACTTTCAAGGTCTGAACGAATAGTAATCTTAGCACTATTGAATCTTATTTTAATTTATTAAACTAAATTTCGAATATAAAGTTGAATTGCGATTTAAAACAATTAACATAATGTAATACTTTAATAATATTAGCAAAATTATTCTTTTTGCTTTAGTTAGTTTTTTTTAGTTTTAAATCGTTGTCAAACCGTTAAGCGAAGACGCTAAAGGGAAAAAAAAAAGAAAATAGAGAGAAACAAAAATCTTGTTATAATTTTTATTTTTTTCGGTTTGATGTAAATTGACTTATTTATTAGGATTGCAATGGATCCTAATAGATTGAGTAGAGATGAGCTCGAGTACGAATTAGGTTGTAGAGGGTTCGAAGGGATGGAATTTGAAACTATTGGCACTATGCGTAAGCAGCTGCGTAAATCTTTATCTGGTGAGTCATTTGGACACCCGGGTACTAATGAGGATTTTGATCCGAATTGTTTAGACGAATTAGGGGTTTGTTTACCCAAAGTAAGAGAGCTTGAAGTTAAAGTCGAGAATGCAGGGATACTGATCCCTAACGGTAACGAGTGTAGAGTTATTACCACTAAATTAGTACACTTGCGGCAGAGGTTATGTCGACTTCGGCCCACGGTAGCGGAAGAGAAGAATAGTGTAAAAAATTTGTTAGGTCGGTTAGACACCGTAGACATCGATTTCAATCATAAACTGTCCGCTCAGGCGGATGATGCACATCCCTTGATACCTGATCTCGAGTACAGACTTCCTGAACCACCCGTTGACCAAACTTTCGCGCAAAATGTCCCACTCCGCTCTCAAAAACACGACGTGCATAAATGGAACCTTCAGTTCAATGGGGAGAAGGGTAGTATCATTAGTATAAATTCGTTCATAGAGAGTGTAATAGAAATGAGCGTTGCGAGGGGTGTATCGGAGGATGAACTTTTTTCTTCTGTGTACGATTTATTGACAGGAAATGCTTTAAGATGGTTTAGATCAATCAGATCGCGAGTTCATAATTGGAAGCAATTAGTTGACGCTTTAAGAGCAGAATATTTACCTTATGATTACGAATCAAATTTGTGGAATGCTATTCGATCACGTTCACAAGGTTCGCAAGAAAGGGTAGGAGATTTCTTTGCGTCGATGATAGGTTTCTTTAATCGTCTATCTTCTCCTCCTTCTGAAGACGAGCAAATTAAAATGATTCGTCGTAACTTACTACCGTTTTATATACAGGGCCTCAGCTTGATTGTTGTTGAGTCTGTGGAAAACCTATTACACGTTTGTAAACAGTTAGAAGCTTCCCGAGAACTATCTATTAGACCTCGTTTGGCGGATACTCGTTGTGTAAGTTCTTTAGAACCCGATTTAGATTACCGTCCGTCACCATCGTCGAACATTAATAGAGTACCTCAGTATTCTAGACCTGTACACACCACCGACATACGTATAAAATGTTGGAATTGTGGTACGATAGGGCATACTTACCCGAAATGTAGGAGGCCGTTAAAAATTTTTTGTTACGGATGTGGTAGACCTAATGTCGTTAAATCCGCATGTCATTCCTGTAGTTCAAAAAACGGATTAGGAAACCGGCGCCTGGAGGGCGACCGGCCACAAACAAACCCGTTTGTGTAAATGAATCAGTTTCTTGGAGAGAGTGGCTGAGTACTATCAAAACCGAATATCTCAAAACCCAAATTAATTTTCTATTTTCTTCTAAAGAAGGCGATCCGCGCCCTTATCTTAAAGTCAAAATATATGACCTTAGTTTTGTGGGATTGGTAGATACTGGAGCTACTCAAACCGTTGTAGGAAAAGTGGGTTGGTCTAAATTACAGAGCTTAAATTTATGTGTTAAGACCACTCATTATACGGTCACCGTTGCAAATGGACAACAGTGTACTCCGTTTGGGGTACTAGATTTGCCGATAGTTTTACAAGGGACTTGTAAAGTGTTTGAATGTATTATAGTATTAGATTTAGATTGTGATTTCATATTTGGAATCGACTTTATTCAAAAAATGAACTTTGTAACCCATTTTCTTAAAAATCAATGGGAATTTGACTCACCCGCTGAGGTATTCTCTTTAACGCAGACAACCTCTCTCACTGCGGATCAAACGTCAGCGCTTCAAAGTATTTTACAACCTATGTTTGAAAGTTCGAGTAATGGTTTAGGTATTGCTAAGGGGGTTGAGCATATTATTGACACGGGGGATAGTGCACCTATTAAGCAACGCTATTATAATGTTTCTCCGTACATTCAAAAAATCATGCACGACGAGGTGTCTAAAATGTTAAAAGACGGAGTGATCGAACCTTCACAATCGGCGTGGTCGTCCCCAGTAGTAATGATTAAAAAACCCTCCGGCGAATACAGATTTTGCATCGATTTTCGACGAGTTAATGCGATCACTCGCAAAGACGCGTATCCCTTGCCATATGTGAACGCTATTCTTGATCGTCTGGGGCAAGCCAAGTATCTATCTTCGGTCGACTTAAAAAGCGCTTACTTCCAAATTCCACTCGAAGCGAGTAGTAAAGAGAAAACAGCGTTTACGGTCCCCGGTCGAGGATTATATCAGTTCACTCGGATGCCTTTTGGCTTGCACAACAGCCCAGCAACTTGGCAGCGTTTTATCGACAATGTCTTGGGTGCAGACTTAGAGGGTTATGTTTTCGTTTACCTTGATGATATTATTATCGCAACCCCTAGTTTTGAGACCCATATTTCGGTGCTACGCAAGGTGTTGGAACGTGTTCATAAAGCCGGACTCACTATCAATCGAGAAAAGTGTGATTTCGTAAAATCGGAATTAAAGTATTTGGGTTATGTAGTGAATCGGAACGGGCTGCAAACCGATCCGTCGAAGGTAGAATGTATGTTAAATTACCCTCAACCTAAAAATGTAAAAGACGTTCGCCGTTTTATCGGCATGATTTCTTGGTATCGTCGATTTATAAAAAATTTTTCAAGTCGTATTACTCCTCTTACCGGTTTAACCCGAAAGAATTCTAAATTTGTTTGGACACCCGAATGCGAGCGCGCTTTTGTAGATATCAAACAATGCCTGGTTTCTGCTCCTATTTTGACGCGTCCGGATTTCGACCGCGAATTTACTATCCAGACAGATGCGTCTATGATAGGCTTGGGGTGCGTGTTGACGCAGGAATTTGATGATGGAGAGAAAGTTATTTCGTATTGTAGTAGGACTCTCACCCCTCAAGAAACGAAGTATTCGACAACCGAACTTGAGTGTCTTGCAGTCATGTTCGGCATTGAAAAGTTTCGGCCCTACGTCGAGGGTACCCGTTTTTCTGTAATAACTGACCACTATTCGTTATTGTGGCTGCACAATTTAAAAAATCCTTCCGGTAGACTGGCCCGGTGGTCGCTACGACTTCAAGCTTACGATTTTTCTATCTCGCACCGTAAGGGTAAGTCGCATGTCGTGCCCGACGCTCTGTCGAGAGCAGTGAGTTTGTTAGAGATAACGCAAGATAATCGAGATCCCTGGTATATTAAGCTTTTCGATAACGTTAAAGTTTTCCCTAACAAATTTCCACGATTTCAAATTTTTAACAACCAGTTATATCGACATGTAACCCCTAGTGGCCCATCATTTGACGAGCGTTTAGATTGGAAGTTAGTAGTGCCAAAACCCCTTCGGGCAGAGGTATTGTCTGAATGTCACGACGTTGCGACAGCAGGTCACTTCGGTTTCTTTAAGACTCTCAAACGTGTAGGTTCTCTTTATTATTGGTCTGGTATGTCGTCTGACGTTCTTCGGTACGTTAGTAATTGCCAAGTTTGTAAGTCTCAAAAACCTGAGCAACGCTTGCCGTACGGTAGGATGAATGAGAGGAAGTCGGTAGATCGTCCATGGCAGGTAGTATGTACAGACCTAGTTGGCCCATTGCCGTTATCTTATAAGCGGAATCGCTTTATTTTGGTGGTCGCAGACTGTTTCACAAAATATTCGTTACTTTTTCCTTTAAAAACGGCTACTAGTCAATCGGTTGTTAAACATTTAGAAAACGACGTTTTTTTAACATTTGGGGTGCCTGAGAGGCTGATTTGCGATAATGGACGCCAATACATTTCACGGCAATTTAAGTCCTTAGTAGCCGGATACGGCTGTAAAATTATTTACAACGCTCAGTATAGTCCTTCGGCCAATCCCACTGAAAGGATTAATCGTGTGATTAAAACTATGTTGCGATCGTATATTTCTGCCGATCAACGTCTGTGGGACGTAAAACTTCCCCAGATAGGTTTTGCTTTAAGAACCGCGGTTCACGAAGTGACTGGTTATACCCCGGCGTATTTAAATTTTGGAAGAGAGTTGACCCTTCAAGGTGTAGCGTTGCCAAATGATGCTGTTTCCGCGCGAGTTTCTGTCGGTTCTCGTCATCGTTTGTCCGAGCATGTAAAAAATTTAAAAGATGTCTGTGAGGAGGTGAAAAAACGTTTAAATAAGGCTTATGATGATAGTGCCGCCCGGTATAATCTCCGAAAAAGACCGTTACAGTTGTTGCAGGGTCAGGTAGTATGGAAGCGTAATTATACGTTATCTTCGGCTGCTGACTTTTATAATGCTAAATTAGCCCCTAAATTTATCAAGTGTAGGGTTGATCGACAGGTATCTACGAATTTGTACGATCTCTGTGATTTTGTAACGGGACGTAGATTGGGGACCTGGCACGTAAAAGATCTAAAAGTAGATTAATTTAAAAAAAAAAAAAAAAAAAAATATATAATAAAAGAAAACTTGGAAAAAAAAATTTTTTTTTGTACCTATATTATTTTGAAAAATTTTTTTTTATTTTTTTTAGGTGGGGTAGTGTTACGTTTTTCGAGTTATTATTTGGTTGTTTTTTTTTAATAAAGGATTTTTGTTTCTCAATATTAATTTATTGTTAGTTTGTAAGTTTAATGTAGGTATGTACTTGTGTTTAGAGATTAAGAGTAATTGCACATCAGGACATGACCTCCCCTACTTTTCTGGCGGAGACGAGTTTGTTGTGTGGCTGACTTTGAACTTGGTGGAACGCATAATTTTGAAGTGCGTTGGTTTTTTTATCTTGTTAATAAAGTAGTGTAAGCCAAGTTCAAAGTTAGTGTTTAACCGTATTTATCTTCTTATCGTTAAATAATTTTTTTTTTGCGGTTAAATTTTACGTTAATAAGCGGATAGCAGCCGTTGTGAAGAAACGTCTTCTGTGAGAAGGTAGGTGGGGAGGATGTTCTTGATGTGTAATTAATTTTTGTTTGTTTTTATTTTTAGGCGTTTTTTTTTTGTCAAGGTCTTGCCTAATAAATTAGGTTGAAATTATTTGGACAATTTATCGCTTTTATATCGAAGTTATTAGTAGCCTCTTTCCCGTAAAGGAAAAAAAACTAATTGGCGCCCTTTTTGGTCAGACCTAAACCCACTCCCACACAGCTGGTTCGGGACTTAAGTGGACTCTGTGGTTTTTTCCTGTAACAAAGTATGGATAAAGAGTTTGCGTTTATACAGGGTGATTGAAATTCGTTGTACAACATGGGTATCTCGCTTATAGGTAGAACTACATCGTAGGTTTAAATTTGGCAAAGTTGCCAAAATCGGTGCTTACAAATAATCTGAAAAATATTAAATATTAAAATTATTATTATTATTATTATTTTGTAATAAATTTCCGCGTTTTCGCGAAAACTGAAAAAAACGAAACTTCTCATTTTCTTTTTTTAGTAATAACTTTTTTATTTGATGATCTTTTTGAATTCTGTAATAGTATATTAAAGAACGAATTTCATAAGTCACGTATTATAGCACGACTCCAAGTTTAAAATGCGACTGGCGTAGCCAGGAGCGTTTTAATGGAGGAGTGCTATAATCGCTATAATGACTTATGAAATGAGTTCTTTATACAATTTTTTCTATTTTGCGCCTTTTAAAGTCCATTTTCAAAGAAAAAAATCAAAATATAAAAATTTAGGGATTTTTGTGATGGTTGGCTGGTTGGCAGTACTAATTGTAAAGTGACATTTCGTAATTTAAAATTCAAATAAATTGTTTTGTAGTTTGAATTGATCGTTAATTAATTAATTTTAATTATTATGTTAAAAACTAGAACATGTTAATTACAAAAATTGTCGTTTTCTCTTTCCTCGATATGACAAAATATGTCAAACTAAATATTACTACCAACTTCGAACATCAAATTTTACCAAAATTATTACAGCACGCTAAATCTCATTACGATACGCAAATGGATGCTATAATAGCGATCTTACAGACGCAAAATATAAAAAAACATATTCGTTGCCACTTTTTAACCTGCTTTCGAATCCGTAGTTACAATTTCGATTAGTCGACTTATTCTTAGTCTTTTAATATTAACTGTATTTTTTCTTATGGCGCCATATTGGATTTTTTACCAAATTGTTTATTTTTTAATTCTTATTCCAACCATGTACCGTTTACGGGATGCTTCTGCCTCCTTCAAATGCTTTTGCGGGGCATGGAAAACCCGATTTTGAGCGAGCTTAAAACAGTATAAGTTGCTCAGATGTAAAACGTCGCGACTTAATACAATACGCCTGAATCTCGTCAAATTATGATAATTTAAAACCATCAACTGTTTTAGTACCTTACTATATCTATAAATAAGAAAACATTCGTTCAACTTTGCTAAAAACTTTTATACACGCGACATCGGAAGTTTAATGAAACTTTCTAAGCTATCCCGTAGTATCCTAACTGCGTTAGTTTAAACACGACCCCCTTTTGTCGTAAAATACACTAAAATACGTTTTGTGCCCGTTTTTTCCTAGTAGGTATAAAAAATATATTATTTACAAGTTTTTAACTTCTAATACAAATTTGTTTCCAGTCAAATAAATACTGAAATGCTTTTCTTACGAAAAGTATCGAAAAGATTGCCCATTACTCGAGCATAGAAGTTTAAAAGACTTATAAACAAAAACTTTGGTGTAAATATTTTTGTTTTGTGGTAAACTGTTACTTATAGTTGTATTTTTAAAGTTCTTAAAGCCAGAAAAATAAAAGACTATGATGTAAAGTTAAGAATTACAAAAGTATAAAAAATCGTTTGGAATTTTTGAGTCGGCACAAGAATTTTGCTGTAAACAACCCATTAGCCACATTTATTAAACATTTTAAAACGAAAACAAATTGGAAATTTCGTCACTTTTCTTTATTTGTCAATACTAGAAGCCAAGAAAGTTTCTTAATTTGATTAAATTACTCCGAATCGATTTTGGGCCAACTTATGCACTTGTGGGAATACGAACTATTAGTGTAAGTGCATATTTTGAGTCTCGCATCTAATAGATACTGATATGGATTGTCTATGTCTAAATTTAGCCCAGTCAAAATTATGGCATTTGAGGGAAATAAATCCAAGAGTTTTGAAATTAGTGTGTTTGTTCGTTGAAACCTACGGTACAACATACTAAAATAAAAGTCCTGGACGGTAGAAACCGAGCGCGGACGGGGGGGGAGCTGTTTATAGGTGACTTTTCTTGTTTTTTTTGCTTATATCTCCGTACCTATCAACCCTACGAAAAATTTATTTATATACAATATTAAAGTAGATAGAATTTCCCACAAGACTGATTCTATTTATTTTTTCCAAGAATTTACCCTTTTTGAGATATAGCGCGGATAAGCGGTATTACTGAATTTAGTTACTGTATACCGCAGTACGTAAAACGCGTAAATTTCATGAAACGAATCAACCAACAAACTTATCCACTCATAGATAATCCGGTATTGCATGAGGTAGAATAAAGATGTAATTAAATATTTCTGCAAATAAAAATCGTGTTAGGTTTCGTCCTCACCTATTATTGTGAAGAAATTAAAAAAAAAATTGCGTAAAATTGTAAAATTAGTAAGCGCACTATTCGACTTCAAAAGCTTCATAATCATAACTTGAAGGTATGATAAAGATTTACTATATCACATTACATAGTATAAGCAATTAGTTAAACATATTTTAAAGCAAAAGTCGTGCCAGGTTTCGTCCTCACCTATTGTGAAGAAATTTTAAAAAACATTGTTCGAAATTGTAACATTAGTGAGCCAGCTATTGAACTTTAAAAGTTTCTTATTCACAACTTTGAGGTTCGATAAAAAATTTGTTTTAAAAAATTTTTAATTGCGTTCTTATTCTATGTAATGTGATATAGGAATTCTTTATCGTATCTCTAAGAAGCTCCCGCTAATGAGAGAAACAAGTAATTTTCTGTTTCAGAAATTAAATAGGGAAGATATTGAAACAACAACAGCTGAGGAGGATGCTAATACTGTCATTGTTCGATGTGGACTTGATAAAGCATAAAAACTCAATATGAATGCAAGGTACTTGCTGAACGTTTTATTGTCATATCGTCGCCATTGTCGTCCCTAAAATTAATGTTTACTGAGGTCTTTGTCAAACCTCCGTTGTTAATTGAATAAGACCTTTTTATAGAAAATTTTGTGTACTTTAATTTTGTATAGACATAATATAAATTTTTTGTAGGATTCATACGGAGATACATATAAACAAAAACGAGGAAAACTCTTTAAGCAGCCCCCCCACTCGCTCTCCACCACCCAGGACTTTTAGTATGCTGTATTGCAAGTTCCAATGAGCAACAATACCAATTTTCAACACTCTTGGAATTATTTCCCACAATTTGTGTATTTTGACTGGGTTAATTCTCTGACATACATATTTCAAGTTTTCTGCGTTACTACTCTGCATTGTAATTTTTGTTTTTAACCAATCATAATATTTAATATTTAATTGAGCAATATATTGAAAACAAGGCAGACGTGGAAGAAAATTACTACAGTTGGTGACCCCGACGTGATAATATAGTTAGAAATGCCACTCAATATAAATGTTAGCCGTTATTTCATCGTTCGACACGCAGAACAGAGGTGGACGAGTGCGGGGGGCAGCACTAGGCTAATCAAAACTAACTGCGTCTCTGAAAGTGGAGTAGTGCGACGACTCGAGGCGATGAAACGAGACCTCCAGATAGATCCATGGTTTGACGAAGTAAAACATAGACACCCGAGTTCGAGTCGTGGTCTCGCTCTTTGGAAAAATGTCCAACGTCTACATTAAAAATTAAGAGCAAGCCCTTAGAACGTCGAAGACTCCTCTTCCTTATCCTGTCCATGATGGGTTGCACGTAGTGGATAAGCACCCACGTAGAGGGCTCTTAGCATATGCGTTCGATGGTTCAGCCACTCTTTCAATAAGTATACGTGATTTTTTGGCCAATTGGCTGCTGCAGCCTCTGCACCGGAAACCGGAGACTGTGGACTAGTCTATCTGCAGGTGTAGAACCGGGAAACGCGAGTTCTGGTAAGAGGTATACATATCTATGCAATCCATAGACCACCAGTATGTGTTAAGGCTTTCCGCAATCTATCTTATCACTGTTACAGACGCAAGCCCTGCTCTAGGTGTGTCCAGGTCCCTGGTGATGATTAATTATTAATTAGCGAGCCCGATCCTGAGCAAGCTCCGTGATAGTCGCTCTCCACTTTGAGTGTTCGCAATTATGGTTAATTGCTAAACTCTCTTTCCAGGCGCACCATCATGATAAACATAGTTTGTTTCAGGCCGTGACGGGTGCTCCGGAAGCGATTTTGTGATCGACTGGTAGTAGCGTGAGGGCTTTCCCGATCCCGATCCGTTACCAATCACGGTAAAGTGAGCAAATGAATACGGTTCCGTTCTCCACGCGTTTGTCTGATGGGAGCTTCACCCTCTGCTCTTCGGTGTGCGAGCAATGGCCTTAAGCACGCCTATTCTGTCATTGGCACTGTGAGCAAAATTATATTTTCTAGTGCTTTGGATTCGCAGTGGCTGACGGCTTTTCTAGGGGCTAGGGGGTGATTAACTCTATCAACCTGTTCTTCTATGCCCAAATATAGCTATTGCTGGGAGCGGGATGGCTGGCAGGAGGATTTAAAGGTATTGCCCGAGTTCGATCCCTGGGCTCGTCAAAGTTATTCCTTTGTAAAAACGTCCAATAAATATGTGTAAACTTATCGAATAAATCGGATATTGAAAACATCTTAAATCGGTCTTAAACTGACCTCGGGACTTATTAAATTACGTTCAATTAAATCTTAGCCCTAAATAATCCTAACGTTGTATTAAAGCTATCGATTTAAAACAAATCACAATTTAGTAGTAGTTTGGTTGGTATAAATTTTATTTTATCGTCACACTAAACTTTTTTTTTGGATAGACCCAAAGACTTTAATTAATCGACTTAATTGAATATAATAAGACGAGCAGGCTCTCTGAACTTATATCGAAAAGTGGGAAAGATATGAGCGTTATTTTCCACTCATCACTTTCATTTTTGCCCCATTTTAATTTTTTTTCTACGTCACGTAAATAAAATTTTCTAAGTAGTTATAAGGAATAGGGTTTTATACGTATTTTGGAGCACCCTCATTTAGAAGCTTGTTTATTATAATGATTTACCTGTTCGAGTATATACTCTCTTTACCTCCATTCTTACGGGAATACTCCAGATGTATCCGACTACCACATGCTATCTTATAAATTTATTATATTTTCGAAAGAGCGTCGAACCGTAACATTGCTCTTGCCATACAACAAGTATATTCACTACAAAAATGTACGGTAAGCCGTTTCAGGTTGTAACTTATGTAAGTCGAATAGTCAGACATTAAAATTTACATCAACATTCGTTATGTGCTCATCGGTTTTTACTAGAAATTTAACAACTTTATGAATAATTTGGCAACGCTGCTTAAAAATTTAAAAACTCTTTAAAAGAAGAGGAAATATGTTAATATCACGTACCTATCAATTTTTGGCAGTAGATAAGATACGGCTCCAATATGTAGAAGAAGCAAGAAAACGAAGCAAATACATGAAAACTGCCAACGATATGTATAACGATGAACGGTAGAGAGAACATAATGGAAAGAAAATGAAACAACATGAGCTAGCATGTAATGAATGTAAAAGCAGAATACAAATAGAATCGAACGCTTTACGAGAACACTATGATAATAACCCTAAAACAGAAACAACGCATTGGTTTAGCAAAATACTCTGGGCAAATTACTCTCATCGCTATAAAATAATATCTCACTGCCTTACTAAGGATAGGGGAGATCACAGATTTCAATAATTAGAATTAGGATGGCGTATATAAAGTTTGCCCGCTTTTTACTTGCCTTAGATTAAAAATCAAATCAACTTTTTGATACTTTTTGTCCAATTTTAAACCGAACCGTTAATATTTCATAAACCAACATTCGCACAATTTCAACAAAGTCGCTTCACGATTTATATCGTTCTCTCAATCTTCTTGTTTGTATGTGACACAAATAATATATTTCACGTTTTATATACCTACATTATATTCTTGATATGAAAATGATATTTTTGGATATAGCTGGGTTTATTTTTAAACCTCAAAAAGTTGGACAACGTCAATTTAAAATTTAAACGACTTGCGAGGACCCTTCTTTAATACTAAAATAACTGAAAGACGATTAAAACGCTAATTATTTGTTTTGAAAACGAGTGCCTTTTAGTTTATTTAACGTCCAAAGTTGATAAAAGTTTTAATTAGTCCGACAACTAAACGATTGCAATTTTGTACCTTTAGATAGGACCTGTAAGTAATGGCCGACGGCCGCATCAAAGTGGTTTAGAAATGATTTCTGTTTTCACTTCGAGATTAAAAGCTAAAACCTTTTTCAAATTAATGATTTCGTACTTTCTGAGATACCAAACTTAGATGGTCGTCGAAATGTCGTCCTGTACGGGGTGGCTCAAAAATGCAAGAAACTTGACCTTGTTTCAGTTTTTGTCAAGTTTGACCCAGAAGAGCCAATTTTTCGGCAAATGCAGTTTAATACTTTTTTAAAGTAGATTAAATGTTTTACAATTTGAGATCAGAATGGTTTCTGTAGACCAAATGGTGTCTGAGATACAAGTGTACAAAAGTTTGCAAATCCGGAGTTTAGCCGAAGACAAAAACTTGGATTTACCTTAGGCCTTCATTATATACAACATGTCAAAAAACTATCCCATTTGACGTATGGTAAATGATCCGGTCTTTGTCAAAAATCCAAAACTAAATCGTGTATTAGCGTCAGTGGTTTCTGGGCTAATGAGCCGTGGTCGAGAGGTTTTTTAAGAAATTCCTGAAATCTTCGGAGATGTATTGTCCTGTGTGGTAAAGGTCGAAGTAACCGCGCCGACGGTTCAAGAGGAGATATCAACTACCACATCTATCAGTCAACAAAACGTGAGGAATATTTCAAAGAGCTTGTCGACCACGGCCCATTAGTCCAGAAACCACTTAAACTAATGACTTAGCCGTGAAAGCTTAAATTATCAAATAAATCGTATCTATTTTTGCAAACTTTTGTACATTTGTATTTCGGATACTATTAGGTTTACAGACGCCATAATGGTCTCAAATTGTAGAAAATATAGTCGACTTTTAGAAAGTATTAAACTGTCTTTGCCGAGAAAGTAGTCCTTCTGGGCCAAAATTAGCAAAAACTGAAAAAATGTTATCAATTTCATTTTGACGACCATCGAATTTTGCCACCCCAGACGGCAAGAAATCATTTGAAAAAGGTTCCAGCTTTTAATATCGAAGTGAAAACAGAATTACAACTTAATACTCTCTGCACTCCGCTATACCTACATCTTGACGATTTTGGCCTGGCCCCTGAGAATTGTACGAGGGTCGATCAATAAGTACCTATCCGTGTGTGAAGACAGGTGGCGTTGCTGAGGGAAGTTGGCATTACCGTCGTATACCGCCAACTCTCACACGACACCTTACTAAATTTCAGACTGATTCATAGATTAGTTTTTATTTGACAGCCAACTGTATCACACGTGTCTCTTGATAAAATGGAAAAAGAATAATATCGATCCGTAATTCGCCTTTTATATTTTTGGATGGAAAAACATACGAAAAAATAAAAGCGAAGTTGGATGCTGTCTATGGGGACCCATCACCATCTATGACAACCGTAAGATATTGGTTCAACAAATTTAAACGTGGTCGTACATCTGATTTTGACGAGAAGCCCAGGCCGCCCAGCAGACGTGGCCACCGAGGAAATCGTTGAAAAGGTCCACGACATGCTTGCTGATCGCCGAACGAAAGTGGGCTAAGTAGCAAAGGCGGTAGGCGTGTCGTACAGAACGGAATTTAATATTTTATATTATAAGCTAAGCATGAGAAAGGTGTCGGCCCAATGGGTACCGCGATTGCTTACGGTGGAGAACAAGCGGATACGGCTGTCAATGTCGAGCAGTGTTTGAACCTCTTTCAGCAAAATTCGCAGGAGTTTTTGCGTCGAGTCGTCACCGTCGATCCATTATTATACGCCAGATACCAAGCGATAGTCAAAACAATGGATTTTTCGGGGTGAATCTGCTCCGAAGAAAGCAAAGACGGTCCCATCGTCCGGAAAAGTCATGTCCATAATTTTTTGGTATTCCCATGGAATAATCCTTGTAGACTTTTTGCAGAAAGGAGGAAAGATCGCGGGGCAGTACTACAGTGAATTATTGGACCGGTTCGATACAAAATTGAAAGAAACACGGTCCCATTTGGCTAAGAAGAAAAGTACTGTATCTCCACGATAACGCACCATGCCAAATTGCATGAACTGCAGTACGAATTGCTGCCGCACCCCCCGTACTCGCCCGATTTGACTTCCCACGACTTCTTTCTATTCCCCAACATGAAAACGAGGATCGGAGGGAAAAAAATTTAGCTCAAACGAGGAGGTTATCGTCGAGACAGAAGCGTATTTTGAAAAGTTTGAGAAATCGTATTTTTCGGAGGGCTTAAAGAAATGGCAGAAATGTTGATAAAAAGTGTATTGTACTAAAAGTATATTGAAGATTTGTGAAAAACTTGTCTCTTCATTCTTAACACGGGCCCTTACTGATCGACCCTCGTATTTATGTACCTGCAGTTTGGTGAAGCCAGGCGAAACCTTTTGCCCTAGCGGCAACTAAACGTCGTACAGCGACGCACTTCGTTCAACTTGGCGCATCTCAGGAGCCAAGCTATAATCGTTGAGCAGTAGGACTATTTATAAGCTGCATCGGTGCAAGAGAGTGAGGACATTTCCAAAACTGATAATGCACGCTCTAACTAAGAGCAAGATATCGTATGCTTGTAAGGAGGCATTTTTCATTTTAGCTTCAAAAAGGGCAAGGTTGGGTGCGGGTACTTTTTATGCGGTTAGCAGCCGGAGTAAATTACATCAGTCGAATTTCTTATATTGTTATTGTTATTGTTACGCGCTTTTCCACTTTTTGAACAACTATAGGGACAAATTTGACACCCGAATAAAAGCAAAAGTGTATAAAAAGTAACTGTTATTGCAACTTTATTTCAGTTTTTGAACACAATGCTGCGGTTCTGATGGTTACTTTAAACGAAAGATAATCAATTGTTGAAGGTTGCAAGGCCTTTCAGAGACACCTAATATTTTAGGGGTTTTCAAAATATAAGTTTTCGAGATTAGGCCATTTAGTAGCGTAAATACTTGAAAGTAGTGGTTAAATATCAAGAGTCTGAAATAAAATAGCGCCGCAGGCGCAAAGTTTTAATTATTCAAGGTCATGCGGCTTAAAATGAAGTTCAGGAGTTTACTAGCTCGTTCTAATTCCTCTCTTTGCCTTGCCCTCTATTTTTCTCTAACATATTGAGTTGCCAAGTTGAGGCCTCTAGTATTGCACGTATGCACGGCCCCCTCTGAGAGGCTCTGGACGGCTATATTAAATAATTTCAAAATATAATTTGCTAATTGTTTACTATTGTTTAATGTTTTTTAGTTTTTTTAAGAGTTTAAACACAAACCAGAATCGCATTTGGAGGAAATTCAATTTAATTTTCTTGGATGTGTTTTCGAACTGATTTATGGTTTTTCCGCCGCAATATAATTTTTAAAGACACAAAATTTAATTTTCCATATTCAAATTTTAATTGTTTAGAATATTTCTTTTAATTGTTAGTGTACATTTCTTTGAAAGGTTTAAGTGCACTTTTGCCTGTAAAATTAGAATTTCTTTATTCACGAAGAGGTTATTTTTTATATTTCGAATTTTTAATTATTTTTTCCGTAATCGACGTAAACTAATGTACCGCGTGTAGACAGGAAGTGGCGATGGATTTTTTTATGGGTTGCCTTTTTCTCGCACTCATGGTCCTATATACACACCTATATAGGGCTCTCAAATAATTCTTCTGTTACAAATTAAAAAATCGAGCATTAAGTGCATTATCTTTCTACTCACGAAAGCGCAGCTATTTTTGCGTAACTGAATGAGTCTATAAGTGAACGAGGAATCGAACCTTATATTATTATAGAACAAAGCTATTTTGAGATAACGATCTATCGCTTTCTATGACATAATAATAGTAACCCTGCAAATTGACTTGTTTAATACAAAGGCGCAAAATGATAGGAAC
Organism: Malthinus flaveolus; assembly: GCA_950108345.1. Classification (NCBI taxonomy): domain Eukaryota; kingdom Metazoa; phylum Arthropoda; class Insecta; order Coleoptera; family Cantharidae; genus Malthinus; species Malthinus flaveolus. The sequence goes on from OX467286.1 coordinate 13,957,193, forward strand.
CTCTTTTACTAGAGTTCGAACTAAAATACAAAAGTATCGAAAATAAAAGTAAATTTTAATATTATAATGTAAAATTTTAAATCTTTTCTTCAAAGTGTCTAAAAATTGTTTTGTCCCGTGGACTATTTTTCAAGATTACTTTCGTTGATATCTTTTTTTTTTTCGAACTTCTTACAAAGCTTTAGCAGATTTTACGTATTATGAAGGCGTTAAGCTTTGAGCGATTAATCTTATTTTTGGTTTATTAAAAAAAATGTATTAAGAAAAAATTGTAAAAGTCCATTTCCCAAATGTAATTAATAAAGTATTATACAATTTCGTTTTCGTGTAAACTGAAAAATTATTATAAGATTTCGTATATTTATTATCTTTCGCTGAAAACCGCCGAAAAATGTTATTTAGAGATAAATTAAATGTTTATTTTTAACTTCTACCAAATTCCTCTTTTTTGAATTTAATAAATTAGCTCGTTAATTGAAGGTTAAATTTAATTTATAAAGCAAAGATGTAAATTTGTAATTTTATTTGAAATCGATTTAATAGATAAAATAATTTTTAATTACTGTAATTTCTCAAAAAGTAGTAATTACCTATAAGTTGAGAGAAAAAAAAATACCGACCTAACCTAAAAACTCCCCGATTGCGCAGTCCAGTTTCCCCTTTCCTTCTTCCAAAAAAGTTTCTTTTACATTAGTTCGATATTTATTTGATGTTGTAGTGGTCGAGACATTTCGTGTGGAACGGTCCCCAACAAATACCCACCCTGTATAATACACTCTAGATCTAGAATTTTGAACACGTACTTTTGAAGAAGAGACCTCCGAAAAATCTACACGTAAACGCTTTCAAGTCATTGTGTGACCAAAATAACGACCACTCTACTACCACCATTCTTTATAAACAAAAGATAATTGAATCTCGACTTAATAACGAAAACTTCTTTAAATAAACACCCGCAAAAATTCAAACGAACCTTAAATAAGCAACTTTTAAACAATTTGTTCAACATAAATAAATTTTCATATTTTATTTTTAGAGTAATAAAAGCACTTTGAGGCCGAAATTGTTTGACGAGACCGACCTACGTGTTGAAAAAATTAATTAGCGGACCTAATTGCTCGAAATCATAAAATCAAAAATGAAAACATTAAATTTCATTCACTTCAAGTTAAACCCTTTACAGAATCACGCTGAGATTAATTAAAAATTACACAATTTTTTTCAGTTGAAAGTAGAACCTTTTAACCCTTTGACTAAATTTTTTATATTCTAGAATTTGATTACTTAATTATGTCTCTGGTTGGTTTGCGAATAATTTTTGGGATTTTATTTTATTTCTATTCAAATACTACAGCAACAATAATCGAGTTATCTACTAATGTGACGTATTTCTGAACTCAACTCAATCAGAGACATAACATCTAATATCAAATAAAATATACGAGGAATTACCGTTAGTGAATTTATTTAGAGAATCAATCAGAAGAGTTTCGTATTATTTATTATTCGCCTCTGAGGCTGGCCCCCAGTGGTTGTTTGCATTGCAACCTCTCGGATCTATCAATTTTCTCTACTGATAATTTGGGCAGTTCTCTTTGGAGCATCGTCTACATTCCGAGAATGCTGTGACGACTTCTTGTCATGAAAGCTTCGCACTGTAGCAGAAGATCCTCAACATAGTGAGTCTTCTTCTAGTCCCATCGTATACAGGTGCTTTTTAGGCTGACAATATCCCCAGTCGTAGCTCACCTCTGCTCATTCTGAGTAGAGATCAGGTTCTTTTGTCATAGAGTTTAACTTTAGAATACCTCTGTCAAGGGGATTCTCTCCACTGTTTAATCTGCTACTTTACCAGAAGTGACTTTATTTCTCTGTTTGCCGTTTTATAGAGAATTCCAAAGGCTGGTTCTGATCCATTATTTTGCTGCCCTCTTTAGCCAGACAGTCCACTTTCTCATTCTCTGGTATGTAGGCATGAGCTGTTAGCTCATGGATGTCACATCCATACCAGGTTGACAATATTTCCCCCTCTAGCTTGTTCAGTCTGAAGACGCAGTCTGTTACTAGCCCTGACCTTACCTAAGAGGCGTCCAGCGCTTTAAGGGCTACTTGTATGTTAGATGCTACAAAGATTCTTAAGTTTTGATAACCTTCATCTAGCAGTATTTGCGCATATGTTAAAATGACGTACCTACATTTCGGCTTGAAAGACGGTTGCGTTCTCTCCGAGGCTTAAGCTTACCCCTTGCCTCAATTTGTCGTAGCCGATGATTCCAGCTCCTTCGTCTGTTGGGTTTCTAGAGCCGTCTGTAAAAAGCACAAATCCGTTCATTTTGACTGCCGTTCATTCTCATTTTTCCCTTGTCGGAATGTTAATTCCGTAGGTTTTTTTGATGATATATGCTCTGGTTATTCAGGCAGACACCATACGAAGTATGGGGTATTTTGTCATTTCTCTTAATATTGATGCATGTCGGCATGTCCTTGCACATTCCTTCCTGTGGAGGAGTGAATTTTTAATCTGCAAGTTTCCCTTAATGCTTTGGAGTCCACTGCCAAATATAAGGGTGGGAGGCTCAGCAATATTTCCATTGTAGCTGTAGACATTGTACGTATCGATCCAGTTATTCCTAAGCTTTCGATGTCGCCGAGTTTGTGTTTGCAGGTTTTTGTTTGTGTTTTAGTCCACCACAGAGAACCTGCATAATGTTACTATTGGTATAACCATTAAGGTGTATATCTAGTAAGTCAACTGGGATGCCAGTCCCCAGGATTTTCCGAACGTCCGTCTATAGGTCCATACTTTCCATAGTTTCCATACCATAGTTTCATTTACTAATCTTCCTATATGTGGTATGAAGCTTAGTTTGATATCATGGATAACTCCCAAGTGTTTGACTTCTCCCACTGCTTTCAGAGATATGTCTGTTACCGTGAGTCTTATTAACAAGAAGAGTTAACTATTACACTTAACTTTGATTGGATATTGGAGAGGATGTTTAATGAATAGAAGGTCACCTCTCGGAGAGCAATAGCAAACGCCCAATTAGTTATACCCTGTTTAGTGGTTTGAATCTTGCGTTAAACTGCAGGTACCAAGCATTTCTGCCTGGACATTTATAAGAAGCTCAATCGCCACTTTTTAACTGTATTAGGTGCAAGAATGGCCTAGTTTAGTTTTAAACGTTTTCATTTCAACAATTGCCTAAAATGGTCGTTATTAATAGAAAGTGGAGGCTTTGTGTGGCTTTGAAAGCACGGCTTTGAAAGCGCAATATCGATCTCACACTAACGACAATATAAAATGATAGACCAGCATCTCGAGCAGTCAATATTAATTACTCTAGATAATTGTAAATTAGTGCCGACGATTAGAAATTAGAACGATTTTCAAATTTAATAATTTAATAATAAATCGTGAAAGAGGAGACATCAAATAAAAGATTTTCTTAAAATCCTCTTTAAATCAAAAAAGTTTCTAATAAGAACAATTTATTTGACAAAGGAAAGCAATTTACCGTGGAAAATTTTTATATTACGACGAAACGAATTTTTTAAAAAGTGGTTAAAAGTAATACTGAGACAACAGAGATAAATTTGTCGAACAAAGTTTTTGATGAAATTTGCGGACTCGCAATTGAAAAGTTACGTGTGCAGTGTGCACCCGCACATCGACGAATGTTATTAATTAAAGAAAACTTACGTGCGGGCAAATTGAGTAAGTTTTTCAGTGGATGCGGCAAGAATGTAAGAAAATTTTCATGAGTTGAAGTCCAAACAAGGGAAATGAAATTTTGTTTTCAGCCGAAAAAGAAAATATTTTTCTTGGATCCAAAATCGCTGTTTCTTACACCAAAATTCAAATATTCGTTTTTATTGCCAACTGAAAAAATTTAAAAAAATTGAAAATTACGACCCCCAAACACAAGTTTTCCCATCCATCATACACTTACATCGCATTATTATTGTAGCATGTAGCCGAGTAATCCTTTTGACACTTTTAAAAGACTAAAAGCAATTTCAAATTTACAAAATTTCATTATAAATATAATTTATATGCAACAGAAGTTACGTCTACATTTTATAAATTAAAGTAGCGATAGAGTAGTAAGTGTTGAACGTTGAGCATAACTTTAATTACTCGATTACGTCGTAGAAGTTAATTTGGGTTTACAACTTTTGTGGATTTATATGTAATGCCACTAGCACCACACCACACGCAGTGAGATTTAACTTAATTTTGTTGAACTGAACACTAAACAAGATGAGCTGAAATAATTTGCCTATGGGGGAAAAATGTCCGAAACTTTTTAGTGCTCGCTTTTTTTATGACACTTGGGTAAAGAAAAATGATCAATTTTTCATCTTAATAAATAATAAAATTTGGGAGAGTATTTGTGGCACGCAAGAAAACTTTCATTTCTTCCTCTTTTATTAAAATTTCTTGTTGCGTGGTTACGCTTTACTATTTCTACAAACTAAAATTGTATGATTTGTGCTCTATGGACCTATTTATTAAACTGAGCGTGTAATGAAAATATTTGATTTGGCACACTACCTACGCGCGATTTATAAAATTGGTATATCTTTCTGTTTATAAAGGTGAATGTAAACGACGTGAAAAGTGTTAACGTGCGACATTAAAAAGCTTAAATTAAAACTATCAATCGTAATGAGAAAAAGGGCAACTTTATCAATCAAAAGTTTTATATTGAAAACAGCGAATGTAAGTTGGATACTTGGCAATTTACTAATAGCACTTTGCCACAGCTGTTGCTTACTGGACTTAGCAACTAATATTAATTTAATACATACACAAGGCTGACAAGAAATAAGTAACGCACTCAGAAAAAGCCAAACCGCGATTTAAAAAATATTTTTAGGGTGGCAACTGTTTCGGATAGTAACGTATTTCTGATGATGCCAATCTAAAGGCTTCTGTCGCACGTTGCCAACTGATGGTGGATCCAGATTGGGCAGAATTCCGTAAAAACGGTAGAAAAATTTCGTAGCGGAAAAAAGCGTAGCCAACAAAAGTTAAGAGTTTCCCACCACAAAAATTTTTAAACCGATTTTGTGAGGAATTTCGAATTCCGCACCTTGAGAATAGATTTTTGCTTCTTTCAGATAGAAACTTGCGGCATTTTTACTTGCTCGTGGAGTCTTATAAGGGACCGTTTGAGAACTGCAATGTTCTGGATCTGGATCTGGATTATTTAGGGAGAGGAAGCAAGCTCCATGCACTTAGGCCACTTAATCGGGCTCATTGTACTACCTCCAAGCGGCTTCCCCGTGCCCATCAGATCTCGAGCGAGTAAACACTAGTTCCAGATCCCTTTTGATTTTTAGATCCATCGGTAAAGACAGTTATGTCCGCTACGGTATTCTCAGTTGAATCTATTAGAGTTTAAAAGTCTCTGTTGAATGTAGATTTTGAAGAGATACAGTCTGCATCCAACTCCAGGAGAGGTAGCTTCTTAGAGCACTCCTCAAAGACTTTGGTGTGTCCGTAAATTCCGTATCTGACAGACCATAGTCTCCATCCCCGCAGTCGAAGGGCTGCTTTTGTTGCCATCTCCTCCTCCATAGATCTAGTGGAGGAAGGCATAGCAGCACCTCTATTGCTGCTGAGGGGGTGGTTCTCATGGCTCCTATGTCAAAGAGTGTTCGATACACTATTTCTCTGTTATTTGAAGAACTTCTCTTAGTCTGTCGCATAAAGTGCTCTCAAATTTGCTTGACTGCAGAATTGTGTTGTCGTCTGCATAGCCTATGGCCCTATGGTATAAAAACCATGATCGTTGAGGCGTCTAATAATACTGTCTACGACTATGCTCCAGAGGAGTGGGGAGAGAACTCCTCCCTGGGGACAGTCTTAAAAGCATTTTAAAACCGATTTTAAGGAATTTCGAATTCGCACCTTGAGAATAGATTTTTGCTTCTTTCAGATATTTCAGATAAAAACTTGCGGCATTTTTACTTGCTCTTGGAGTCTTATAAGAAACCGTTTGAGAACTGCAATGTTAAATCAATATAAATTTCATTTTATTGTCATTTCCCGAACATTTTATTTGTAATGTTAAGCGTCAAGTCAAGTTAATTTTCACGAATCTTATTTGTACATTTTGTTGACTGAAAAGTTGAAGTAATTTATTGTTTGATGTCTTAATAACGAATGAGCGATTTCCATTGAAAAGTGTCCTTATTAGTTCGTGAATTTTGTAATTAATAGAAGTCATTAATTAAAACATAACTTACAAGCACAATCTAATCAAAAGCAGTATCCGATATTTCCAAATATTAATTTCGCTTAATTATTCGGTAGCGCACCTACAGGTATTATACAGTGGGTTTTGGAAGTGAAATTCATCAGATGGCTACAAATCACATAAAAATAAGAAGATATGGTTTCTATGAACGTAATATAGCGATAGAATAAGCTATCCACCTGTTTCCAGACCGTTATAGCGATATGGAACCAAAAACTTGTACCATTTCCAGAAAGGATGGAAAGCTACACGGAATCATTCCCTGGGAGCTGGGAGATGTCTCCAACAGTCACTACTACTATGGTCAAATGACAATTATGAGCGTCAGAAGTGATGAATCCTGGACATAAATGGACAAAGGCAATACACCAACAGCAGACACGTGCTTGATCGCCTTTATACTGCCATTCAGCTGAAAAGACCTCGCAAATAGAACCAAATCGTTTTCCACTACGAAAATAATACTCGCCCCGATATCGAAGGCCGTGTGATCGAATCCATCGCTAGCAAGAGATGGGGTTTGCTCCTTCATCCACCCTACTGTCCCAACGAGGCGGCCCCGACGGACTACCACATCAACCGCTCGCTGAAAAATTATCAGGTTGACAAACTCTACGACGATTTAGAGGGCTTGGTTGAGGATGTCAAATTGTGGATTGTCTCAAAATCCCAGAGCTGCGTCATCCGCGGAATCGGCCGCCTTCCAAGCAAACGGCGAGCATCAGTAATTGGCGTTGATGATGACTACGCCCCCGAATGGTAAGAATATTATGTTTTCAGTTTGTTTTTGTTTTTGGTTGTGTTACAACATAATTTTAAAGAAACGGCGGATAATTATGCAGTAACTTAATAATAATAATTTTGCAATCAGAGGTTTAAAACCAGGTCAACGCAGAGCTTAGAAGGATTAAACCGTGTTCGTAAGTTATAAAACTTATAACTATAACTAAATAAAAGGACTGCGGGGCGCTGGTTATTTTAATATTCGGCAAGAAAAATATTTACACTTAAGAAAATTGCGCCTGAAATGTCTACACCATACCTAAAACTTTTAATCAAATTCTATTTGCATTGGAAAAACTTTATTCAAATGTTGGAAAATTAAAAAGTTTTAGTTCTCGCCGGTACTTTCTTGTTATCCTACGAACTCTTAAATTTATTTTAAGATATACTTGTGCTCGTGGAACGTGGAAGACTACAAAAAAAATTCATTTCGTGTAAACGTAAAAATGAGATCAATTTTAAGTCATCGTGAGGATCCGACGAGCTTTCCTCGACAACATTCCATCAAAGTTAATCCGCGAGGCATTTAATGAAAATATTTCAAATTATACGCCGAGATGCCAACCTAAATAGACCTCTCGATTCCTCACACGTTTGTCATAGTTTGTGCAATTTGGGCAATTTTTTTAAATTTAAGTTTACGCAACATACGGAGAATGAACACTTCAAGTTTACGGTAGGTGCGCGAATTAAGTCTTGAGCCTTTTAATTAAACGCAAAATTTTTCTAATTGCGTTTCCAAAGCAATGTTTTCACTTAACAGTCGAGTGCAACATCGTAAAAGAAATGCAGAGAGCAAGCTAAAGCGCACTGTAATTAGCTCGTGGTATAGATATTCGATGTAAAATTCAAAGTTACGGCAATTTGCGTATTCGGCAGAATCAATTAACTCCAAAGAACCTTGTTTAGGTTAAATACATCGAGCAAATAGAGTTTTCAGAAAACGCTCGTGGGTAAAGACGTAAAGAAAACATCGTTAGCACTGCAATTTGGTCTAAAATTGGTAATTATAGCTACTGCTCGTTTACTGCTTCAGTGCATTGCTATTAATGTTGCTGTTTCGTGTTGTCATTCGAGAACTTCTATTCGAATTTAACTGTATAAATATGTATTTATCTAAACCAGAGCAGTTTACGCCGTTGTAACTCGGGGCGTTCAAAAATCTTGTTCAAATAAAAATTTAGGCGCCAATAAATTATTACGGCAATAATAATAGTCCACTTCCAGTCTTTACAAGAGCCTCTACACCATTACTCTGTATTTTTTCGAAGTTCTGTATAAAAATCCCATTTTTACCAATTAGTGTCAAAAAAGCTTTCAAACTATCGAAAAATATTTATTTATAAACCCTTAAGCATCTTCACCATTTTTATAAAAAAGAAAATTTCTTTCACGGCACCACTTGTAAGATAGAAATTCATATTATTTATTTATTGTTTATTAAGTTTTAAAGATAAAATACTTCATCTGAGTATTATTGGAGCAAATCCCAACTTTTTGCTTTATTAAATAAGATTTATCGCTTCCATTTTTACCGGAAATTGGTTAAAGGTTTAAATATTTAACCTCAATTTGAGTTTAGTTGTCACAAAATAGTATTTTAGTAAAAATAATATGCGGGTTCTGACGTAAAAATCTCAATTAGAAATACACGAAGCCAACATTTCTATTTTAGTTCTGATCAAGTGGCCTCTCATCAGTAGGTTGACACTATTATGCTTAATTAGTGCCCCTTTATTACTTCCAACCACTTTAACAGCTTTACCAATAGGCGATCCGTGTCTAATTGTTGCGAATTTCGTGTCACCTTTTTCCAGGTCGTCACGAATGCTCGCCAAATGGACCTAAAGCACCACCACTATTTTTTCCCTTCGTGATTATACAGGGTGTTAACGACAAATTTACGCCGTGCGTTCTAGAGGTGATTCTGAACAGTAAAGTTAATTTGGACCCATTGCTTTCCGTTTTTGCAAATGTCGACTGATGTGCATCAATTAACTCTTTTGATGTAGTGGGGTCAATAGAGCACCCATACGCATTTTAAAGCTAAATGTATATCTTTGAAACTGTTGTTAGTGGAATTTTTTAAAAGTTGACTTTATAGATACAACAATACATTACTTCTTTTACTGAAATCAACATTTTGTAGGACGTATCATTTTTTCAATACCATTAGGGTGATCCCAAATATTAAATTCTCTATACAGGGGATGCCCCGAAAAATTACCGCCAAAATTTTACAGTGAAATTCCAGGATCAAGTCAGAAAATTTGTCCCTCTTGAAATTATATTCTCAAATGCACCCCTAAAATGTTATAGGCTCCCAAATTTGAAGTTAAAATGCGAAAATATTGCTATAGGGACAGTCAAGGAATTAATTATTGGCCATTGTAGGTTGTTTGGCGTCCGCAATTTTTGCAATGACATTTTTACGAATTACAAATCGAATGTTTTACTATAGTTGCAGCACTCTCGACTTTTATGCCATTTTCTGCTCAAACTTACTTACAAAATTATGAGTTTGTTAGAAAGATTGGACATTTTCATTTAAGAATGAAACACAACATCATTCAAATGACTGCTAAGGCTGGCCTGACAGTGCCCTATCCGAGCAACCCAATTTTTTAGCACATTTTCGATTGTTTGGGCTCTAATCACATGAACAGCAACTTCTATTTCGTGTTTCAAGGCATTAATCGTGTCTAAATGGTTAGCGTAACACTTATTCTTAAGTGTTGAGCACAAAAAACTCCAACGAGCCAACGGGGTCAAATCACAGCTCCACAACTCCACTGCATCGTTGGGCCATTTTTCTTCAAAAATGAGCAAGTGGCCGCTGTTAACGTCAATAGAGAACGTTACTGTGCCATGCTAAACGAATTTTTGTTTCCAAAAATTGAAGAGTATGACGTGGATGACATTTGGTTTCAACACGACGGGGCTACTTGCCACACAGCCAACGTAACTATCGATCTTTTGCGCACTGTTTTTGGAAATCGAATATAATCAGCCGAAATGCTGATGTCAATTGACCGCCTAGGAGCTGTAATTTGACCCCGTTGGAATTTTTTGGGTGGGGGGCTTAAGGGTATATGTTAGGCTAACCATCCAGAGACGATTAATGCCTTGAAACACAAAATAGAAGTTGCCATTCATGCGATTGGAGCCCAAACAGTCAAAAATGTACTGAAAAATTGGGTTGCTCGGATGAGGTAGCGTCAAGCCAGTCGTGGCAGTCATTTGAATGATGTTGTGTTTAATCATTAAATGAAAATGTTCAATCTTTTTAACTAACTCATAATTTAGAAATTAATATTCATTCGTTTTTTTATAGCCGCTTCAAATTCCAAACGTTAGATGGCTCACCCTTTATATGAAAATAAGAAAGTCGCCACTTACTAGTGCTCAATAAATTTTTCTGTGGCTGTACGTATCCGAATAAAGTGACTTTTTTACATTTTAACTTCAACTTTGAGTGCTTATTGAGGGGGCATTTGAGGATATAATTTGAAGACGAGCAAATGCCCTAATTTGGTCCTGGAAACTCACTACAGAAATTTGTCAGAGATTTTCCGGGACACGTGTATAATAAACATGCTTTTACCTAGCGCTAGGGTCGATAATGACCCCACTGGTATTACGTGTACATGAAAAATCGCGGAATTATGAGGAAAGTTACTGATATCTATTGTATTGTTGAATGCGGTAAAACCACCCGGCTACATTGAGAAACCAGAAATGCTGGGAAAACAACCTTCGGCAATTCCTGCAGCAATAGCCATCAACTCGTTTGAAAAATAATATTTTTCATAATTTGTATAAATATATTACACAAGTTAGTGCTATGGTGTATGTTCCACTTAGTTTCAGTCGTCATCTGAAACAATGCATGGCAAATATTTCCACAATTTTGAATTTCATGCCGACTCGATCCCCTAAACTTTTTAATTAAAGTTCATTCATCCTTATATCCTTATAAAAAAGTTACAGTTTTACAAATTATGCACATAATTCCCTTTTATTTATTTTAATGACGTTTCTATACAACGTAAAACAAACGTTGTAGTAAAGTTAATACTTAATGTCTATTGGAGTAACATAAATTTATCAATCATTACCTACGCATTAAGGGTTGTAAGTTGTATTTTGGTTTCGAGCAATTAACTGCTATCTTATAATTATTTTAGACTTTGATTACGTTACTTTAACTATCAGTTTGTAACGAAAAATAAATTTTCGTGTAAAACATTCATTTCGGGTTGTTTTTCAATTGTTGATATTTGCATAATATGAATCACATGATTAGATAGGGAATATTTATTTGGCGATCAATATTATCAAAAATTTAACAGTTTTTCACTAAATTGCATCATATGGGCTTGATAAATACAACACAAATTTACTTACCGAGTAAATTACTACGTTAATCCAAGATTAAATTATTAACACCAACAGCAGCAAAAGTCAAGTTTGTTACAAACACTCAAAATGTTTTAAATCGCGGTTTAACTTTTTTTTATAAAAAAAGGTGAGTTGGCTTTGAATAAATGTTTACTTTTGTATACGTTACTTCTAGATGCGTATTAGTATAGAAAGCTGTTTTGTATACAAATTAATTTTCTTTCCTCTATCAATACATAAATTTGAGATATTCCATAAATTTATTATTTATGTATTTACAGTTTAGATATTTTTGAAATTTGGCCAAGTTCGACATTTCGTATTAAAAATTTTTTTTGACGTACGCGTAAGCAAATTACATTATAATTATTAAACTACGACATTGAAGTATTTATTTATAATATGTTAGCCTCGAATTTTGAAAATAATTTCCACCTCAATTCAAAAATACGCATAAGTCCAAACTAAATTTTAGCGATGAGACTTCTCATTACGCAAAAATTAGAAGAAAAAAAATCCTTTTAATCGAAAAATATTCACAAACTATTTTAGTTTAAGTCAACAAGTTCGAATCGTTCATTAACAACCAATTAAAACAAAATATCGCGACGCGTTTAACCAATCATATCAAAACTGATCTAATGTGATAGGAATAATAGCGTACTATACAAATCAGTCTTTTGAGCGTCCCGATGCTGTTTCGAAAAACGAAAGCGCGTCTTCACGAACGCAATCGACGAATCTCGAGCGCAGATCGACCCCGACAGCTGCGTCCGGGAGTCAGCTACCCCTAAAGCTCTTTACTACCCACGACCACCCCCAACGTTCATTCCCTTTTACCGCATCCTCGCTATATACCTCCGGCCACTCCGGAAACACATGATGTGTCACCTGGCTTCGTGTTCATAATAGCGTTACTTATTTCTTACACATAAGGGATGTTTAACGCACATTACGATACAACCATCGCTTACAACTTACCAAGACTATCTTGTTGTGCATCTCTCATTAAAGTTTTGTGCAAAATTTGCTTTTAGATTTTAAGCTTTAACGTTTAAAAGCTTCTATTATCGTTTATTATTACTTATTACTATAGTCTCAGGTATAAAAGGACGACTTAAAACATTGTTCCAAGTTTCACAACAGTTTTATCGTTCGATTTTTTTTTAAATATAATTTTTTAAATGCAGATATTAATTAAGTAGGCCATTAATTATAAATGTAAATACTTTAATTATACAATAAAATTTGAATATTCCCAAAACTTTCGTTTAATATACATAGGCGAGATATTAATCACTAGAAATTGAAGTTTATTATACCCAGATGGGAAGTCAAAAACGTGCCAAGCATTACAATTTTATTGTATTTAATTATATCGCATCACGACTGACTGACTAACAGAGAGATTCAAGGGATAAAGCATTTCGTAGGGTTATTACAACGCGGAAGACTTTAAATCAACACATTCAGGGTACAGGGTGGGGACTATGTGGAGTAGACCTAGTTCCATTCATTCGAGACAAATAATGGTTCTCACATCCAACCCGATTGGCAATAAAATCAAGTGTCTCCCCAATAGTGTCTTCTTCTTCACTGGAAAAATCCTTGGAATGGCCAGCTGGTTTAGTTTGTCTTCCAAGAGCTTTCGAGCAATCGTTGTTCTTGGAATTAAAAACGATTGCGCCGCCATTCCGGCCTTCAATTCATTTTCAAAATATTCTTGAGTAAAATTTTGATACGGTCTAGAACCATAGTTTTTTAGCATTTCATATAAAGAACTATCTAGAACAACGCCAAAAAAACTCAAGCTGTTCAAATAACCAAAATTAAACAATGTCAGAGAGTGACCAAGTTACCTTGGGGTGTTCAAGTAGCACACGAGTACAGGTATCTCCTCGAACAGAATTAGTCAATTTAATTCCAAGATCGTCTCCTTTCGTAACTTATTTAGCCCACAATTTTCTAGCACCTCCATTTAAAGGGCTGAAACTTTAATCGGCGCTTTATTTTTGAAAGTCGTTTAAGGGCTCTTACAACTGGAACTATTGTTCTTACTAGGTTTGATAAAGCCTGGTTAATTGTCGGCCCTCCTGTAAAATATACTTCTCTTTGAGGAAATATGATCTCAAAATTTGTTTTAATGGAGTTCCTTTGCAAATGTCCATGAAATATTTGCATGTCACGAAGGAGCACATTAAATCGTCAGGTGACAGAAGTCGAAAAATGTATACCAACATTTCGACTGGAAGCACGAAAAGTTGAGGTAACGAAAAGTCGGTAAAGCGGAACATGTTGATAAGAGCAGAGATTTCTCTCGAGCGACTAAAGTGGTTAGGGATCGAGTATTTATAATATTCTCAACGATAACGGTAGTTTGCGATAAGAGACAACGGAAAGAAATCATGAAATTCTGTTCGAAAATTTTAAGACTTTGAGTTTTGCGTATAGGTTCTTACTAAAGAACTAAACTAAAGAACTAAAGATAGCAATGATAGAACGTCAATTAACATTTGCAGCCAATCAAAGTCTTAATTAAAATTCTTCAAGTCAAAGTATCTTCTCGTAGAGAATTAGTCCATTCATTTCTAGGTTGGCCGCCTTTCGTTTTTTCCTTATAAAGATTCTTCTAGCACCTCACAGTATAAGGTTGAGATCTAGACCGCCGCTTCACTTTAGAAGTTTTATTTGGCATTTCTCCAACTGGCTTAGGTCGCTTCAAAGCTGGAAGCTTTGATTTATTGTCAACCCTTTGTTAAAGTCGACTCCTCCTTGAGGAAAAACTTTCTTGTGCTCCTTGAGTTTGTTGCTGATAGTGTTCCTGAGAACGGGATCTCCCTTGCAAATGCTCATGAAATATTTGCACGAGACGAAGGCGCACATTAAATCGTCAGGTGTGAGAAGCCGAAAAATGGCAACCAGCATTTCGACTGGAAGCACGAAAAGTTGAGGTAACGAAAAGTCGGTAAAGCGGAGCATGTTGATAAGAGCAGAGATTTCTCTCGAGTGACTAAAGTGGTTAGGGATGGAGTATTTATAATATTCTCAACGATAACGGTAGTTTGCGATAAGAGATAACGGAAAGAAATCATGAAATTATGTTCGAAAATTTTAAGACTTTGAGTTTTGCGTATAGGTTCTTACTAAAGATAGCAATGATAGAACGTCAATTAACATTTGCAGCCAATCAAAGTCTTAATTAAAATTCTTCAAGTCAAAGTATCTTCTCGTAGAGAATTAGTCCATTCATTTCTAGGTTGGCCGCCTTTCGTTTTTTCCTTATAAAGATTCTTCTAGCACCTCACAGTATAAGGTTGAGATCTAGACCGCCGCTTCACTTTAGAAGTTTTATTTGGCATTTCTCCAACTGGCTTAGGTCGCTTCAAAGCTGGAAGCTTTGAGTAAGAACTTTGATTTATTGTCAACCCTTTGTTAAAGTCGACTCCTCCTTGAGGAAAAACTTTCTTGTGCTTCTTGAGTTTGTTGCTGATAGTGTTCCTGAGAACGGAATCTCCCTTGCAAATGCTCATGAAATATTTGCACGAGACGAAGGCGCACATTAAATCGTCAGGTGTGAGAAGCCGAAAAATGGCAACCAGCATTTCGACTGGAAGCACGAAAAGTTGAGGTAACGAAAAGTCGGTAAAGCGGAACATGTTGATAAGAGCAGGGATTTCTCTCGAGTGACTAAAGTGGTTAGGGATGGAGTATTTATATTCTCAACGATAACGGTAGTTTGCGATAAGAGATAACGGAAAGAAGTCATGAGATTAGGTTCGAAAATTCTAAGAATTTGGGTTTTGCGTATAGGTTCTTACTAAAGATATCAATGATAGAACGTCAATTAACATTTGCAGCCAATCAAAGTCGTAATTAAAATTCTTCAAGTCAAAGTATCTTCTCGTAGAGAATTAGTCCATTTATTTCTAGGTTGGCCGCCTTTCGTTTTTTCCTTGCAAAGATTCTTCTAGCACCTCACAGTGTAGGGTTGAGATCTAGACCGCCGCTTCACTTTAGAAGTCTTATTTGGCATTTCTACAACTGGCTTAGATCGCTTCAAAGCTGGTAGCTTTGAGTAAGAACTTTGATTTATTGTCAACCCTTTGTTAAAGTCGACTCCTCCTTGAGGAAAAACTTTCTTGTGCTCCTTGAGTTTGTTGCTGATAGTGTTCCTGAGAACGGGATCTCCCTTGCAAATGCTCATGAAATATTTGCACGAGACGAAGGCGCACATTAAATCGTCAGGTGTGAGAAGCCGAAAAATGGCAACCAGCATTTCGACTGGAAGCACGAAAAGTTGAGGTAACGAAAAGTCGGTAAAGCGGAACATGTTGATAAGAGCAGAGATTTCACTCGAGTGACTAAAGTGGTTAGGGATGGAGTATTTATATTCTCAACGATAACGGTAGTTTGGAATTTGCGATAAGACGAAAAAAATGCTTGAAGAGTCCCAAAGACTCAAATTAAGTTATTATACTTGGAATTAATATTTTCAGTTTTTATTTCAATGCCCAACTTGGGCATGAGTCATGAGTGCTGTTATACGTTTTAAAGCGCGTGCGATATTTTACGGCAATTTTGATTAAGAGCTGACGACCCTTTAGTCATGGAGACATGTACCCAAGATAAAGTACATCACAAGACACGCATTTAATGATATTTGAAAGGAAACTCTGGACCCAAACTTTCACTCAGGACACGAGCTGGCCCCTAGACAAGTAAAGTGTCCGTGACTAGCAATAAAAGACCCGTCAGTCTATAAATTCAAGGCATCCTAGAAAAAATATCTAACACTTAGCATAATTTTCGTACGTCAAAATTATAATGCTCTCAGCATAATTTCGAATCCCATTTTTTTATATTATTCGAAGAATAAAATAAGATGCGATTTCCATACGTAATAAATCTTAATACTAAAAGAGCCTACGAGCCTTCGCACGAAGCTCTTGACTTACTACTCGAAGTAAAGCGAAAAATATTTCCAGAACGACTCGAATTTGGAGACGATCAATGTCCTTCTTTAGTTACACTGTGCGTAAGGAGCATATCGTATCATTTTAAAGAAAAACAGATATTAGACGAATTGCCCGGTCCAGAAAGAGATCATTTATTGGAAACGTTACTTACAGATTTGCCTTTAGAACTTGTGATACCATTAATAAACGTAAGTTTAATAATTATTGCAGGGTTGGCTTTCAAATTAATTAAACTAACCCTAACTTCTAAGTATGATTTAATTAATTATTATTTGAAGGTTGCTACTTACTAATTAGTAATTATTATCGCCGCTCGAATTGTAAGACCAGCGCAGACGTTTATATACGCAATATTTTCTCTTTCCGTATATACTTACCCGGTGTTAATCTTGCATTCTCCTTCGTATGTACTCGAGTCCATCAATAACCCCGATAGCTGAAGTGTTTTTGAGCCAAGACGTTTTTTCTTATTACAATAAAAGTTCCAATGACTTATAATGACTGAGGCTAAGCTGGGCGAGCTTCTTATTGGCTCCATCGGAGCATTCTAAAAACACTTTTTAAAACAGAATAATCGATCTAATTGGAAAAACGGCGTTCGAGATTTAGGAGAGGTTAAAAATAGAAAATAAAAACCATTAAAAAATAGATCTTGCGGAAGTTTATTGCCTTTTGTAAAAAAATATTTATTCAATCTTTTGCGCCCCACTTTCGAAACAATTAAATTAGATATTTATTTTTCAATCATCTCATCGGTTAATGATGTATTCATATTCAGTCTACTAGTCTATCGTAGCTCGTAAACAATTTTGAATAAAAACTAACTTTAAATCTGTCAATATTGATGGGGCATTCATCGTTCATTAATCTTTTTTGTTTCACTACCAGATTAGACGCGTTACAAAAAGTAATTAATCAAATCAACGCTTTTTCATAAATTTTATTTTCAGATCAATAAATTTTTTAGGACGAATGTTATTGGAAGAGACGATACGACGAACGGTATGGCGTGGTGATGGAACATTTATATCCAAATTGGACGTGGAAATGTATTTTTATCGAACGCTACATGCGAGACGTTGTTGAACAAGCAGAGCCCCAATATGGTGACGAATACAACCTGGGCGAAATAACGAAGTTGTGTTGTCCTTACATACGGTTCCTTAAAGTAACACAACTACAAGCGTGGAAACCGCCGCTTACAATGTCACCGGAGGAAATTCCACTAATTTACCCAAACGAACACATTAATTTCGAGCCCATTTTGAAAGATTTAACCGAACTGACCGAATTGGATATAATATACGGAATGAAAAATGTTTCCGAATCGTTCAATTGGAACATGTTTAAAATTTCAGTACTCGACTGTAAACATTTAGGAATTGCCATTTTAACTTTGAAGAATATAACAACTTTAAAGCTCCATCGTTGTAAAATTGGAGACGATCATTGTCAAGCTCTAATGCAATCCTTAACCAACAATACGACTTTAATAGAATTAGACATGTCCCATTGTCAAATAAAAGACAGAGGCGCATTGTGTATCGCTCAAGTTATGACTCGACATCCGACTTTGGAAATTTTGAAATTGTGCAACAACTTAATTCAAAAAGTAGGCGCAGAAGGAATCGGTTACGCACTTTTGCAAGAGACTTGCTGTCCTCTCGTGCACCTAAATTTAAGACTTAACCCTCTACAACACGACGGCGTTATGGGAATTTTGCGTTCCGTGGTAAGAGGAAATAAACCCAGAGAGTTAATTTTATCAGCATGCGTCTTTGAGGAGGAAACCCCACTTCGAGTAAGTCAAATGCTCAAACTTAATTCGTCGATCGAATTTCTCGATTTAAGCAATAATTGGTTTGGTAAAGAAGGTGGTGAGGTGAGCAATTGTCCTTTTTTTTTAAATTACTATATATTTACAATTCTTTATTTTAAAGCTACTCGTACAAGCCCTAACGGAGAATTTTTCAGTAAAACTGCTTGATATTCGCGAAACGGATATACCTGCACCTCTCCGTTTAGAAATTAAGAAATTATTGCGTAGAAATGCAGGTGAAGAAGAAGTAGTTGAAACAGAGGAGCTAGAAGAAGAGAGTCAAGCTTTTGAAGAAGGGGAAGAAGAAGAAGAAGAGTGGGAGGGAGAAGAGGAAGATGAGGAAGAGGAGGAAGAAGAAGTAGAGTAACGAGTGGTTGTTTGAAGATAAAATGAAATTATAGGAAGACGTTTCGAAATAAACCTAAACAAATTTTGTTTTTTTTTTTTAAATTTAATAGAATGCAAAGTTTTGATATAATGCTGCTCAGTTTGAACCAAACTTGTAAACTAACAACAAAGTTTAAAACTGATAAAAGAATTAACTAAATAAAATTAAGTACGTTGTATAGAAAGGCACATTGGTTTCTATTTAAGCGAAGATTTTGCAAAATCCCAGTATTTCTTTTATTTACAGATATCCGTACAATCTTTTGTCTTCTAATGAGTTTGTTCTTTTGTCTCGAGATTTGTTCATAAGTTGCTTTCTATTGTTAAGTTGATTGCGCTATTTTTGATCTGGAAATTGTATACTTTGAAGTAAAACTATAGAACCGGATTTCGGTCGTATTAATTTAGCATTATACTACAAGTTTTATTGGCTAGAATAAAAACAATACCAACCGTCTTCGCTCTGAAAAAACATACTTCACGTAATCGATTAACTTTGTACAATTTAAAACGAAGCTGTAGTCCAGTTAGCCCTTCTTTTTAATGCGGCTTACAATTTCAGCTATTTACCTTTTAATCCACGTTAATGGAACTTGCTAAGAAGAATTACCAGAAAAAGGCCGGTGTACTCGTTTAATGGGGAAACGTTATATCAACTTCTTGTACTAGTCCTCTGAAGCTCTGCCGTTCATTTGGTAAAGGTACGAGACATTACAAGTAGAAGAATAAAATTGCGTTGTAAATTAGTAGCAAATATATATTTTAAATTTTTTAATACAAACAATTTGTTAATAATTATTTTAAAATATTATCTTACATGCAATATCAAAAGCCACATCACATTCGATAAACTATTACATAATCTCACTAAACAATATTATGTACATATTAAGTCACTCCAAATTGTAATTCAAACTAATTAAAAAATTGCAGGTATTGCACAATTTCAAAAATTCACTTCAGTGCGTAAATTACAAACAAATAATGCGACGTTAATGAAACTCGTTAAACAAGACTCGATAATCAAACAACTTTTTTTAATATAAATTTGTTTATGGGATTATTTAGATGATTAACTATTTGTATAAATATAAAAAGAGACATAATCAGATATATGCTATTTTTAGTAAAAAAAACGCATTTTAACGTACGACAATTAAAAAATACATGTTGTATTAACTTAAAAGTAGCAATTTGAAAAGTACGGCACCTGATGGTATATTTATAAAAGATCACAGTTTTACTGTAAGGAGTGCAGAAGATGATAATACAGAAGAGATCAGCTGAATAGATGAGAGATGCATAAAGTAGCACCAGTAAAAAAAATTACGAATTGAATAAGTGTGAGTATGAAAGTTACATTTTTTAAGCGCTACTCTAACTAATATAGGTATAGTATTTTCAACTCCTGCACTAGTAAAAAGACAACACAAATTTACTGTTAAATCGTTACTATTATAATATAGTGAGCAATTAATAATTATATTTATATACTGAACTATAGTAAAATGAGGATTTTGCGGTTTGGCAGTTTAATAAAAACCAAATATTTTCAAATCAGCCTTTGTAATAATTGTCATAAGTTAAGTTTGAAAAACTGATTGCAATTGCAACGATTATCTAATTCTCACTCTTATTTTAATAAAAATTTTCACTCTTCCCCACATTTTCATAATTATAAAAATTACTTTAAAACTTAATATACATAAAATCAAATAAACTCAATCTATTCTAAGATACCTACGGACACGTCACAAAAATATTATCGAGCTAAAATTCTAGATATAAAAATATATTTAACTATTAATATGTAAAAAGCTTTTTATAAAAAGCGTTAAATACTTAAATCACAAATAGCTTTGTGAATTTTTATCAGTCACAATAAATGAGCAAAATAATTACGTCATTTCAACATCTCCATTATATAAAGATGACCATTTCGATCGATAGTAAAAAAGGAAGTGAAATCCGGAGATGCTGAAATATAAGAAGAGGATATACCACGTACCCTTAACGAAGCCAAGAGATGTGGTTTGTCCGCGGACCCTTCTTTATCGTTCCAAAGACCCAAGTTAAAATTTACTAATTCTTGATTAGTATCGATGGTTAAACTTCTCTTCTTTGCGGTATTGGATCTCCTTCTCCTAAAAATGTAGCGTTAGTACAGTCAAATTAGTCACTGAGTAATTTTTAAAGCACATGAGCAGTCAGCTATTATTTAGTAAAAACAATTCAAGTTAGCAAAGTAATCGAGTAAAAGTTTGAGTGTAAACGAGTGTAACTTACTTTTGGTGTGCTTGGTCGGGTAACTTTGTTAGATCCCACCAGCCAATTTGATCTCCAACACTAATAAGTATCAGTGCTGGTGTTGGAGAAAACAGCAAATAAGACACTTGAGATTTGTGCAAATGTAAGGTGCCCAAAACTGCCTTTGATTCGACACTCCAAATCTAAAATTTACTAATGTACCTCAAGAAAAAAAAGGCAACATTATAATTCTCTTACCACAATATTACCATTGTCTTGTCCCAAAGCTAAAATTCTTGAATTATGCGAAAAGCGACAGCACATTAATGGACTATCGAGCGCTTTTCCTTGACTACGCGTCATAATAATCTTCGAGTCGGACACATATAACGAATAAATTTCAAAACTATTATCCAACATCGTAACTGCTAAGAGTGTTTGGTCTTTACTCATAGTAGCCATCGTTACAACACCGCATAAGGCATCAGACAGTATTTTATCGCCATGCAAAATTTCACAAGTCCCATCTTCTAGATTCCACGCCTTAATAGTTCGATTTTCCGACACAGATAGAAGTCTTTCGGCAGCTTTTATATAAAAACATTGTACAATCGGAATTATGGGAACTTGCTTCAGCGTTAAATTTGACGGTTGTGGTTGTATTAAACAAAGCGCTCCATTTTTCTTATATACAGTGACCCAACCGTTTCGTGCAGTTGCCACCAACATGACTTCCGAAGCTGTCTCACTTTTGTTAATCAACAAATTTTCATCGTTGCGAGTTATGTTAAAATATTTAATCAGCATAACTGAGTCGTGTAATATCATGAGCTTCTTATACTGGCGATTTTTATAATCGAACTCGTTAACTTCCCCATTTTCTAATCCGATGGCTATTCTATTACCACACAATGAAAATCTAACTGCTTTTATTGGACTAGACATTTTATCGGATTCGATTAATAAGTTATGACCGCTCATAACTTGCAGTTTATTATTTGCATTTACTACGGCGATACGTGGAACACTAACAGATGAGCTCCAATAACAATCAAAAATAGGTAATAATTTGGCAGTGTCTAAAGTTTTTGGAGTCGGTTGAATCTGCCACTGTTTCACAGTTTTATCATCCGAACCAGACAACAATATGTGGACGGCATTCTTAGTATCGTCGTAAAACGTATCCAAACAGACGACGAGCCTGAAAGCACCAAAAATTTATTTAAAAATTATTTTACAAACTCAACTCACCCTTTATTATTTAGAATATCTTGTACAATTTTCCGTGTACTAATTTTCCATATGCGAATATAATAATCCGTCGAGCCAGCAATCAAATACGATCCATCTTCAGTAACGGCTCCACACAAGAATTGAGTTTGCTTCCTATTGTCCAATTCTGTGACCGTTGGATTTACTATCTTCGATCCAACTTCGTTCCAAGTCCAAACTGTTATTGTACTATCATTAATAGCAATCAGGGTTTCAGTTTCAGTTTCTAAATCAGGTACAATGAGTAAAGATTTAATGTCGACCTTATTGCAAAATTCACAAAGAAAACTCCCGTCTTCAGCGCTATGAAGGTAAATTTTGGTACCACAGCCAAATAAAACCAAACTGTCGTCTAAAGAAAAAGTTACGCAATTTACGGGTCGACCTTGCCCGTCAATTTTCAACATAATTTCAGGCTCATTTTTGATGTTCCATATCAATACACGACCACTAGAACAACCGGTGACTATTAAATTTTCCGAATCGTTTGAATATGCCGCCGATATCAATTTATCCACTTCGCCATTCGTGTTATAAAGTTGGCAAGTTTTGCTATGATCCACACGCCCCCCATTACCGTAAAAATTTTTCCAGTTTGGTTGTTTAACTCTAGGAGATGGTATGGCTTTACCAAAACCTACAAAAGTTTTATTTCAAGTTGGTATTTTGATTAAAAAATTATTCGTTTACCGTTTTCATCGAAAATATCTCCGTTGCTGTTTTTTACCACAATTTCGCCCAATTCCCAAATTTTAACACAACCGTCTTCGGAAACTGATAAAAAACCATCTCTATCGGGATTTAATTGAAGTTGAACAATTCTACCTGAGTGTCCAGCAAAAATGTGAAGTTTTTGATTATACGCTTGTTCCCATAACTGAATAAATTTTAATTTCAATTTTGTACAAATGAACTTTTTTGACTTACCGAAATGTCGCCATTTTCCATACCAACAAGTATTTGATTAACGTCTGCAGTGAAGCAAGCGGCAGATACATCATGTTGAAGATCTAAAGTATGTGTGAAATAGTGACTTTCTGGGGGGGCTCTAAAAATAAAGGTCAACGTTACATTTTGTTGCTTGCAGGACTGTGTACTGGACCAATGTATACGACACGGACACCTGTGCTGATGCCTGGTCGCCCATCAACTCTACTGAAGATTACCAAACCAAAATATATTCCCAAGCATTGTGTTTGATATAAATTCAAAAATTAACAAACAAGGCACTAAATAAAACGTCACTTACTGTATTTGGAAGTAGAGATGCTTTTGATCATTCCTCGCTAGATCTAAAGCAGATTTAAAAATGAAGCTATCTTTATTTCTCGTCAACCCACACTGAATAACATTAGTATCTTGATACTTGTACAAATCGTGTCCTTTAGCTTTAACAAACTTAATATACTCGTCCAATTTATTACAGAGCGTTTCATCCTAAATCAGAAGAATTAGAAAATAAAATTGCTGCCACCGAAAACTTACATTTTGAGTTATGTACTCTCTGTACAAATGAAAATCTTTCAACAAATCAGCAGTTCCGATAGCTTTAATTTTAGCACCAATAAATTCAAGATCAAAATAAATCATTGTAAATTCGTTGTACATACGAGCTGCTTTCAAATGATAACCAATATATTGGAAAATATAATTATCATTTGGTAAATTGCACAAATTTCCATTAGTAATTAGCTTATATGCCGAAATTAGCTTGCTGTGTTGTTCGACTAATTCAGTGGACGTCATTCGTCGTTTTAAGAAAGCTAAAAACAAGTCGTGAATGCCGTAAACATAAGTCTTAAGTTCTTGATTGTAGTAAGATACAATAAGCGACTTGTTTTGTAATTCGGTCATTATATCTAGGACGGCAACTTTATCATCAATTTTCCAAATTGTCTGCATGACTTGAGGAGTTATGTTAATGTCATTTACAAACACAGCAAAGTATTCATATAATTCCCTAAGATTTGGCGTTAGTCGTTCGATAGAAAGGCTTATTGCATCAAATAATTGCACTTTGAAGCTGGAAAGTTAAATATTAATCACAGAACGATGCGAATAATGAGTTAATAGTTACTCGTAATCTTTTTTTGTTAATTTATTTATGTAGTATTTCCATAATTCGGAGCTATTTAGCAATTGTTCTTTGTAAGGTTCCAAGAGGGAGCCAATTAGATCAATTAGGATGGGTTCGCCTTTACACAGACTGTGAATTCTCGAAGCGGCAGGGGGTAAATTATTCAGTTGTGTACTTAGACACTTTGCAAACAAAAGCAACGTTTCTTCTTCAGTAAAACCACTCTTGATCTACAAATTTACTAATATTGAACAGAGTTTGTAATTAATCAAACAGTTACCTGTATATACTCAGTATTATTGCCAACGACAATATCCTTAACCTGGGTCGTGATGAGAGTTTTACATCCTACGTCGAAGGCTTGGGTGGCTTCTCTTAGTGAAACGTTATCTAATACCAAAAGAGCTTCCCTGTACGATCCGACGCAAAACATATTCTTCAGTAAATCTTTCAACATTTGAATTTCGGTTAAGTAGTCTCCTTCCTGAAGGATCGACTTAGGCCTCATCTTCTTGCCAGACTCTCTCGAATCGTTAACCATTCTCTGAAGTAACCTTAAAAAATTTAGGTTCAATTTAAAACAATTTAAACGCCATTCAAACTCACAAATTCATATGAAACGGTAATTGATCGACTTCCTTAACGTCTCCCAAATTAATCCAAAATACTCTGTTATGAAAGTGATTTTGTAAAAGTATGGGATCTTTTACGGCGGCAGATGCTAAACAAGACTTTCCAATACCCGTCATTCCGTGTAATACGATCCTTTGACATGGTAGTAGTTTTTCCAGTTGGTCTTGTAATTGGCGTAACTAAGAAGACAAACATACAATTTAAATAAGGAACAAAGACGACAAGTGAGTTGGTAGAATTTTAGTCTTGCGCTTACCATTTTTATATAATCCTAAGCATGTAAAATAAATATTTAGTTTAAAAGTTAGTCGCTTTTCAAACAGTACAAAAATATTTATCTGTACTCTGTACATGACTGACAATGAGATGTAAATATTTGTAAGAGTAAGAGCAGCAATGAATTATCAACACACAATTTAGAGACTAGGTTAAGATCAGACTGCATTCATTGCAACACCTGGCAGATACTTACTAGGATTCAGTTAAAGACAACAATTTCCACCACCGCAATCAAGCTAAGTTTCCTTAATGCACAATACATACCGGTGCTACCCTATCCACGTAATGCCGGGGTCGTCTCGGCACATCACCCAACACGAGTGTATCTTTAAGAACTTCTTGTTCAATCTTATCAAAACTTTCATCATTAACATTTTGTAGAGGCTTAGCTAACCAACTATAATCTTTTTCGAGCGCAATAACTAAATCGTTGTAAGCTTGGTTGCCTTTCTTGCTTAAAATTCGCAACAAAAGTGAAGCTTTATTCTTTGCAGTAACCTAAAAATAAAGACACCGTTACATAACCTATAAAATAATTTAAAAAACACAATCTACTTCGCTGTTAATTAGTTCTATTTCGTCGATCGTAAGATCTTGCAACGAATAAAGCTTATCTACGATGTGGTCTGGATTTAAATCGGCTATAATATTATTCCATTGTTTCTGAAGATTATATTTTTTGGCATCGTCCATTATAAAAACTAAAAATAAACTCAAAATTACCTAAACTTAATAAAAATTGTAAAAACTAACCTTATTTTCATTGTTGTCTATAAATCTTTGATTGTCGTTACTCAATTTAAATTAACGCATAAATTAAACTAAAATCGGTTATAAAATACACTTTTGGCTAAACATGAGCCGAATTTTAAGCAAAACAACCAACACACACGACAAGGAGATCAAAACGATACAATGGAGCAGGTGTTGGGTTTGTATGTTGGAGAAGAGATAAAGGGATGATGCAGGTCTGTGCTTGTTTGTTTTCTTGCAAGGTGAACTAATCAGTGGCGTAACAAACGTCCAAGTATTACTTTTATTTAAATTAAACGTTGCTTTTTTACTTCACTAGTTATTTTTAATGCGAATTCAATTAATAAAAGCGCCATTTCAATAATAAATTTTACGTAACAAAGGGATAATTTTTTTGTGTAGTAAGTAAAACAAAAGACCGCTTGCAGTTATGCGTCATACCTACGTGCATGTACAGCATAACAAATGGTAGAGTTGGGGGTACACAATCGAAACGGTTTTGTATTGGTTGAAATGTTAGGCGCGAAAAGATAAGGGATATCATATCAAATTAATATCCTACGTAGTACCATGTAGTACCCCACCTATGCATAGTAAATTAGCTAAATAGTATATGACGTATTTATTCCTTGAAGTTTGGTAAAAATGATAAGAAATAAAATTATTATTTGTCTTAAAAGTACGACATTACGATTTTCTCGAGGATTTTCTATACTTTTGGTTTTTTGCTCTGGCGAAGACGAAAGATGGACAAGGGAATTAAAACCAGTGAGATTATTTGCATCTTGCAGTAGGCAGTAGGTACTTAAATTCGTGAAATAAAGAAAATAATTGCAAATTCGATGAAAATTCCTCCACATCTTTGGGAAATATTAACTTTTGAAGAAACATAATATGTTAATATGAGCAATGAGTACCGCGCAGGGACGAGACCACGGAGGCGTTTGGGGATAGCGTTTTTGCTAAAATACTAAAAAATAATATTTTTCTCTCTTTGTCATCCCCCTCGCAAAACTCTCGTGGACACTGGACCCTGATGTGGATATTTTTGATTTTTGAGTGTGCAAATTTTCTTTCACTTTGCAATTTTTCCATCACTTTAAAACCCAATTTTATAGTAGATATTAAGATAGTAGAACTGAGATGATGGCGGTCTAATGTATATTTTGTCTATCGCAATGTTTTGTTCCAGCCGATAAGCTTCTCTTGAGAACATAATATGAGTCATGAATCTTCACAAGTTAGAAAAGTAGCAGATGTTTCGACGTTTCTTTTTCTTCGCATCATTGCCTCCCTTGTGTTTTTATTAAAATGTTACTTTACGAAACTTAGGTAGATGTCAATGTCCCTTTTTCAATTTATGGAACACTATACGCAAGTGTTCCAACTCCAACTGTGTTATTGTAGTAAGTCAAAGATTCTTTGTCCATTTACTTTACGCTTTTACCATTTTCTGTACTACGGCACTATGGGTATTGTATTACGGTAGGTATTACAAAATTGTGTATTCGTAAATTGCTAACTATGCCTAATTGTATATGTATAGCTGGTCAGAAGATTTATAAATTTCAAATCCAAGATTTTTGTAGCTTTCAAAAGAATTATTCACAAAGCCTTTATAAATTAGTTCTGTTATTGCTTTAAAATCGGAGAACTTTCTATAAGCAATAGAGTACAAAAAGTTGAACAAAATTTGGAAAAATCAAGGTGGATACGACGATAGACTAAAATTTGTTTAGTATACGCTGTTTACTGAACAGAGACAGTCAAGCCACGCCCCCAAAAATTGATGATTGTGTAGACCAATGAGCGCAACAACCAGCTTCACACGATACAATAGTTATTTACGTCATTAGTCCGGGAAGTGACATATTAAAGCACGAGTTGAAGTTTACGGACGAAGCGAAGCGGAGAAATGTCGAATTAAACATCCGCTGTAGGTATTTCATTTCAAATCCCATCATCCAGTTTATATTCGTTACTTAGCAACAAGTAACTACTGTATAACTTCACGCTTGACATACATTAATATAGGTGTTTGTGTAATGCAGTAACACCCTTGCATTTCACCCAGAGGTTCTTGGGTTCGAGCCCCCCTGCCGGCAAGCTTTTTTCAAACAAAAATTTTAAAAATAAAATCCTTTACGAAAATTTCTCCAAACAGTCCGGGAAGTGTTACTTAGCAACACTTTCCCGGCCTAGGCTTGTAATGTGCCACTTACCGGACTAAAATTAATGACGGAAAGTAGTAATACACGTATTATATTATTATAATTATTATTATAAATTATTATTATTTATAACCACAAAAAATCTAAGAATTTTTTGGTCACAATTAATTATTGTATTTTTTGAAATTGGAAGTACAGTACTGTCATCTGTCAACTGTCAAGTAAAGTTAACGCATGCGCTTTTTTGTGGGAGTGTTGTAAGCCGGGTTTTCAAGAATTAACCAATAGAAAAGTTCTATTCGTATGTCACTCGTTTTTTGGGAGGCGTGGCTTAACTGCCTCTGTTCGGCAAACAAAGATTAGTTAACAAAAGTCGATCCCTTCGAAGTAAAGTCGTCAATAAGCAAAAATTAATAAAAGGGTCGACAGGCCCGAATCCCGAATTGTACGTTCTTTAGCTTTAGCTTCGAAAATAACAACTCATTTTACGTTTTCAATTCAAATATTGTAATATGCTTTACCTAAAATATAATTAATAATTACATAACGATAACCAATTGTTCGCGAGTTATGTAATGAATAGGTACGTATATGGATTTTTGAAGGTGACTTGGGTAGCAAAATAAAACGTATTTTTTCTAAAAACTCGGGGTTGTGTTGTATTAAAATTTCATTCTTCCAGTTTTATGTTGTTAATTTCATTATTTTTGAAAATAACATTAAATCGGTTAGATAATAGATAATAATATTAATTATTATCCTTAAATTACAGTGTTATTTTAATAATTTTACCCACAAATAATACAAGTAAATAACCCGAAAAAACCTTGGAATGACAATACGTTTGTTAATACGCAGATCCGTATTTCCTGTTTTTATCACGATTTATCTCATTTTTGAAGGATGCAAAAGAAACAGTTTACTTAGATATACTTATCTTAAACAAATCCTTTGACCCTTCTTTACAGCGATTTTTGAATTAATAATTTTGAGATCTTCGATCTTAGGCCATTATTTGCTCGAGGCCTGTCTGTCGTTCTGTGTGTACTGTTATATTGTATATGCATTCAAAATATCAAACTAGAGACTAATTAAACTAATTTTTTTAAATTTTAAGCGCTTCGAATCCCGAATTAATAAAATGAAAACCGCATTAGCGAATAGAAAACTTTTGTGACGACATGTCGCCAACCATTGACTAATCCACAATCGACGTTCGCTTAATTTAATGACAAGTTGCTATAATAATTATTTATTATCGATAAATTCATAACTCTTAACTCATAATTCAAAATTTTCATTCAATATTAAACATTGTTCAGTGTACCTATCCGCAATATATAATATACCTGTTGACTTTAGTTTCTAAAGTTGCTGCTGTAAAAGTCAGATTCGATGAGCCATGAGCGAACTCATTATTCGTTTAGCGATTTAACGATTTTCTGTTCACCATTTTCAAAAGAAAAAAAATGCAAAGGTTCTTTTTAACGAAAATAACTAAAGAGCCACCACATCTACGGTTAATATTTCAAATATTTTGCACAATGATGGACAAATTTCAATTTGAGTTTTTTCAATTTTATTTTTTAAATGTGTCCGAACGTCTTTTGTTTTGATATAAAGTTGGGTTAAGAAGTGAACTGATGTTTTTATTGATGAGAAGATGGCAAAAACTATTTTTCAAAGCTATCGATCAAACGCTTGTCGAAGTCAAATTATAAATAAATGTGGAAAAACTTGGAAGATACTTTTTTACTAAATAGTTTTTCAAATTATAAAAAAAACTAGTAAAGATAGGACACGAAAATTGAATAGTTATTTCTTTTTTTTCGAACGGTCGAGAGGTAATACCTTTCCGGAGTGTATTCAGTCAGCACAATTTGTAAGTTTTAAGACACATTTATTAGTTTTAGGTAATATCGGCCTAAAGGTAGCATTTTTAATAAAATCGAGAATTTTAAAAATATACTATACTAAGCCATTCTTCGGCCAGAAGTGACGTCATCACTTGGCGGAAAATTCGAATTTAAAGGCGTGCTTATATTTGGCGGGAAATTTGAAATTTGAATTAACTGCTAGCCGATAAAACTATTCTGAGTCAATAAGCTAGAGAAGTGAACTAGATTGTTGTTGATATGAACAGTGAACAGACAGTTCATTGTAAATATTGCCCATATCGCATAAATATTACACGTTTTGCATTATTGCAAAAGCGATAAAGGTAGACTTTTATATTTATTAATCAGTGGTTATCTTCGAAAACAATGAATCTTATTATTAATATGAACCAAGAACAAGGTATTAAGTGCTGATAAAATCATTATTAATAATAATTAGTGAAATGCGATAACGGATGCAGCTGCCGGAAAGCGTGGATTTTGAGATAAAAATTAGAGAAATGCACTTGTTTGTTGATATGAACAATGAATAGACAGCTCATTGTACTAATAATAATTATAATTCTGTCTATATCATTAAGGTATTCCACAACATGACTGTTTGCATTGTAGTAAAAAATGATAAAGCTTATTACATTATACAGGGTGTCAACTGTAACTTGGCCAAGAATGCCAGGGTAGGTAGAGGATCGATAGGCGAGTATTTTAAGGATAGGAACTCATGTCCGGAAATGCACCCGTACGGAGCTAAGGCCGTTTTTAACTTTACGCTTTATCGTCCGATATGCAAGCAGCATGTCGTGTGTCTAACAATTGTTTGCCTGGCAACTCATCGTTGCCTAGGAAATACATTGAATGCCAGCTCAGAAACATGTGTCAATAAAACGTGTGCTAAACAATGAACACATGAACAGGTTAACCTATCAGGAGCTCGCCGACGTGCATCTAGCGTATAGGGCTATGAACTGCAACGCACTTAGAGCACAGCCCCACAGGTACACCTGAGCGACAACAATGTATTTCCTAGGCAACGCTAGGTTGCCAGGCAGACAATTATTTTAAAACACGACATGTAGCGATGTAGCGTGTACATCGGGTGCAAAACCAAAAGTTAAAAACGGCCGTAGCTCCGTACGGGTGCATTTCCGGACATGGGTTCCTATCTTTAAAATACCCGCCTATCGGTCTTCTACCGACCCTGGCATTCTTGGCCAAGTTACAGTTGACACCCTGTAGTTTATAACAATGAGCAGTGCTATTATTAAGTGCTTATCAAACTATTATTATCTAGTGGAATGCGGCGACGGATGCAGATCTGCAACGGGTAGATAGACATATAGACAGACAAACCGAAAACAGGCAGACCGATAAACAGACTGACGGATAGGTAGATGAACTTGACAATACCTTAACAGCAATTAATTATAACAACAACAATGTAGTCGTTGCTACGATACAACGATACAACAATTACACGAATTTATAAAAACGTGATTCTAGTGCTATGCACTGGTAAGCCAGGTAACACCCGGTATATTCTTTTAAATAACCAGATTAAAGTAACATAAAAACTAAAACGGCTCTCTTTTATAAACGACACTGTCGCTAAAAAAGTTAATGATTCTTTCTATAAAAAGAGTCGCAATATACTCTCTTCGCTAAATTGTGAGCCGAGCCTCTCTCAGGAGCAGAAATAAGTTGTTATTTCAACGATAACAACTGTGTCAAATTTGTATTATTTCAATCTCTATATACGACATATTATATTATACGAGTAGATACTTTGAATTTAAAGCAGTTTTCATCATTATAATTTCCTTTGTTGGAAATCCAACTATATGTCATTGTGGAAGCTTAGTCTCTCTCGACTTCTATCAAATATTATATTGGACGTATTCGGTTATCGTAATCTTCCTTTTGAAAGATTCTTCTTGTTTTACTACTACTTTAACTATCTGCTTTAGTTAGTTTTGCCAATTTTTTTTTCTGATAAAGCTTCTTTGATAGTGATAGTGACAGACCTTCACCGATGATGGTTGCAGAAATGCAGAAAGTAGTAAGAGTTGGGTGTGAGTGCGTATTTTTCTTAGTCTTACCCTGAAAGCTGAAACTATTTGTTCTAATTACAAAATGTGCATGTGTGCATAAATAAAACAAAAATAATTGATTACATTATTATCCGCAGATCAACACCATCAATCAGAATTATCTTACCTCTACTAATACCTACTAATAGTATTATAGTACTTATAGCCCTGCTTCTAGGGTACAATTTAAAATTTATTTATTCAAAATTTTAGGTCCGCTATATTAATATTAATAAATAGGAGCGTAAATTTATTTAAGCAACTCAAAAGAGTTTTAGAAACAAGCAAACTGTTTATTCTACATGTAACTGAATAAATTACAAAATTTTCGTTTGATGCTTTACAAAAGAAAAGCTTTTATGTTTTTAATGACGAGTCCCAATTACTTTCATGTGTAGAGTTTGTTGTTTTACAAATGAAATATTTTTTTTCACTTTCGAGTCGTGAATTTGTTTTGACGTTTTGGTGCTTATAGTCTTTTTAAAATAAACTGGCTCGGTGCAGTTTTTGCCAGTGGCGCTTTTTGTTTATCAACGCAGAGCCTACAACAATTTTAACGCCACGTAAACGAGAGCTCCCTTGAAGTGGATGTTCTATGAATCGGACACTCGAACTTTTCAGTACAGCGATTGAAATATTTAACATTTTATAGTTGGGATTTATGCACGACACCTTATTACTTCTATAAGACCTAGTTCCAAGTAGTTAGCGTAGATATTGTTTAAAGGAATTATAATACTGTTTTTTAATACTGCGAAGTTAATATTTGTGTAGTTTTGTGAAGCTTGCAACTCTATTATTAGTAACGATTGTTAATAATATTCGATATCAGTAAAATCTGCAGTCCATAGGCTTTAGACAGGTATGTTAAAACCATCGATATTACAATATTTTAGATCAAAATTTGAAGGTTATAATTAAAAGCTACCCGTTCTATGAATGGACAGCTAGGAGTTCAATGAATTTGACGATTCATTTCACACGTTGAAAAGATGTAAAATAATTATTAGTAGATATAGTAAAGTTTAAAAAGAAAATTTTGGTGATTCTTGTACAGTGGAACTTCCTTAACTCGAACTTCTATAACTCGAATTATTCCCTAAGTCAAATTTTCAGCAGGAACACTGGCGTGTTGTTGGCTTTTTAATGTATTTTTATCTCTCTAAGTCGAATTTTGAATTTCTTTAACTCGAATATTTCTATAACTCAAACTACTATTTAAATCGCAACTCGAATTTTTCGGGGAAGTCCCTAATTATGAACAGTCAGTTAAGTATTTTATAACATTACTTATGAAATGAATCATAAACATGTTCAGTGACAACTAGAACTTATTAGCGTGTGTATACGGGAAAGATAAAAAAAGACATTGCTGCCCTGCCCAGAAACTAGAAATAAGGTTGAAAATAAAAAACATTTTTAAGCAAAAAGCAAACATTTTAACAAAAAAATTACCGACGACATTTGAAATAAACAAATATTGTGTTGTAGTGTTTTTTGGTATATTTTCTCCAACTCGAATTTTTTTCTCGTCCCTTGAAATTCGACTGTATTATTAATTATACTGTATTATAGGACACATTTATTTATCCCGTCAGAAGTAGCTGGCGCTACATTATTAGCAATTAAATTAAAATAAAGCAAGTATTTATGTGTAACTTGAGTATATTTTAGTCGTTACTGGTTGCAGCTCAATTTTAAATTGCAACAAAGAATTATTATTATAAGCTAAGTAATATAGCGAGCAGATATTTTGTTCTTGTGGACACTTTCGTTGGAGCCACTATCAATAATTTTTTTTGTAAAACATGTTTTTAAAATACTTTTAATATCGTTGTCCACTTCATAAGCACACCTGTCCATTTCAAGACAAGTCTACCCATGAAGTGGACACTTTTCAAAAAATAATAAACGAACAATTGACTCAAGATTTTACTTGTTTTATATGGTTTTAATTGTTAACAAATATTCTATCGATAATTTAACAGGAACTGGAACCTCCCCTGCGTAAGCCACATCTACTTAGTTTCAATAGTTAACTAACAAGAATGGCATTTTTTAAACGAACATACTCTGCACGTAGTAGGATCGATACAAGGTAAAAGTCCCAAATTTGTATCAGTAATTTCACCTATTCTAGTGAAACGCTTGGCGGAGTCGTTTTTATAACTGTCTTCCGACAGATTGATTACATCGTAATTTGTTTTAAAGCATTTATATTAGTTATTTTACAAAAACAATAAAATAATACTTTTAGTTTTAGTGGTTTTAGCATTATTTTGAATGCCCATGTATAAAAACATTAATATACATAGAATCAGTTGTTAGTTTGTTGTTAACAAAGTTATCAGCTTTTAGTCACATAATACAGTTAGCCAAGGTTTTACCTTTTAGAAAACGCATTTTAGTATTTAAATAATAAATTATTCTAATTATTCTACGTAAATTCTTCACGAGAATCCAGAAAGGCTTCCTATAAAAGTACGAACGAAAAAGTTTACCGTCTCATAGCTTTAGGGCACGTTTCGAGTTTTCACGCCACTTTCAGAGAAAAACAAAAACTTAACCACTAACCCTTGAACAGCAAAATGTTATTTTATATTTCTTGAAATATCCGACGTGTTATTACTTGACGTCTATTACACTGTACAAAGAAAGTGTGTGCTGGGAAGTTACCTACACTCTGTCAGAACAGTGCAGCAGTGAGTGGTTTGTGTGGTCTGATAACAATAATTTATTGCTTCAGTATAAAATTGCGCACTTATATTTATTTCTAGTTCAATACACCAGAAATACCTAGTTTCTACATGACTAAGACCTCAATATTCTACTCAGTTCATTTTGTATCCACTTATTGAGAAAGAAAATTCAAATGCCTCTTTTGAACCAATCCGCACAATTTCTCTCTTTTTACAAACAAAACGTATTTAAATTAATTATAATTTAATCCAACAGACGAACTGTTATACAGTTTTCTTCGAAATTAACTCCCTAATTTTGTTATTGTTTGTTCAAGAAATCCATTATTTTACGAAAATTAAGAACTTTTTGTTTGTTAAAATTACACCCATCATTTATCGGCTTTAAATTTTTTCTCTACTCTCGTAAATTTGAATAATTGATTTTTGGTTTTCTGGGTTAAAATTTTTAGAAAGAGCGTGGAATTTAATATATAACGAGAAAATCTTATTAGAGCGTTTTTAATGACGAAAATCGTGTTTTTCGTTTAAAAACAAAATTTTATTACGCAAGCTTTTTTAACTAAAAAGGAAATCTGCGGTTAAATATTATCAGAATGTATAAATTTTTCTACTATAGCACCCAAATACTCCTACTACATTACTACAATAATAATTAATTGGGTATACTTTTTGTTATTTACTCATTTGTTATAAATTACCTACCTACGTTTTATTTAACCCTGCGTAAGGCGCGTGGTCTACGATCGTAGACCATTTTATTATCTGTATAAAAGATTGGTTTTGAACATTTTGAAACAAATTTTTGAGAAAAGTGGTTCATTTGACTATTGCCCATCGTACAAAATAAGTTTTTAACCAACATTGCGTTTATTTTGAGAGATGTAATCAAAATACTCAGAATGGGCAATTTTAACATAAATTTATTAAGTGTTGGGAATTTATTTATTATAACGCATTAAAAGTGATTTATAAACAAATATTTTTTAATATACTCGTACTACATAGCCTAAAGTAATACAAAAAATCAAAAACTCAAAGTTTCTTAAAATCAAAAAAAACTGTGATTGACTAAAATTGTTCGTTTCTATTCACTAAAACACGAAGTTCACGAGCACGAAGTATTTTGTACAAAACTTTCGACTGGACTTGTTCCTTTATCGAGGACAGAAAGTGCAACGTCCAACATAATTTGCGGGCCTGCCAGGGAAGGGGACAATAGGTCAATACGTTCTCAGTAATTCCCAAGAAACGTGAGTTTAGCGTCTCATTTCAGCTGACAATTAAAAGACCCCCTGAATCTGTACTCCCTGGGCCTGTAAGGCCCTGAACTCGATTTGAGGCCGCATGAGCTCCCACGCACATTTTTAAATAAATTCGCTTCGGTTTATTTTTTCTTCAGGGTGATTTGCTTTGTATACCCAATGATCGTTTATGTGCGATGTTTACGCTTAGCTTAGCAAAATTTAAAAACGCCGATATTCGAATACAAGTGAAAATCGGAAAACAACATTTGGGATTATTTTGTCTTATATTTACATGATGTAAACCGGTGAGAAAATGTTTAGAGGTTCATAGTGATATTTTTGAAAACTATTTGTGAACTTTAAGGGTATTCCCCGAGTTTCCTAATAAAATTTAAGTTTTAATAACGAATTTTTGAATCTCCGTAATTATATTTCAAAATCTGGGAATAAAATAGTCGCATTAACATTAAATAGCACGACAAGAAATTATAACACGGTTAGGCGCGTAGTTTACAACAATCGTAGACCAGTCGCTTTTGGCCTACAATAACAAAGGCAATTACCATTGTAGGGAATGTCTAGTACTCTAATTCGCTAGAGACAAGTATTTTTAGCAGCTATTGAATATTACATAAATATAATTCAAAATTTACAAAAGTTATGATTGTTTACAGAGCCCTGGTCTACGATCGTAGACCACGCGCCTAACGCAGGGTTAAAGAGCAGAAGATATTAAAACCAGCTGCGGGTGCCTAGTGACACCCATATGATAGATACTGATAGAATATTATGACTAACGTCCATTTAGACGCACATTGATTGGCAAAGTTCATTAAATTTTTGAAAATTAATAGCGGCCAAATCGTGAACAATCAAACACCTGTTGCACCTGTGTTGTAAAAGAAATTTTAAGACGAAAAATGGCTTTAAAATCGACCAACTAGACGCCCTTAAATCTATTTCAAGTTCGCGCAAACCCCCTTTATAAAATTAATTACTGACGACACGAAAACAGAACCGCAGGGTTTTCGCACAAATGCGAGTGGAGAAACGACGCCATTCTTTCTCTTTTGCTTAACTTTAAACGCAAAACGTAGTATAGTGGGCCAATACAGCCTATTGAAGATAAATATTTCAACCGAACCCAAATCAGCGACTGACGGGCTGGCGGGTTAATTAACAGTTTTCCATCCACCGATATCGAGGTCTTTTAAACGAGAAAGCATAAAAATTTTATCGATGTCGTGTCGGCAAATACTTCGATATCGCGGCGACATATCGTTCAATGAGAAAATGCCCTTGTTGTCTACATTAAAACATAAAAAAAATCGCAACTTTAAGAAACGTTACTTTTAAACCTGCTCCGAAGTAGGTAATAAATAGTAATACGTTACGAAAATTGAATTATTTTACAAGGTAAGGGTGTGGAACTTAATAAAATTCGAGTGTCAATAACTTTTCGCTCTCAGATATAATATATCACCATATCTTTTTCGTACATTGTCGCTGTTTTAGGGGAAAAAATCAAATTCATTTTTATGCCTACATCGTGTGGTGTGTTGGTTTTATTTCGATAATTACATTTTTCAATTTTCGCGAGAGCAAAGAGCGCCGCGACGCCGTATCAAAACTTTTGTTAACACAATTTATGTACTTTTTATTGAAGGGTTCTCTCGAAATTTTATATTTTTCTTCAAGGTGTGCAAAATTTAAATTTTATGTAAACATTCTCTGTATTTATATTTGATATTTCAAATTGGGTTTCATGTGGAAATACAATTTTCTAACATTGCTTTTGTGCTCTAATCCTCCGAGCATTCTTTACATTCTCAGAATTTTTTTAGTTCAAAATTTTCGGAATGTGACACATAGCGCATACGAAAGTTTTATAATGAAGGGTTCAGATTGATCCAACTTTCTTCTGTCTGCGTGGAGATCTTTTAATAATCGAATCGGATAACCGGGGGTTGAGAAGTTTTTGTTGATCTCCATTTTTGGCACGCGTCAGGTGTTCATAGACGATAGACGCCAGTATTGCGTCGATAATCCAAAGAACAAACTTGGACCGCGATCGGGAATCGAACCCGAGTCTCTACGGTGTCGCTCCGGATGCTTTACCACTAAGCTACCTCGATTTTTGCAATTTCCTTGAATTTAACGCGTGCTCGCGTTAGTCTTGAATCGCTACAAGAGACGACGTTCGTCTCGATACCATGTGTGATGTCTTGGCAGAGCATCTTTGCTTATGGTCCGTTGATCGGAACCCAGACGGCTAGAGCGACGAATATGTGCGAACAGGTTAGTGTGGTAGTTGGATTCGGGAGCACTGCTCTATGTTATCGTGGACTGTAGACGACCGTGCTTCGTCGATAATTCAGGGGAATAACTTAGACCGCGATCGGGGATCGAGTCCGAAATTTCCACGGTGCCGTGCCGAGTGCTTTACCACAAAGCTACCTCGGTCCTTTCTCTCAAATTCTCTCAAATTTTGCTCACGTTAGTCTTGATTTATTGCTCTTATAGTGGCTTGTAGGTACTTGTGCTAGATCCAGTAACACGCAGATTCAGTTTAAGCGTTTAAAAATACAAAAACATCTTAAGAAACCGCCACTAAATTTGTTTTTGTGCAACAACAACGCTCGTTGGAGGAATGGTAGGTGTAACAAAATTGGTCTAAATCTGAACTGGGTGCGAATACGAATAAAATTAGCTTTCACAATCAATTTACATTTTTTCACAAGATAAAAACAGAAAAGCTATTATGGTTGATATATTTTATAAAATACAACATAATATAACTATGTAGATGGTAAGCATAGATTTGGTGGTAACATTACGCTAATGAAATAAAGAAACATAAATCCAATTTGATACAATCATAAAGGTTGACATATTCGACATGGCAAATAATAGTCACTAAACGAACTTATTAGTGTAGATCCAGGTTTTAGTTATCCCTTAATTTAAATACGACTTTGGACCTCTTTAAATAATCGTCCCATCGGGACGATTTACAAAAAATAATGTTAAACGCATCTGTACTACACGCACAACGAAAATATAAAAAGCCAATACAGAAACAAAGCATAAAAAATCAATGTTATGTTACAAGCGATTTAGATAAATATTGCGCTTCCAGTGTCGGATTTTTATATTTTTTTGTGTTCGGGATTCGAACCGTTGAACAGAAAAAATTCGCTCAAACATTTGAATTGGATAAATATCTATTTGCGCTCAAATATACAAGCTTTTATGCATATAATGGGTGATAGAAAAGGGTAAACCGTGCAAATTAAGAAGAAAACTAGTAATTTACGCTTTTGCCATTTTTCAAGTCGAATGCATTTCTTGTAATATATTGTCTATTTCCAATTATTGCATGTGATGCCTGACCTAAATTTCAATATCAAACATTTTAAATTATTCAAAATTAAACGTATCGACCCGTTTAAATTGCAATTTAGGCGTTCACTTAATAATCGAATTACCGATGCTTTCTATTTTTAGAATTAAATTTGGAATTCTTCTGCTACCTATGAGTGCTGTGCTATGGAAAAACAATGCATTGTACAAAATAAGCTACGAAGGGTGAACACTACGCGTGTCTATCTTTTAGTAATTAATTAAATGACCATCTGGGCATGGACATTATTTTTGCTCCGGATGAGCGGTGTCGCATGGCGTGAAAATTAATTAGATGGTAATAGCAAATTTCTCAAGATCTCAAGTAAGCGCTTATTGGCAATTTGAGTTAAATTAATATAATCGCCGTCGGCACACCTGTGGAAGATACAGGTAATGAAATCACAATTTTGAAAAGACGAGACGCGCAGTAAGTGTAATGGGTTGCCTACCTATTAGTAATTATTTATGAGACCACCTGGGGCACGAGAAATACATAAAGGTAAATATAGTGGAGTGAATATTAATTAAACATAATTGTGTATTTATTAAATAATTATTTGTTTGCAATTTAATAAACAACCCGCATTCGTCCACCTGTTATACGGATGACGCAAAATGCAAATTCTCAACACGATTGTTGGTATTTGAGTATTTGTTTAACATACGGCACGAAAATTTGCAAATTATATTTCATTTACTGTATTTTGCACACATCAGGGCGAAATTGATGTTTTTCCGATTGAAAACCGAAATAAAACTTTTCTGCCCGAATGTTCATACCTGTTTTTCCTGCAACGCTTAGCAGTAAAAAGTCAGCCCAATAAACACAGTTACGTTTATTATAATCTGGCGAGAAAGCGTTTTATCGGTTGTAACTCGAAAACTACGCACTATTAGAGAAAAGTGTTCTTATACAAATATAAAGTAGATTAAATTTTTTACCAATTATGTTTTCTCAGACGTACAGGTTAGGCACTAGAGCGCGTTAGTTTTTCATGAATTTCGAAATCGGGCAAGACAATGTTTTATTGTTATAACGTTATAACTCCAAAATTACGCACTTTTGAAGAAAATGGTTTTTATATAAAAATAAAGTAAACTAAATGTACTATAAATTATATCTTCTTGGACTTTTCGCTAAGACGTACAGTTTAGGCGCTAGAGTGCGTTAAAGTTTCCCAAAACTTTCAAAATCTGGAAAGAAAACGTTTTATCGGTTGTAACTCAAAAACTACGCACTTTTAGGGAAAAGCTTTCTTATACAAAAATAAAGTAGAATAAATTTTCTATCAATTATATTTGTAAAATTTTTCTTTCAGATATACAGGTTAGCCACTAGAGCGCGTTAAAGCTTTCCACAACTTTTAAAATCTAGCAAGAAAACGTTTTACCGGTTATAACTCCAAAATTACGCACTTTTGAAGAAAATAGTTTTTATATAAAAATAAAGTAAAATAATTGTACTATAAATTATATTTCCTAG
The DNA here is from genome assembly GCA_950108345.1 of Malthinus flaveolus. Classification (NCBI taxonomy): domain Eukaryota; kingdom Metazoa; phylum Arthropoda; class Insecta; order Coleoptera; family Cantharidae; genus Malthinus; species Malthinus flaveolus. Next base: position 13,998,079 of record OX467286.1, read on the forward strand.
GATTTTTCGCTAAGACGTACAGTTTAGGCGGTAGAGTGCGTTAAGGTTTTCCAAAACTTTCAAAATCTGGAAAGAAAACGTTTTATCGGTTGTAACTCAAAAACTACGCACTTTTAGGGAAAAGCTTTCTTATACAAAAATAAAGTAGAATAAATTTTCTACCAATTATATTTGTAAAATTTTTCTTTCAGATATACAGGTTAGCCACTAGAGCGCGTTAAAGCTTTCCACAACTTTTAAAATCTAGCAAGAAAACGTTTTATCGGTTATAACTCCAAAATTACGCACTTTTGAAGAAAATAGTTTTTATATAAAAATAAAGTAAAATAAATGTACTATAAATTATATCTCCTAGGATTGTTCGCTAAGACGTAGAGTTTAGGCGCTAGAGTGCGTTAAGGTTTTCCAAAACTTTCAAAATCTGGAAAGAAAACGTTTTATCGGTTGTAACTCAAAAACTACGCACTTTTAGGGAAAAGCTTTCTTATACAAAAATAAAGTAGAATAAATTTTCTACCAATTATATTTGTAAAATTTTTCTTCCAGATATACAGGTTAGCCACTAGAGCGCGTTAAAGCTTTCCACAACTTTTAAAATCTAGCAAGAAAACGTTTTATCGGTTATAACTCCAAAATTACGCACTTTTGAAGAAAATAGTTTTTATATAAAAATAAAGTAAAATAAAAGTACTATAAATTATATCTCCTGGGATTTTTCGCTAAGACGTACAGTTTAGGCGCTAGAGTGCGTTAAGGTTTTCCAAAACTTTCAAAATCTGGAAAGAAAACGTTTTATCGGTTGTAACTCAAAAACTACGCACTTTTAGGGAAAAGCTTTCTTATACAAAAATAAAGTAGAATAAATTTTCTACCAATTATATTTGTAAAATTTTTCTTTCAGATATACAGGTTAGCCACTAGAGCGCGTTAAAGCTTTCCACAACTTTTAAAATCTAGCAAGAAAACGTTTTATTGGTTATAACTCCAAAATTACGCACTTTTGAAGAAAATAGTTTTTATATAAAAATAAAGTAAAATAAATGTACTATAAATTATATTTCCTAGGATTTTTCGCTAAGACGTACAGTTTAGGCGGTAGAGTGCGTTAAGGTTTTCCAAAACTTTCAAAATCTGGAAAGAAAACGTTTTATCGGTTGTAACTCAAAAACTACGCACTTTTAGGGAAAAGCTTTCTTATACAAAAATAAAGTAGAATAAATTTTCTACCAATTATATTTGTAAAATTTTTCTTTCAGATATACAGGTTAGCCACTAGAGCGCGTTAAAGCTTTCCACAACTTTTAAAATCTAGCAAGAAAACGTTTTATCGGTTATAACTCCAAAATTACGCACTTTTGAAGAAAATAGTTTTTATATAAAAATAAAGTAAAATAAATGTACTATAAATTATATCTCCTGGGATTTTTCGCTAAGACGTACAGTTTAGGCGCTAGAGTGCGGTAAGGTTTTCCAAAACTTTCAAAATCTGGAAAGAAAACTTTTTATCGGTTATAACTCCAAAACTCTGAACTTTTAGAGAAAAGGTTCTGATACAAAAACAAATTAAATTAAATTAACTTGAAATTACATTTCTTGAGATTTTCCGCACAGACGTATAATTTAGGCGCTAGAGCGTGTTACACTTTTCTAAAAATTACAAAATTGTGCAAAAAAACGTTCTATCGGTTATAACTCCAAAACTATGCACTTTTAGAAAAAATTGTTGCTGCACAAAACTAAATTAAATTAAATTTTATACAAATTAGTTATCATGGAATTTTTTCGTCAGACGTATAGTTTAGGCGCTAGAGCGCGTTAAAGTTTTCAAAAAACTTCAAAATCATGCAAGAAAACGTTTTATCGGTTGTAACTCGAAAACTAAGCACTCTTAGAGAAAAATGTTCCTATACAAAAAGAAAGTAAATTAAATTTGGTCATAATTATGTTTAATAGATTTTGTTTATAAAACTAACAGTGTAGGTGCTAGAATGCATTGAAGTTTAGTGTATATCGGACATAGCGTGTGAATAAAAGACCTTTCTATAAGATGTTCCATTCCTATGACTTGACGCCATAGCTTAAGGGCGTGCTATTGAAGTCATTTCGAGTTAAAATTGTTTAACAAAGATATGCCCGAAAATGCTGCGTAACAGAACTATGCAGTATGCTCAGGGATGGGGTTATAAAGAGTATTAACAAAATCTAAAAATAAGGATCTAAAACTTCGTTATAAAGTTCGATATCGATATCTGTTTTTTAACCGAAATTAAATATACTAATTAGTAACGTTAGGTATCTGGAAATTTTATACGTATAATATACGTAACTGAGTATATTGGGGGTAAGTACGTTCATAGTAGTACTTGGATCTACTACATAAAAGTACGTATAGATGTTTTTACGATCTTCCGAAATGACTTCTTGACGCTACCTACTGTCGCCCGTGTAGAAAAGGGCCACGCATAAACTTACAAAGCCACTTTATACAATTGTGCCAACTTTTACCGCTTTTCTCTGCCTTCCAGGAAAAATTTTGAACAAATAAATGTCTAAGGTGGCTTTGTAAGTTTAATGTATGCCTCTATACAGTCCAGAAGTCATTTCGGAAGATCGCGTGACAAGATCTATCCTCTACGCGTATTTTGCACGTCAAAGCAAACGTCAAGTGTTGGAGAGTAAATTTTTTTTCGTGTATCTTTAGAACCGCTTCAAATAGAAATGTTTATTTTCTTATTTGAAGTTAAATATCCGCGTATAAATTTAAATTTATTCACTTAGTAATTTTAATCCAAATATTATGAGATTAAAAGGAGTGTAGGGTCTGTTCGGCAATAATATAAAGGAAACCTAATTAAATTTTGTGTTTAAACTTTTATTTAAATGATTTTATAACGACTGCTTTTCCAAGTTTATTCTATTGAGCCCCCACAAACTTTAAAACTTCTTCTGCTTTCGCTCTATATTTAGATAACCTAGTTGATAATACTTTTGAGTTTTGAGTATAAAATTTATATATTTTACAAAGTTATACGTTTATTAGCCAATTCTAAACTAGGGCACTAGAACGTAAGTTTTGCTTGAATTTATTCCCAAAAAAGAAATTTAACATTTGGCATTTATGAACAAAACAAAAACAAATGTGTTGCATTAAAATGAGGTTTACTTTTTGAAGTTGATCTCGTGAGAGACTTTTGTGAATACATATAGCTCATTACTTGCAAAAAGTTACTAATTTTCGCCTATAAATATGCAAACGCGACGTTTTTATTTTATCGAGGAGTCAAAATGGAATTTTTAATTTTCAAACTTCTCGATACGTTGGCAAATGCTCCAGAACTAATAACCAAGTTTCATAGAATACTTGCTGATTTATGCGACAAGTTAATTGTTTAATTGAAATTTGTAATTAACGAGAGAGGTATGAATGAAAACAGCGACTTTAGTGCCGATTAAAACACGAACTTATAAGAACAACGCAGGGTAGTTTTAATGGCCTAAATTAGTCGCATAGTTATTAATACCCTTAATAATATAAGTATAGAGATTTAAAAGCTCTTAATTCGCGTTTATAATGAGCTAAACTTGTTTTGTTTTCGAACAACTGGGAGTCACGAAGAGCATGATCTTATTCGATCGATAGATGAAACAACTAAGAATAAAAGTAAATGGTAGAAAGTGAAAGACTTTTTATACAATACTAGGGTGTGTTGATGTATTTGTTCAGTTTACCATAGAAAAACAAAATTTTTGAGTGGCAACATGCTCTGCTCACACCAGGGCCGTCCTTAGGAATTGCGAGGTCCAGGGCAAAAAAAATTGCGAGGCCCACATGACTGCGCCGCAGGCAATTTTTCAAAAAGGGGTGTAGCCTAATTTAACGGCTTTTAGTAAAGACTAAGGCCGTGGTAAGAAAAAGTTTTCGAGGGGGGTTTACAAATACATCTGGACAAAGAGCAATTATGCGAATTTTGCGTCCCTCGACTAAAAAACAAAATAAAATAGCGCCGTAGGCAAAAATTTTTGCCTGTTCAAGGTCAAACGGCTTAAAACGAAGTTCCGCAATTTTAATAGCGATTCATATTGTCTCCAAAAAAGATGTTTTATCACGTTTTTTTTGATTTTTTTTGATTGATTGAGTGAAAATTTATTGGCAATATCTGAAAGAACAGGAAAAGTTCTTGTACCTTTTCAAGTAACGACTGTAGAGCCAAAACGACTATTAAGAAAATTTTTTCTAAAGAATATGATGGTTAACTATTAGTAGCGCGAGGCCCTAAATTAGGCCAAAAAGCGCAAGGCCCGGGCCCTGCCCCCCCCCTCACACACTGTCTTTGTATTCCGAGGTGTTTTATAAAAGTCTCTCCCACTTTGATCCGTTTTTACACCCCATCAGTCGAAGTTAGATCTACAGCGAAAACTTGGTTTAAAAAATCGGTACCGCGGTCCTCTCACTTTGGCTTTCGCCCGATCGAAAGTTCAAGTTTTCCAAAAACTAGGCACTTTGAGAGAAAAGCGTTATTACACAAATATAAAGTAAATTAAATTTTCTACAAAATTATATCTTCTATTTTCCAAAAAATTCAAAATCTGGCAAGAAAACGTTTTATCGGTTGTAACTTTTACTACGAACTTTTAGAAAAAATTCTTTCTATTTAAAAATAAGCTAAGTCAAATTTCCTATAAAGTATATTTCTTAGGATTTTTCCTTCAGACGTGCAGTTAGGCGCTAGAGCGCGTTAAAGTTTTCCAAAAATTTTAAAATTGGGCAAAAAACGTTTTATCGGTTATAACTCGAAAACTAAGCACTTTTGGAGAAAAGTTAAATTACACAAAAATAAAGAAAATTAAATTTTATACAAATTATATGTCATGAAATTTTTTCCTCAGACGTATAGTTTAGGCGCTAGAGCGCGTTAAAGTTTTCTAAAAATTTCAAAACAGTGCATGAAAACGTTTTACCGGTTATAACTCCAAAACTCTGAACCTTTTAGAGAAAATGGTTCTGATGCAAAAACAAATTAAATTAAATTAACCAGAAATTACATTTCTTGATATTTTCCGCTCAGACGTACAGTTTAGGCGCTAGAGCGCGTTAAAGTTTTTCAAAAATTAAAAAATTGAGTAAAGAAGTTTTTGTCTGTTATAACTCGAAACCTAGGTACTTTTAGAGCTCAATCACACAAAAATAAAGAAAACTAAATTTTATATAAATTATATGCCCTAAAATTTTTCCCTCAGACGTATAATTTAGGCGCTAGAGCGCCTTAAAGTTTTTCAAAAATTTCAAAATCGTGCAAGAAAACGTTTTATCGGTTATAACTCCAAAACTATGCACTTTCAGAAAAAATGGTTTTAGCACAAACATAAATTAAATTAAATTTACTTTAAATTACTTTTCTTAGGATTTTCCGTTCAGACGTGCAGTTTAGGCGCTAGAGCGCGTTAAAGTTTCCAAAAAATTTCAAAATCATGCAAAAAAACGTTTTATCGGTTGTAACTCAAAAACTCTGAACTTTTAGAGAAAGATGTTCCTATACAAAAAGAAAGTAAATTAAATTTGCTCTTAATTATGTTTAATAGATTTTGTTTATAAAACTAACAGTGTAAGTGCTAGAATGCGTTGAAGTTTAGTGTATTATATCGGACATAGCGTGTGAAGACAAGATCTTTCTACAGGATCTTCTATTCCTATGACTTGACGTCCATAGCTTAAGGGCGTGCTATTGAAGTCATTTCGAGTTAAAATTGTTTAATAAAGATATGCCCAAAAATGCTGCCTAACAGAACTATGTAGTATGTCCAGGGATGGGGTTATAAAGAGTATTAACAAAATCTTACTTTTCTTACATGAAATAAAATATTTATTATTTAAATCTTTTATGACTTATAAATTTGTGCCTTTTCAAATATTATGCGTTGTTTATGTTTATACCGATTGTGACGTATTTCATAGTTTTTGTATACGAAATACTGCCAGGGCTAACCGGATATTAACACTCTCTCGTATAGATAATTAACGTTTTATTAAGAAAATTATGTACACATAAATTAATTAAAGAAAGATTAACTTAATGAGAACGAAAATTAATTAAACCAGCCTACGCTACGGTCCAAACAGTAACAAAACTAAAATTATTTCGACCCAAAATATTAGGTACATATGTGCTGAGTAATTAAAGATAAGTACTTGAAGCTATTTTCCAAATAATTACAGAAGAAAAGCGTGAAAGTGGAAAGATATACGACTAGAATAATTACAAAAGTAATAATAAGAAATAATTATCTACTATAACTAAGAATCAATTAAAAATTATATAGAGTGCTCCAAAAATTTTTGATTTTTAGTCGGGGAAAGCTCATATTCTATTGCATATCCTATGCATCTGATTGTATAGAACTAAAAATGTAGCAGTGCCTACCAACTTTATAATGCACTGTTGAACTAAATTTCAGTTATCTGCCCCAGATGCGTGTAATTTAAATTTTGTAACATTATCCAGCTCATAGGTTGAGAATTATTGTTCAGTTTTCTAAAACAATGTGTGAGCTGAAAATCGATTTAATGGGAAAGGTGTAGAGATTAATAACACAAAAGGTATTCAAAACACTATTTTAGCGTAATTGGGTGGCCGACATATGGAGGTTATAAAAGTTGCGAAAAATCGTGTATCGATTAGGTACACAATTTTACATAATATCAACCCAATCGCCTGAAATGAGCTGTGACTTATTCCATTTTGTTGCAAAAAATCCATTTTATCCTTTATTTGTTTATTTTTATCGTCGGACGTATAAACTTTGTTTAAACGATCTCCAAATGCAGTAAATATTGATTTGCAGTCGACGAGTGAAAAAGTGTCGTGGTTGGGGTTTTAAATGGAAAGGTCATCTAGATAATACGAAGTAAAAACTCGAGCAATTCTGCGCTTCAAAAATTCAATTTTCAAATGTTGTATTTGTGAAATTCATTTGAAGTTGCTATTGTTAATTTAAAAAGGGGGATATAAAAAATTTTTCAAGTTGGGAAAAAAATTGAAAAACAAGATGTATTGGACTTAGAAAGGATTTATTGCCCATCCAACCTGACCCGATAGTATATCCAAGTTTCTTCAAAATCCCGTAATTGATCTCGTTTTCAACTTTTAAACAATAAAATAAAGTACGACTCTAAGTTCGAACTTAATTTTATTTTCTTTCAGAATAAAATAGTTGAAGTTTGCCGAATTCCGTCACGAATGTGCTTCTCGAGATATATGTAATAAACGGAAGCTCATTATAAAGTACCCTCGCACGTGAGATATACATCAAAGTTTAAGCTTTTTTATTGATTTTGAGACTAGAAAATAATCAAGCAGAGGATATTATTTTGCAATTTGTCGACTTGCGTTGCGTTTTAATTTTAAGTAAGCTGTTGGACGTTTCAATTAAATGATTTGAAATTTCAACATTTGTATTTTTTGACCGTAGAAAGTCGACTATGATCAAAATCTTGAAAGAGGAATTCGAGAACAGAACAAGTACACAAACGAAGCGATAACCACCGCATTAAATAACCGTAAGACACACAAATATCTGAAATGTTAAGAGCAATTAAAAGAAGTAATGACACAATAAAGACGACGTAATCAGGATGCGAACGGCAGCAACAAAAGTGCTACTGAAATTGTAGGGAATACCGAACAAAGACGCAACAAAAGAAACAAAAACAGTATATTTAGGAATTATTGTACAAAGTATACTATTGTACGACGGATAAACGTGGCCAATTGTTACTAAAATTAGGGATGGTAGAACTTGATTTCTTGCTAAGAAGCCTCCAGGGAAGTAAATGGGAATACAAATCACTACAAATATATAGAGATGGCCAAAAAATGTATTGCACGAGATATCACGAAAGAAACTAAGAACAGCTAGACCACTCCTGAAATTAGTGGAAAAATATAGAGTCAGGAGAAGTTGCAGTCGAAACACTGAATCCACAAAGGAACAATAAGTCTATTGAGGATTCTGGACATTTTAAGGAAGGGGAGCGAGCTTTCTGAACTTAGGCCATTTAATGGGGCTTATTCCACTTCCGTCAGCAGCCTCCTCGTAGTCGCGTGCCCATCAGATCTCGAGCCATCCTATTTGTAGGATAAACTCTAGAATACTGGCGGGAGGAGTGGTGATTATTCTGGCTCATTAGAGCCAGAATACCTCCAACACCTCCTTCTTATCGACGTTTGGACTGAACAGAGACAAAAATTAGAGATGGTAGAACTTGATTTCCTGTTAAGAAGCCTCCCCGTGCCCATCAGATCTCGAGCCATTCCACATGTAGGATGAACTCCAGAATTCTGGCGGGAGGGGTGGTGCTTGATCAATAAGTGTACTTGAGAATTCTAAATTGTTTAGGGAGGGGAGCCAGCTCCCTGCACTTAGGCTACTCAATTGGGCCCATTGTACTACCTCCAAGCGGCCTCCCCGTGCCCATCAGATCTCTAGCCATTCCACATGTAGGATGAACTCCAGAATTCTGGCGGGAAGGGTGGTGCTTGATCAATAAGTGTACTTGAGAATTATAAATTGTTTAGGGAGGGGAGCCAGCTCCCTGCACTTAGGCTTCTTAATCGGGCTCATTGTACTACCTCCTAGCGGCCTCCCCGTGCCCATCACATCTCGAGCCATTCCACATGTAGGATGAACTCCAGAATTCTGGCGGGAGGGGTGGTGCTTGATCAATAAGTGTACTTGAGAATTCTAAATTGTTTAGGAAGGGGAGCCAGCTCCCTGCACTTAGGCTACTTAATCGGGCTCATTGTACTACCTCCTAGCGGCCTCCCCGTGCCCATCAGATCTCTAGCCATTCCACATGTAGGATGAACTCCAGAATTCTGGCGGGAAGGGTGGTGCTTGATCAATAAGTGTACTTGAGAATTATAAATTGTTTAGGGAGGGGAGCCAGCTCCCTGCACTTAGGCTACTTAATCGGGCTCATTGTACTACCTCCTAGCGGCCTCCCCGTGCCCATCAGATCTCGAGCCATTCCACATGTAGGATGAACTCCAGAATTCTGGCGGGAGGGGTGGTGCTTGATCAATAAGTGTACTTGAGAATTCTAGATTGTTTAGAGAGGGGAGCCAGCTCCCTGCACTTAGGCTACTTAATCGGGCTCATTGTACTACCTCCTAGCGGCCTCCCCGTGCCCATCAGATCTCTAGCCATTCCACATGTAGGATGAACTCCAGAATTCTGGCGGGAAGGGTGGTGCTTGATCAATAAGTGTACTTGAGAATTATAAATTGTTTAGGGAGGGGAGCCAGCTCCCTGCACTTAGGCTACTTAATCGGGCTCATTGTACTACCTCCTAGCGGCCTCCCCGTGCCCATCAGATCTCGAGCCATTCCACATGTAGGATGAACTCCAGAATTCTGGCGGGAGGGGTGGTGCTTGATCAATAAGTGTACTTGAGAATTCTAAATTGTTTAGGGAGGGGAGCCAGCTCCCTGCACTTAAGCTACTTAATCGGGCTCATTGTACTACCTCCTAGCGGCCTCCCCGTGCCCATCAGATCTCGAGCCATTCTACATGTAGGATGAACTTCAGAATTCTGGCGGGAGGGGTGGTGCTTGATCAATAAGTGTACTTGAGAATTCTAAATTGTTTAGGGAGGGGAGCTAGCTCCCTGCACTAAGGCTACTTAATCGGGCTCATTCCACTTCCTCCAAGCAGTCTCCCTGTGGTCCCGTGCCTATCTGATCTCGAGCCATTCTACTTGTAGGATAAACTCCAGATAAACTCTGGCGGAAGAAGATGTACTCATTCTGTAAATTTCGAGTCAGAAGGTCCCCAACACGGATCTTTTTATAGATGTTAGAGATATACAGTGGCAAATCACCCATTCGTCTTCTAGTTTGCATCTAAGGTATATGAGATTATCTACAAAATCCAGTGTGTGGAGATTCTTATGTAGTCGACAGTCTCGTGAGTGTCCTTGAAATGAATCGTAGATTAGTGCGGGCCAGCTGTAAAGAATATTTTGGAACCGGTATGTCTCTTTTGCTCTGCCAACAGCTAGCGTTGCTTTTCCATCCTTCAATCTGTACTTGATGGATGTTATTCTTAAGGTTGGTTTGATGATTGGCTCAGGATCATAGGGAAGGCTATTTGAACCATTTTTGGACATATCGCCTGCTTTATCATTACCCTAATTTCCTTGATGTCCTTTTTAACCCAACAGATTATACGAACATTGCTTTTGGATATCCGATTCAGCAGCTTTACGCACTCCAACAGTAAACCAGAGGTTACCTTGAAGGTGTTAAGGGTTTACAAGGCAGCTTCGCTGCCCGTCAATATTAGTATTTACTTGTCTACGATTATATTGACGCTGTGTTTAAAACTGTGCTCTTAGGGAACATTGACTTTAGAAAATTTAGGCTTACTAGTTCTTAGGCCAAGTAGCTTATAGGGATTTATCCAATGTCAGTTTTAAATAATTAAAAAGTCCAAATATTGCACAGCTTACTGGTTCTTCTCAAGATTTAATTAATAAAATACATTTCTTTCCCAATTCACTTCTAAACCCATTAAAATTTAAATTTACCACTATAAATATAAATTCCGCAAATAGTATTGGTGGAAACGCTGAACGTGGGCGTTCCATTTGTCACAGTGGGCCCCCTCTCTTCATTATTAACCAAATGCACTCCAATTTCGTATTAAGTTAATTTTGTTAACTGTTTACATTTTGTGTCATTTATTAAGTCATGCAGTAACGTTCTTTTCGCGGTTGAGCGGAAGAGCAGGCGTCAGTGTGTGAAAGCCGGCGCATTATTTAATTATTTATGTAAATATAGGTAAATGGACAAATAAAAAGTGATTGGCAGTTGATAAACACAGTTAAACAGTAAAGTAAACAATGGGACACGAGGAAATTTCTATACTGAAACAGACTTGAAATTTTAAGACGCTTCTTGAGATCGGCATTTGCCATTTTTGTTTACCTGTGAGCAGCTTTCTCTATCTCTATAGCGAGTAATTTTATATTCATACGTTTTCCTTTAGTTACGCAATTTTTTTATATTTTTTTGACATTGTGAAAAAGCGTATCAATTTGCGAAACAAAATAATATTGTACGTGCGTCTCTTCTCGTTCGTTTCTATTCCCGATTCTGTCACTATCCTAAGTTTTCCAAACGAATGTTGACACAAAACCACAAATTTAATTTAAAATTTAGGCAGCGAATACCATTCTAAATTTCAAGGCAAGAATGTAGAAGAACGAACAAAAGTAAACGTAAAATCGGTATAGCTTTTCACTACTTTGTTATAATAGGAAAATTCTGACATAGGTGTTCGTTCTTATTCATATCAGCAAGTTCTTTGCTTATACAAGCAACCTTTTTTCAAAGAAAACTTATACAATAGCGAACACTTTTCTAGAGGAATTTTTATTTTATTTTTATTCGTAGAAAATCTATTTTCGGTTCAAAAGATGACTATCAATATTATCTAATAATGGCAAATTCTAAAGCAATTTATGTAATGGATATTAAAAGGGGAAGACAAGTTTTATTTTTTCTTAAATTGAAAAGAATATTTCAATATAATAGTCTCTATTTTTTAGTGTTTGACAGCGATTTCTAGGTTAAGCCAAAGAACATACAATTATCTAGATATTCTTTGGTTTAGCGTATAAGTCGCTATTCGTTTGTCGGCATTACAAATCTAAATTCTGAATCGTTGGTCTTATAAATAAAGTAGTTGAATCGATTTCCAAGAATTTCGCCTAATATGTAAAATAAAGTTTAGAGCCACCTCCCAACAACCCTCCAACGGGCACGGGCAGACGGAGAGACGGGTTGGTAGTAGGCACGTTCACTTTTTTCTAGATTTTCTTTTTGAACTTAAAAAGTCTCAAATCGTATATTTCAGCAAAGCATTGCTTAAAAAAATTTTTTTTTCGTATCACACTACTCTCGAAACGCTCTCAGTCTGATAAAATCTCCTCATGTTTACTGTTCACACTATATCTAGTATTTAGTGCCATTCTCAATGCGGTTTCGATACACTCTCGATCCGCTACTCGTATCACATTATAGTTCCGATCTGGATAAGCTCCAACTGAGCGATGACGGAGTGGAGAGTGGAGAGGTATCGTACAGGTGGTCACACTATCGCTCTCGCTTCACACTCGCTCCGATATCACTCCGAAAAATTATAAAAATGTATCGCTGTGAGAGCGTTATTGGATCGAGACCGGAGCGAGAGCGATAGTGTGTCTACTCTCATTGTTTCTTGTGTTCATTGTTCTTATTATCTGACCGAGAACGTAATCGATAGTGTGCAACGACCCTTAGTAGGTAGGTATAAAGTAAAAGAGGCTCATTAAGAAGTAATAGGAGTGAAGGAGGAAGCTAATGCTAATTAAAAAATGTAAACTTAATCCAATGCAGACGAGCTTGGAGACTAAATTAAAAATGTAAGTGGAAAAACTATTTTATAATTTATAATTAAAATAGTTAAGGAACGAAGAAAATTCATTTTTCAATTAAATTCTCATCTCGACTGCGAAATTGCTTTAATTAAATAAATTGAAGTTGAATATTTTATTAATAATGGTAATTAAAAGTTTTTTAATGAAAAAACAGGGTAATTTACAATATTTTTATTATTTTAGAAGTGTAACAATAGATACACTTTCTATGAACATAACAAATAGTATAATGATAATACATAGAATAGAATATTTTGTATTTTCTTATATTTATTAAATTTTATAATTTATAATTTGTTATTACTCTTATACAAATTTAAATTCTATACATTTTTTGATACCATCATGGTTGGTGCACAGGCGCCTCCCTCTCCGATTCTATACTTACACATAAAATTGGGCTAACTATAATAATACATAGAGGGTACGTTTTTGATACCTTAAAATGCTATCTACGAACTTTCAATAATTTTGTTTAGGCTCAAGATTGAAACAAAAGCGTCAAGAGCGTCTAAGAGCGTCTAACAGCGTTTGTATTCAGCTCCACTTTGAGCCCGGCTGGTACCTCCAGACTCTTTTACGCGCCAAACGTCTTGGTCGGGATGGTTCGAAACCCACCTAAAGCTAAAGTGGCACTAATAGCCAGTCCGTGGCTTTTTACACTCCTTACTTCCATATTCGTTCATTTGCGGCCTCTTTTCCACCAGCAGTGCCAACTGTTGTAGTTCAATCTCGTTGCTTAAACTTTTTTAAATCTCAACCTTCTTTTTCTTTAAGGTTTACCCCATTTTTAATTAAATAATGGGTCATAACAGCCATTTATAGTTAATTCTAAAGACGTGTTCTCACTGTCTTGCTGGGCAGGACTTAATTATCTCCTTTTCCTGAGCCATTTTGATCTCTTTAGAAAATCTCAAGCACAAATAAAGTTTATGCAAGTTATTGATGAGCGCCAAACTTTGCTAAATTAAAACCTACCCTCGAGCTATATTATCATAACTGAAATTGCTATATTGCTATGTATAGACAAGAATGTGAGGCACCTGTAAGTATATTATGTTTATGTATAATATAATATTTTTATAAAGACATTAGTTCATTATTACTATAATAACCACTAAAATTATAATACTGTAAATTTGGGGTGGGGAGGAGCTAAATATATTATTTATCTTACAAAGTCTTTATTTATAGAAGCAATAAGTAACTTGCGACAGTGAATTAAGCAATAAGGTATTTATCACGTCTCGTTTAACAAGAGATTCGATACACACTCATTAAAACTTTAGCAAATGAGCCCGACAATTCAGTAACTTACGATAGTTATTTGCCTATCAAGAATAGACTTAAATCTTTTCTTATTGATCACCAATACTAACTAATTAATCTACGCCCTTAAAAACAAAGAAAAGAACGAAAACAACCGTAACCTTATTTTCCGAAATGAATGGCCGGTCGCAACATTAATTAATTAAAAGTTGATTTGCGCTTCGCTTAATTTCTAATCAACTTTTCGTGCAATATCAAAATTGCGAACGAACTATAAAAAATTATTGTAATATTTTTCAGAAAATATTATATTTACTTTCGCTTACGTTGTGTTTGATTTTAATATCGCGCTGTTCTAAAATTAATTTTGCCAAATAAACGTTTGGTTTATTAAAAAAGCGTTTCACTTCCAGTTTTTGACCCCAATTTTTATTTCGGTGCCGTATAGCGCCATCTCTCGTCTGTGATTCGTTGCGACCTTCTCAAGTGAGCTCATTACAACTTCTCTTAGCCCTACAAGCCCTACCGACTCTTTCGATTGTTTGTTAGAGTGTAATATTCATAAATAGTTTATTTATGATCCCGTTTCTTTCTAGTTTCAAGTCTACTGTCCACATTTCGTTTTTTGGTAAGAGTCCAAATTCTGAACAATATAATTGAGACGGCACCGACGTAACTTAATAAAACTTCAGGGGGTGTCTCTTTTGTTTCGTTTCGTTATTTAACCGAAAAATTGCTGACTTGTTCTATGGTTATGTCCCTTTTTATTATTTTTGCTTCAAAAACTATCAATTATGCTTTTGTGGGATATACTTTCAAATGTTTTTTAGGAGATTAACAGAGTTAGTTGTATCACCTACACAGTGAAGTCTCCCGTATAATTTTCCACGACACAAAACATGTACATAATGTATATATAAATATATAATATTAATACGATTCAGTAACCGCATCCGACAGTTCATTTGCTAGTTGTCCCATAGATCACCGGTAATAAGTAGGGTATACCTTTAAAGATCCTTATTTAGATTGCCTTTGCTAGATGAGATACTAACAAGATCTGGTTTTCTCACATCCCGACAATTCAAACAAGAAATTAGGAACCCGTATTTTGTACGCAAAATTAGCACGTATCGACCTTTTTACGCTCTCGCCGCAAAAACTAAGCAAAATCTCGTAAAAATTAAAGAGCACTTTTTGGTAAAGCATAAAATTTTCGAAAAAAGTCTATGGGAGTGTTTTGTTTGTAATTATAACAGTTTAGGCGAGAGAGGCGTCCGAAGTTCAAAGTTTTTCATAAAAAGTCCGTTTTTTTCAAAATACGCGCACCTAGAGTGTTCTAATGTGTTCATGCTTCGATATATTTACAATTGCTAATTAAAATTGGAACACTGGCTTATACCGTGCATAAACTTTTCAGGAAAAAGCTTTTAAACTCTTTTTTTTTTGGGTTTAATGCTACTTTTGATGCCTTATAGTTGGCAATGCTTTCTCTTTTCTATTCTAACTTTCTTAGTAAAACAAAGGAGCACAGTTTCGTGCGTGGATGGGTATATTTTTAAATTCGCGATAGGCGATGTCGCGGGTTTGCTTCCTAATTATTTTTGAATATTTGCGTGAACACCTTAACTATAATAGCAATCTTCGTTTTTCCACGCTATACAACCACTCCAATTCAATTTGCGTTCAAGAAGTATATCTTTTTTATTATTTATAGTCTAACACATCCGAATTATAGGTAGTGGAAGAACCTCCCGAACCGTGACCTTGAGAAAATGAAAACTAAACTCAATTAAGTATACAAACATTTTACCAACTTCAAAGAAAGTAAATTTAGATAAAAATGATTTAATTGCTCGTTAACTTTGCAATAATTGATTTTCGTTTAACCTTTTCGAAAGGTTGCAGTTCATGAGATTTTCCAGTAACTAAACAGGTTTTTCGAACTGACGTGGTTGACGTGTGCCTTACAACGCACTTTCCACCGAATGGTGGTAATTATTTGAATGGTCATCCACATCCATTAACTGTTTTCCAACTTTGGTTGTTGGTTTTGTATTTTGTCATTTTACGATTGTAGTGTTGAACGAGAGCATACCTCAGGACAATGTTGAGTTTAGAAAAATTTTTACACATTTTCCCCAAACTCAGCGTAGTTACGTATTTAGACGCAAAAAACAGTTTTTACAGGCTGAGAGCGTGTGATGCTTTAGTTTCGCATTTTTTCTAGTTAAAAATCTAAAAAATTTAAGACAGCCCCCTTTGATCGTTAACGAGAGCGAGTAGTTGCCATTACTAACATTTTTTTGTTTTAAACGAATTTTTGCACAACACCTGAAAGCAATTTAACTTTTACTCGACTTACGAACCAATAAAAAGTTTTATCTAAAAACTAAAAACACCTGGGTTGTTCGCCAAAAAATTTGGGCAAAACTGAAAGTGTAATGCTCTCAAAAATTATTTTTGAACTACTCGCGACTTTTGGATTAAAACCAAACATATTTAAAATAGGAACACACTTTAATAAATTTTTAAATATAAAGTCGTTTTGTGCGTTGGTTTTGGTAATAAAACAGCTGGGTGTTTAGTTATTAATAACGTTAAATTAAATCGTAACAAACACGCAATAAAGAATATTGTACAAGAACGTTTATTCGATAATTAATAATTTATTTAATTGTTTATTTATAGTACTACAGTATAGGTTTTTCATGGTTAAGTACATCAGACAAATAAATAGCTTCACTTCCGATTTCACCAATTATTTGTTTGACCTACTATACTTATGTATTAACACATTTTTTTTATTTGTTATAACAATAATAAATTCGATAATTATATGCTACATACTTTTTTTTTTATAAATTCGTGTAGGTACACTTTTAACACAATTAAATTTTCAAGCCAACGATACCATCGCCATTTTTGTTTTCTTTTTGTAATTTATTAGCTACATTAACTTTGATAACATTTTTTTTATAAATTTTTAATGTTTCAGAGGCTAATCTTCGTGGACAAGCGAAAAAATTGCTAACAATTATTCATAGTCACGTTAAATTCGCATTTTCTTTTATCAAATAATTTGCACTTACTATTCACGAGTGTTTTGAAGTTACGTTTTATGCTCACGAGTGCTCGGTTTTCATTCGCTCGTGCTTCGCACTCGTATATTAATAAGGAAGCGCATCAAACACTCACAAGGGAAGTTTTTCACGTTTTTTAAGCAAAACTCATTACAGGAGTAGACTCGACGTTTGAGTTATAAAAGACTGTTGACACTAGTGAAAATTGTCGATACTTTGTTAGTCTAGAATATACGCACTCGCAAATTACTGCTCGGTTTACCACTCGGCTTTAGTAATCACCCATAAGTTACAATATCACGTAATAATTTTATGACATTGAATGTACGAATTATACCACGAGTGTCAGACTACTTCGACAATTTTCACATCGGCGTTACGAGTGCTGAACATTAATCACGTTTTTGACATTTAACGTACAAACGAGAGATGGAAGTTACTTCGCCAATTTTTTCATTAAGGTTTACGAGTGCTTATTGTGCTTGCTTGTTAAAAGCACGAGTGCGGAAAATAAACTGCCACTAATACAGCCAGTTGTCAAAACTATATCAACAAATTTGACTTCTGTATCAAGAGTTTTCCGTATGTATGATGCCTATTAACAACGCGAGTGCAATGCAGAAAGCTCCAATACGTACGAATTTAAACATATTTATAGACGACGAGTGCATGAAATTTTCGCTCAACTCAAACGAGTAGCACTCGCGCTGCAATTCAATAAATTTTTTTATCTTTATAATTTTTTCCGATTGGTCAAGACTGGACAAATACTCGTACCTCATTGATTGATTGCTGACGTATGAAGTACACCGAGCTGTCTTAGCGGTTTGATTTGATAGAAATGTGTGCCACTTGGCAGTTCAATTCGAGCTTTAAAACAAGTGTCAGGCGTTTACGAAAGCTCCCAGAAATGTTGAATTTTCCGAATTGAATTGGGAAAATCGATCACCTTGTTTGATTCTGTGAAATTCGTTATTTGAGTTGGTATGCGGTTTGGTTTTAGTGGGTTGGTAAACAAATATAAAAGTTTTGATGTCTGGAAAAGTCGCCTTTTTCTACCCTAAGTTACTGAAAGATGGCTAATAAAATATTTCTTATAAAAGAAGCAAGTATAGGTAAGTTTAGTTTTAAGTACTATTTGATATTTTTATCGTTAAATTTTCTTACGTTGAATGTATAATATATTATGTATATTAATCACCTTTCTTTAAATAAATACGTAATACGCATTTAATTTTATTTACAACATTGGTTCTTTAATAAGGGATGGTTTTAAAATACAATGGTCTCAAAATACGTAAGCTACCCGTTATTGATCTAAATTGTGTAAACGTGAATTTGTTTTGCAAGCAACAAGTACACCTCTTCTTACAGCAAAACGGCATCGAAACAACATCTCGTTAAACAATCCATTCTTTTGTCTCTCGTCCAAATTTAAAAAAAATGGACCCTTAATAAGTTGCTCGTTACGCCATCCCAATTATGCTCGTTAGATGAGTATTTAACAAATTTATTAGATTATAATATACGGTGATATACTCTTTTCATTATTTAGTTCTAACTTATAACGAACATGCGATATGAAAATTGAATTTAAATTTTTTTTGGTCGAAAACTTCACTACTCTCTCACAAACACAAACTCGTTATAATGATTCCAGCGATTTTCTTCGGCGTCGACTCCCGGTTTTAATTCGTTCGCGTTACCAGAAGTACCAGATCCACAACTTCCTACCATCTTGAAACCTTGTTCTATTAACATATCGAATGCTTGTTCTAAAAAGGAATGTTTAAGGAAGAAGCGGGAAGTATAACGTTCTGATTGACCATGATCGGGATCGCGACTCTCGTTTAAAGTTTCTCCAAAAACATCTCTACAGAGCGGAACTCTGCCACATACCAAAATTCTCGATAATTTCCTAAATTTGACGTCGGCCAAACCATCTTTACCAAATTGGAAACTACCCCTATATCCTACAGTAATAACTCCGGGCGGCCTCGATCTGGCACCTTCCGAAATAGCTTCCACCAAACCCGGAAGATTAAACTTTTGGGCTTCTTTTTTCAGTCGCTCTCTCTCACGAAAACATTCCGGAAGCACTAAACCACCATCGCGCAAATAATCTAACACGTACCTGAAGAGCACACCGTCTCGATCTAAAAAGTACCGACCTTTGATATCTTTGACCGCGGGTTCGCGTGACGTAAAAATAGCCCCCAAGTGCGAATCTGGTTCTTTTCTAAGAGTTTCCAAAGACGTCGTGTAATTGACGCCGCCGACGTTAAGCTCAACGACGTCGGGGAACGCCGATTCGCCCGACATATCTCCCAGCTTGCGTGGGCCACACTGGGTACCCCCAGACTCGGTCGAGTTTTCCCCGCCCGCGCGCCTGAGCTTTCACTCCGGCAGCTATTGGTCCACTCTTTTATAATTTTCAATAATAAATCACATTAACGCGCGATTATTTACAAAAAGTCTCGATAATTTCGCACATATTCTTTAGTACGTCCCTAATTTAGTTTTTTTAAAAATTTTCGGCTCATCATCTTAGTCACGCGTGCATTGTGATCAATACACCTTGTAGCTTGAAACCTCCGCGCGCGCAACTACGATCCTCAAAATGCACTATAAATAACCCCCGAACTCCGTTCCTTCTAGCTTCGTTGCTTAAGTCCCTTATATCACATTACCGTTACTTCAAGCTTCACGGATTATGATTATCTTTCTCACGTTTTACAATTAATTGTAATTAACTTAATACCGGGGCGTTGATTAAAACGTCTGGCGCAGAAAAGCTTAGAGGTCGAAGACGAAAAACTTATACCGTTTAACTGGTTACTGGTTTAACAAACGTTTTAAGAGAAAAACTTTCTCGACAGTTCGCTTGATTACGTAAAAGTAATTAACTATTTCCAAAATATACAAAGTCTGTTTTCGTTCTACAATCGTTCTTAATTAAACTCGAAATTAAAGTTGTTTTACAGACGCTTTGGAGTTTTCTTAGTCTTTCCCCAAGTTTTCTGCTCCTTATCGCCCCGAGGAGTATATTTGAAATTAAATTTTATTTCTCGTTATTGTTGGCTCAAAGTTGTAATTTTATTGAATTAAAAAAGTACGCCGTCCGTGATTGATTGTTGGAACTGTCGTTTACCACTTGATGCCTATTAGATTGCACTCGAGTATGAACTTGAAATGGTTTTAACGCCTCGTGATGAGTTCGATTATTGGATTTCATTGTTTTTCCATTTTCTCGATATTGTGTTTCATGTATTCGTTTACTCGTGTTTTACTCGCTTACAGCTGAAAATTAATAGTCGAGGGATTTTTTTTATAAAAGTTGATCGAATGAAACTAAATTTAAGGGTAGTTATACAAAAGAATATTTTATTATGCGCAACTTTGCAAAATTAAATTTTATTTTATGCCAGAAAACGCTGATTCGCTTCTTCAGTTTCATTTCTTATTGCTTTTCACATGCAAAGTCGAAAAAGCTCGGTTTTGGAAATAAAATTTACGCCCGCAATTTTGGGACTGCACTATGCACCCTTTAAACATTCATTTTGTGATTTATATGCCCTGTTTAGACAGGCACACAGACGTGTGCACTCGAACTGTCAAAAGATTGTTAAAATTTGTTTCTTAAACTTCTGACGACACGAAAACAAAACCACAAGATACTTACCATCTGACTATAATATTTTGAAATCAATACTAGTTAGGTGAGTACCTAACCTAACCTAACCTAACCTTTTTTTTTTATACAGGAGGGGAATCTTCGTAAGACACATATTTGGGTAGTGTCGGATTCACCTGGTAGTGAAGCCCCCAGGCGCCTACCGACTAAACCCCTCCTCATGCTGACTCTTTATCCACACCTGGTAGACCTTTCGCTATTTCTTCAGGTGAGGAGAGTCCCGTTCACTCCGGACGGACTTATTTCTTTACTCATTTCATCCCATTTACCTATCACGATCATTCCACAGAAGTTCCGTTCACTCAGTTTTTCACCCAACTCTGTCTCAACCGGCAGACAGCCAACAGGTATTCGGGAAGCCCAAGCCCCGTCAGCACATCCACCAGTCTCCTCCATTGAACCGTGTTAAACGCATTCTTCACGTCAAGTGTGACGAGCATACACACCCCCCTGTGGGAGTACGAGAGTGCCCTAACTCGCTCCATTGTTGTAACAACCCGCGTTAAAGCAGTCATGGTGGACCTCCCGGTCCAAAACCCGTGCTGTGACGGCGACAACACATTACTCTCGTTCATCCACTCATTCATCCTCTCGCATAGCAGTTTCTCTAACAGCTTAACCAAGGTCGGAAGACGGCAAAGGGGCCTAAACCCCCCCGCAACCCCCCCGGTCTTCGGGGGTTTCGGGATCAACAACAGGCGTTCCTATTTCCATACTCTCGGGAAGGAGCCCTCCCTCACACACATATTCAGCACTTCTAGCATACGGTCCTTCAAAACCTCGCACACGATCTTGAGCATCTCGGCAGTTAAACCGTCCGGTCCGGGGGCCTTTCCATGCTTTGCCCGTTTAATTGCATGGTCTAGCTCATCCTGTGTAAAAGGGGGAGCCTCCCACTCCCCTCGCCGCTGCCATTCATTCCTAGGTGAGTACCTAACCTAACCCAACCTAACCTAACCTAACCTAACCTAATTTAACCTAACTTAACCTTACCTAACCTAACCTAACCTGACTATAATATTTAGAAATCAATACTACATAGTTAGGTGAGTAGGGGAGAGTTCTTTTGAATGGTACAATTATTGTTTGATTGTAACTCATATCCCTGGCAAAAATGTAAATCATGTTATGTTATGAATAGTACAGGTTCTAGGGCTAATGGGCTACTACCAACTGTGGTCGGCATTTTTCAAAGGAACTTGGGGAATCCTGTGCGGTAACGGTAGTAGTACGCATATACCGGTGGTTCGGTCACTCACGTAGAAATAAAGTAATGGTAACTCCTAAAAACGAAATAACTAAAAAATGCCGAGAGCTTCATTATTAAAAAGTGAGTCGAGTCTTCTAGGTATAAATTGAATTTTAAAAATTGATTTTTCTTTTGTAAATGATAAAAAGGTACGGCCTCAAAGTGACAAGTTGTCGTATCTAAATCGGATGTTCTTTTCAGAATTTAAATTCGTGAAGCTTTTACTTTCCTTAACGTTAGGTCGAAGAAAAGCGTTCTCTCCGTAATACCGTCCTACTGAAATATTTAGTTCTCAAACAAGAAGAAATACCCACAGGATTTGCGCACACTACTTAATTTCATCATTTTGTTTCTTTGCGAATAACAAATTAATAGTAGGGTGCTCACTTTATAAAATAATTTTAATTAAAAAATATCTGGTTCGCATTTTTCCACGTTAAATTAAAAACGTTTTCTTGACACCACGGGTTTTCATATTTTCGTTAATATATTTTGGCCATTATAAAAAGCTGCGAATCACGAAAGCGTCGATCTATTAAGGCATTTTTAAAATTAAGTTTTGGGCGAAGGTTAGACTAATAGGTGATGCATCATCGCCGAACTTTTCTGCAGCTCAACACTGTATGCTAACTATGTTGAAAACATTCTCGCTTAACTGGGGATTGCTGGACAACTTAGTGCACTTCGTCAGATTATTCGCTGTAAAAACTTGTACCGACACTGAGGATTGAACTTGGGTCTTTCCATGTGTTGTCACTCTCACGAGCCCTCCTTAACCCTTCTTTTAAATGCGCACCACCTTTGTCTAAAGTCGCCACAGTGGTGTCCATAACTTTGGTGATGTGCCAAGCTACGTTCTCCATTCTTACAAGCCTTGTTTCCTCTAAGTTCTAAGGCGACAAATGAACGGAGATCACTTGTGGTGTGTATGGGTGTGAATGAAAGTACAGCTGACTTATTTATCACATCGGGGTCGCTACCTTGGCGCGTTTAAGCCATAGACGTCTATATAACGCGGATTATTAAAAAAAAATTTTGCCGATACCGAGGATCGCATTCGGATCTTTCAGCAGAGAGAGAGAGAGAGAGAGAGAGAGATGCGGGCAGGTTGGATTCCAAAACGGTACGGCCACATCTCAAAATGTTTTTGATATGAGACTGAGACTACAAAGTATAAAATTCTATTACAATTGAAATAAAGCAAAATTAAATTAAAATGTAAATGTGAAGTTTTTAACTGGCAGTTGAGATAACAAATATATTACAACTCCACTGGAAAAATTTGCGTATCGTGTAGAATAAATTTGCTAGAAAATGGGCAGTACGGTAGTATACCTAGTTGTTTTAACAAAAAAGTGTTTCGAGCTTAATTTATGTGGTGGATTAAAATTTGCGACGCGTCCCTTCCATCTTTTGAGAAATAAAAGCAATTTAAGATACGAAATTACTAAATAAGAAACGGTAAAACTCAATAAGAAATGTAATCAATAAAAGAAAGCCGTAGTTCAGGTGGATTTTATTAATTACATTTATTATTGAATTATCAATCATAAATAAGCACAACCAATTTACTTCTCCATATACTTGTGTAACAGGTAGGAGAAGCTTTGTAATCGATTACTTTTGTTTTCTATGATGAATTGCGAATTGGGTGGGGCGAATTCCAGCTGCTTCGTTGCTCTGGTCGACGTTTGCTTGTCTCTGCATCTGTCGTGGGAATTTTGTGAAGCTACAATCAAGATCTAGAACAGTTTTTCAAAGTTTGGAAAATGCAATAAAAAATCTAAACACCTCTTGCAGAAACGGGGAAGCACCTGCAGATTGAATCTGAGAAAAGAAGAGAAAATTCGCAGAAATCTAAAATCTCAACGGGCTTTTGGGTGTGCGGGGCTCAAATAGCCACACCCCAGGATTGGAGACACTTTTTGAAAGTTCAAATTTGGTTTTACGTATGTGAAACTGTACTGTTTGCAATGCAAAAATTATCAAAAAATTCGAAATCTCGAAAATTAACTTTTTTGAAAAATTTTAAATTTCAATAGGGTGATTTAAATAAAATACAGTTTTTACAACTAGAGTACCTATCTACTGTGATTATTTCGTATCTCAAAGGCAGTCTTCATTAGTGGGAGACTTGTCCAACGCTCGTATTGATTCAATTGTTTACCGTTTTAAAGTAGTCTACTTAAACGAAATATTTTTTTAGACAAAATAAAAATTATCTTTAAGAGCTTTAATTTTCGACTCACGCACATTTATATCAAAACGATTTCTATTTAGAAGGAAGTATTACGAGCTATTTTTTGAAAAAGTGCTTTTGGAGTGGACTATTTCTTAAAAGCAAACTGGAAAGTGTAAGATATTTTTAAATGGGTAGTTTCAAGGCTTGGAGGCCTGTGCTACTAGATAGTTCATTTATTTGACATTTTACCTCTAAATAACTAAAACTATTTTTAGGGACAAGGAAGCAGAAAACCTATGCCTTGGGACGCGAGTAATTATCGCACACTCATTGGAGTTTTATTTTTTGAGTTCCTTTCCGATGCTTTCCAGTTGTAGTAGATCGTGCAGGCGTGCAGGATCTATCCTAGAGATACCTTCAAGAGAGAGGATCGAGGATGAAGCGCTGGGAGAGTGAGAGCCAAAATACTCTGTGAAACTTCCATTACAAGCTTTTAAAAACTTATAAAACACCCCTTTTTTGTGTTTATTTTTATCTCAAATAAAAAAGGCATTAGTGACATTATTTCTAAAAAATAGAGGTGCTCCACCGGTAAAAATAAAATCCGTTTCTGAAACATAGACATCACAATTACTTACTTGCCCCTCTGTAAACATACGAATTATTTACTTCATCAATTTTTTATACTAATTGATTTTACTTTTTCTGTATTTATATAGGTACCTACTTTATTTTGTTTACATTTATCGTATACTTTTACCATACCGTGATTGTAGTCACTCATTTAGTAATAATAAAGGTGTGCATAAGTAAACGCTTACGCCTTACTTCCTCTAAATGACGATGTTTTATTAATTTATTAGTAAATAAAGTTGTGTGCAATAAAAATAATATGTAGTAATCGAGAAACGTATACAGGGTGTTCCGTATGTAAGTATAAAAATTGAAAGGCGTATGTAGTAGACGAGCGTCCTTTCAAGTGTAATAGCGACATTATTATACTTCTTTTGGGTCCAATCCTGTGACAGAATCCAGGCCATTTCTTCAGTATAAATGGACCTAACCTAATCTGAAGCTTTTTCAAAAATAGCGGTTCTGGATTCCTCTCTCTTTCTAAAACCATCTTTAATAAAGCCAGATAGATACACTGAGATGCTGAAAGATAGACTGATTGCCGTTTTACAGCCATTCTGTTTGATCACGAACATGAGTTTGATTACAAACCTTGAACATACGTATTCTCTTCATTTTTGTTATGTTTACCCCAGAATCACTATGTAGAAGAAAATAAAATTAAAAAAATATTTCTCAAGTTGCTGAAAAAAAACTGAAAACATTTCACACGGCACGGAATTAATGTACAAAAATTTCTTTAACATTTGTTGCCTAATACAAACATCACCAATAGACTATTTTGTTAAATATTGGGAACTTAAAACTTCCCATCCATGAAAGACCAATCGAGAGAGTTGACCGTTAAATGGCGACCAAAGGGGACACCCGGGATCGCCGCGAAGCGACCTACGGGGCCCCTAAGCAAGGACGTTCCGCGGGAGACCAGGGCGCGAGACCGAGCTCGGATCGTGCGCGCAGAACTCGAACTCCAACCTTCGCGAAGAGGAGAAGAACCACCTCGCACAGGCTCAACACGTAGGCCATTAAAGTCACCACTTAAAAGACATTTCTACTGTTCTATTGCAAAGAGTCGTTGGAATGACGTTATTCCAAGTGTATAGCCACATTATTCACAGAATCCAGGGCATTTTGTCAGGTTGGCTGTCGGAGTAGAAGAGTAGAAATTAATGAGCAAATTAGGTATAGCCTTGAAACTTTCTTCAAAGATTTAGATTTTAGATTTCTCTCCCCTTCTACTTCTAGAACCGTCTTTAAACCAGATACACTAGAACGCTGAAAGAACTGGCTTTGTACACCCATTTTGTTCTGTCACAAATATGACTTTGACTGCAAACCTTGTACCTACAGGATATTTTAGAGTACCAACCTATAAGTTTGTCTTCTCTCCAATTTTTTATGTTTATCTCAGAAACACCCTGTATAAGAAAAATAAAAGGCATTCCTAGAAAAGAACTGAAAACGTTTCATATGATACGAAATTAATGTACAAAAATATCGTGCTAAAATTGCTTTATCGTCTGTTACATAATACGGCCCCGAAAGATTAGTTTCTTAACTATTAGAAACTTAAAACTTGCCATCTATAAAAGACCAATCGAGATTTGAAAAAATTCCCACTTAAAAGACATTTCTATTTCTTTTAAAGAGCCGTTTACTTTTGACAAACGGTAAATTAATAGCAGAGAGTTAATGGATTTGGAATTGATTTTAGAATCAAAGAAAAGATAACGTTTCTAAAGAAATTGGAATGGGGAGATTAACCATCAGTGGCTGCAACATAGTGGTGCTTTCAATAGTTAGTGCTGTAAATACAGAAAATGGCAATACTAAGAGCATAATAATGTGTAACACTCACACAATAGCACAATACAGTTTTCGATGTTTGTGCCGTCTGGAACGGTGATTTCTCACCACATTGCGTTCGTGAATAATCTATACCTACTGATTAAAATTTAAACTGAACATTCGGAAATTATTTTGCTCAAACTACCACATATGTTTGTAATTTAGCCTTTCTACATGCTCCTTAATAAGTGAATACATTCAGTTCAAAGGAAATTAAGGATTATAATATTAGGTTTTGAGGAAGTCTCAAAGCTACAAACTGAAATTTCAATTATTCAAACGTTGATATGAGTTATAACTGTACGTAGATTTTACGCCTGAAAAATTAATGCCAAATCAATAAAATGCAATGGGCATGACGTTCGCCAAACACTCTCCGCCTGAAATTTTTTTTTTGCTTTTGTAACTTGCAATTTTTTAATTGGATAACAAACTGTCATTTAAACGCACTTAAATCTAAATTTTCGACTCAATAATTTCTTTTCTAGTGATGGTTAAAACGCCCTCGCATACGTTGCAAGGACATTTTTCAATAAATACAAAGCCAACGACAACTGATGTGATCAAATGATCATATTGTTGCCTTGTTTACCACTTTACAGCTCCTTTACACCACTGCTTTTTTTATTACGCGTCCTTATTTTTATTGGCACATTTATCCTAAAGGAAAAAGGACAGTTTTAGAAAATTATTAAGTCTGATATTAGCAATTACTTATTTCGTGACCCCGTGACCGTGGTTTGTTAATTTGCTTTCAACTGCGAAGAAATCAATTTTCATTAGATAGGTCGAGAATTATCTGCGAGAGGGTTAATCTTTGATCTTGTTCAACATTTACTTATAAAGTAAAACTTTTCGTAATTGCTCGCCTTAAGATGTATTTCTTGTCCAATTTTTTATAAAGTTGAACTTTTGGGAAACTTCGACGAAAAAATTACCAGCCTTTAAAAGCCCCGATTGCATTACAAATTGAAATTTAAAAAATAAATTTAAACTTTGGTTTTATAAAGTGGAAACTTTATAACCACCACTTTATAAAATAAATACGAGGCGTTTTAATTTGCAATTAATGTCTCGGCACCAAAATATCGCATAAGCAAAGCTCGATGACCTATTATATCTCTTCTAGCTCTTGTAGTTTGGGCTCTAAAAGGGACTCACGAACGCACGGGCGGATAAGCCCACACGAATTTTAATTTTGCGTTGTTGTACGAGCTATACAATCAGTTCAATTCAACTCTCTAGCTTGTAGAATTTGGACGTGAAAGTTCTCCACGAACAGATGGACAGCCGAACAGACCCTTATTAATATTAGTACTAGGGTTGGAAATTTTATTCGATACATCGAATAACGATATTTAAAAAATATAGATCGATACTATATACCGATAATTCGATATGGATATTTCGACATTCCGACATATCGATATATCGGAATTAGCCCAGGCTAGTAAGATTTTTCCCTAGAAATAATTCGCCTAAAGCTGAATTTTGACATATATAGGCAGCTTTGACCTAGTTAAATACTGTACTAAATTGCCCAACGATTCCCATGTCTGCATCATTAGGCCCTCTGGGTCATAGAAGTGGACTATAACCAATTGGAACTGATGCAGATTTTATTAATTTATGATAAGATCAAACTCAGATTGCGCTCAAATGAAAGAGTGAAGATAACAGAAGCCCATCAAATTGCCAATTGCATTGAGTTGCCAATAGGTGTAATAGACAATAAATTTTAGAATTTGATGTTGATATTTTGGAATGTCGCCCTGCTTGGCCAAAAAACAGTTTTCAGCAGGTTCTCAGGGTGAAAAAATATAGTGGGCCGTGACAATTAAGAAAAAACTATTTTCTATTTAGGTAAAGTGCCTTTTAGGCCAATAATACGACAAAATTGTATTTAAACAAATTGCTCAGACCTTATGCCAAATTTCAAAGAAATCGTGAATTTAGTTTTTTTTAACAGTCATTTCACGAATTTCGATTTGTGGCATCTACCTGTTTCCAAAACACGTTTTTTTCACTAAATGTCCGTTTTCGGTCTTGGAGCCTAACAGTTATATTAATTGGATATTGTAATATTGATTTAAAATTTGAAATTTGTATTAAACTCGTTATCATCTATCTAATTAAAATTAAAATTTGCGATCTTTTTGAAATTTGGCATAACGCCATAATTTCATATTCTGAGCAATTTGTTTAAATACAATTTTGTCGTATTATTGGTCAAAAAGGAACTTTACCTAAATAGAAAATAGTTTTTTCTTCATTTTCAAGGCCCACTATATTCTTTCAAACTAAAAATCGGCTAAAAATTGTTTTTAGATCAAGCAGGGCGACATTCCAAAATATCAACACCAAATTCTAAAATTTATTGTCCATTACACCTATTGACAATTCAATCCGTTTACACGCTGTATTACTATAATTCAATAACTACTATCTATTCTGACAAAAAATTTCTTCAAGAGAAATTGTAGGTGGCAGTGGCGGCTTTTCAAAGGAGGCTAGGCAGGCTCAGCCTCCCTAACAAAAAACAGAAGAAGACAGAAAACAGAACATTTACAGTGAGCAGTGTTATTTGAAATTAAAAACCAACTTGTCTATTTTCACTCTAACTAAATTAGGCCACGCCTCCTCTTGCCTAAGGCGCGTTCTTTGCCTCGCTCCGCTCGGCAGATTTTCTTTAGCCTCTTAAGTTTTGGATCGCCACTGACAGTGACGGATTTTCATAGAAGGCTAGGAAAGCACAACCTCCCTAACCAAAAAAAAGAAGAAAGCAAAAACAGAAAGTTTACAGTGAGCAGTGTTATTTTAAATTAAAAACCAACTCGGCAATTTTCACTCAAACTAAATTAGGCCACGCCTCCTCTTGCTTGAGGCGCGTTCTTTGCCTCGCTCCGCTCGGCGGACCTCTCCCTAAGCAAAAATAGAAGAAGAAAGAGAAAACAGAAAATTTACAGAAAGCAGTGTTATTTGAAATTGAGAACCAACTCGGCTATGTTCACTAAAACTAAATTAGGCCACGCCCCCTTTTGGCTGAGGCGTGGTCTTTGCCTCGCTCCGCTCGGCGGGTTTTTCTTTAGCCTCCTCAATTATGGACCGCCACTGAGAGTGACGGCTTTTAGAGAAAGGCTAGAAGAGGCCTAACCTCCCTAACCAAAAACAGAAGAAGAAAGAGAAAACAGAAAATTTACAGTGAGCAGTGTTGTTTGAAATTGAAAACCAACTTGACTATTTTTACAAAAACTAAATTAAGCCACTCCGCCCTTTTACCTGCTTTGCGCTCTTTGCCTCGCTCCGCTCGACGGTTTTCTTTAACCTTCTCAATTTTGAAATTGATGGGCCGCCACTGGTAGATGGTTACTTGTTGTTCATCCTCTCGACCTTTTTAAAGTAGACGAAGTTGACGAAAAGGTAAAATGCCAAATTTTTTTTGTCAATGAAATCTTACCCCATCCTCAACCGTTCTGGAGAAGTTGCAAGTTCTAACAACTTCTGCAAAACATTCTTACAAGTCGAATCTCGACGCACCTGAGCTAAATAGCGTGGCATTGTTTGCATGTTAGTAGTTTTACGTGTTTTTTAATTCAATAAGGTAAACGACACGGAGTAACTATCATGTTTACACCGTTACCTGCTTGATTAGATCGTGAAAAATATAGTTATTTCAGTAAATTATGTATCGTTTTTTTACCAATCAACCAATGCAGTTTGAAAAATAATTGCAAATTAAATAATTATTCACGCCGCATAGTGGGCATGGCATATTGTGGTATTTATAAGAAATTCCTAGCGTTACGAGGATGTAAAACTTTAGAAAGAAAAACAGGTGTTGAAAACCTTGATGGTATACTGATTATTAAAATTGGAAGGAAAACGTACATTAGCATTTCTTCTTAAAAATTATGTAAATCGAAAAAAGTTATAGTTGTAAATTGCTCTGTTCGTGTAACACGCTTTACGACTACTTCTAAATTATTCACTTTTGTAAATCGTAAACAGTTAAATAATTTATAATAATTCTCCTTAATGATTAACGACACACCATGTTATAAACTATAATTATAAATTTTTATAACAATCCTGTTTAACACGTAACGCTAAATTGAATCTGAATTTTCTTTTAAGGGCTACCGCACACTACAGACAGTCGGTGACCGTCTGTTTTGTAGCGAAGTGGCCGCACACGACAGACAGTCGGTCAGACATCGGCGCCTACATCTACACCATCGCACACTCTACCGACTATCGTTAAGAAGTCGGTGGTTGTTGCATTGTTTGTCTGTGATTTTAGCTATGGGAGATGCACAACGCCAACGACAATTTTGTAGTTCGTGTGCGCGCCCCTACTTAATTACGTTATTCCCATCTACCACCGTCTAGTCACAGACAATCGTGTCGGTTGATAGTCGGTGGAAAAATAGAACACGTTACATCTTTTATGTAGGTCCGTCATTTTAGTCGGTTGTGTGCGGTGCTACATAAGAATCTGTACTGAGCATTGTAACCGACTATTTTGACGGTCACCGACTGTCTGTAGTGTGCGGTAAGCCTAAAGCACGGAATAATATAATCAAAATTCGAGTCTTCAGCAGAAATACTGGTATTCTATTCGCTAACATACCCCACTTTTGGTTTTTGAGCATCCATTGTGGATCTTTTCCGACCAAAACCCTACGGTTGGTTTTCCGTATCTTTAGATTTGGTCGTTTGTGTGAGGTTCAATATCAAGCCTTCGTATAGAGGCCATCCCAGGCGTTTACAGTCGCGCAAAGGTTCTTCAAGTATTCCACTTCTTCTCTTAGAAGAACTAACTTGCCCCTTTTCCAGATGGTAGAGGAAGTTATAGTTCGTGGGCTCGAAAACCGCACCCGCAGAGGTGGGCATTGTAAAATGTTCTCGAGATGAAGTCTTCTAAGCTTTTGCAGTTCTTTTCAAAAGTTTCTCTCATTTTGATTTTTCTGAAGATATTCTGAGATTTCTAATATTAGTAATTCATTTGGAAATACTGTATTATGCTATATGCTATCTGGATACATATTCTGGTCTATTGGGGGGGGGCTGCTCTCCCGAGCCTAGAAATACCAGAAGCCTAAACTTGGTAGCTCAATGTGTTAGACAAAAAATACCGGAGAAGACAAAGACAGAAACTAGGAAGGATTGAAACAATTCAATAATCAAATTCAAGGGTCCCGTAATTCTCTAACAATAGTAGTTAACTAATGGGGATTTCAGAGAGGCATACCAATTACCTGAGCCATACTAATGAGCTATGACGTCATTGAACGCCCGTTGCCCCAATTAGCATATTAGAGAGGTGAGGGGAGCATGATGAGTCATCATGCACTTGCCTCATTAGCATACTGTCGTTAGAGGGGCGAGGGGTGCGTGATGAGTCATCAAGCACCTATTAGCATAGTGTCTTTAAAGGCATGCTGAGAGGAAGAATTCCGAATCTTAAGTTTTGTTAATTAGTACTGCAAGCCAAACAAGGAACGCGAGGGTGGTAGCCTAAGCTGGACATGCGCAAAAATTCTACTTTTTCTTGTAAGACACTAGGTACATCATTTTTGGAGATACTATCAATCACTACTAAACTACTGAACTTCATTTCATTTTAGACCGTTTGACTTTTTATTTCTAACTCAGAATTCTTGATATGCCACTACTTTCAAGTACGTTTCACGTTTCACGTTATTCCGGAACCACTTTGGTTTTATTTATTTGGCTTTATTTACGGTAAGCTTGTTGAAAAGGGCCTAAATTAAACCTACAAGCCTTCTTAGACACTTGTTTAAAATTTTACCTGGAAGAATTGAAGAAAAGAGGTAAAATTTAGAATAAATATCTAAGATGGCTTTGTAAGTTTAATTTATGACCCTGATTTAGATTTTAGATTTAAGCCAAAAAGTCATTCGTAAAACGTGAAACCTACAGTACCTACTCCATTGCATGGCTTAAAATCTTAAAGAATTATCTATTTGCCCGATTTACGTTCACGCACAAATTTTCTTCCCGAAAAATTATTTTCACGGGCCCCCATGATAAGGGCGTCTATAAACTTTTGAGCCTAGTACCCCCTCCAAAGTAAATACAAGCCTGTTTGTCCATAATTTAGTTTTTAATTAGGTGTAAAATATTAGTTGCCTCTCGCATCGCATTAATTATCGCAAGTTCCTGATAGGCATTAATCAAATTTCATAACTTTCAAAGAGCCGTAAGTCCATCTTTAGACGGGACACCCTGTATTTTTATTCTAGCCCTTAGTTTGAAGCACATTCAATTTTTCTCAACAACTCATAACGTTTTTTTTCAATAGGCAAATTACAAAGATAGCTGCAAGACATTTTGAAGGTTGTACCATCCGTCATTTCTGTTATTTTTGTTTCGTTTTGATTAACGTTTGTATTTAATTCTTTTCTTAAACTTTCCTGTTTAGCAATGGCAAATCCTGCGTTTTGCTGTTGTTCTGTTTTCACGCTCAGCGACAATAAAGTAAGTCCTATATTGCGCTTAAGGTAGTGTGGCCAGCACTACGTTTTTAACCGCCTATTCCAGGGTAGAAAAGCACCAAGTTTGTAATACGGCGAGTCATTTAAAATACGCCACCCTTTAATGTTCATTTTAGACACGTTTCAGTATCACAGGAATGCCAGTCTCAATCTTGAGGTTGCGTGTAAGCCGGTTAAGACAGCCAGAAGTGTATAAAGTATTTAGGTAGGCCCACAGACACGTTTATATAAAAAGACAGTGTAAATCCAAATAATCTTTTAGGTCGTTTCAGACAACTTCGAAACGAATATAGCCGGTGTTATCTCATCACAATTCTTGCTATACCTTCCTAGTAAATGGAACAGAAAAAAAAAACGAAAAAATATTCATCTTTCATCTATTAAATTGCCCACGAGAGTTAAATATAGATTTTTGTCAATTTCACGAGCATCGGTGATCAAAGCATTCACAATTTATAAACTAAGTCAATCAATCGGCAGGTTGAGTTTCCACGATGGGCGCAACCATCTTGAATGCATTGATCTGTAACAATTTTGCTCGCTAGTCTATTTAATAGAATGTAGAGTCAAAAGTATAAACTTCATACGAGCGAATAACTTCTCTACGTCACGCCTAAGGGTGATTTTCTAGCTAACGGATCATTAAGATGAAACAAAAGTGTTATTCCGATGAGGACATCACGTGATGTGTACGACGTGAGCTCAAAACGAGTGCTACCTATAGAAGTTTTTTCTCATTAAAAACAAATAATTGTAGGAAATGAACCGAATTTTCTTCACTTTAAAAAGTTAAGAGGATTCTCTCAACTGCTTTAAAGTGCTTCGTCTAAAAACTATTAAGAAGTTTCCATCACTTACATAAGTTTTGTAGCACATTGTAGTCGTTTATAAGAAACTTTAATTTACTTAAAAATAGTTGAACTACACAAAAGTGAGAATTTGAAATTTTATGTTAATTTATTTAAATTAACCCTTTCCAGAAAAGTTTTCCTTAATTTTTATTAAATTTTCCAATTTATATACCAAGTTGGAACTGTCTGTTTGATGAGATTGCTTTACAAAAAGTGGTTTCGCTAAACTTTTTACGCAATTTACTTAAATCCTTGTTAATTAATAAAGTTCCTTACGCAATTCTCGTTATAAATTGGTGCTCCTTGAAAATTATTTACGTAAACCTAATGGATACAAGTTTCAGTTTTTGCAAACAATTAATTAATTAGTTTTTCTAATTTTGTAATGCGTAAAACCTCTTTGCCGATCTGATTCGGATTTAAATATAATCGTAATCAGCTTCGGGTTATGCCACTTTCGTGCGATATTTCAGGTGGCGCCCAATGCAAAAATCGCCCGTTTACAAGAAGTAGTAAAACTTGATTTATATCGACCACCCAAATTTTTCGTAACTGCTCGAAACATTCCAATTTTCTCGTCAAAACTCCTCTCTACCAATCATCATAAAATATGCCTCAAAACCGCCAGGAGTCGCTTCAAAATTGCCCGAGGATTGAAGAGGAACTATTAAAGTCGGAAGTGGGTACAGTACGTTTATATAAATGGATTAATATAATATTGTTGTTTAATCTATCTTGACTCGGAGCTCTCTCTAACTTTGTAGTTGTTAATACAAGTCACTAGAATTCATTTAATAAGTTCAAGTTGTACGCTATCGAAGAATCTTATTCGAGAGAGTTATCGTGTTATCACACAGTAAGTTCTCCGAAGTTTGCTATTAAATTTGTTGAAAACAAACATTTTTGGCATGAATATAGTCGTATAAATAGTATATTTCACGCTGAATACAATTTTACATGTAAGAGGGTCGATACACAATACATAAAGTATTTATTACGGTTTTGTCACTTATTTCTTAAAATTATCAAACGCATAAATCGTTTTATAAGGAAGCAATTGTGATTTTAATCCAGGGATAGTGTTTAGATAAGTCTGACATAATTATGTAGTTGGAATCATCACAAATCAACTTGTCTTGAAGAGCCGCTCCTATTGATACAACACCAGCGAGTTGATATATTGGATTTGCACCGTCCCTAAGGACGGCCACTCCACTTCCAGATTCTCCAACGCAAATCGGATTACCTAAAAATAAATATTATAAGAAAAAACCCTCGATTTTAAACCAATTAATTCTAACCTCTAACGTATCCAATACAAAGCGAATGTTCGGACATATACGACGTTAATTCCGGTTTGGAATTTAAACAGACGTCTCTCGGAACGACTTTTAATTTAGCGTACGTAACCCTATCGGTATAATGACCGTCCTCGTCAAATCCGTATCCAGCAACGTACCCGTCTTGTTTGGCAATTGTTTGTATGTTCAAGGGTTCTTCCCACAAACAAACGGGTCGCACGTAATCTGCTATTTTAATCGCCTCTTCCAGTTTGATAATCGCTAAATTGTTGGCCAAGTTAATTGGATTATAAGCCGGATGGATGGACACGTCCATTACGGTGCGTTCTTGTAATCCTTTATTTTCGTTATTTAGAAAATATTCGCCTAAGCGCACTTTAAGCGCACTCGGATATAGGGGAACTTCACTATCTTTACGCGTCACGCAGTGTGCGGCTGTTAGGAGATGGTTGGGCGATATTAAAGTTGCTCCACAAACTAACTTTTGTTTGTTATTGCTCAGTAAGTAAAGTGACGCTTGCCACGGCCACCTTCCTTCTCCATTTTGGGTGCCCGATAGATCTGACGCAAATAGTGGAACAGTTCCGCAACTAGCAACTGCTTCTGGTTCGGGACGCGTGGATAGGAAGTCTTTATTATTTAAATCGCCCAAGAAGTACTCGTTTGAAGCTTGTCTGTCACCGTCGATCCATTTGAAGTCTCTGAAAATAATTTAAACGTTACTCGATGTGTAGGTAACAAAATATAATTAAACTGTCAAGTGTAAGGTGGTAAAGTTTCAAGTTAAACATAATTAATTGATAAATTAATTATTCTATTTATAATGATTAAGTATGCTTTGAGGTATATAAAGGTGTCTCTTCGTGACAACAAAGCGTGAATTTTAATTAAAGCGATTGAAAACTAATTTATAGTGTAACTACCTACCTAAAGCAATTGCTCATAAAATTGTACAATGAATAATTGATTTCCAAAGTTTTGTAGAATAAACTGAGGCCTGTTACGTGCGCGGAATTGGCCTAAATATTCGGCCAATTATAAAAGTAAATACCAAATATCCAGCCGGGTAATAAAATAATTCGCCACCTACTAATAGAAAATTAAGTTTTTCTTCAACTACTTGCTTTTCAAAGTTTATAGAGTCATTAGACTCTATATAAAATTGTCAGACCCCTACGTAGCGTTTTGTGATGTTACCATAATTTAGTTCACAAGCGGACTAACTACGGAAATGATGCTGAAACGATGCCCGAGCCTTCAAATTGTCTCAACGCCGCTATTAGGAGATAATTTCGTAAACTAAAAACTACTTTCACTTAGCTATTTGGAAGACCGCCATTGTGACACTTATCTAAAGAGTTTGATTAATTTCGCCTGAAAGTAAATCGCCCTTTTCATTTTCGAGAATATCCATTTTCATGAAAATCAATACCTATTTACGCTAGAAACTCGTATAAACTCAAAGACTTGGAAGTTTTCAGCAAATTATAACTAAAATAGAATTTTCCTCGTATTAAGAGAAGGTCTTAAACGTAAATTAGTAGTCTACCAAATGGGCGTTAAACACAAGCTTCTAGTGAATATTATGTTAAGTACCCATCTCATTCAATTTCAATTTAAATCCTGTAATAATATGAAAAACTACGAAACCTGAAGGTAAATTATTATTTTGCGAGATATTCCATGTATTCATAAAGTAGAGACAGTTACTAAAATAAATATCAATTTTCGATTTTCCAACAATGGAAATATTTCGATATAAAACCTTTTAAAAGCCTTCCTATAGCAGTAATTTGGTTAATTAAAAATGTAATTTATTTCGTAACTAAAATTGTTATTTCGTACATTTTCTTACCTCTCCATTATATTCACATTCACCTTGTAGTTAACAAGGTGGCCCTAGTCATAAAAGCTACCGGGAAAATCCCCTTGGGCCTTTGTGGGTTTATGTGGCTGCTCCGCAACAACGGCTACAAAATAAAACTAGCAAACAAACAATTAAATCCAATGCTGGCTAGCTGATTGTGTAACAAAAATTAATACAACTCTCGTTACGACAGAACCAATTTAT
The DNA here is from genome assembly GCA_950108345.1 of Malthinus flaveolus. Lineage (NCBI taxonomy): Eukaryota > Metazoa > Arthropoda > Insecta > Coleoptera > Cantharidae > Malthinus > Malthinus flaveolus. The sequence goes on from OX467286.1 coordinate 14,035,256, forward strand.
ATTGTGAAAAATGACTGAAGTTCGCTAAACCGTACTAAAATGAATTTTCAATTAAAGATTAATCTTAACGCTGCTGGTGGAAAAATATAGAAGGGGCAGGTTTACAGAATTATTTCATTTTTAAATATTAATTTGCCTTCTTATATTTAATTAGGAACTGGGTTAATTTAATTTTTAAACGTTTAAAATAAAATAGCGCTCAAGTAGTAAGTAGTATTCTAAAGCCGTTCCGTAAAGTTCATTTTGACTTCCGTCACCAGCAGAGAGGTTTAATACAATCAATAGAAGAATAGAATAGAAAGAGATTATTCATTATTGTACCTCTCTGCTGGTGGTAAAGTTACCGACAACTTTACGGAGCGTACCTACCATACTCCACAAACTTTGCAAATAATTTCAAAAGAGTCGAGTAGGTACATGTACAGGGTGGACAAAACTTGATGTTTTTATGAAGAAATCGATAACTATGAGAGATATGCAAAAATGGATGGCGCATCCTCGTTCTTTTGAGTGAGAAACTTTTTTAAGCAATTGCGAAACGTTTTCTCGTCCACGTCTCGTATTGCCCCCGGAAGCCCACTTAACAACCTCATCCCCAAGCGTTTAAAACTGTTTTGGGCTTGTTTAGATGATTTATAAGGTTATCCTTAACTGGCTCTGATTTCGAGTGTTGTGACAGGCAAATTTGTAACACGATGGCATGGTGAGGATTTTATATTTCTTAAATGCGTCTCTACAACTGGTAGTTCGCGACATCCCTTCCATGATGCGTAATGATGTTTCAAGAGTACGCTTTCCATGTCTGTTGAAGAGGCCAACAAGATCAGTCCATAGGTTGCAACGCTATGGAAAATCCGTAATGAGTAATAGGTAGGCTCTCCCGCATCTGAAGCATTCCTTGACGTAACAGTTAAGTTCTGCGTCTTTTCAACGTTTAGTATCAATTCACGCGTGTGGAAACACTTTTCGTCTCCCAGGCCCGTTTCCGAAGATTCCCACAAGCCATGTCCATCTCTTGCCTTCCTAAGGAGGGTAGTATCATCGGCAAAGTCGGGAAAGTTGTTGATATAGATAAAAAATCATAAGGGTACCAGTATTGAGCTCTGGGGCCCGCCCATTTTAACAACTTGTATTTTAGATATTTGCCCTTCCCAGTTCACAACTTGCGATCTATTTTGCAAGTACAATGTTAAGATACCGAGAATGGGCCCCCTCATTTCACAATGTTATAGTTTGACCAACAACTTTGAATGGCTGACGCAATCGAAAGTCTTCGCCAGGTCCAAACAAGTGAGTTGAGCTTCCTTCTAAACCTCTAGAGACTCCAAGTTGGCCTCCATTTATGTATCATAGCCGTTGTTGTAGAAAACAAAAGAAGATCGCGAATTCCGGTTTTGGACATTGAGTTCTTCTCAAAAAAATAAATCGAGGATGTGCCATCCATTTTTCGTATATCTTACAAATATCGAGTTTTCCATAATAACCATATAACCATATAACCATCGAATTTTGCTCACCCTGTACCTACTGCTGAAAGTATAGACGCATTTCTCAAAAAAAAATGAAACGATATATCTCTTTAAATGGTAAAAGAAATATTGAATCCAACGTGAAAAGTAAGATTAGAGCGTATACCAAATAAATTAAAGAGACAGGCAGAAGAAATATGTCAGCACGATAGGGAATAACCACAGAAAAGCCTAAAAAGACCAAAAAAAGAAACAATAAAAATAAAATAATGGAAAATGAAAACAAAACTAAAATGCAGTGTAAAGAACGACGACGAACAAAACAATCAAGTAAAATGGAAAAATTAATTTATTCCATTAGTCTCGCAAAAGTCGGAGCGAACGCGAAAAATGTCATACAACCGAACTGAACGATTTTTTTCAGAAAGCACAGGTCCCTCACTTTTTACTTCATTTAATTAAAAAAGTACCGGAACCGACAATTTCGTTATACTAATTTTTCCCACAATTTGATTGATTTATAGGTTGCGTGATATAGTAGTTACAAATTATTCTTGAATAAATAACTAAACATTAGATGTTAACACACAGGAATTATACACGTGTTATAACCCGAATACTACACACCAGCTACACATTTTTAAAATTTATGAGTGTCTTCTTACGTAATAAAACCTTATCGTCTTATCGAAACGCTTTTTTTCTTATTCGAACTAAATTTTACTCTCGGTAGTGTCTCATTGCCTTCCGAGAGGTCACACTAGTGTATTCTGTCGTTTCGACTACAAGAATCGAACTCAAAGATTGTAAATGAGAAAAGGGCTCTCTAAAAACTATAGACATGTTGCCTTAATCAAATATTTGACTTGAAACTTTTTGATAAAGGTAGAAAGTACTTGGTGCACAAATTTTAGTTTCAAATTACTTACTCTCCATGCTCGGGACATACAGTTCTAGCATTCAGTCTGAATGCAACCAGTTTTGGTATTTTGGCGCCATCGTAGTTGACGAAGAGACGAATTTTTTCTGGAAATTCGGCACGTAAGGTGTGATTTCTGCTTTGCAACAAAAATTCCAAATTATTCTGAGTTGTGATCTCCCCAAAGTGGTCCTAAAAATAAAAAAGATGATTAAACTACGCAGAAAGAGGTTATTAATGTAGAAGAAGCTAAACGTAGACTCATAAGATTAGTGGTTCTTCTAGAAGCTGGTTCGCCAGTGCCTTGCAAGGTTCATAGGCTGTCGCCGTGAACCCATTTCTTTTAGCCACCCCCTTATATTTGAGTACAAGTATGCTATCATGCTGCGATCTTTGGAAATACCAACCCCAGAAAAACTTTTTGAGTGTTTAAGTTGATTATTATAATATAAAACTGATTTTTTTTATTAAATCGCGTTTTCATGAATAAATGAAGACTCGTTTTTAACGCTAAAAGGTCCTTATTTGTCACATAACGTTAAAATATGTTAAACGTACCATCTGCTATTTCACAGATCTGTTATTTATAAATCAAGCATAACTTCAATTATTAAAAATATATACATATTATACTAGCAGTTGGATAAATTCTCATCCATTTTTCAATGTGTTTTCATATACAGGGTGATTATGGAGTGAGTACCAAAAACTGAAGAGGACATTGCTTTGTTTATTTTAGGTAAATATTTACTTTTTCTCTAAAAGCTCCCGTTTTTACATCAAAATAAGACAAGGAATAATTATTTTCAAGTTTTTGTACTCTTATGCTCATTAATCCCCCCTCCTCACCAAACACATTTTGTTCGGAATAATATTGAATATAATTCAGTAACTTACCGCAACTTCGAGTTTCTTCACTGTAGTATCGAAAATGAAGCGAGCCCATACACCTTGTAGATCGGCATCAGAATATAAAGTTGCGGAAGCTTCCAGTCGACCTGGTTGTTCTGATACGTATTGAAATAGAACAGGACATGGAGATTTTAGTTTGGCAGACGTTAGAGCTAGCGCTCCAAAAATGACAATAAGTTTAAACATCTGAAAAAGAGAACGTTTTGTTATTTATCTTAGTGGTTAAAGATTAATAAATAAAATTTATTGAAAATAATAGTTTTTAGGTTCAGCGCATTGTTATCCATTGCACCAGATTTTTAATTTACTGGCTCAATTGTCCAAGCTACACTCAATTAAAATTTCAGCTGCCTAGCTCAAGTATTGTTTCGACTTGACAGTTGTCCAGAGACAAATGGACAGACTGGCAAAAACTTAATTTGTATTATACAGACTGCACTATCTAAAGCTAAGCTTGTTGAGTTTCTTAGAGTTGGAGTTGTTCACAGACTAGCGTATAGAGTCCGATCTCTCGAATATCAAGGCGTTAAAGCTAAAATTGAAGCAGAAGGCCTAGTATGAGTATCTGGTTCACACAGGCTTTTATAGAACGACAAAATGTACGGCTAACCAGTTTTTTCTATCTCAAATGTTTTTAGAGTATTTAGGCTTTCCCAACCGGCGTCATTAGAAGTGGGGGTTTTAGGGGTAATGTGCCGTGTTTGAAAGGTTCTATTTGCGATGAGCCATATGTTGAAGTTGTTTCTTAAAATTATCCATAGGAGAATACACAAGAAATGTGAAGAACAGATATCACATAACCAATTCGGATTCATAAATGCAGTTGGTACCAGAGAAGCACTTTTTGGAGTTCAAGTACTAATCCAAAGATGTAGAGATGTCAATTGTGACGTATATGCGTGTCTAATAGACTACGAAAAAGCTTTTGATAGAGTCCAACATCACAAGATGATTAACATTCTAAAAGACGCGGACTTAGACGATAAAGATCTCAGAATAATTTCAAATTTATACTGGAACCAGACAGCATGCATGAGACTGGATGGTGAGCGAACAGAACAGGTGAAGATTCTACGTGGGGTCCGACAGGGCTGCATCCTCTCGCCGCTAATTTTTAATATGTATTCGGAAAGAATTTTTAACGAAGCCCTCGAGGGAGTAGAGGAAGGTATCCTCGTAAACGGAGCCAGATTGAACAACATTCGATACGCCGACGATACCATGGTGATAGCGGACAGTCTGGAAGGACTACAAAAGTTGATGGACAGAATTACGCAATATAGTCTACAGTCTACAACATGGGCTCAATATCAACGTCTTAAAAACTAAACAGATGGTAATAAGCAAGAAGGATATAAAGGGAGCTCACCTATATATCAATGGAACTCGGTTAGAACGCGTAAACCAATATTGCTACTTAGGAACGATAATAAATGAGCAGTGGGACAACGAGCAAGAAATAAGATGCCGCATAGGAAAGGCGAGGACGGTTTTTAACAAAATGAGCGCCATTTTTAGGAGTCACAATCTGTACCTCGAAACAAAACTGAGACACCTACGATCTTATGTCTTTTCCGTATTACTGTATGGCGTGGAATCCTGGACGCTCAAAGAAGCCACCACCAAGAAACTGGAAGCATTTGAGATGTGGCTGTACAGGAGAATCCTTAAAATACCGTGGACAGCTCACATGACAAACAAGGCGGTGCTCGAAAGGATGAACAAAGAACCAGAAATCATGTACACAATCAAGCGCAGAAAACTAGAATACCTGGGACATGTGATGAGAAACCAGATATTCCCTCTTACAATCAATAATGCAAGGGAAAGTTAAAGGAAAGAGAGGGCCAGGCAGAAGAAGAATTTCCTGGCTGAAGAACCTGCGAACTTGGTTTGGGAAAACCTCGACGGAGTTGTTTCGAGCAGCGACAAATAAAATTATAATTGCCAATATGATTGCCAACATCCGAAGCGGATAGGTACTAGAAGAAGAAGAATTTGCGATACCTGGCGTTTAGGATGTTCTAATCAACTTTGATGTAGTTTCACTATGCAACAAAGGTTCCTATCCTGGAAAATTTAGCTCTCATACAAGACAAGTTCATGACAGATGTGAGCGCACTGTTCCACTGTACCCTAACTAGGACGTACTTTCAAGGAAAAAATAAGTTCAATGAACAATCCGACGGAGTTGCTAAGCCTAGTGGTCGCCAACCCCCCAACCCGTACGTAGAACATTTCGAGGAGGCGGTATTAAATTCAACCACGCTAAAACGGAGAGTATGGTTGAGATATGTAGACAACACATTTGTCGTAAGGAGCCACGGAAAACAAGAGCTGGGCCGCTTATTGTAACACCTAAACAGAGCCCACCTCAACATTCAGTTTCCCATGGAACAGGAGCAGGATGGACAACTCGCTTTTTTGGATGTCTTGATATAAACCCAAAACGATGGGGAACTGTCTCATGAGGTTTATAGAAAACCCATACACACAAACGGATACTAACACAAACAGTCAAATCATGCTCCAAAACAAAAGAGAGAGAGAGAGAGACCGACCCACAAGAATATGCCAACCACAATATCTCCAGTAAGAATTAGAACATCTAAACAGGGTCCTACAAGCCAGTGGCTACACGGCAAAAGAACACAAGACCGACCAGCACCTATGAGCAAAGTGTCCGTCCCCTACGTCCTACATCAAAGGATCAAAGGTGTAATCGACGGCATAGGAAAATTACTGGCAACATTAAAACCGTCTTTAAACCCACCAGAAAAATCAAAAAAACCTGCGCTCAGTAAAGGACGCCAGAGACCCTCTATCAAAAATAGGAAGTCTGCAAGATTCCATGCTCATGTGGCCAAGTGTACATCGACACCACAAAACGGAGCATCAATGCAACCACCAGATGATGTATGACAGGACCGAAGTATAATCAACCACCCCTACAATTACAAAAAAGATAATGCAATAAGAATAAATAAAAGCTGGTTCTCAACAATAAGGAAAATACCTTCAAATCGAAACCAAATACCAGATACCACTCAGGCAATCGACCTACGGCCTACGACTGAACAACTGAGTCATAGTACGATGGGAACAAATATTTTAGATGAAGAATTTTTATAGTATCCAAGTTGTAAGATGTCAAACAAAGCCGCATGAAGCTCCTCGGAGCCCCCAGAGATCGAAATGATTTAAGATTCAAATAATCGAAATTATGCAAATTCGGAAAATATTATAAAAGTTGGCGGAGAAGGTCGATAGCTCCAAGAACTATGCAAAACAAGAAAACAGGGTAATTAAGTGAACAGGGTAAGTTGGTATGTTAGAAAAAACTGAATAAAACGGAGTTTCAGGTGGTAATGTGTGGGAAGCTGGAACGTTTATGCGGCTCTCTCATTTTTAATTGCAAATCTTGGGGTGGAATGGGTTGGGTGCCACAACATCTCTACAAGCATGTATGTACATTTACCGAGGCAAATAAAGTAAAGGCAAATGAAAACAATTGAAATGCTAAATCAACTTTTTTAATTTGGGGTTTAAATTTTAAAATTCATACTGTGTCAATATCTCTGACGTCATCGCCCCACAAATATAAATTTGAAAATTTACGTCCGTTTCGAAGTAAATCAAGTAATCTAAATGGACGATAATTAAATTCTAATCGAAAATCAATCAGAATTATTATTAATTAACGCAAATGTTAGAAACAAAGGTTTATAACGAAATATAGTACCTACTGTCAGAAACTTTTAACAACTGTAGAATTGTGTATTGATCTATTGATGTATGCACGGTATAATGAGTCCGCGCTTGGTTCGAATTTACAATAATTAAACACAATTAATAATTTAATTAGGTTGCGGCAATTTAGTAAATTTATTGAGTGAATTATTACTTCTTCCGATTAAAATTAAATATTGAAATCGAAAGCGCTTATGAATTAATCAAATTATAAAAAAGTCGAAATCGATATTTGGAGCGAAAGAAAAAACGATAAGTTGCTAGAAATCAATAACATAAAGTGACATAATTATAAGTTACACTAATTAATTATAAATGCGAAAATTTGTCTTACTTTGTGTAAAGAAACTAACCGTAGCACGAAAATTTTGTAACTGAACGATTTCGAATAGAAAAGAACCACTTAGCTCGTATATTTATAATTAATTTATAAAGTAGAGGTATTGCTTTAGTCAAGGCTACAATTTTTAACTTATTAAACTTGTTTGTGGATTGTTTATTCTTTGTAATCTCAGAAAACATCTTCCATTAGTATACAAACTCTTAACTGGTATTCCTACACATTGGGAAAAACCTCCAATGCCGTTCAAAACGAGTGTAAAATGAGAACGGAATACTGTATACGACGATTCTTTGGGGAATCCCGCCACATTAGTTTAAATATTGATTGGAGATTTCAATAGATTTGTTTTCAAGGTAAAATTGCATCTTAAATTAATAACAATTTTTTGTACGAAATTAGTGTTAAGTTTATGAAAAAGTTTGTTGTTAATGGAACTTCAACGCCCAGTCGCTTATAGGAAATTTGTTTTTGGGAAAAGTACCCGAAAATGTCGAATCCGCCAAAGTAGTTTTAGTTGCGTGGCAAGGATTTTTAACCTATGGCACGGCAATGCACGCCGTAATTGGATTGTGATAATACGCAGCAATTTTGAAAATATAAAGTACAAATAATGTGCGTACATTCAGCTCAGTTAGTTGAGTTAAAGATGACGGAGACAAGAGTATTGAAAAATAAGGCATATTATGAAGAAACATGGTTCTCAAAGCTCTGCACTCGCAGGTCCTTGTTGAGAGACTTCTGGCTGGCCACTATCAAAACCAGCATCGCCCGCCTACCATGTCCGAGTTCTAGAACTCGCCATGCAAGTAGGAAGACTTGGGAGCTTGGAAAGATTTCTTCTGAGGTATAGAGGAGAGTTTCCTTGAATCGGACGATTTTTTTATTTTGATTGTAACTCATATCTCAGACAAAAATGTAAAAAAACATCGATAGTACATTTATTAACAATTAAAATTGTATAAAACTGCATAAATATGTAAAACATTCAGTCAATTGTTCATTTATTATTTTTATAGTGTCCACTTCATGGGTAGACTTGGTTTGAAATAGATAGGTGTGCTTTTAGAGTGGACAAAGATATAAAAAGTATTTTAAAAACATGTTTTACAAAAAAATTGATTGGTAGTGTCTCCAAAAAAGGTGTACACAAAAACAAAATATCTGCTCACAATATTATTTAGCTTTTAACCTCGTGCCCTAGGCTGCAGCCTTGTTAGCCTAATGGCAAATCCATGCCTGATTATAAAAACAGTGGTGCATTATACTTTTGTGGGGCACATTAGAATTTTGGTGCCCAACATCAAATATGTTCTACACTAGCGGTATAGGAATATCGGAACAAAATCTTCTATAACTTGTAAACAATTTGCGTTACCTTATTATTTTTAATTATTCATTTTTGTAATAAACTGTAATGCACAAAATTTTTAAATAACAATTAACACATTTTGGAAAATGTTTTTAGAATTTAGAGGTCTTGACACAATCGACAAATGTCCAAGTCTGCACAAAACTTTTAAATAAATAAAAAGTGATAAGACAAGAGGAAATCGGCAACACAAGACAGTAGGTAACCACTAAAAAAGCACCGCGAATTTATATTAATAATCTATATCTACGAGTGGTTGCAGTCGCGAAGATAACTGGGGATTGAGGATATTAATTTTATCTTAAAATAATTCAAATAAAATAAAAATTCTTAGTTGCAATGTAAAATTAAGCTGCAAAAACTGCTAAAAATGCCCAAGTTACACATAAATACTTGTTATATATTAATTTAATTGCTAATAATGTAGCGCCAGCAACTTATTCTGACGGGATAAATGAATGTGTCATATGATACAGTCTAATTAATAATACAAGAATCACCAAAATTTTCTTTCTAAACTTTAATATATCTACTAATAATTATTTCACATTTTTTCAACGTGTGCCATGAATCGTCCGATTCATTGAACTCTTAGCTGTCCAATTCATAGAACGGGTAGCTTTTAATTATAACCTTTAAATTTTGATCTAAAATATTGTAATATCGATGGTTTTAACATACCTGTCTAAAACCTATGAGCTGCAGATTTTACTGACATCGAATATTATTAACAATCGTTGCTAATAATAGATTTGCAAGCTTCACAAAACTACACAAATATTAACTTCGCAGTATTAAAGAACAGTATTGTAACTCCTTTAAACAATATGTGCGTTAACTACTTGAAACTAGGTCTTATATATGTAATAAGGTGTCGTGCGTAAATCCTCAGAATAAAAAGTTAAATATTTCAATCGGCTACGCTAAAAAGTTTGAGTGTCCGATTCATAGAACATCCACTTCAAGGGAGCTCTCCTTTACGTGGCGTTGTGGGCTCTGCGTTGATAAACAAAAACTGCACCGAGCCAGTTTATGTGAAGAAGACTTTATAAGCGCCAAAGCGTCAAAACAAATTCACGATTTGAAAGTGAAAACAAAATTTCATTTGTAAAACCACAAACTCGACACAAGAAATATAAAAATTCTTTGTAGGTACGTCTATTTGAAATGATGCAATTGAAATAATCATTATTTCACAGTCACAGGTGCAATTCCTAAAGACACGTACACGAACAGTTTTGTTCAAGCCAATATCAATTTTAATTTGCGTGATTAAAGGTTGCATTGAATAATTGGGATTTTCCGCTAGGAAGAATATTATTGTTATAATGAAAGTAAGTGTACGTAATTTAGTTCTACTAATAGCTAAATAGGTATAATATTATAATAGAAGAATATCAATTGTATGTTAAAATAATGAAACAGGTGCCATTAAATGTATTGAAAATCAATCGTAGATAGTTTGTAAGTTAACTCAATTTGTTAAGCACCCCCCACGGCCCAGGAGAGCCTTATCGGCTTCCGAGTTTCCAATTTGACCTCTTTTGATTTGGTACGATTTTTGAAATTGTGCATTTGTGAAATTGTGAGTTCCGAAGTTCCGATGGGGTATACAATTTGAGACACAATACACAAGCGCGCTTCTCGTCATGCCACCACGCTTAGTTATTCCAAACTTTTTGGAAATACATTATACAGGGTGTCCCGAAATAACACCGACAATGCTGTACAGTGAGTTTCCAGGACCAAATAAAGACATTTGCCCTTCTTGAAATTATACCCTAAAATGCACCCCTAAAACGTTATAGGCCCTCAAAGTTGAAGTTTAAATGTAAAAAAATCACTTTATCGCCGAAACGAGTTTTTATTGATTTTTATACAGCCAATCTATCTTACAGAAGTCAATGTGTGGTAGAAATTTTAAGAAAATAACTATAGCGTTAACTTTCAACCCCCAAAAAATATTGTTTTTGTACAATAAATTAAAATTATTCTGCTTTATTCCTGTAACATAGTTTATACGAAGGGATTTTTGTTTCTCGAATTTTTCTTCTGAAACCAACGGATCTTGAGAAAAATTGAAAAATTATTATTTCTATTCTTCAACTAACTGATTGTTGGTTATTTCGTAATTTATTAAGAAGGTTGCATTTCATTCAACATTGATTTTAAGTTAATTGCTCATGGGGTCCCTCATGTACTTAAATTCGAGCATCTGCTCGACGTAGAAGCATTCGGCGAAATCAGGTAAATTCTAGGGATATTTCGATCAACACGAATGTCTGTAATTCAAGTAAATGGGGGAAACTTTGAGCAATTAATGCAAAATTATTAGTGTTGGAACTATTTTTTTGAATGAAATGTCGCCTTCTTTTAAATGAATTACGAAATAACCAATAACCAGTTAGTTGAAGAATTGAAATTATTTTTCAAATTTTCTCAAGATCCGTTGGATTTAGAAGAAAAATTTAAGAAACAAAAATCCCTTATTATAAAATTTTTTACTACATTTAAGCACAATAATTTTAATTTACTCTACAAAAACAATATTTTTTAAGGGTTGAAGGTTAACGCCACCCTTGAACGGGTAGTTCTAGTAGTAGTGTAGTAGTTCTTAAAATTTTTACCGCACATTGACTTCTGTAAGATAGGTTGGCTGTATAAAAGTAAATGCAATTTTTTCACTCGTTTCGGCAATAAAGTGATTTTTTTTCATTTTATCTTCGACTTTGAGGACCTATAACTTTTTAGGGGTGCATTTTAGGCTATTATTTCAAGAGAGGCAAATGTCTTTATTTGGTCCTGGGAACTCACTGTATAGCGTTGTCGGTGTTATTTCGTATTAATACGTCAAGGACAATAACTTACTAAATGCAACGTATTAGAACTATCAAATTTTATATTCTTATAATTGCATGAATGGGGTAAATGATTCATCAGCTGCTTTTTTATTGCATTCAGTGAACTTTAGAAATCTTGTAATTAACTAACTGGTTTTCGATTGATAAAAATGTAGAATTGAAGAACAAACGTATTAATGATACGTTAGAAAAATACAACAACAAACTAAGTAATATAATATGAACAAATTTAATTAATGATCTGAAAAATAAGAACTTTTACAAACCCCCACACCTCACAAGCCTCAAGTTATTCAAAAAAAAGGTATTTAAAAAACATTTCGTTTACATTTTAATTTCGTTCGAATTGTTTTCCGTGTTGTTTTATTTAAATTTGCTTATTGCCTTCTCTTTGATACTTTTGAAAATAAATATAAATATATTATAGCGAGCGGTAGTGGTACAAGTAAATAAAATTTGAATAACCGAAACTTCAAAGAATTTGCTTAGCGTTTGTATAAAATTATAAATTTGCAATAAGTCATTGTTGGATTCTACTTATATAACCTATAAGAATTTCTTTCATTATGTGCAAATTTCAAATGCTTCTCAAGGGAAAAGGGTTATAGGTCGCGTCGCGTAACAACAGTTTGGCTCGCCAAAATATTTGGCCATTTCTTCATCTATTGACTAGTATTCACTAGTAGGTACTAGTAATTCCCCATTGTTTGCAATTTTTATTTAAAAGGTTCATTAGTGGTCTTGATTTTGCTATTTGGCCATTTTTATCTAAATTGGTATTGTTAGCAAGTACTTAATAGTACCTAATAATAAGTGAGGCTTGTTAAATTTGAGTTTATTAACTTCAATCAAATATTACTCACAAGAAGTGGCAGTAATAAAATTTCTTTCTTTGCAAATCTTTTGCCCTATAATGCCATTTGAAATTATGAAGTTCTTGACATTCTGCAAGAAACTTTTCGGCATGCCGACCTCTCCCCGGAATAAAAATATCACCATTCTATTCTTTATTAGGGCTTTTCTATGAAATTTTTTGACCCAACTCTGTACGACAAACCGTTCTTGAAAAAGAAGCCTGATACGGGTGGCCTGGTTCACCCTGTACATCTCGTACACTTTTTCAAAAATCTTGACTGGTTTTTAAGTTTCTAAACCAGCTACAACCATTCCGAAGCGCCGATTGAAACCAGATGCTTCCACCATATTCATGTCAAAACAAATTTATGCTGTTTTCAGTTTTTTTTTTAATTTTCTTATTTTGATTGCAAATTTTCTGATGCAGAAACAGTGGTCAATGATATTCCTCATGACTGGTTTCATCGACGTCACTAACATTATAACGCACTTCAATTTCTCCAGCAACACCAGTAGAAGGAAGTAAAGCTTGTTCATCTTGAATATCTTCTTCGTCAGTTGTTTGCTCATTCGATTATAGGTGGAATAACTACTATATCTGCCGTGCCGAGTAAATTAGAAAAAGCCACGTCATATTATACAGGGTGAATTTTAGTCCATCTGCCACACTTTGGGGGCGTGTAGGGGGCACCTAGGGGAGTATTTTGACATCACAAACTTGGGTCCGGAAATGAAAATTACGACCAGCAGAGCGAAATTTGTCTCATAATTTATGGCGAAAAACAAAACAAGATCAAGGACTATAAGATCTCTACGTGGCCTCCGTTGGCTTCGATGCACCTTCTGCATCTGGCGAGCCACTCGCCTCGAACCCCTCCGAAGACTCCAGCGTCTTCCCGCACCACTTCCCCAGCCATTACGATCCTTGCCATTAAGTCGTCTACGTCATCGACTGGGGTTTCGTAGACAGCCGTTTCCATGGCACCCCACAGGTAGAAGTCAGGCGGGGTGAGGTCCGGCGATCGGGCTGGCCACTCCACTGCCTCACCACGACCGATCCATCGGCCTGGGTACACTTGGTCCAGGTGCGCGCGCACTGCGCGACCATAGTGAGCCGGGCAACCGTCATGTTGAAACCAGTGTTGCGCGAAAAGGTTTACCGGAACATCCATGAGGAATTCCGGGAGCACCTCTTGCAAGAACTCCAGGTAGTTCCCTGCATTCAGTCGAGGAGGAAGAAAGTGCGGCCCCAGCAAATTGTCCCCCAAAATCCCACACCAAACGTTGACACTGAATTTCTGCTGATATCCCCTTATAAACGGTATGTGAGGATTCTCCTCTGTCCAGTAGTGGTTGTTATGAGGGTTAAACGTGCCTTCCCTCGAAAATCCCTTTTCGTCTGTCACCAGAACGCTCCTTAGAAAGTTCGGGCGCGCTTCTTCCTCCAACTCAACCAAATTACAAAATTCAAGCCGCCGTAAGTCGTCGCCAGGCCGTAACTCTTGGACTTTCTGGAGCTTGAAGGGGTGGAGGTTGTTGTCGTGGAGGATTTTAACGACGGTCGTTTGACTGCAGCCAACCTCACCACCTACAAAGCGAGTGCTGTTGCGAGGGTTGTCAGCAAACCGTTGAAGCACGTCCTCCTCCCTGGCATGTCGAACCGGACGAGCTTCACCTGCGTTTCGTTGAGGCTGTGAAATAAAAAATTATCCGTGATTTCTATTCAAAAGTGTGTCAGATTAGTTGCCTGTAGAGTCCCTGTCTCCCTGAGATGGGTATGGAGATCTTGAAAAACTTGTCGGTTGGGTAGTTGATGGTTAGGGTACAGTGCCCCGTAGGTTCGTTGTGCCTCTCGTGCATTACCATGAGCAGCACCGTACTGGTAGTGCATGTTCGCGTATTCTTCATTTGTGAACGGCATGCTGTTGCATAACTCAAAACTTTGTTTCGCAACTGTCACGACAAGGCGCCCAGCCTACCGCCTCTAAATCCGGGAATTTAAATTTCGCCATAAGTTATGGGACAAATTTCGCTCTGCTGGTCGTAATTTTCATTTCCGGACCCAAGTTTGTGATGTCAAAATACTCCCCTAGGTGCCCCCTACACGCCCCCAAAGTGTGGCAGATGGACTAAAATTCACCCTGTATAGCAGGGGTGGTCAATAGCCAATGGCCAAATTTGGATTACGTAAGATCTACTTTTTATTTTTTCAATGTATTGCGATCGACTTGTTGTCATAACCGACCTGGGCTAATAAGCCATGGAACAGTTTTTATTGTTCAAGGTCAAATGACTTAAAATGAAGTTCAGAAACTTTTAGTAAAAATTGATAGTGTCTCCAAAAAAGGCATTTCAGAGAACAGATTCTATTTTCACCATTAGACAGAATCGTTGTTTTTTTTGGAATTTATTTAAATGAGGCATTTCATTCTAAAACAGAATTCCACCACTAATTTTGCGTTAACTGTGTAATGTAACCTCCATTTACTAAAAACTATTGTTGTTCCCCTGAATGACAATTTAAATATTTTCTACAGTACCGAACAAAAAGAAAGTTGGAGCGAACAAGAATTATTATCATCCTCTTTCGACATTTTTTTTATTAAAGTCTTTATTAAACAAATATACCTAAGTATAAAGATAAGCAAATTTAATTTAAATTAAATTTAAGGTCTGTTGAAAAACCAACCAAAATCTCTTTTAGTATCTAAAAGATTAGTCTTATTATCCACAACGTAAAGCTTTTTTTACTGAAAAAGTAAAATTTTTTACTTCTCTTTAAATGAAAAAGTTGAAAATCTTTTATTGGCATTGGTAGCATTTCTAAAAAGTTTGATTGTAGTATCAGTAGTATAAGTATCTATTTGTTCTTGCCAACTGATACTTTATACACACAATGTAAGTACTAATTTCAGGTACGCTACATTATTAATTGAATATAAGACAATTTCATTTTTAATGGAGGGGTTTTTGTGTATCTACTCGGAACTAATCAATTTCTGCTTGCGTGTAGGCGTGCACTTTAATAAGCGAGAAGCTTTCTATTTAGAAAAGTCTGTTTTTCAAACTGATTTATACTTTTTACGCTGTGTCCTAAATAATTTTTCCAAATTTCTGTTTTAAAACTACCGAATTTTTGTTAATGAGACGATTGGAACTACTTGCTAATTTCTAGTATTTTCTATACTTTATATTGATTGATTCGTTAAAAATAAAAATTTTACCTTGACAAGAGTATCTCCGAGGGCTAAGTAATAAAAATGAATTCAGTCTTCTAATGAGGGGTAACTATAACTATAAAGATGGTGTAGATCTGTCTCAGCTCTAGTTATAAGGTTTTACTTCGAGCAAAAGAGAGAGGTGGGGGGGGAGTCAATATAAACAAATATTATCACTACCAAATCCTAAGTGGTCCTGAATAAAAGAAAAAAAAACAAGGTCCTGTCCTACCTTTGCGTGACCCAATGATAATTCCCCATACTGTATGTTTATGTATTATTTGTAATAAGAATAAACTCGTATATATCATAAGTGCGTACTCGCATTGGCGCACCGCACCTTGCACCGCACATCGCCTAGACCATCGCCTAGCTAGTAAACAATATATTATAAACATAGCACTACACCTCATATCCAATCAGCCGCTATTCAAAATAATACTAGCTAGGCGATGGTCTAAGCGTCTAGGCGATGTGCGGTGCAAGGTGCGGTGCGCCAATGAGGACATGCACTTAGTCTTCTTAGATATACATTTATTTTATTTGTTCTGCATTACACTAACAAATGTTACCGTTGTTAATAATTAAAACGTTAAAGGTATATAAAATGCAAATTTATTAAAATGACCCATAAATTTTCGTTACAATAGAGCGCTGCTAGAGTAGAATTAATAGTTGTGTCAAATTACAAAAACATTACATACATTACAATAATATAGATTATGTAAGAGTGTAAGGTGAAAAACTAAACTGACGGTCGATACTGACGGAGTATTAAAGGAATTTTGTTTTTTCGGGCCCCAATACTAGAAAGTGGAAGGGATATTGTCAATATAATTGACGTGTATGGAAAAGCGTTAATATTTCCACATCAATTCAGTTCACGTCGCTCTCTTGTGAGGTGACATTGATCAACGATGAAGATTCTCTCGACTTATCCGAGTCCCGCGAAGAGCAAGATGCTCTTCGCCACCTCATCGAGCACTACGAACTATCCCCAGAACTGTAGGACCTTACTGAAGACAGCTCTGATCTCTTTGAAATTTTCTTCCGGTGGCCAGGTATCTGAAGGTTAAGTATTTCTGTCCTTCTTTTTCAAAAACGGGTCAACCATCTGTAACAGTTTTATAAAGGTAGTTTCCTCCTTTCGAAGGTAGTTCTTGAAGTCTTCAATATCGTTGGGCTTGATTTTCATCAAACGGCACTAGGTGAGAATGTTATTCTCTCGTCTTTAATCGTTCCTTCATCCAGCGTTTGCGTTTCTCTCGACGAGTAGTTTCATGCGCCCAGTGGATTACCGCCCAGGCACATGAAACGCATACCTGGGCCTCAGCAAAGCGGGGGCCTCAGAGGTGGTGTTGGGTGCATGGGAGCCTTCAAGGGTCTTAAGAAGGATCAATCCCTCCAAAAAATAATTAAAGTTATTCTTACTGTCACAAACTAAACTAGCTCAGTTTTGCTATTTAGTAGGTGTTCAATACTAACTGATTGAGGTTCGAGACTGAGTAAAGGTCAGGCTCGAACTGATCTGGGGCGCTAGAGCGTCCCGGGACCCAGAGTTAAGAAAAGCCTTCTAAACAAATTAACTACTCTTGGTTTAAAATAAAAAAATTAATTGTTAAGTATTTAAAACATCAATTTTAAGATTTGATTTGCCATTGGGCTAAAGTCTAAGGTCCTGGGTTAAAAGAGGTCCCCTAATTCTGCACCAAACCTGAAACATTAAAAAATTTGCGACGGCGGGCTATTTTCTATAAAAAGTTTAGCCTAGGGCCTCCCTAAAATAATACAACACATAGTCAAAATTGGGAGGGCCTCCAGATCAGGTTGCTTCTGGTACCCAACAAAATCAAGAAGCGAAATAATAGTTATGTAACCTTTTGTACGATTATACTTGTTTTAGAAGGACAAAACCCAGAATTAACCAAATAAAACCGTGTAAGACCGAAAATTGGTAACTTTACTATTCTCCCTTTGAGTCGCTCGGTCGGTGACGGGGTAGGTTTGACGTTGGAATAAATACACAAAAATACCACAAATTAAAAATTGTTATTTTATTAACAAATCACCACCATAAATAACAGCATATTTAATAATATATAAATACAAGTCTAATACGTTGTAAATGAACCCCAACATACACACATAAGTGAAAAAACTTTAAATGAGAAAATTTGTTTTCCACCAAACGCCTCGGGAATCGCACCCAAGACCTTGCTATTTCCGGTAGCACGCCTATACCAAATACGCTAGGAGGTTAACATAATACAAGTAAACGATATGTCAATAGCACGGGCAGGAAACATGCCTGGGAAAATGCCCAAGGGGTAAATATTGGGCCGCGGTTGAGGGGTAGTGAGCTGACAACCAAAAAGGATGCGGATTTGAACCAGCTCAGAGCTAAAATCTTGGAAATCATATCACTCTGAGCCGTATAAAAAATCCACATCGTTACAACCACCAAATCACAGCTATTAAGGCAGAAATAGAGGTACAGTGCTTTTAACGAAATTCCGAAGTGATTTCTTGGCCTTACTTACAATAAGTCAGATTGAAAAGCATCAATCTTACAAAGCCATTTTATACATTTGTTCAAAATTTTACTTCTTTTCTTTAATTCCTCTAGACAAAATGTCAAAGTTTAATTTACGGCACTTTCAAACCGCCTTACTACAAGTAAAGTCGATAAGTCGTTTCGGAATTTCGTGAAAAGCACTGCACTGCAATTTATTGACAAAAGTATCGTGTAAGAAGGGTAGTAACTAACTTGTTAACGGCTTGTTGTTTTAATAACGATTCAGTCTTTAGTTTAGCATTTAATGGTATAACGAATAGAGAAGCGCCCAAAACAATTAAGGTCAACTATTATTTTCTAAATTTTAACCGTTAAACTACTCAATTGCCTTTATAAAGAAGAAATTTCTTGCAACTACCATTAACTTTATTGGACTTACGTGTGCCTGTAAATTTTTTAAATGGAAATTTTTTATTTATTAACTTTTTTTCGAACTACCCTATGTAATCCATTTTAATTATGTAGTACTTTTTAAATAATTTCCATGTAGGTACTCGCAAGTTTTGTGTTTTCTTATTTAAAGCTCATATTACGGAACTTTCCAAAGCCATTCAAGTTTTATAAAGTTTATGCGCGTTACTAAATAAAGCTCTTCTCCTAACGACATTGACTGATAGTAACGACTATAGCAATTTGGAAAACAGGATTTTATTCGCGTATTTGAAGATGTTTTTTCTAAGTAATTAAATTTCGCTACCACTCTTTTTTGTAATTGGAAAAGGTTTCGAGTTTTTGACCCATATTTCGCCATTGCGCTTTCATTCCACTTATAATATCGATAAAATGACAACTCTTGTTGTATCGTATATCGAGCTATTTTTATGGTGTTTAGTCTTAATGGCGTTTTCAAAATGGCTGCTAGTACGCACCAAATGACACTTTTCGCGTAATTCAAGCTCTAACCTGCACACGGAATTTGTTTTGCTCTTTTAGATCGTATTAATATACCTACACCATTTATCTGTCTGTAAGTGTAAGTCAGTTCTGTTTCCGTTGATGCCAAGTTGCATTAAATGTATGAAGAGCATCGATTTGTCCTTTAAAAAAACTACTTATACTTCTTCGACTAGGTACTATAAATTTTTTCCTGTATATTTAATGACCAAGGAAGGCACATTTATGTCAATTTTAAAGAAAAAAGTCGTTTACCTAATAGATATTCTTTCACAAAATGAATTTCTCACAATAATTATTAATTTATAAATTTCAGTTGTACAATCGATTTAAGCTACTCTACTAACTTTATTCCGTCATTTTTTCAACATAGTAGATGTGAGCGTAGTGATGAGAACAACCCCAGCAATATGATCACAAAATCACAGTCGGTAGATAATGTTAGAAATCTTTTTATGACAATTGATAGTAATCGAATTAAGTGTAATTTTAATTTCTTGTGTGAAAAGATGCTTAAATGGTATGAAAATCGGTTAAGTATAAAGCTGCACCATTGGCCCACGTTAATGGCTCTTTGGTTTTCTATTTCGTTAATTATTTCGTAAGTATTTTTTGCAATGGTTATAAATATTTCTGAGCGCAGAATATTTTTGAGATTTTTGCTTAACGAGAAAATTGACCTATAATTATACTTAGTCGAGAGGATTTCAATCATTGGACGTTTAGTTATTTTGTTGCTTATTTCATGAAAGTATTATATTACTCAATATTGTGCATTATAATATAATACAAAGTACAGGGCGTGTAGAAGAACAAAAATACCCGGATTAGATTAAAAAGAAAAATTTATAAGCACGAGGTAAAGAATAAAAAAGTTTAACGTGGGTTGACCAGAGAAAGAAATTTCCTTTTACATTTATTTCATTTTATGGCATCAAAGTAATTTGGCATTTTTAAAAAGCAACCGACATACCTCCATTTCTGTACGTACACAAAACGTCTGCGAAACATAAAAGTGTTAATTTTTGATGGTTCGTTGAAGATGTTCCGTTGTTTTCTACTCCGGTTCGAGCATAAAATATTCAGTAAAATGTAAGTAGGTAAGTTTACTCTTGAATTTTCGCAATTGTTCTCAGAATAAGCAGTACATACAAAGCTTTCAGTCTTAATTAGCAACATTCAGATATTAAAGTTTAATTTTGTAGCGTGCCTTATTACACTAGGAAGTTGCTTTATATCACTGTAACGGTAATTGTTGTAAATGCTTTCACGAAATAAAACGTTGAGAAAAATCCAAACAATGGTTACTTTAAGTACCGAACTAAATTGAGCTACACCTAGTGCCTAGTGTAACACAAAGTGTAACTTCAAAAGAATAAATGAAATTGCGTTATGTGCTCCGAGAAGATCAATATTTTTGCAATTTGCCTTTTAACAGCATATTATAGCATGGCGAAGTATAGAAAAGCGATACGATTTCACACGATTAACTATTGCCCGTGAAGAATGCCCAGGGTTGGCAGCTCAAACGACATTTATAGATATCCAAATCGTCTTTTAAATTTGTAATTTTTAGGCGTTTGTTTATAATTACCACAGCTTAAGGGGTTATCGATGTGTTAATGTTAATTAATCTTCATTTTTGTATAAGTTTATTTAATTATGCCAGTTTGTGCGCAGTATTGACAAACCACGATATTGCAATCATCGATTAAACGGAAACAGGAATTAATTAGCTCCCGAAAGAGGAATTAATTACAATGAGTGTGACTCAGAAATCCAACGAATTACGACACGAAGTTAATCGGTCGTATAAATTATCAGGCACGGTAATTACGGTGATGTATTACTTGAATAACTCTATCCTCGAGACAGCACACAGAGCAAACGCAAGTAATCCACTACAAACAGCATTATAATTTACTAAAAGCTCTCCGAAGCAGCGGACATAATTTAACGAACGCGCCACGACATTTCAGATCTCTTTAGCAACTTCACGAAGAGTCGGATGTCGAAGAAGAATTGAAATGCGGCTTCTTCTGAGCTCTACTGGGTGGAGAAGTGAAGACGGTAGCAAGAGGAATCGAATAATTGTCTGAAAGCAGCCTCAGTGTGGCTCTCAGAATATAATTAGAGAAAATCGTATTTTTTGTAGCTGGTGATACCCCAACCATTCTTTCCCATTTGGCATGGGCATGAGCATAAGTTAAAAATATTTGTAAATCGTTCAGACAATAATTTGTATGTGGTTATTAGGCACGCGTGGTGGTCATGGATGGTAAACGGCTGTGCTGCGCTAGCTAATTATCTAAAGGAAAAACTTGGACCACGCTCAGGGATCGAACCCGGTGCTTTACCACCAAAGTACCTCGGCCCTTGCAAATTCATTTGCATTTCATGCGTGCTCACGTTTGTTTTAAGTCTTGAGTCGCTACAGTACTCTCCTTCCAGAGACGTCGTTCATTTCGAAACCATGTGAGGATGTGCCCGGGCTGCGTCTTCCGTTCCTACGATTGTTTATCGGACAGGGGGCCCTCCACTAGATCGACGAAAGGCGGCGAACATACGTGTACGGTAGTTAGGTGGAAGCACTGCAGCTGGCCGATCACATCGGGGTCAGCAGTGGATAAACTTGGACAGCGATCGGAGATAGCCCCCGAGTCTCACCGGTATCAATCGCGCAGGGTACGTTACCACTAAGCTACTCGAGTAGCTGACCGGATCCGGTCCTTCCAATTCCTTTGTATTTCATGCGTGCTCACGTTAGTCTTGAGTAGCTACAGTACTCCCCTTCCAGAGACGTCGTTCAATTCGAAACCATGTGAGGATGTGCACGGGCTGCGTCTTCCGTTTCTACGATTGTTAATCGGACAAGGGTCCCCCCGCTAGATCGACAAAAAGCGGCGAACATACGTGTACGGTAGTTAGTTGGACGTACTGCAGCTGACTGATCATTTCGAGGTCAGCAGTGGAAAAACTTGGACAGCGATCGGAGATCACCCCCGAGTCTCACCGGTATCGCGCAGGGTACGTTACCACTAAGCTACTCCGGTCCTTCCAGTTCCCTTGTATTTCATGCGTGCCTTAATAAAAACAAAATAGCACTGAAACGCCCCGGAAAGGTATTACTTTTTAACCTTGTTCTGAGAAAAAAATATCGATTTTAAATTTTGCAATACCCTTTTAATAGTTTGACATCTTTTTGTGATTTATTACCGTCTACTATTTTGTACAATATGGTAAGTAGGAAAATGGGAAACGTATAATCGATGAACATCAATCTACCACCGATTTAGGAAATTTCAACAAATTTGCTCTTAAGGGAAGCGATAGCTTCATTATGCGTTTTACTTATTTAGCTTTGTCATTTTCCTACATTCTCATTTCAAGGTTTTGTTAATACGGGATAGCACCAAAAATTCGAACATGGTAGATTTCCTATTTAAAATAAAAGAATAATTGGTGGACTTTTCCTGTTTATGGAATCTACTGAGACTCGATCAAAATCATGTACGATGTGTCTTCCGCTATCGTTGAAGACGCATCAACAAAGACTTCTTTTCTGCCGTCTATATGCTATTAGAGCCGTAGCCAGAAAATAATTTTGGAGAAGTTTGCAAGTAGAATCGGACAAAGAGCAAACTACGCCAATTTGACACCCCTATACACCCTATAAATGTGTGCTTTAATGGCGTAGAGCAGTGGAAAATCTTACAAATTAGAAATAAAATGAATTAGCGGCCCAGGGAAAGTTTTTGATTGTTCAAGGTCAAACGGCTTAAAACGAAGTTCTACAAAAAAAATATTTTACGATTTTTACGCTAAACACACAATAATGTGGAATAATTTAGAGCTCCTTTTATCCCAGAGTCCTAAGACTAAATCCAGGTCTAATCAGACCAAACCCTGCTTGTTCCCCTCCCTGACTACGACCTTGATAAATTACATTTTAAACTGTTGTGCTTGAACGAAGTCAAGTACACAGTAAAGTCATGAAAAATAGTTTTATAAAGAATTTTCATTTTGAAATTTAATGATAAATTTCACGCATCTACTCAAAAAAATAAATTTAATTAAATTGTAAAATAAAGCCTGGAGCTTTTCGAAAGCTCTATTTTTGCCTATAATGATTTAGTAATAAGGATGATTTAATGGAAGATTCTGCTCCATACACATACTCTTTATCCGATTCAGGAAATTATTATTTATTGAAACGGTTCATTTCATCTCCAACTGTAAGAAAGTTCAGCTCAAATTATACAAGACGCGGGAATGTTATAAAACTTGCAAAAAGTAATCAATCTGCCCGATTGCTTCTGAAAACGCGTTTGCGGTGAAATTCAAATTTTGTAATATTAGTTCAAACACAAATTGGGTAGCTTAAATAAGTAATGTTCCTGTTCGGATAAAGAATAATTTTTGTAAATGTCCGCCCTAAATTTGGCACCCTTTAACCATCAAATAATATTATATTAATCAGTCATGAGCTATGATAGATTGTCCTATCCAAATATCTTGTGACCGTGGAAGAGAAAAATTGACCAGTCCAGGAGTTCTCACGTTATTAGATGTTGTTTGATGACGTAGGGGCCTAAATAAATTAAACTTGTTTAGTTTAAGAAATTTCCGTCTGGCGTTAGTTCAGAAATTCCATTAACGACCTATAATAATAATAGGTAATTGTAACAAAAGAAAATTGATTGCTAAAAGGAGTAATACCTGGAGTTGGAAAGTGCTTTGTATAAATTAAATACTCGACTGATTTTGTTTCAAAAGTTATATTTCAAATCAGCGACTTGAAGCATAACATTAACTAACTTTTTCTTGAAAGTTCAAATTATAACAATTCTATAGGGATGAATAATAAAAATTAAAAAATTTCCATTAATGTAACTACGAACTTTAAAATGGTTACCAAATTAATAATAAATGTTTATTTTGATCTAAAACTTTGAAGTTTATTAAATAAAAATGCAAACTTTCAACAACATAGTATTGCTTTTATTTGGTTTCGCTAGTTGTTTTTAAAAAAATTTATTGGATATTCTTGGCATAAATTTATGTAACTAAGCCGTTTCCGCTAGTTTGGTTTTGCTTTTCTAGAAACATCATGTCACATTCTTTAAATGTTATATTTCAAACTTTTTTCTTACATTTATTTATTTCTCTTATACTAGTATTTTCCCATTTAATCCAAGCAAACATTATACCTTTTGAAGCGGAAGAAAACTCGTGCCGGGCGGATTTCTAACAACGCGCTTTAGCGCCGATTCTAAATCGCTGATGTAAAAAAGCAAGGAGACATAATTTGTATGAAATTTAATGTGCTTTATTTTTTATAAACACATTTTTTTCTAAAAGTACGTACTTTGCGGGTTACAAGCGATAGACTAAAAAAATCAGTTATAGGCCGATTTTGGAATTTCTGTCAAACTTAACGCACTCTAGCGCCTAAATCGTCCACGTAAAAAAAAACTAACAAATACAATTTGTAACAAATTTAAAGTGCTTTATTTTTCTATAAACACATTTTTTTCTAAAAGTGCGTAGTTTACGAGTTACAAGCAATAGACTAAAAAAATTAGTTATAAGCCGATTTTGGAATTTCTGGGAAACTTAAACGCGCTCTAGCGCCTAAACCGTTTACGTTAAGAAAAAAACTAACAAATATAATTTGTAACAAATTTAAAATGCTTTATTTTTCTATAAACACATTTTTTTCTAAAAAAGCGTAGTTTACGAGTTACAAGCAATAGACTAAAAAAATTAGTTATAAGCCGATTTTGGAATTTCTGGAAAACTTAAACGCGCTCTAGCGCCTAAACCGTTTACGTTAAGAAAAAAACTAACAAATATAATTTGTAACAAATTTAAAGTGCTTTATTTTTCTATAAACACATTTTTTTCTAAAAGTGCGTAGTTTACGAGTTACAAGCAATAGACTAAAAAAATTAGTTATAGGCCGATTTTGGAATTTCTGGGAAACTTAAACGCGCTCTAGCGCCTAAACCGTTTACGTTAAGAAAAAAACTAACAAATATAATTTGTAACAAATTTAAAGTGCTTTATTTTTCTATAAACACATTTTTTTCTAAAAGTGCGTAGTTTACGAGTTACAAGCAATAGACTAAAAAAATTAGTTATAGGCCGATTTTGGAATTTCTGGGAAACTTAAACGCGCTCTAGCGCCTAAACCGTTTACGTTAAGAAAAAAACTAACAAATATAATTTGTAACAAATTTAAAGTGCTTTATTTTTCTATAAACACATTTTTTTCTAAAAGTGCGTAGTTTACGAGTTACAAGCAATAGACTAAAAAAATTAGTTATAGGCCGATTTTGGAATTTCTGGGAAACTTAAACGCGCTCTAGCGCCTAAACCGTTTACGTTAAGAAAAAAACTAACAAATATAATTTGTAACAAATTTAAAGTGCTTTATTTTTCTATAAACACATTTTTTTCTAAAAGTGCGTAGTTTACGAGTTACAAGCAATAGACTAAAAAATTAGTTATAAGCCGATTTTGGAATTTCTGGGAAACTTAAACGCGCTCTAGCGCCTAAACCGTTTACGTTAAGAAAAAAACTAACAAATATAATTTGTAACAAATTTAAAGTGCTTTATTTTTCTAGAAACACATTTTTTTCTAAAAGTGCGTAGTTTACGAGTTACAAGCAATAGACTAAAAAAATTAGTTATAGGCCGATTTTGGAATTTCTGGGAAACTTAAACGCGCTCTAGCGCCTAAACCGTTTACGTTAAGAAAAAAACTAACAAATATAATTTGTAACAAATTTAAAGTGCTTTATTTTTCTAGAAACACATTTTTTTCTAAAAGTGCGTAGTTTACGAGTTACAAGCAATAGACTAAAAAATTAGTTATAGGCCGATTTTGGAATTTCTGGGAAACTTAAACACGCTCTAGCGCCAAAACCGTTTACGTTAAAAAAACCTAACAAATATAATTTGTAACAAATTTAAAGTGCTTTATTTTTCTATAAACACATTTTTTTCTAAAAGTGCGTAGTTTGCGAGTTACAAGCGATAGACTAAAAAAATTAGTTACCGGCCGATTTTGGAATTTCTGGGAAACTTAAACGCGCTCTAGCACCAAAACCGTTTACGTTAAGAAAAAAACTAGCAAATATAATTTGTAGCAAATTTTAATGTGCTTTATTGTTCTATAAAAACTTTTTTCTAAATGTGCGTAGTTTGCGAGTTACAAGCGATAGACTAAAAAAATTAGTTATAGGCCGATTTTGGAATTTCTGAAAAACTTAAACGCGCTCTAGCGCCAAAACCGTTTACGTTAAGAAAAAACTAACAAATATAATTTGTAGCAAATTCAATGTGCTTTATTGTTCTATAAAAACTTTTTTCTAAAAGTGCGTAGTTTGCGAGTTATTAGCGATGGACTAAAAAAATCAGTTATAGGCCGATTTTGGAATTTCTGGGAAACTTTAATGCGCTCTAGCGCCTAAACCGTTTGCGTTAAGAAAAAAACTAACAGACAAAAACTCAAAAAAGCGCAAAACCCGCTCTTCTCGAGCCGTCGTAAGTTAATGCTGCCACTTAAAAGTGGCAGACAGCTATGAAAGTACTTTTAAGTAAAAATAATGAATCTTTGCAAGTGAATCTTTGTTTGCTACGAATCTTGGACTAATTGGCATGACAGATATATTATTGTATCTCACATATTATTGTGTGACTAATTTTTAAAATTTTTGTTCTTGTGCTTATTAACATAAATCCCATTACTCCCTTACTTACACTTATTTGTTGTAACATTTTGTTTCACTTGGTTGACGATAACCAATTTTCGCTTTTTTCTTTCAGTTTTATCCGTGTAAGTAAAAGTTTTTCTTTTGTAACGCTTATCGTTTTCAGTATTTTCTTTTGTTATAAAAGAATATTATTTCAACATTAAGCAAATCCATGTCAGATTAAGCCCTAAAAGTTTGCCGCCAAAGATTAATATTTGGTAAAAAAAAGTTTATTTTTTGAAATCATACATTTTTCATGAATTTTGTTCGCTGACACTATTTTTCTTCGCAAAACGTAACTTAAACGTTTCATGTTTGTAACTTGTTTGTTTTGTTTTGTCTTCTTCACTTTTCTTGTTCATTTTATTCATGATATAACATTTACACTTAAATGGATTTTTTATTTAAAAAACTTATTTACACACACTTCATGTAGGTACTTATAATGTTTTTCCTTTTATTATCATACGGAGATTCTCTGAATAGCACTTCTTTGAAGCTTTATTAATGTTTTTATCTTTCCGATTGTCTGTTCGCCATTTCAATGCTGTTAACTGCTGTTCATTCTGAAATATTTAATTCGAAAATACAACAATAATTGTTACTTTATCTTCTGCTATATTTCTTTGTTTTTCCCGTTCAATTCTTTTGTTTTAATCTCGCGTCTGCCTGCATATACGAGGTGGGCTCGAGTAATAAGAAGTAGTAAACTTCTTCTAAAACAGTTTTTGGGAGCTGTATCACTGATCATTAGTACTTGGACACTGCTGGTGGCACCCTGATAAACAAGCTTCGCAGTTGGTCTAGACATACCTTTATGTTGGTTACCCAAGATTACAAAAAACGCGCAATATACGTCGTGTGAGTGTGGCCTAAGTTCTAGAAGCCAACTATCCTTCCCTAAAATCTTAGAATTATTCGTAGTTAATTTTTCTAATTGACTAATTTTCGTTACAGGTACAGTATTGCAGTAGCCAAACAACACGCGTACTTCTTTTTTCCATATATTAGCGACACTGGTACTTATTCACCAGAAAGCTGCATATTTGGACAGCTAGTAAATATTGGATCTACGATGAGTATGTATTTAGTAGTTAAACCGACCTTTCTGTATAAATTCAGAATTTACTTTAATAATTAATTTAAAAGGAGTTCTGAGCTTTAATCATTAATAACATACACAAGAGATAACAAAAAGTTTATATAAACACGTACGAGGGCTGCATGGCCTCCCTTCAAAGTGTGTCTAAAGCTGTGCTCAAATCGTTCTTTTAGAAAAAAGCCTATGTCTAGAAATATTAGGCTCAAAATCTCAACGGCAGTCTCGCAATCGCAAAGAACGATTTTAGCATCAAATAACTTTGATACGAGCCACCTAATTAAAATTGAGCCCTCAGGCGATTGACCAAGATATTGAAATTTTATTGACTGCCCAATAAACACTGTTACGTTTATTATACGTAAAAAATACGTTTACGTGATGTAATAGACGTATCTCGCATATTTTCTAGACGTATACAATTGGTATATTTATTAAACGTAACCAGTTTTACGTTAACTGTGCGTAAGTTCTTTGTCGTACAATAAACGTAATCAAACAACGAGTAATATACGGAAGTGCAAGATATGTTTTATTACTAAAGGTAGACAAGGTATTACGACAACGTATATTAAGTTTAGAAAATATACGTATATTAAACGTTTAATTTATACTTGAAATAAACCGATTTTAATTACGTATATTATAAGAGTACGTTCAAAAAACCTCCCAAACAACCAATCGTAATTTTAGAAAAATAAAGACTTAATTATTTTTCTTAATTACCTAGGTAATTATAAAATCTTCTACCACTTTTTTAACCGAATATCTTCGTTTATTTCTCGTATTTTTATACCGAATAAAAACCGAAAAATAGCTGTCTAAAACTATGTTATAAAGCACGACATGAACCCCGTTTTTCAACCGAAATTCATTATACTAATTAATATAACTATGTTTATTGGATAGCGCCATAGTTACGATTGTGCCCTTAAAGACTCGACTTTTAACTTGATGGCTGAATTTCGTCGTATTTTTTGATAGTGTGGGCGTACAGTTTTTATGACGACGTTCTTTGATCAAACACGAGTTTTACGAGTACCCACAAATTATGAAATATCAATTTCCTTTGAAAATAAATTCAGAAAGGTCAAAAATAATTAAAATATTCAATTCTCGCATGTCTTGTAATATATTTTGTAAACTGAATAATAAATTTAAAATGGTAGTAATGATCAAAGTAGGTTAAAATGCATAAAAATTCTAAGGTCTTTTAACTTAAAACAAACTCGGAACAAACTCAAACGCGTATATATGAAAGATTTTAATTATAATATAACAAAAGTAAACTTCCTTTGATTAATTTAAGGGAATATTTTAATTTAAAACGGAATGCTTTTATTTAATTCGGTTAATTTAATTTTAATTAAAATATTTTAGTGCTGTTCAATTTGTACCTAAGGTATCGTCAAGTGGAGATGCTTATTCAAGTACACCAAATTGATTGTTCGAAATTGAATCGCATTTCAATGTGGTTTGCTGCGATAGGAAGCTTGGGAATGAGTATCGTAGCTAATTTTCAGAAAACGAACATGAGGGAAGTTCACTTTCTTGGAGCCGATATGGTCTTGGGTGGAGGAGTTCTTTATACGATTTTTCAGGTTACTCAAGTAAATTATTTTTTATTGCAAATTCAATTCCTGCCTCTTCTACGCACATATATTTATTACTTTTTTTTGGCGTTTTTACAAAAGTACTTTTGTTGAAAGTTAAACCTCAAAGGAAAAACAAAACTTGCCAAAAACGGACATTTAAAGTTACGACATTTCATACTATGCATACCAAATTTTTTGATTTGTTTTCGTCGCTCAACCGAACTATAAACTTCAAAATCTCATACACAAATACCCCTTTAAGCCTACACGGTTGCAAAAGTAAGGCTCGCCTTTGTTGTTGAAGTGGGTACTTGACTTTGTACACTTTAATTTGAGTCTTTATGCTCTCACCGTAGGTTAGCATACGCAAATAGAGAAAAACACGGTATTTTTGTAACTTTAACGAGGGAGCTATTCAAATTTGTTTTAAATATTTTGCATAAAAAGATATGCGAGTTAAGAGGCCGCAAATATCCAAATACAGATTCAGATTTTTGTTTACTTTCTTCAGTTATGAAGAAACGTCGAACTTTTAAAGGTCTGAAAAATTAAAGAAAAATTTATAAAACAACAGAAACTGATAAAATAATTTGAAAATACATTTGAATAGCCCTCGTATTAAATTAGTAGTAATTTAAAAATTTGGAAAGTTTAGAATAATATTTGAAAATTCTTCAAATCTTTTAGTAGACGCTTTAGAAGCATTGCACGAATTTATGCTCCTTTCATTTTACTGTCCTCGTAGCTTTTATAGTAAACCTGATAATCTTTCAGCTGGGAATTGAATTTCAAATATTTTTATTCGTTTTTCAGTCGAAAATTTCCTATGGTTTTCGTGGAACGATAATCAAACCTAATAGTTATGGTATAACAAATAGAAATATTATATTAAGGATATCCATTAGTGCCATTTGTGTTATTTTATTCACCATCATCATAGGATGTGGATACGCTTCCGAGAAGGATTACGAAGGTAAAGCGCAATTTTTTTTACAGCTCTTTTTCTCCAATCGGGCAAAAATGTACACTTTAGGGAGTTCAGAGGAAAGGTGCATTCCCGGACTCCGGTTACTGATTTTTCCATCGTCCGGGAATGTAGCGCTTTCCGCAATCGTTACACAATTCATTAATTTAATTTAGCTATGCTTGCTCACACCTACAAGAAATGCGAGTGAGTGTCTTTTAAACTGAAAACAAACTAAATTATTATAAAAAAGAAAAAACACCAATTTTAGTTGTTATCTAAAAGTAAATTTAGTTACCGTCAGTTCCTGAAGATGAATGAAACGTTAAATTACTTTTCCTTGTCTTTTTCTTAAGGAGAAATTTTATTTTACCCTTTTTTAACAGACATCGCTTCCTGCCGGCAAAATAATTTTGGAAAAACCAAAAAATTGACAAAGCGTGCAGAATATAGATTTTTCTGTTAAGTAAAGCAAAAGGGCCAAAGTGGCTGTAATTTCATAAATCTAGTTCTCATCTATCTACTAACGGGGTGTTTCTATCTTAAATAGAAAAGTTGATCTCAATTCCGACTGAACCGTAAATTTAAATAGAAAATGTCTGATATAACTAGATAGATAATTTTACAATATACAGAGTGTTTTATTTAAAATATAAAAGCTAACCCCAATTCCGGATAAACCTGACGTTATAAATTATAACAATTTGATATCATTGGGCAGCTAATTTTAAGATATTTTAAAAATACATAAAATATACAGAGTGTATTCAAAAAATCCTTTTGCTTGGCTAATTTTCGGTTTAACAGAAAGTGTTTTTTAAATCAAAATTGTAACAAATAATAGAAATGTACAGAATTAATTAATGTGCTAACTTGCAATTACAAATTTTAATTACAAAAGAAATTATACACATTTTTGAAATTTTGATCTTTAAAAAATCATAACTCCGAAACTAGCCCATAGAGAACAATGAAACTCGGTTGATAACTTGAGAACTACAATATCTACACCGTATCCAAAAATAGACAAAACGGCCAAAGCCGATTTTGAGAAAATCCGTTTTAAAGTTTTAGTCAATTTTGGGCCTTTAAAAATAGTCAATTTTGAAATTATGTTTTAAATCCACCATATCGAAACTAATGCCTTAACTTTGTCTCTATATTCCCGTTTTTGGATTTTTATAATAATATCTTCAAAGTTATAATAGTCCAGTCAATGGGGGGTTTTGCCCTACAAAAGGTGGTGTAGTTCTGATTTTTGAATATGTTATTGAGTTAGGGGCCCTGATAAAAAATCTAAGTTTTCGACCTTGAGGGGGGTCCGCGCGATTCGCCATCTTGGATTAAAGGTACGAAAAATTGGTTTTTCAGATTTAACTTCTGAAGGGTTGATCCCACGACAAAACTGTCAAATCCAACTTTGGAGAGGACAAAATGCCCTACAATATTTGTTCCATTTATCTTCTTCCTATCTGTTACGGTTTCTGTGAAAATCGCTATTTTTAGAAAAAATGAATTTTTTCGAAAATTATTATGGGAGGATAGTTTTGAAAGGGGGGATTGAGGGGGGGGGGGTCAACCTCATATAACACTAAAATCGGTTCAAGGGTTTGGCAAACAAACGCGTTCAAAGATTGCGGTAAGTCGCACTTCTCCATGAAACCAGGTTTGTCGGTACTCTTTTGGCTATAACTCCAAAACTTTTTGTCCGATCCGCAATTTCTTTTTTCCATCTACAAGCTGGTTAAATTTACTATCAGATCCTTTATATGAAATTTTGATTAAATCCTATAAAATACCCACACTAGCCCACTGGACATGTGGAAATCGTCATATTTTGAAAAAACGTGCACATTTAGCGTGCTGGTGTGAGTATTTTACGGTATTTAATCAAAATTTCATATACAGGGCTGATAGTAAATTTAACCAGCTTTTAGATGAAAAAAATAAATTTTAGATCGGACAAATAGTTTCGTAGTTATTGGGAAAAATGTGCTAAGAAAACTTGGATTCTACAGCAGTACACGGTTTTTAACGTGCTAGGGTTTTTATTTTATAGGGCTTGATTAAAACCTCATATATGCGGTCTGATGGAATATTTAACCAGCTTTCAGATGAAAAAAAGAAACTACGAATCGGACAAATATTTTTGGAGTTATAGCGAAAAGAGTACCGACAAACCAGGTTTTATGGAGAAGTGCGACTTACCGAAAGTTAGCCAATCTTTGAACGCGTGTGGTTGCCAAGCCCCTGAACCGATTTTAAGGTATTATAAGGTTGACCCCTCCTTCTCCTCAACCACTACCCTCCAAAACGTTAGAATTGTCGACATATGAGACAGGTTGTTGGCAATATAAACGAGAAAATTTGCTCAACATCTCTACCCCTCCCCCCATAACCATTTTAAATTGAATAAATGTTGAAATGTGAGAAAAATTGTTATGGGTTGATATAGGGTAAGGGGGGGGGGGGGCTGTAACAAAAACTTCGAGCTGCAAACAATCGGGACTCATTTTTTGACATTTATAGGTTATCATAAAACTGCTCTAACTTTGGATCTAGTTGAGCTAAAATATTAGTAATACACTCAATTTGAAGGCAATTTAAAATCCTACAACTTTTGTTTCAAAGAATTTTCTCTCAAATGAACGGTAAAAAAGTCTCCAAGCGAAGTTTACCAAAAAAATTCATTTTTTCTAAAAATAGCGATTTTCTCCAGCTTATATCTCAGAAACCGTAACAGATAGGAAGAAGATGAATTGAACAAATATTGTAGGGCATTTTGTCCTCTCCAAAGTTGGATTGGACAGTTTTGTCGTGGGATCAACCCTTCAGAAGTTAAATCTGAAAAACCAATTTTTTGTACCTTTAATCCAAGATGGCGAATCGCGCGGACCCCCCTCAAGGTCGAAAACTTAGATTTTTCATCAGGGCCCCTAACTCAATAACATATTCAAAAATCAGAACTACACCACCTTATGTAAGGCAATGGCCTGTTATTCTCCCCATTGACTGGACTATAATAAAAAAGCTAGAAAATGGGATGATCGTTATAATACTGGTCGCCACTTTGAATTTTAAAATTTGAAAAACTAATTTTTTAAATTAGAGCCGATGTGTATTAACTAACGTATAGCAGAGTATAAATACTGTGGGTTACGATTTTCCGAAATTGGACCAAAATAACCCTCTTATTTTGGGCCACCCTGTATTTGAGCAAAATCGCTGTAGGGTTGGTAGTAGTTTTTGTTTGACGCCGCTACATACACACATCCACACATACAGACAGACAGACTTCTTGTAAGAGTTTTATTATTTTTATTTGGGCCCCAAATGTCAGAAATTAAACTTTTTAAAATATTTTGACCATACTTAGGTACTACTTTGTCAAAGTAGACGAAGTGAACACTGTTCACCACTATATACTGGTTCTCCGTTGACTATACAGCTGTACAACCGTTTATGTCTGTTTTTGAGTGTTAGACCTAACCTAAAAATTCGTCGATGCCGTTAATAGATTGATTTCTTCTTACCGAAATGAGCTAAGCAAAGCAAGTTTAAACTTTTGAAAGCTTATGCACGCCACGTCCAACAGCTTGAATCGTCAATCACCTCTGACACGAACTATATTGTAGTGCGGGTTTAGGTTTTGGCACTATTAACGATTAATCAAGTTATACTGCGGACGCGTGCATGTGCATCGTTTACATTAAAATGAAATTTTCCTGTACTTTGACACTTTGACACAAAATTATGTGTGCGTCTGTCATAAGTCACAACTTTTAGGTCAGTAATTACTCTCAATGCCAGAACAGCTACTACGTCAGCTGTACCAAAATGATCAATAGTTCATTTTTCTTAGTCTCTCAGACCTTCTCTTCCTTCGGTCGTATAATTGGATTGGTCATGATTTTTGTTCATTTTCATTTCGTTTAAATTTGCTCGAATTCATTTATATTTCGTTAATGATGTTGGAGACTCTCATTTTACACTTTGATGGACTAAATATCCGTCCATGGAAATAAAATCTTAATTAAAAGTTTTTTATTTTTGTAATGTTGGGAAAAACGTTCATAAACCGTTAACTCTAAAAATAGAGGAATAGAAATGGATTAAATAATATTGTTCGTACTAGCTCTAATCTAAAATAGAGTTAGTAAAACTTTGCTAAAACCAAGTAAATTGCTTGTCGATAGAACCATGTCAATTCACTATTTTTATAAAATGGTCAATTTAATTTATTATTAATAAATTGAACACTAAAACCACTAAACTAACAATCGTGTTATGCTGAGAGCCTTAATGTAACCGTGATTGAGCTATGATTTGACCGATAGAGAGAGTTCACCCAGAGCGCGCAGGGAGATAGCATTGTATGTTTTCAAGCTGACACCCTTTATCCAGAAAATGCATTCTTTCTGCGCTTGGAAGCAGTTTTTACTGTTTACATTTGTAGCCTTCGGCTACTTTCTATAAATTTCTAGAGTTAATCTCTATCCATCTAACAGATGCAGCTAAGTCACGCCCTCACAAGTTTACGATTGCACCGACCAATGAGCGCAACAACCCGGTTCATACAATACAGTATTGGTAAAAGCGCGCCTAGTTCAAATAATTCTACAAAGCTGAAATGGTATATTAAAGAATGAATTTCATAAGGCTCGACTCTAAGTTTAAAATACGACTTGCGTAGCGAGGAGCGTTATAATGGAGGAGTGGTAGAATGACTTATAAAATGAGTTTTTTATACAATTTTTTTATTTTGCCCCTTTTTGTGATGGTTGGCAGTAGGTACTAATTGTAAAGTGACATTTCTAAATTTAAAATCCGAATCAATTGTTTTGTAGATTGTATTAGTGGAGATTCTGTAAGTAAATAGTATATTATGCAACGACCATTTAATGATACCTATATACACGAGCTTAAGTATAACACGAGCCGTAGGCGATATAGGTCATAATAAATGTGAAAAATTGTATAAAAAACTCATTTCATAAGTCATTCTGGCACTTCTCTATCCAAACTCTCCTCGCTACGCGAGTTGCATTTTAAACTTAGAGTCGTGCTTATGAAATCTATTCTTTAATATACTCATATTTCAATTTTGTACAGTTATTTGAACTGGGCGCCCAGTGGCGCCAGTGGCACGGGGCATGGAGGCGTGGCTTAGCTGCTTCTGTTGGATGGACAAAGAATAGTAGGGCGGTAGGGTCTCACTACACTACAGCTACGTTTGCTACTAAAGTTAGTGGATTGTTTAAAGTTTCTTTACATACTTTTATTCTTTTATACACATCGTTAGAAACATTTTTGTTTATTAAGCTGTTATTTTTTATGCGAAGCTTAAATATAGGTATAGTTAGATAACTTAAATTGCTTCCAGACAACTATTTAAGCTCTTTCCTAGTAAGTAGGTAGGTATTAAAAATTCATCGAAAAGTTTTAAAACGCTTACTACATTCTCTTCTTTATGAACTCGAATTGCACAACTAACAAAATTTTCTCGACTAGAGGACGAGCTATTCTAAAGCTACTTTTTCGTGTTTCTTTTTTGCGAATAAACTAAAAGTTGAGGTAAATCCTTCGTTATTGGACGTACTAGTGACTTCATACCTTCAGAAATATATACGGGTGGGCTCCTTATTGAAAATTCCATATCGATGCATACCTACAGCAGCACTTTTACAGAACTAACTGATTACATTTTTTTCTCTTGCAGGTGATTTGATATGGTGGCCACCAGAAGCGCACGGATACGTACCACACGTACTTGCCACCATTTGTGAATGGCTCATAGTTTTATTCATATCAATTTTTATAATTACTTTTACTCCGGAATTTGAAAAAATCGAATTCCTTGGAATACAATTTAAATTTGTAGAATAATATTTCGAATTATGCATTAAATTTAGTTTTTAATTGTAGCAAATACATAGTTTTCTATTATTATCATATTTCAAACTGCAAGGCGCTACCTGGTGCCTTCTAAACTACTGATTTATCAACAAATGTTATAAATATGGATTTTTACCTACCAAATAAAATTTTCTACATGTTTTTGTTTTCCTTCCTGCCCTGATAATAAAATTATTTTTGAAGCAATGAAATAAATTGCGTTATTACTTAATAAAACAATTTCAAGATTGTACTTTTCAGCAGTAGCACCAATTTCCCTTTTTTATTTCCTCTACGTTTCGTAGGTTTAATAAAAAACCAAGCGCAAGTCAGGTAATAAAGTTTTACCTTCTTTTAATCTTTACACGAAAAACAAAATATTTAATTAAAAATATTAAACAACGACGTTAATTGCAATAAAATTAAGTCCTATACGACTAACAACGGTCGGGTAAAATAATTTTCCTATGCTTTTCCTCGCTAAAATTTTTGTATTATGGCGAAGTCGTACTACTAAGCAGAGCAGTGTTATTTAAATTAAGTCCATTGTCCTGTAAAACTTTTAATTTAGTTAGTAACAAATTGTTATGATATACATAAATATACAAAATGCTACAAACTAGAAAAAACATATCGTCATTTTATAGCTCGGCTCGACGCTGGACAATTCTGTACAGGTCAGTAGACGTTAAATACGTTATAAACAATTAACACTGTTCACTCATGTTTCATGTTCACTTACAGACGATGTACCAATTATCTGCAAAGTGCTTCTACGTTAATATAAAGGACATCAAATTTTCTACAAATTCTATCTCGTAGATTTTTAACCTCAGACGAACAGTTTAGGCGCTAGAGCGCGTTAAAGTTTGACAAGAATTCCAAAATCGTCCAAAAACTGTTTTAACGCTTATAACTTGAAAACTACTCACTTTATGAGAGAAGTGCTTCTACATTAATATAAACCACATCAAATTTTCTACAAATTATATC
This sequence comes from Malthinus flaveolus, assembly GCA_950108345.1. Taxonomy (NCBI): domain Eukaryota; kingdom Metazoa; phylum Arthropoda; class Insecta; order Coleoptera; family Cantharidae; genus Malthinus; species Malthinus flaveolus. Next base: position 14,072,729 of record OX467286.1, read on the forward strand.
TCGTAGATTGTTTACTTCAGACAAACAGTTTAGGCGCTAGAGCGCGTTAAAGTTTGACAAAAATTCCAAAATCGTCCAAAAACTGTTTTAACGCTTATAACTTGAAAACTACTCACTTTAGGAGAAAAGTGCTTCTACATTAATATAAACCACATCAAATTTTCTACAAATTATATCTCGTAGATTGTTTACTTCAGACAAACAGTTTAGGCGCTAGAGCGCGTTAAGGTTTGACAAGAATTCCACAATCGTCCAAAAACTGTTTTAACGCTTATAACTTGAAAACTACTCACTTTATGAGAGAAGTGCTTCTACATTAATATAAACCACATCAAATTTTCTACAAATTATATCTCGTAGATTGTTTACTTCAGACAAACAGTTTAGGCGCTAGAGCGCGTTAAGGTTTGACAAGAATTCCACAATCGTCCAAAAACTGTTTTAACGCTTATAACTTGAAAACTACTCACTTTATGAGAGAAGTGCTTCTACATTAATATAAACCACATCAAATTTTCTACAAATTATATCTCGTAGATTGTTTACTTCAGACAAACAGTTTAGGCGCTAGAGCGCGTTAAAGTTTGACAAAAATTCCAAAATCGTCCAAAAACTGTTTTAACGCTTATAACTTGAAAACTACTCACTTTATGAGAAAAGTGCTTCTACATTAATATAAACCACATCAAATTTTCTACAAATTATATCTCGTAGATTGTTTACTTCAGACAAACAGTTTAGGCGCTAGAGCTCGTTAAAGTTTGACAAGAATTCCACAATCGTCCAAAAACTGTTTTAACGCTTATAACTTGAAAACTACTCACTTTATGAGAAAAGTGCTTCTACATTAATATAAACCACATCAAATTTTCTACAAATTATATCTCGTAGATTGTTTACTTCAGACAAACAGTTTAGGCGCTAGAGCGCGTTAAAGTTTGACAAAAATTCCAAAATCGTCCGAAAACTGTTTTAACGCTTATAACTTGAAAACTCCTCACTTTATGAGAGAAGTGCTTCTACATTAATATAAACCACTTAAATTTTCTATAAATTATATCTCGTAGGTGGTTCTTCTCAGACAAGCGGTTTAAGCGCTATAGCGCTCTAAAGTTTGACAAAATTTTCAAAATTGCCCAATAACTGTTTTAACGCTTGTAAGTACGCACTTTATGAAAAAAGTGCTTCTACGTTAATATATAGCACATTAAATTTTCTACAATATAAGTTGTCTTTCTCAGACGAGCGGTTTAGGTATTAGAGCGCGTTACGGTTATGACAAATATTCTAAAATCGCCCAATAACTGTTTTAACGCTTATAACTCGAAAACTACGTTTGCACTTAGGGTTAGATATGTAAAGCACGGTGGAACTTACTTAAATTTAAATAACAATTGAAACAAGGGGAAAAAATGAAGAAGAGAACAAAATTTAGATGTCAAAAAGGCTTTGGTATTTAAAAATTATTTAACAAAACAAAGAAAATCTCAGTGATAACCGAATTACCCCAGAGATAGCGTATAAACGGTGCTGATTTTGATAGTTCGGAATCAGAATCTCAGGATTCGTAACTATTCCGAAGCATCACAAAATCCACATCGTTACAGTGCTATAGAGCGCATTGAAGTAGAAAAATTCGAGAAGAGAGGGTTTTTGGTAGTCAAACTAAACTTTAGTTAAAGAAAACTAAAACTAGACTTAACTACATCGCGCTCTCACATTAAAGCTGTTCAAGCTGTTAAATCTGTGACAGTATAGCAGTAGTCTTTTGTAATCGAGTTATTGTTTAACTTTAACAACTTTCATTTTTTATTTCTGTCCATAGCTAAAAAAAGGATAGGCCATCCAATTTAAATCGAATCGCCCTAATTTGGCCTTGTTATTAAAAAGAGATCATTAACAGTCGTCTAACTTCGAGCCATACGGTCTCGCGTTAAAATTTCAAAAGGGGTCCTGGCAATTTCTAGCAAACCGAGTTTACTTTATTTTTGTCTAAAAATTCGAAGTTTGTGGCGATCATCTGACGAAAAACTCGAATAAACATAATTTGCAGGAAATTTGTTGTAGTTTATATTTATGTAGTAGCACTCTGCCCATGAAGTACGTAGTTTTCGAGTTATAAGTAAAAAACAGAATAAAGGACAAAACTCGACCATCTCGAGCCACCCCCAAGTTAATTCTATCGCTTTCAACTGGCAGAGCTTTTATTACTCATTTCCTCATTTGGAATGTTATTTTAGCCTACATCCTTAAAAAAATTAAAATCGCTATACGCGCTAGTCTAAACAGATCCACAACCAAGTATTCTTTATTATGATACTACACACACATGCCTAAATTTAGGTATAAAGCAAGACGGAATTTAATTAACAAAGTAAACACCTCATTTCAAGTTTAACTAAATCCCTAATAAAGGTCTAGCGAGGGGATTGTAAGAGAATGTGAAGTTTTAGCTAGCCCAGTTAAAAAAATTTGAACACATTTAAAGCAGCGCCGACAAGACAAAGAAAGGAGAACGGAATTTTACTAATTGTTTTCACGGTTCCTAGCGAAAGTCACATAAAAAGTTATAAACCGATCACTCTGTATATTAATTGTTGAATAAATTAAAATAAGTAAAAATGCGCTATTAGATCTGGAAGCTTTTTGCGCTTTTGTAAAAGTGCGTTTCCACTTCGTTTTACAACTACTACGTTATTCAATTATAAGAAAATCTTCTTTCTCCCGTAGCACTTTTTCATTAACTTCGTATTTATTTTAGTCCTTCATATTTTTTATTAATCCACTACGATAGTTCATTGCAGCTCTGGTAAATTATTCAAAAACCAATTGGTTCTAACTTCATTCTAATAGGACTAGAGATGTTGACAAAAGTGACAAGTAAATTTCTACCTACATCACAATAATAAACGTTTATTTCTGTTCGTTTTTGAAAACCACAATTTTGTATCATAAAAGGATTGAAAAATTGCTAGTCTGTATAATAGAAGAAAAATTGAAAAATTTCCATTCAAACACTGATTCGGAACCGTTGCTCGCAACACGAAAATGAGGTTCGAAATATTCCAAATCCAAAGGGTGTAGCAAGGACCGTAGATAGGTTACACAATACACAATCATACTTGATGCTACGTGTACTAAATATAAAATATATCAACTCCGAAATGCGCAAACCACCCTTACTATAGCTCAAAGCTACATGTAGATTCCCTTTTACAGAAACAAAATAAACACCTTACACCACAGCTACATAAAACTCATATTTTCTATGTAAGCAAAGTTTCCAATTTACACTAAAACTTGCAATAGAAATCCTTGGTAAGTGAGTAAACTAAATATTCATCAAAAATGCAAAAATTATTATGTACATAAAAGTTTCACATTTCAGGATTAAAAGTACGGCGAGGCAGGTAAGTAGGTACTCGCAATTCGTAAATGAAGTGAGTTGAATGCATGCGAAATGAATTTGTTAGTCGCGTCATTTCCAAGTCGAGGCATTCAACAAAACTAATTTTACGTTAAAAACATATAATTTTATTTAAATGTGACCTAAATTGTCGTTTAATACTAGTCAAAATTTTGCACTGTGTGCTAGAAACTTCATTAAGTGTCTCTCGAGGGGCACGAAAATTCAATATAGGAACGTATATAGTGTATAATTTAGATGTGGTTGTCTTCCACAGAAGGAAATAAACTCAAGTTATTATAGTAAAATATTTTAGTGCTAACATTATTTGGAAACTCGGTTGATAAGTTTGTCACGTGTCTGCACGAAACTTTCCAGTTTTCGTGTATTTAGCATCTCGACGTTCTCGTATAAGATGGTTGTAATTTACGTTTATTTGCCAATGCCACTTCGATTAACCCTCGCAATTGTTACAACAATGAGAATTACAAATTTTGTTACAGTTGATACACGAATAACATATTTATTGAATTCTCGTCTAGCCAATGCGGCGTGGAGAGCTTGGTAACTGATCTACGATAAATGATTGAATTGTGATTGTGAATTGTGAGTAATAACGAACTTGTCTAAAACCATAGTATGTTCAGAAGCTCTCCCGGATTTCAAAACTTTAAAATTATACAGGGTGTTTCTCTTTGAAGTCTGAAAACTGATTTCATTTCAGACTCAAACTGGAAGTTGCAATGGAAATTGTTTGGTATCATTACACTCTTTAAATACACTAGGCATAAATTGAAGGATATTAAAAGAACTCCAAATTTTAAGGCTATTTTCAACAAGGAATAACTCGAAGAAAAATGGTTGTATAGAAAATTTTAAAAAAGAAAATTGTAGCCTCAAGTGTCTAGTTTTCAGATCTGAACAGTAAAATTTTTTAACGTGGGCGGTTTTTACGTAATCATCCGACAACCAACTAAAAATAATGTTTCCAAATTTTTTCTCGTCTTTGAAATGGTCTGTGAACTTCATCAAATTTTTTTTCATCTTGCGACCATAAAACTCGTTTATACAATTTAATCAGCTTTAATTTGACCTTATAATGAGTTGCGTACAATTTTTTGCCGCGAAGTAATCGTCGATCAAAGCAAAAAAGGCTATTTTAACTTTGACAATCGATTACTCGGAAACTAATGATCGTACAGAAAATAAAGGTGGGTTTTTGGAAGCTGCAAGACATTCTCTAGAAGACGCAATCGGTGGCGATTAATAAAAAAAATTTTTTGAAGCGATGATGAGGGCTGAAAAAAGTTGAAAACTTGCGAACCTAAGGATATTTGGAAAATTTGGTATAACTTTGGATATAGTGGATGAACAAAGGATATCGTCGGTAATTTTTTACCCTCAAAGTGTCTCTAAAAAACTTTTGAAGTTACAAAGCTCTGCGACTTTTTTTCTTAGCGCCCCGAAGGTTTAAATTTATAGTATCGGCGTAACAAGCAATTTTTAAATTTTTTTGCATTTTTTCGACTTCAATATGGTTTTTTTGGCGACAATCTATATTTTTGACTTAAACACATTACACGTTGGACAAAATCGAAAAAAAAATGTACGATTCATTAGTTCCCGAGTAATCGATTGTCAAAATTAAAATGGCCTTTTTTACTTTGATCGACGATTACTTCGCGGCAAAAAATCGTACGCAGCTCATTAAGAGGTCAAATTAAAGCTGATTAAATTGTCTAAACGAGTTTATAGTCGCAAGATGAAAAAAAACTTTTTGACGTCGACAGACCATTTCAAAAACAAAAAAAAATTTGGAAAATTATTCTTAGTTGGTTTTCGGATGATTACGTAAAACCCGCCCACGTTAAAAAATTTTACTGTTTAGATCTGAGAACAAGACACTTGAGGCTACAATTTCCTTTTTTTAAATTATTTATACGACCATTTTTCTCCGAGTTATCTCTTGTTGAAAATAGCCCTAAAATTTGAAGTTTTTTTAATATCTTTCAATTTATGTGCCTAGTGTATTCTGAAACATATCAGACATAGTACCAAACCATAGTATGTTCAGAAGCTCTCCCGGATTTCAAAACTATAAAATTATGCAGGGTGTTTCTCTTTGAAGTCTAAAAAATATATAAAAAAACACTTTTTCAAAACTTGTCTTCTTTTAGAAATGCACTAAAAAGTAGAAAATAAAAATTGATTATCATGATTATTATTATTATTTCCCCTGAGGCTGGCCCCTTGCGGTTCCTTGCACTGCGACCTCTTGGGTCTATTGTGCGCCTCGGATGTACTCTCTCTTTATGTGAGCTCTGTACTTTTAATGAAGTCCAGAATTTCCTCTATTGGTAGTTTGGACAAATCTCCTTGGAGCATCTTCTCCTTCCCGAGAATGCTGTGACAACTTCTTGTGAAAGCCTCACAGTGTAGCAGAAGATGAATTGGAGTTTCCTCCGCCTCTGCACATCCTCTGCATAGTGGGTCTTCTTCTAGTCCCATCGTATACAGGTGCTTTTTAAGCTGGCAATGTCCCGTTATCAGTGCCGTTGCCAGTCGTAGCTCACCTCTACTCATCATGATTAGAAGACAAGGGTGCAAATCTATTCACAACGTTTAACATCAATTTGATAAGCTCAAACTGAGCACCCTTGTTTTCTAATCATGATGATCAATTTTTATTTTCTACTTTTTAGTGCATTTCTAAAAGAAGACAAGTTTTTAAAAAGTGTTTTTTTATATATTTTTATTTTCTACTTTTTAGTCTTTACACTTTCATTAATTTTACAATGTTTGGCAATTTCTTTAATTTTTTTAAACCGTGGAAAAAATTCACAAAAATTTTTGAAAAATTCTAAAAAAATTCACAAAAATTTCTGAAAAATTACTGAAAAATTCTGAAAAATTCTGTCACGTAAATTGAGCATGCATGCAAAATTTCAGAACGATTGGATTACGAGAAGAAATTCAAAATTGGAAAAATGGATTCCCAACATCCCTACAAAGCAAGCTAATATTAGACAAGTAAAAACTGATTTCATTTCTGATTCAAACTGGAAGTTGCAATGAAAAATGTTTGGTATCATTAGACAGCTAATCTTACAATATTTATAAAACATAAAATATACAGGGTGCTTTAAAAAAAACTTCTTTTGCTTGGCTAATTTCATATTTAACCGGACGTATTTTAATACCAAAATTGTAAAAATTGACAGTTTAGAGTAAATTAATATAAACGTCTTTCAAAACCCCCCCGACCCTAGATGCGCAGAAGGGAAGTGAGAAAGCGCTAAAAAGGGACGCCTAACCCGTGTGTTTAGGTTGGTGTGTAACCTTAGTTACGGCGTTTTACGAAACTTGGTTTTATGCGCAATTTTTGAAATCAAGGAGAGAGCTTTTGAGCATACTATTGTTAGGCACTATTTCTGGTATCTCTATAAACATTTTCAAAGCGTAGGAAAAAGTCCTGTTATGGCCACATCAGTCGTTTTTAAAAGTAGAAACGAAGTTAATGAAAAAGTTAAAGAACTAGACGGACTCTCAGAACGGTGACTTGAATTTGATCTTCGTATTCGGAAGTGGCTTACGTTGCTCGCAGGTTCTTGGTTTCTCGCAGGTCTTAAAGAAGGGCGTCGAGAAGACTCTCTTACAACTGCTAGAGTTAATAATTGAAAAAAAAGCGTTTGAAATGTTGAAAAAATCGTTTCAGAGGGATGCGCATCAGTGGTTCGTAATGAATTTTTGGAAAAATTGTTCAAATGGCACACTCTTCACCTAACATCTTCACTTTTAGGAATTCAAAAACTCTATATGAATGACGTCGATATGCCAATTTTACTCTAAGAAGGTCTAAGAAAAAATGTGAGTAGTACTATGAACCTGAGCCACCCTGTACGTATAGCTATCGAACCTTTTCAATCAATAAAACAATTACTCTTTGGATAATTAATACATATACCACACAAAATAGAGCACGGAAAAATTTGAATAATTCTTTTTCAATTGTGATACTGTTCAGTAAAGCTGAAAAATCGATAGGTTCCCTTTTTTTTTAATTTAAAAGTATCTATAGAGAAAAATTTACCAATAAATCCTTGTATATGGGAAAAAGAGAGTGCCACTGTTAACAACAAAAAGCGTGAAAATATCGCACCAGGAGAGAGAAAAAAAAGACACAAAGTTTCTAAATTTAGATTTTTTTCACCCGATTCAAATATAAAAATTCTAATTTAAATAATAATTGACTTTTGAATACCATTAAATCTTTGTATATGGAGCATGTCTTCGGTTTTAATATAAGCTAAGTGGAAAATGTTGTTTTGTGAAATTACGCACGTCATTACGAAAGGAAATTAATTATGTAGGATAATGATGTAGGATATTCATATTACATCTTAATCAACTACAACCTTGCTATAAATAATAATAAAACTTCGTTTAAAAATTTCCACCACTAAAACAACCAAGTAATTTAACTTAAGACTCTGAAAATTAAATTTCGGCTAGGAAATTTTGCACCTTGCATTAATCTAAAGCTCATAGAACAAAAGTTGCGACATCTACGTGTAGGTAAATAAGTGGGATGCACACCGTGAATACGCGAATTCATCGATTTCCTTCAAGTATCCGCTTCTACAAGAATTATAAAGAAAAAAAAAACGCGTCATTGATTTCTAAATTGCCGGAGATATTACAAAAAAGATAGTAAAATACTCCGCATTTCAGAATAATGGCTGTAAAATGAATAAGAAAATTTAGAGTCCATTTCAAATAATTTTCTTCTTTTTTTATTATTTCTGTAACTTAACTGATCGTTTTCAATCAAATAAAAAAAAAGAAGAGGACACGAGCACACGGGAGACCATGGTTCTCAACGTAAACTTCCAGCCACTCTAACTAAACTTGCTCAACTGCTAGCCGTTTCATTCTGAAAAATAGTAGCTCACATAACTATCACATGAGTGATAAAAGCGTCCATTTTGCTTTAAAGACTCTATGCACTGCATCTCGTCGCGTAGGAGATGGCTCTTACAAGGACTGGACTCACGTGACAATTCTAGGGTGTGGTAGTGCCTGAAGCCATGAGAATCACACCCTCAAGTGCTGCTAATATGCTTTCCTCCACTAGATCTATATGTAAAGAAGATGGCAACAAAAGCAGCCCTTTGAATACAGGTCTGACAGATAGGGAATTTACGGACACACCAAAATCCTCAAAGAGTGCCCCAAGAAACTACCTTTCCTGGAGATGGATGCTGACCGTATGTATACATTCAACAGAGACTTTCGAACTCTAATGGATTCAACTGAGAACATCGAAGCGGACATAACTGTCTTTACCGATGGATCTAAAAATCAAAAGAGATCTGGAGCAGGTGTGTGCTCACCTGAGCTTGCCCTCGACAGCAGGTTACCGCTGGGGAAGTATGCCTCAGCTATTCAAACTGAACTGAGGAGAATATTACACAGCGCCAACGAAATCCTGAACAAGAAAATACTGATATCGACGGACAGTAAAACTGCCTTGCAAGCCTTAAACACCTGCAAGGTCGCCTCTGGTCTCATGCTGGAATGCGTAGAGCTGCTGAACCAGATATCAAAAAACAATGTTCTTACACTCTGTTTGGTCAAAGGACATCAAGGAAATGAGGGTAACGATAAAGCAGACGAGCTGGCCAAGAAAGGTTCAAACAGTCTTCCCTGTTGCCCTGAGCCAATCATCAAATCAGCCGTAACAACTGTTAATACCCTCCTTAAAAATAATACCCATCAACTACAGACTGAAAGATGGACAAGCAAAGTTAGATGCCGCCAAAGCAAACGAGCTTTATTTGATCCTTCTTAAAAGCTGGCAAAATACTGTCTACAGTCTACAGCTGTCCTGAACTAATCTACGAACAATCGCAGGGACACTCACGAGACAGTGTCGAATACACTCACAAATATCTCCACATACTGGACTTGGTAGATAATCCCATATGTCGGGGATGCGTACTAGAAGACGAAAGCGCTAAACATGTGCTATATTAGTATCCAGCCCTAACGTCGATAGGAAGATCCGTGTTGTGTTGGGGAACTTCTAGCTCAACATGGCCAGAATAAGCACAGCCCCTCCCGCCAGAATTTTGAAGTTCATCTTACAAGTAGGATGGCTCGAGATCTGATGGGCACGAGGAGGCCACTTGGAGGTAGTACAATGTGCCCGATTAAGTGGTCTAAGTGCAGAGAGCTTGCTCCCCTTCCGTAAATAGTGCAGAATCCAGATGGTACTAGTAAATTTAAGTTTAAAAAATTTTTCCACCGATCTCCTTTCACAACTTTTTATTTTTGTAATCGTAATGCCAATTAGGGAGACTTTAACTATTTATTGTGATAGTTACCGTCGAAGTGTGCACTAGAGGGTCTTGTAAATTTCCTGCATGATATTTAAATTACGTTAAGTGCAAATTTGCGCAACCGATAATGGCACTGTGAATTTTAATAAAACGAAGTTAAAGTTTCAGAAAGCACCGTACCGAGTTAAAAACAATAGCTCCGAAAAGTTCTTAATGCATTTCGTACAATTAAATTAAAGTGGAAAATAATAAAATGAAATCAGATTTTCTCGGAGAAAATTTATTTAGTGGTATAGTCCTCACTCACGTATTCGTATGTAGTAGGGGTTGGGTTTTTCAATTCATATCACGGCTATTATTGTAAGTGGTAAGAGAGAAAAATTTTTAAACTCGCAGAATTGCTAATTTGGCCGAAAAGCTTTTAAAAAAATATTAAATTTGATGTTTTTGAGGCTCGTTTAAATGTGCCTCCAATTTCTTGTATGTAATGGACTAAATAAGCAAAAAAATAATTGCGGGAAGGATAATGCGACTAATATAACGAAGTTGCAGTAACGGTTAAAATTATTAGCGGTAACTTTACGAATCGTTTTAAACTTTTAAAATTTTATGTTGATATTCAATGACAAAATGAACGTTTGTGGTTTATCGATAATAAAATCGTATATTGAAAAGGTTTGTAAAATGATAAGAAAACTCCTAAAGGGTAGTGTTGGAGCATACGGCATCATAGTTCCAATTACTATTTGTTTTGAAATTGCAAATCCTGTTAACCAGTAATTCCAGTTGCCTCAACTTTTTAAATTATTCCGTCTGATAGTTTTCGCTTAATTTCATTACTCGAATCTGTTATTCCAAAATGTATTCTAATGAAAGACCCGAAGGGCGAGTTTTCATGTGAAACTTTTAACAGCGTGGCCTCTGGCCCGAGTTTGCTGGAGGTCACATACACTTCTAACGATGCAAAAATGCGCACAGAAATTTAAACAACTTCCTAATACTTCAGCGGAATCAACAGCTAAGGGTCGTTAGTACTAATAGTTCTTATTTCAATGCCTAATCATATTATGTATCGCATAAAATTAACGAATAGTTGGCGATTGTACTGTCACAGAAGACGTATTTTGGGTATGGTACAGTACATCATATCGATCCAACATACTCTTTGTGGCATATTGCACCCGAAATAAGTTAAAGGCACCGAATAAGCATCGATACCATCCCTATAAACCTCCATGAACCCCCTTGGTGATTTACACCCAGTTAATCATTTTCTATACAATTTTTTCCAGTGATTTGGAGTAAAATTCATACTTCTGCACAAAAAGGACCTTCAACTAGTACGAAGAAAATTTCAGGATACGTCCTTGAATTAACTTAAAATTGCTTTTAAAAACAGGAAAATATCCTTCTAGGCCACTCTTGGGAAAACCACTAATTTAAAATCTCGAAAAACAAATTTCAACTGCCAAATTAAATTATTAAATTGTTGATCAAATAAAGAAAAACTGCTAAAGCATTAATTTGGCAACGTGGCTTAAATTTTAATAATTAAACATAATTGTTGCAAATTACTAAATTGTAAACCTTGAACTTGTTATTTGCAACACTAATGAACTTTTTATGAAAAAATAATATAATAAATAGATAAATGTACACGAGAACGCCATCTCTTATTGTTTTCGCCAACTTTATGGTTTAAGTAAGTTTCTGCATAAGTATTTTAACAAGCGAAGTGCAACGTACAGAATTCTTTACTATGGAAATTGGAGAGCTAACTAATAGAAAACGCCGTACATTTGAATTCAAAACCATCAAATACGAAAATTTAATATTGAAAGCAGACAACTACTCAAGCAAGGCGGAGGAAACAGTGAAACAGTGATAAATTTGAATTGGTTGCATATTTTTACTAGTGTTTTACTAGTAGTAGTTTTACTACTTTACTAGTGTTTTATGTAGTATTCAGGAGTAGCTCAGTGGATAACCAAAACCCTGCTGATAATAGATTTTCGAAAACCGAAAACTCAAATAATAGCGGTTTTATAAAATACTAAACCGGTTAACCCCACTAAATTCGAGGTGGGAATCTTCGTTGATGTTACATCCAACGTTCTTTTGCAATTATTAGTAGATACCAATCAGATTGTTATATTATTGTATACTTGTTTATAAAAATGTTTGGGATTTTAAATTAAAAATGAGTTTATTAAGACCTTTTAAAATTCATTATTGGCCTGGGTTGACATGTGCACTACTTCTTTTAACACTTATTGTTTCGTGAGTATTACTTTAGTTTTTTGGGGGGGGAAATGTAATAATTTATTATAAACTTAATTTGTAATAATGTATTATTTAAAGCGCCTCAAAGAGTATTAAAGTTTATTCCTGTATTCTGTAATAAGTGAGATACTTTTGCGACCATAAATTTGGTAACGACGTATAAATACAATTCTTGACATTTTACCCTGTACCTACACTGAGGCGGGTACCTTTAGCAATAACTATACCACCCTATAACCAGAAATAACGACACGAAAATTAATAAATTAGTATCTCAGTTAATAATAAGACTATCCTCTTGAAATTTGGTGGATTATATTGCACATTGGCTCCTCTACTACTAATAATAGCGCTACAACCCCCTGTTGCGGATTAAACGAATTTTTGGGCGTTATCCGCCCAGATGAACGTGACGATGAACCCTTAGGAACGCGCATACTTCATTTCTAGAATTTTTATTTTAAGGACGTTATGCTTTGTAATGCGTTGGAGAGGGGGGTGATGTTTAGGCAATTTAATGATGTGCTTACTCTATAGATATTACGTAATAAATATAAGAAAATGCGTATCCAGTTAATACTGTCTCATTAAAATTATTTTCTATGGTGTTAAATAGGTTTCAATTTCTAACATTTTAACTTTGCCCCCCGGGGTAGATGTTAACAAATTTGTTAATGGGCTGTAATAGAGTGACCAATATACAAGATATCCATCAAATTTTTAGCAGGTGGTCCTATTATTAACGGAGATAATAATTTATGAATTTTCATTTAGCTACTATACACTATACGTATAGGTAATGGAAAAACTCGTGAATTGTGACCTTGATTTATATCGGTTCTTATGAAGAATCCTACGAAGAATTTCTTGAAACGAAATTAAGAGAAATTGAATTTTTTTTCAAAAACGCAATTTAGGAGATTCTCCACTACTACTTATACCCATAGTTATTGCTGCTTAGTTGTTGCTGAAGGTACCCGTCTTGTGCACTGCACACGCACAGTAGTTATTCATTTGAACTTACACTTGAAGGTAAACCACAATAAATTGGAACCAGAAATACATATTAAAAATAGATACTATTGTTCTTATTCTAGATACCTACCGCGTGTACGAGTATATCAGAATTAGTAATTTTACGGATAATTTATTAACAATTGTTTTATACTTTGTAAGTGCGAATTAAGAAATGATTTTATTATACTGGGCACTGGACTCCTTGGAAAAATGTAAAAAATATGATTTGTTTGTGATAAGTGCTTCGTTAAACTCCAGTGAGTACCCAAGGTCAATATTGCGTAAGCAATAGGAGCCTGAATCATTGCACTCCATCTCGGATGAAACTCTGCTCGCAATGATACGAAAGACAGAGTATCTACATGTGGATGAAATATTAGTTTAGAAACCGAGACTGAACTCTCCTCGTCGCGAATAACGTGCCAACACATCTCATCTCATTTGATACGAACCACACTGCTCGACTACAGCAAGAGCTCGAGCTTTTTTAGCTTCCACGTTTTCTCCACTTGTTATATTATAAGTATCGTCGGCGTAAAAAACGGTTTCGGCCGTATAATAGAAACACTATCAGGAAAATCATTTATAAATATGAATAAAATAGGGCCCCTGACCTATCCTTGTGGTACTCCTCTATTCAAGTTTAAGTATTTCGAATTTCGATATCGTTTTATTATAGAAAACTTTTGTATTGCCGACGAATGGCTAAATATTTATAATCAATAATTATTCTTTCAGATATACAACAGCTAAACTTGAAGGACATGTATATGGAGTTTTTCAGTATATTAGCGATAGTGGCACAGTTGCACCTGAAAGCTGTTTATTTGCTCAACTTTTAAACATAGCTGTTGTAAGCTGTAAGTGGAAATATTTTTTTCCTACTATTTTAACGATGTCCCACAAGTACTAAAAATTTATTTCTTTTAGTAGGAGTAACCCATTACATAAGATATCGTCAAGTGGACATTGCTATTGATAATGGAGATATTACAGTAAAAAAGAAATGGAACTACATTGGATTATGGTTATCGTGCTGTTTAGCTGTCGGCGCTAGTTTCGTTGCTAATTTTCAAGAAACGGCCGTACTTGTAATGCACGGTTTAGGAGCAATGATGATCCTTGTTGGTGGTATGTCTTATTATGCAGTTCAAGTAATATTGAATTTATATTTTCTTAAATAAATAATTACAATGCCATCTTCTAGACATACATTTCATACGCAAGTATGAACAATTTAGAAAATCCAAATCAACATTACAGAATTACAAGAAAAATGCTTTACTTAAGAACAGTTATAGTTATATGTTTCCTACCATTTTACGTTATAATGGTGGTTTGTGGGGGCCTAGCGTTTTACAATTTTAAAGGTGAATTATTGTAGTATATTTGAAGTAGTTTTCCATTGATTTATTACTATTTTTAGGCAAACAAATCAACTGGTGGACCGAAGAAGACGGTGGTTTTCATGCACGTATAGCCTCCAGTATTGCGGAGTGGATACAAGTTCTCTTAATGATGCTGTACACTGCTACTTTTACGAACGAATTTAAATCCATAACATTTACTGGTGTATGTTTTACCAGTATCAAGAGTGATAATCAAAAGAGTTTAACAAACGATACAGTTTGAAATTAGAAATAATAGCAATGTATTGTATTGTATTGTATTCGTTGATCTTCTAAAGTATTATACGAGAAACGATTCGTTTTCGCAAACAGAATCATTCCTCCTACTCTCTGTTGTATTGAGGTATACCTTAATAATTATAGTAAAAAATAGGATAAATATCTGACCTTAAATATTATTAAGCAAATTATCTGCATATTTGGCGGACATAGAAGTCGGCCTCATTGAGGCGAGCAATGAGGCAACAAGAGAAAAGGTTCCCAACTACGAACACCAGCTATAGCCCCCCTCTGCCTCTGAGAGTAGCGCAGTAGCGTCCTTCTTACAAGAAACTTATCAGCTATTCTTTCCTCTATTTCTGAGAGCGACTATCATTATGTACAAACAAGGCTACTTGAAGTCTAAATGAATCCTGAATGGAGTATAGGTATTTAAATTTGCGCATATGCGTCTGAATCGTACTAAAAATATCCTAATTAGTAATCAATTTTAATTTGTAGTTTTTGCAAAGTTATAAATAATGTTTATAAAAAGATATTAATCTGTAATTTTGCATATCAATTACAACCTACAATGGGTCGTTTACGCATTTACAATTATTATTATTATTAGGTCCAAAGATCCCTAAAGTAGTAATTCCACTATTCTGACCATTTGGGTAACCTTTATACAAATAAAATTAAAATATTATGCTAGGTAACTTTTCATTAAACTACTTTCTAATAAAAGTAATGTAGAAGTACAAAAAGTTATTGAAGAAGTGTTTAAATTTGTCAGACAAATAGGGGCGTGAAGCTGGCCCCATCCATTCACGCACACTTTTTTTACCTAAACGTAAAAAATAGTGCAAAAAGTGTGCAATCGAATGATCTACTACCCAAATAGTGTGCACCCGCCATAATAGCTTCAAAATCATAAGATCAAATTGGCTGGGCTAATTTCACGCCAGCCCCACCCAATGGTGCACAGTTTTTCTAAATAGTGCAAAAGTGTGCATTCGAATGAATTGTTTTAAAAAAAGTGAGCGAGCTTTTTAAGCTTTTTTTTCTTTGATTTATTCTAGACGTCCCCCCCCCCGTTAAAGGTGGAAGAAATAGTGCAATTAATTAATGAATTATTTATTTTAATTAGTTTATAAATTATCATCAATTATATTTGATTTTTAAAATAAAACTCAATTATGTTTATTAATAAAAAAATATCGATTAAATAATGAGCAAGAAACTGAATAGAAATTAAAATTACAAAAGATGCTCAAAATGTGCACCTGCTCTTTCCAAACATATATTAACACTTTGAATAAATGATGTAAACCAACCCTAAATTAATCACAACATTGTAGTGCGAAAAACGTTTTTAGGAGAAAAATGTCGAACACCTCAACGCCTCGGAAATCGAACCCGAGCACGCCATATCCGGTAGCATGTTCGTACCAACGTACGCTACGTTTCGTTTCGAAATTCCGGACACAGCTTCGCTTCGTCGGTAAACATCTAACTCATGCTTTAAATAGGTCACTTCCCGGACTAATGACGTAAAGCTATTACATAATACTTAAATCTGTCAAAATTAGTTGTCATTATTTTTAATAACTAAAAACAGTTACTTTTACCGAGCGTTACCAACACATGAAAAACAAATCTCAGTCAAGTGGGGGTAATTTACATCACGTGGGGTTCGGACAATGTTGAAGACCCGTAGAAAAAGCCGTACATTTGAATTCAAAACCATCAAATACGAAAATTTAACATATAATATTGAAAAGAGACAACTACAAGCAAGGCGGAGGAAACGGCGATTTAAAAATAACCTTTACAATGTAAATTTGAATCGGTTGCATATTTTTACTAGTAGTAGTTTTACTAGTGTTTTATGTAGTGTTCAGGAGTCGCTCAGGGGATAACCACAACCCTGCTGATAATAGATTTTCGAAAACCGAAAACCCAAATAATAGCGGTTTTTAAAAAATACTAGGTAAACCGGTTCACCCCACTAAATTCGAGGTGGGAATCTTGGTTGTTGTTATATCTAACGTTCTTTTGCAATTATTAGGTACCTATCAGATTGTTATATTGTATACTTGTTTATAAAAATTTTTAGGATTTTAAATTAAAAATGAGTTTTAAACTTCATTATTGGCCTGGGTTGGCAAGTGGACTACTTCTTTTAACACTTATTGTTTCGTGAGTATTACTTTAGTTTTTTTGGGGGAAAAAATGTAACAATATTTATTATAACTTATTATTTGTAATAATATATTATTTAAAGCGCCTGAAAGACTATGCGACCATGAATTTGGTAACGACGTATAAATACAATTCTTGTAGTTTCCATTTTTTATTATTTGGCAAGTTTCCGTCAATAAAATCCATCACGCATAACTTTTTTACTATTTTTCATAAGCTCAATTATCTAACGGCCCCCTAGAACTTACGAAAGGCCATTCATCACTTTAGGCTTACCCTGTACACTGAGGCAGGTGTCTTTAGCAATAACTATATAACTAGCAATAATGACACGAAAATTAATAAATTAATATCTCAGTTAATAATAAGACTACCCTCTTGAAATTTGGTGCTTATATTGCACACTGGCCTCTCTATTACCTAATAATAGCGCTACAACCCCCTACTGCGGATTAAACAAATTTTTGGGTGTCATCCCTTATGAACGTGTATATTTAATTTCATTTCTAAAGTTTATTTTACGGAATCAATGCTTTTTTATGCAGGGGTGAAAAGGGGGGAGCCAATGTTGTTTAAGCAATTTAATGCGCTTCCTCTAATAGCTATTTGCTGCGTATCTAGTTAATTTTGCCTCATTAAAACTTTTTTCAAAGGTGTTAAATAGGTTTCAATTTTTAACATTTTTATTTTGCTCCCCCGGGGTGGATGCTGACAAATTTGGTAATGGGGTTTAATAGAGTGACCAATAAACAATATATGCATCAAAGTTCAACCAGATGGCGCTATTATTAACGGAGATATTAATTTATCAATTTTCATGTGCTATTTATACGTATAGGTAATGGAAAATCTCGTGAATTGTCACCTTGAAAAAGTTTAAATTTAAATCGGCTCTTACGAAGAATCCACACAATTTATTGAAACGAAATTAAGAGAAATTAAGTTGTTTTCTGTAATAGCTGATTTTAAGGACGCAATTCAGGAGATTTTCCACTACTATACCCCATAGTTATGGCTAGTTAGTTGTTGCTAAAGGTACCCGCCTTGTGCGCTGCACACGTACAGTAGTTACTCATTTGAACTTACACTTGAAGGTAAACCACAATAATTTGGAACCAGAAATACATATTAAAAATAGATACTATTGTTCTTATTGTAGATACCTACCGCGAGGACGAGTATATTATCAGAATAGGTAATTATACGGATAATTTATTAACAATTGTTTTATACTTTGTGAATTATACTGGGCACCAGACTCCTGGGAAAAGTGAAAAAAAATATGATATGCTTGTGATAAGTGCTTCGTCGAACCCCAGTGAGTAGCCAAGGTCAATATTGCGTAAACAATAAGAGCCTAAATCATTGCGCGAAACTCCATCTCGGATGAAACTCTGCTCGGAATGATACGAAGGGCAGAGTATCTACATGTGGCTGAAATATTAGTTTAGAAACCAAGACTGAACTCCAAAAAGTTCAGCGCTGCCTCTCCCTCTCCTCATCGCGAATAACGTGCCAACACATCTCACCTCATTTGATATGAACCACACTGATGGACTACAGCAAGAGCTCGAGTTTTTTCAGATTCCACGTTTTCTCCACTTGTTATAATATAAATTATAAGTATTGTCGGCGTAAAAAACGGTATAGGAACACTATCAGGAACATCATTTATAAATATGAATAAAATAGAGCCCCTGACCGATCCTTGCGGTACTCCTATATTCAAGTTTAAGTATTTCAAATTTCAATGTCGTATTATTATAAAATAACTTTTGTGTGGTCGATGAATGGCTAAATATTTATAATCAATTATTCTTACAGATATACGACAGCTAAACTTGAAGGACATGTATATGGCGTTTTTCAGTATATTAGCGATAGTGGCACAGTTGCACCTGAAAGCTGTTTATTTGCACAACTCTTAAACATAGCTGTTGTAAGCTGTAAGTGGAAATATTTATTTTCCTACTATTTTAGCAATGTCTCACAAGTACTAAAAACTTATTTCCTTTAGTAGGAGTAACCCATTACATAAGATATCGTCAAGTGGACATTGCTATTGATAATGGAGATATTACAGTAAAAAAGAAATGGAACTACATTGGATTATGGTTATCGTACGTTTTTGCTGTCGGCACTAGTTTCGTTGCTAATTTTCAAGAAACGGCCGTACTTGTAATGCACGGCTTAGGAGCAATGATGGGCCTTATTGGTGGTATGTCTTATTACGCAATTCAAGTAATATTGAATTTATATTTTTTTAAATAAATAATTGCAATGCCATCTTCTAGACATACATTTCATACGCAAGTATGAACAATTTAGAAAATCCAAATAAACATTATAGAATTACAAGAAAAATGCTTTACTTAAGAACAGTTATAGTTATATGTTTCCTACCATTTTACGTTATAATGGTGGTTTGTGGGGGCATAGCTTTTTACAATTTTAAAGGTGAATTATTGTAGTATATTTGAAGTAGTTTTCCATTGAGTTATTATTTTTAGGCAAACAAATGAACTGGTGGACCGAAGAAGACGGTGGTTTTCATGCACGTATAGCCTCCAGTATTGCGGAGTGGATACAAGTTCTCTTAATGTTGCTGTACACTGCTACTTTTACGAACGAATTTAAATCCATAACATTTACTGGTGTTGGTTTTACCAGTATCAAGAGAGATAATCAAAAGAGTTTAACAAACGATACAGTTTGAAATTAGAAATAATAACAACGTATTGTATTATATTGGATTCGTTGGTCTTCTAAAGTATTATACGAGAAACGATTCGTTTTCGCAAACAGAATCATTCCTCCTACTCTCTGTTGTATTGAGGTATACCTTAATAATTATAGTAAAGAATTGGATAAATATCTGACCTTTAATATTATTAAGCGAATTATCTGCATATTTGGCGGACATAGAAGTCGGCCTCATTGAGGCGAGCAATGAGGCAACAAGAGAAAAGGTTCCCAACTACGGACACTAGCTATAGCCCCCCTCTGCCTCTGAGGGTAGCGCAGTAGCGTCTTTCTTACAAGAAACTTTTCAGCTATTCTTTCATTCTTTCCTCTATTTCTGAGAGCGACTATCAAACTGTCATTATGTACATATGTACAAACAAGGCTACCTTAAGTCTAAATGGAGTATAGGTATTTAAATTTGCGCATATGCGTCTGAACCGTACTAAAAATATCCCAATTAGTAATCAATTTTAATTTGTAGTTTTTGCACAGTTATAAATAATGTTTATAAAAAGATATTATTATCTGTAGTTTTGCGAATCAATTACAACCCACAATGGGTAGTTTACGCATTTACAATTATTATTAGGTCCAAAGATCCCTAAAGTAGTAGTAATTCCACTATTCTAACCATTTGGGTAACTTTTATACAAATATAATTAAAATAATAGATATGTTCGATAACTTTTCATTAAACTATTTTCTAAGCAAAGTAATGTAGAAGTATGTTGTATGTACAAAAAGTTCTTGTAGAAGTTTTTAAATTTGTCAGACAAATAGGGGCGTGAAGCTGGCTCCACCCATTCACGCACACTATTTTTTATCTAAACGTAAAAAATAGTGCAAAATTGAATGTATGATGTAAACCAACCCTAAACTAATCACCTAGTAGTTTAGGGTTGGTTTACATCATACATTCAATTAATTATTTCTACCCTAGTGTATATATTTGAAAAAATATTAAAATTTTACGTATAAAATAGTGCAAAAAGTGTGCAATCAAATGATCTACTACACAAATAGTGTGCACCCGCTATAATAGCTTCAAAATCGTAAGATAAAATTGGGCTGGGCTAATTTCACGCCAGCCCCACCCAATGGTGCACAGTTTTTCTAAATAGTGCAAAAGTGTGCACTCAAATGCTT
This sequence comes from Malthinus flaveolus, assembly GCA_950108345.1. NCBI lineage: Eukaryota > Metazoa > Arthropoda > Insecta > Coleoptera > Cantharidae > Malthinus > Malthinus flaveolus. Next base: position 14,093,482 of record OX467286.1, read on the forward strand.
TAAAAAAGTGTGCGAGCTTCTTAAGCCTTTTTTTCTTTGATTTATTCTAGACCCCCCCCCCCCAGTTGAAGGTGGAAGATTTAGTGCAAAAAGTGTGCATTCGAATGGTGTACTCTTAGAAAAGTGTGCGCCCTTTCTAGGCCATTTTTCCTATGATCTATTTTAAACCTCAACCCCACCCAGTGACCCACACTTTTTCTGACCCGGTAGAGGAAGTAGTGCAAAAAGTGTGCATTCGAGTGATCTACTTTAAAGAAAGTGTGCGAGCTTCCTAAGTCTTTTTTTTTCTTTGATTTATTCTATACGTCAGCCGCACCCAGTTACGTACAGTTTTCCTAATCCGGTAGAAAAAATAGTTCAAAAAGTGTTCATTCGAATGGCATATTCTAAAAAAGTGTGCGCCCTTCTTAAGCTCTTTATTTTCTACGACCTACTTAAACCTAAAACGTAATGTACCTATTGAAAAAACTGTTTTTCTCTATTTGCTTAATTACTTGTTTTTGTACTTTGGATTAGTATCAATTGATTCTTGTAATAAACGTTGATTGTTTTAGTTTTGTTACTGTAATGTGATGTCGTAGAGCTCGGACTAATAAGTTTACAATTTTGGACAAAGGCTCTTATAAAATGTATGTAAAATAAACTCCAAAATTGAATGTGCGTGAATGGGTGTGACCAGCTCACAAACCTCAGATCAATGTAGTTTACTCAAAATAATGTCAAGAGAGTCTCATTTTCGTCTTCCTCTTACGTAAAGTACCCTCATTTGAGACCAAGCGCATCTCTCTTCGCCTCTTCATTATTGATGATTTGGATTTTGTTTCTTTTGCTTGTTAACTGTAGTTTTATTTTCCTTCCTTATTAATTTCTACATTCTACAGTTCACAAGATTTTAAGATTAAAATTAACGTAAACAACATTACGACATACAGGGTGATTGAAAGTCGTTGTGCAACATGGGGATCTCGCTTATCTTATAAGAACAACTAATCTCATCATTTATATACCGTAATTCCCTTTGCTGTTCTGGACAACAAAATACAGGTGCATGCTGTTTATACTGACTTCTCGAAGGCATTTGACAAGATCAATCTCATCATATTGCACCGGAAGTTTTTTAGACTTGGTATTCGTGACGATCCTCATAGGTGGCTGTCGAAGGGTGTTTCAGATCTTCTTCAAATCGGGTCAGGAGTACCTCAGGGTTCTCACCTGGGCCCCTTACTAATTATTGCATACATAAATGAGACGTACCTTACATTGTGTTCTGTACGAGAAGGACTTATCCTGTTTTCTGTGTCAAAATCGTACATAGTATTGGGGATTTCCCAGGTCTACTGTCCCGCTAGAGCTATCAGAGACCGCCAAAGTTCAGTACCAATGTCTACCAGAATTCGCCCGTTCACCGGTTTCACTGAATTCTTTCGGTTTGAAACCACTATTGTGAGGATATACCTAGACTTGTTTACCCATGGGTTGGAGGGAGACGGAGGAATTGTGATTGTTATAACTTAGAATTTTGTACTTATTTTTTTTCTATAAACGTTTTGTTGTCCCCTCGTGGTTGGATTTTGGCTTGTAGTGTCCCCCAAATGTATTAAATACTGTCACGAGTTTTGTAGAATAAATAAATAAAATATTGGATTTTTTCACAAAATGATTTATTTTTCAATCTTGTACCACTCTTAATTTCTTCTTACACTGCTTAGGTATCTAGAAAAACAATTTAAATTAAGAGACAATTTGTTTTTTTACTAGATCTTAAGATAAGCAAGATTCACAACAAATGTCAACCACCCTGTATATTTACGATCTTGTACTCAGTAGTCACGTAGTCAGTCAGTGGATAACCGAAAACTCACCTTGTAATAATTAATAATACGGCGTTACCAATAGCGTTACCAACCTAATTTTTATTGTAAATGCGCACATTCAAAAGACACTATTCTAACTTCAACTGTTACGGTTACGGACGCAGGTCTAGTAAATGGTATTCCTTATAATATGTAAATGATCCTTAAACCGCATAATTCTTTTTAATTAATAAGCCCAAAATTAAAATTCAAAGACTGAATTTTAGGTGGGAAGCTTGATTGTTATTACTTATTACATCAAACGTTCTTGTGCATTGTCAGATTGATAGTCGGTTATTTAATTACCCATTCCTTTGATTTGTCTAGAAATCTTATCAAGAGTTTTAATTAATAATGAGTGTATCGAAACATTTTAAAATTCATTATTGGCCTGCCATATCATCTGGACTAATTTTTTTTACAATTATTGTTACGTGAGTATTATTTTATTTTGTTTATGAGACAAATTTAATAATTCTGAATATATTTGTAGTAATACGTATATTATTTAAAACACCTTATACATTATTAAAATTTTCTCCATTAATTTGAAATTTTTGCGATGCTCTAAAATTCTTGTAGTTTCAATATTTTTTGAATTTGGCGACTTTTCGTTAATAGCTAGATACTAAAATCGAGCAAATATATCTTTTTTACTACCTACTGCAACTACATAACGACCCCTAGTACGTATGCAAAGCTCATTCGCCATTTTAGGTTAATCTTGAACTCGCTCGTTCGTACAGTATTAGTTATTCATTTAAATTTACACTAATTTGAAGGTAAACAACAATAATCTGGAACCAGAAATATATTCATATTTAAAAGGGGTTCCTACTTTAAATACTCACCTTTAGTAGGTACGTCATAATGTGTAATTACGTAATTACTGATACTTTATCAACAATGGCTTTATGAATATGAATACTTTGGCCAAATGTAAAGAAGATGATTAGTTAACACGCACTTTTTGCGTCATAAGACACTTTTGTTTAGCCGTAGCCAGGCTACTACTCGCGTGAGATATATACATGTATATTAAGGTTCTCTAACCAAGCATCGGTTCTTAATCCACACTCTTCAAGACAAAACCTAATAACTTAGGTAATTGACTTACAACAAAACTGACTTTAAAACCGACTTTCTTTAATCGCTCAATATGATCAAATATTTTTCCAGATATTTGATAGCTGAACTTGAAGGACACGTATATGGAATTTTTCAGTATATTAGCGATAGTGGCACAGTCGCACCTGAAAGCTGTATATTTGGACAACTTTTAAACATAATTGCTGTAAGCTGTAAGTGGAAATATATTTATTTCCTACTATTTTTTACTAAGCGACAAATGAATACCGTAAAACTTACATTATTACGTAATAACCGTTTTAATCAGAAATTCTCAGCTGATTAAACTTTTTCAAGAAATAAATCGACTAGCTTTTATATGCAAGATTTTACACGGAGTTTTTCTGCAAGAAAAGGGGCAATAGTCCTGTGATACATTTACGAAAATTCTATGCGTATGACCTAAAAGTTTTGGCACTGTGTTTTTTTATTTTTTTATTCGATAGAGGGTTGGTCGGAGACTTTAACTCTGAATTTTCGTATCTACGAAATAACCCCTTTCGCCGCCATTTTGGAAAATACGTTGTGGCCAACATCTCCCGTTCTATCTATTGCAACTCGATGGTTTTGGGGTTTTTGGACTTGTTGGTATTTTTTCTTCAAATGCATTTATGTCACACAGTAAGCGCTCTGATGACCAGAAAAAAGTTATTCGTATTCAAAGTTGAAACTTTTTTTAAATGTTTTTTCTTGGGTCGGTTTTTTGCGAGTCGTTTTCTTATAGTGCATTTGAGAGCTGTTGATGACTATAATGATTTTTAAAGAAGACTCGATTATGCGTATTTTGATATAAATATTAATCCGATTGGTCTATTAGTCGCCGACTAATCTAAGCCCAAAGTTGCGCTGCCCATATCACACGCAACTCTGAAAACTTCTAATCTTTTTTTGTTGTCATCGGAGCGCTTACGTTGACATAAATGCATTTGAAGAAACATTACCAACAAGTCCAAAAACCCCAAAACCATCGAGTTGCAATTGATAGAACAGGAGATATTGGCCACAACCCACAACGCATTTTCCAAAATGGCGGTGAAAGAGGAAATTTTGTGGATACGCAAATTCAGAGTTATTAAGGTTTCCAACCAACCCTCTATCGAATAAAAGATCAAAAAATCACAGTGCCCAAACTTTTAAGTCGATTCGTAAATGCACTGGACTATAATATGAGTGGAACGTATCATCTAAAAAGATCAAAACTCAATACCACATTAATTAATTGTAAAGCTCGAGTATAAGGTGAACTAATTAAAATATACGATTGAAGGTGTTTCCTTATATAGTTTATTTTTATATATTTATGGTGTATAATAAATGGTGTATGGTGTACCATAAATATATAAAAATAAACTATATAAGGAAATACCTACAATCGTATAGTTTAACCACATTAATAGATTCACTAAACGATGCCTCATAAGCACTTAAAATTTCTTTGTTTTAGTAGGGGTAAACCTTTACATAAGGTATCGTCAAGTGGACATTGCTATTGATAATGGAGATATTACAATACAAAAGAAATGGAACACCATTGGATTATGGTTAGGAAACATCTTAGCTGCCGGCGTTAGCATCGTTGGTAATTTTCAAGAAACAGCCATACTTCCAGCGCACGCTGTAGGGGCAATGATGATTTTTATAGGTGGTACCTGTTTTTGCGCAGTTCACGTAATATTAAATTTATTTTTAAAAAGAGTAAATAATCGTAATGCTTCTTCTAGACACGCATTTCGTACGCAAGCGCCCCCAAACAAAATTTAAATCAACATTACGGAATTACACGAAAAACGGTGTTAGTACGAACAGTTATAGTTATATCTTTCCTTCCATTATATGTTATAATGGTAATTTGTGGGGGCATAGCTTTTTACAATTTCAAAGGTGAATTATTGCAGAATATTTTAAATAGTTTTCAATTAATTTGTTATTACTAACTTATTACTTTTAGGCAAACAAATCAACTGGTGGACCGAAGAAGATGGTGGTTTTCATGCACGTATAGCCTCTAGTATTGCGGAATGGTTACAGGCTTTCTTACTGTTGCTGTATAATCTTACTTTTACGAACGAATTTAAATCCATAACGTTTACTGGTGTTGGTTTTACCAGTATCAAGAGCGAGAATCAGAAGAATTTAACAAGCGGTACAGTTTGAAATTATAAGTCATTGTATTATATTGCATTCATAGGTATCTTCTAAAGTATTATACATATGAGAAACAGTTCGTTTTTACATACCGAATAACTCCTCTTACTGATATAGCTTCGGCCTTTACCAGGGCAACAGATCCCCTCCCCACCACCGTGTCATTTTGTATCTAAGTCTTACCCAGTAACTAAACCTGATGGTGAATAGCCATCTTTTTTCTTGGAAACTCGTAGAACCGATAACGAAATGAGTAGAAAATTTCCTATTGCCTAGTGAAGAGGTCTCCATAGCCGGCGACCTTATACCAAAATTGAAAAATCGAACTTTTTATTATAGCTCCAAAACAAAAGAAGATCACGAATTCTGCTTTTTGCCATTGAGTTCCTCTCAAAAGAAGAGAACGAGGATGCGCCATTCATTTTTTCATATCTCTTTCCCCATTAGAACCATCGAATTCGGCTCACCTTGTACATTTGTACAATGTTTTAAAATTAAAAATAAACATATTTTTCATTTTTCCTAACGTTCTCAATACTCAAAAATCACGAATCACGAAAACTAAATGCAAACCTATTTGGCACCAAAGCGTGAGCCTCTCCATCTGCAATAAATTGTTTCAAGACAGTTTGGTCAACTATAGTTAATTTGATGTGATCGAAGCAATTGGCACAACTTGCACTTTCAATGCTGTTGTAAGTAGCTTAGAGAAAATAATTTTTAAGAGTTGCCTGGAATTTTCAAGTTCCTGACTCCTTATTAGCACCCAAAGAAGTTCTCCAAACAATTTTGGTTTAGTCTTTTTGTAAAGAGGAATGAACGTTTTGCACTTTTGGAGTTTATATTTATACACAGGGATTGTAAGAAACTCATAGTCAGGATCCAGCCATTGAATTTTATTGGCCACGTCCTTATTACTTATTACTCCTGTCAATTGTTTTGATGGACTTTACTATTAGATTCGTCATTTCATCTAAAAAGCTAATTTGGTAACTGGCTCCTATTATAATAAGCCATAAATTATATTTTTGTAGTATTTCTGGACTTCGACGAATTACATAAATCAAACAATGTGCCAAATTTTTCCAGAATCTTCTTGCAGCCGCCACGGGAAAAGCATCAAAAGATACATAGAGCATACATAAAGTCGATTTTAGTTTCTCCCCTTTCCACATCGTAGTCGTAAAAAACTTGCACGAGGTTGTTAAAACTTTGGGTGAGTCGGGCGGAACGCACCACACTCTAGAGCATGTTTTACACGTATTAGGTATTATCGTATTATGTATATGGATAAGGCAAACAAACCTAAAAGTTGTTATCCAATTATCACTGATTACACATCTTCAGGAGTATAATTACTCCACGTAACTAATTAAAAAGTCCTCTAGCACTCAATTTTCTAACAACTAAAACCAAATTTTAACCAAAATCAACGAACGCGACCATTGAAAAATTACTATCTGATGCACATTTGTTTTTCAAGAAAATTTCCCGCTGAAATTAAATCAACCAAGGAGCGACACCTTTTAAAATAAGTGAGCTTTTTAATTCGGTATTTATAACCACAGACAGTGCCTAGGGCCTAGGGGTTACGGCGCTCCGATGCAAAGATTGTTTCGACCCCTCGGCAGCCCCCCTCCAATAATCTAAAATTAAATTTTCACTTGAAAATTATAGTCCAAAAAGTTTACGTTTTCTCTTTTTTAATTGTAGAATTTTTTTTTTCTTCAAAATATTTTGTGTTCCTCTTTTCAGTATAAAGTTTTTAAACTTTTAAATTTAAAGGGAGATACAGGAAAAAGGGGTTTTCTATTTTGTAATTGTTACAAGGTTACAACTTTATGATCGGTTTGTCATTTTAACTATTTATACAATTGACGAGATTTATGGCTCTTAAGGGATCAAATTCTTATAAGTTGGGCGGTTTTTCCTAAATTTTGACGGCAATTTGTTTAACCTTTGCAGTCTCGAAACCGGGTCACGACTGACCCAAAGTCGATATTTTATTGAATAACTCTTATGATAAATTTTTTATATAATTTTCTTCTGTGTATTCTCTTAAAATACTAAGCTTCATAATATACTGCTGGAAATTATCGAAAAATGTATAATTTTAGAGAAACGTTAATAAAGAACACCCTGTATAAAAATCTGCAGAAATGAAACTATGAATATTAGATTTGAAACAAGCAAAAACTTTTACGAAGAGTAACATTTTTTGATAAAATCACTAATAAGCGAGATTAGATTGAAACCAAAATGTCCTTATCTCATCCGAAAACACAAAATAATAAATGGGTCATCGATGACCCGGTTTTGGTAAACAATGATTGTAATTTATTTTGGGACTGCAAAGGTTAACCTAAAGGTTAAAGCTTAGCGTCCCTGATGCTCTGACATCTGGCATCAAGGGCGCCACACACTTCGTACATAAGGGCGACGCAGCCATGATAACCAGCTACGGTAACCGGCAATATACAATACTTCGTAGTATGCCTTGCAAACGTTATATTCACTTTATGATAATATTTGATTCTTGGCGTTTACTTAAATTTTTACATATTAGTGTTTCGCAAGAAAATTTTAGCACCCTCACATATGGCGCCCCGGTGCGACGCATCCTTTGCTTACCGTGTGGGACCGGCACTGACCACAGACAACCTTAACTTTGAGTTTAAGTTAAGGTCGTCTGTGTTATAACAACTCTCAAAGTCATCAACTTTTAAGCATGAACTCGAAAATAATTTTTAAAAACTCTGAACTTGAATTCAACTCAATAAGCAAAAAACACGTAAACAACACGATACAAATTAATCTGTGTGGATCCAAAATATGCAGCTAAACCACGCCCCTGCAAATTTATGAAAGCTCAGACCAATGAGTGCACGGTACAAAGCGCGCCTAGTTAAAATAATTGTACAAAATTAAAAATCAAGTTTTAGAAAAAATCAAGTTCTATTCCAGTGTTACTGTTTTTTGGGAGAACGTGGCTTACCTGCTGCATCTGCTAGATGGACAAAGATTAGCAACAACGCATAAAAAACAAAAATAGTTAACTTCAAATTTTCATATTCTCATTCTTATATAGTATAAATATCGTTTAACATTCTTATAGTATATTTTATTATACGAGTTCGATAGTACTTTATTTATAAAATTAATTAATATTTTAAAATTGAAAATGAGTTTATGGAAACATTTTAAAATTCATTATTGGCCTGGGTTAACATGTGGAATATTTGTTTTTGCAATTATTATTTCGTGAGTATACCTACTATTTTGTTTTGTTTTTGAAAAACCAATAGAATAGTATATTAAGGGCTATTATTTTGAGTACCGATTAGCGCCGATTAGATTAATTTGATATAATGATTACAGTTAATCAATGGTTTTCGGTATTTTGTGGCACGGTTAACGTTAAAAAAGGGCTTGTATCGTAGCAAATGTATTGTGATCTAACCAGCCGGTGAATTTAAAAACTCCGTTAGTTAACCAACGTTTTAACCGATACTCAAAATAATGGCTCTAAAACATGTTCTTTACTATTAGTAAATACAATTTTAGTTTTAAATGTTAATACTGATTTAATTTATTTAACAATTGCGTATGTCTGTCCGTCCGCGTACAACTCTTATATTCATAGTCATCGTCTCAACGTAAATTATAGCTAGAAAATCGTCCTCACGTGATATTAGTTTGGTGTTGAGTCCTAGATGTCCTCTGAATAACAATCCAATTTGTTTTTGTTTTTAAAAAGATGGTAATACGGTAATACCTAAACAATAAACGAAGAAATGCTGGTCTTTAACTTAGTATCAAAGAGATTAAGAACCGAACTCACTTTCTTCCTTTGGTTGGATTTACAAAATGGAGATTTTTCCGTGACCATGAATTTTTGGCAATGAGGGTTTAATATCCTTACATGGTTTTCTGTTTTTTATGGTTGGATGACTTTTCGTTAATAACTACTAAAATAAAGCAGCTACAACTTGATTACTATTTTTTGCAGACCCGACTAACAACTTCATCGTCTTGCCAAGTTCATCGGTCATTGTGTCCTTCCGAACATACAATGCCTATAAATAATACATATTCATTTTATTGTTATTGACCACGCCAATTCTTTTAATGACACCATATCTAAATAATTATTATATCAATCGATAGAGAATTCTGGTCTCTGTACAGATGTGCAGTTGTTTTTATCCCTATACAACTTTTTTGTCATAATGTCTCCGCGCGTAGTTGGACATACCAACCGAGAAAAAGACAATTTCCCGACCATTTTACTTTTACCTTTACTTTCCCCCAAAATAGTTGCGTAGAGATAAAAACAATTGCGCATCTGTAATTAGAATAAAATTCTCTATGAAGTTGATGTAATTATTTCGATATGGTGTCAGTTAATAAATCGTAGTTGACGTTGTCAATGGCTTTTATGTTAAAAATAAATTAAAGATATGCACTGCAGTAGGTCAGGAAAAATACGTTCCTGAACGTACTGATAAAACATGTTCATTGTTTATACTCTTTTCAGATATTTCCTAGCTGTACTTGGAGGTCACGTGTATCCATTCTTTCCGTATGTCAGCGATACTGCCACAGTCGCACCTGAAAGCTGTTTATTTGGACAACTTTTCAACATAGGCGCTGTGTGCTGTAAGTGAAGATGTTTATATTTCTAAAATACGTCACACTCAACGAGAAACCAGTAGCATAATAGTACATTTTCCAACAAGAGATGAATCATCGGCTTTTTTGTGAGATGAGTAATTTCTTCAAGAGCCGCGGAGCGGCGAGACAGATACGAAAATGTAATTTAACATTTCAATATAGAGTTTTTTAACGCCGCTAGGTGACACCACTGACAGCAATGTTCGCAAACTTTAAAATACCTCGTCTGACGTCCACAGTCAGTAGATAATCCTCACTGACTTCCAGAGTCAGTAAATATATCTACTAGCTCTGCTGACATCTGTCAGTTTGCGCCATCTATCAACATCCGCTTATCACTTTATTTGTGCTCTAATAAAATATCTAGTGTTGGAATGAGTACTTAAAATGTTTTTGTTTTAGTAGGAATAACCCTTTACATAAGATACCGTCAAGTGGACATTGCTATTGATAATCGATATATTACTGTACAAAAGGAATGGAACAACGTTGGATTAAGGTTATCGTACGTTTTTGTGACCGGCGTTACCATTGTTGCTAATTTCCAAGAGACTTCCACGTTTCTAGTACACGGTATAGGAGCAGCATTGGCCTTTTTAAGTGGTAGCATATATTTCGCAGTTCAAGTACTTACTATGACAGTTGTTTGTTTAATAAATAATCACAATGCATTTTCCAGACGCGCATTTCATACGGAAGCGTTCGCGATTTACAAAATTTAAATCAACATAACGGAATTACTAGGAAAATGCTGTTTGTGCGAACAGCTATAGTTATATGTTTCGTTCCACTATTTTTCGTAATGGTGATTTGTGGAGGTCTAGCCTTTTATAGTTTCAAAGGTGAATTACTGTAGAATATTTGATATTGATTTCAGTTAATTTGTTACTACTTTTAGGTAAACAAATGAACTATTGGACGGAAGAAGATGGTGGTTTTCAGGAACATGTAGTTTCCACTTTTGCGGAATGGGTATATGAGTTCTTAATTTTGCTGTACATTTTTACTTTTACAAACGAATTTAAATCTGTAAAGTTTACTGGTATTGGTTTTACAAGTACCACGAGTGATAATCAAAAGAGTTTAACAAGCGATATTGTTTGAAATAACTGCACGTGCTGTAATTTGATTGTAATTAATGTATTTTATTGTTAACAGCCTTCTAAAGTCTAAACTTTATGATTATAATAAATCAGCACTGCTCATAAAAGTATTCCAGATGTCCACCCGTGAAGTTAGCCCAACCCAGTCAGAAAATTAGGTATAACTCAAATGGAATAGTTTGTCTAGCGATTTTCAGCGTTTACTGAAAGTCGGGCCAACTTCGCGGTAGCCAAACCCAAAGGGTTATGTCAAATTTTTTCTTGTGGCAATCGTTTGCTTATGGTTTAAATATTCCATTTAAAAGGTAGGCAACACATCATACACAACAATTTATTGTGTTACAATCCTCGACCACATTTTCGCGAGAGTATCTAATTACTACAGGATCCGAACTATCTGCTTACTAGATTAAAAGTAATTTTGAGTAATATTTTTTTTCATATTTTACTCACTTGTCTAACAACAACTTTTTTTATCACATTTACGTTAGTCGGTAATAAATATTTATCGAGTAGGTAGACGGTATTGAGTGCTTATTTTCTGGACATCAAAATTATCAAAAACAATCTGCTTCCTTAAAATTATGTCATTTCTGTTGAATCTCATTTTCTGTTCTTTCGAACAATTGCGCTAATTTCACTAATACGGAATATTTTTAATTTGATTTTTGCTTAAGATACAATTCAAAAGTTTCAATTGGCAAATAAGAATGTTCCTTCCTCAAAGACTTTTTTTTTCATCTTGTATATAAATATTAGTATCTTGCACGCTTGTTTAACAACTTTCGGGACTGTTCCGAAAGTACTTGCCCAATTCGGTCTTAGCAAATCGCCCGTGTACACTTACAAGTCATGAGACATGACAAGTTGAGACCTATCGCAGCGAAAAGATTTATTTACTTGCAGCAATTTTACTCGAGACCTTGTATACTCAAATCACCAGCTAAAGTTCTCGGTGACTTACGCCGCCAGCAGAGAGGCTACAATAGTGAATAGGGGCCTCCCTTGAAGAAGTTAAGTACCTGTAAGGTTCAAATCTGGCTACCTAACCCTTTCAAAAGAAATGACAATTATATGACGCAGGTAGATTTTAAAAAAATATTAGAAATTATTACTCTTATTAACTACAGTATTTACATTGTTATGAAAAACAGTACGGTGACAAAGAATAAAAAATTTAATAACTATTTCTACACTAATGGTCTCCACATATCCATGATATGGTGTTACTTACTATAGCGGATTAAGCAGATTCTAACAGAGGAAGACTTGATCTGTAAATCAATTTCGTTTACTCTACAATTAAAAACAATGTGTATACCTATTAGTAACATCAAAATATGTATACTAAATATTACGCACTAAATTAAAATTTTCACCGTGCGTTTCTTTTTTTACACGATGTCTAGAAACAAATAATATACGTGGTGGAAATGCACGGTTATGATTTAAAAAATAAAGCAGCAGTAAGTTAAAAATCTTTTTATTTTTTATGGCTCTTAAGGGGTCAAATTCTTATAAGTTGGGCGTTTTTTCCTAAATTTTCTTAAATAGACAATAATCAGTAAAATTAAGAGTTTTTTTTTAATTTTTTGAAACTCAACGAATTAGATGAGTCATTGAGGTTTTAATTATATCAGGCGCTCCTGATGCTCTGATATCTGGCATCAGGGGCGCCACACACTTTGCACATAAGGGCGACGCAGCCATGATAACCAGTTACGGTAACCGGCAATATACAATACTTCGTAGTATGCCTAGCAAAAGTTGTATTCACTTTATGCTAATATTTGATTCTTGGCGTTTACTTAAATTTTTACATATTAGTGTTTCGCAAAATAATTTTAGCGCCCTTCACATATGGCGCTCCGGTGCGACGCAATCTTTGCTTATCGTGTGGAGCCGGCACTGACCACGAACCTTAACTTAAGTTAAGGTCGTCTGTGTTATAACAACTCTCAAAGTCATCAACTTTTAAACATGGACTCGTAAATAATTTTTAAAAACCCTGAACTTGAATTCAACTCAATAAGCAAAAAGCACGTAAACAACACGATAGTAATTAATCTGTGTGTATCCAACAGATGCAACTAAGTCACGCCCCCACAAATTTACTATTGCTCAGACCAATGAGTGCACGATACAAAGCGCGCCTAGTTTAAATAATTGTACAAAATTGAAAATCAAGTTTTAGGAAAAGTCAAGTTCTATTCCAGGGTTACTGTTTTTTGGGAGAACGTGGCTTACCTGCACCTGCTGGATGGACAAAGATTAGCAACAACGCATAAAAAACAAAAATAATTAATTCTGATTTCCATATTCTCATTCTTATAATATTATTTATCGCCAAACATTCTTACAGTCTATTGTTAATTGTTATTAGGTTAAAACTATACCGAGTACGATAGTAGGCACTTTATTTATAAAATTAATTAATATTTTAAAATTAAAAATGAGTTTATGGAAACATTTTAAAATTCATTATTGGCCTGGGTTAACATGTGGAATATTTGTTTTTGCAATTATTATTTCGTGAGTATACCTACTATTTTGTTTTGTTTTTGAAAAACCAATAGAATAGTATATTAAAGGCTATTATTTTGAGTACCGATTAGCGCCGATTAGATTAATTTGATATAATGGTTACAGTTAATCAATGGTTTTCGGTATTTTGTGGCACGGTTAACGTTAAAAAAGGGCTTGTATCGTATCAAATGTATTGTGATCTAACCAGCCGGTGAATTTAAAAACTCCGTTAGTTAACCAGCATTTTAACCGGTACTCAAAATAATGGCTCTAAAACATGTTCTTTACTATTAGTAAATACAATTTTAGTTTTAAATGTTAATACTGATTTAATTTATTTAACAATTCCGTATGTCTGTCCGTCCGCGTACAACTCTAACATAGTCATCGTCTCAACGTAAATTAGAGCTAGAAAATCGTCCTCACGTGATATTAGTTTGGTGTTGAGTCCTAGATGTCCTCTGAATAACAATCCAATTTGTTTTTGTTTTTAAAAAGATGGTAATACCTAAACAACAAACGAAGAAATGCTGGTCTTTAACTTTTAGTATCAAAGAGATTAAGAACCGAACTCACTTTCTTCCTTTGGTTGGATTTACAAAATGGAGATTTTTCCGTGACCATGAATTTTTGGCAATGAGGATTTATTATCCTTACATGGTTTTCTGTTTTTTATGGTTGGATGACTTTTCGTTAATAACTACTAAAATAAAGCAGCTACAACTTGATTACTATTTTTTGCAGACCCGACTAACAACTTCATCGTCTTGCCAAGTTCATCGGTCATTGTGTCCTTCCGAACATACAATGCCTATAAATAATTCATATTCATTTTATTGTTATTGACCACGCCAATTCTTTTAATGACACCATATCTAAATAATTATTATATCAATCGATAGAGAATTCTGGTCTCTGTACAGATGTGCAGTTGTTTTTATCCCTATACAACTTTTTTGTCATAATGTCTCCGCGCGTAGTTGGACATACCAACCGAGAAAAAGACAATTTCCCGACCATTTCTTAACTTTACCTTTACTTTTCCCCAAAATAGTTGCGTAGAGATAAAAACAATTGTGCATCTGTAATTAGAATAAAATTCTCTATGAAGTTGATGTAATTATTTCGATATGGTGTCAGTTAATAAATCGTAGTTGACGTTGTCAATGGCTTTTATGTTAAAAATAAATTAAAGATATGCACTGCAGTAGGTCAGGAAAAATACGTTCCTGAACGTACTGATAGAACATGTTCATTGTTTATACTCTTTTCAGATATTTCCTAGCTGTACTTGGAGGTCACGTGTATCCATTCTTTCCGTATGTCAGCGATACTGCCACAGTCGCACCTGAAAGCTGTTTATTTGGACAACTTTTCAACATAGGCGCTGTGTGCTGTAAGTGAAGATGTTTATATTTCTAAAATACGTCACACTCAACGACAAGCCAGTAGCATAATAGTACATTTTCCAACAAGAGATGAATTTTGAAGATGAATGAAGAATTTTTGGTGAGATAATAATTTAATTCAGGAGCCGCTAGATGACACCAGTGACAGCAATATTCTTAAACTTCAAAATACTAATACCAGGTCTGACGTCCACAGTCACTAGATATTGTACACTGATTCCAGAGTCATCTATCAACATCCGCTTATCACTTTATTTGTGCTCTAATAAAATATCTAGTGTTGGAATGAGTACTTAAAATGTTTTTGTTTTAGTAGGAATAACCCTTTACATAAGATACCGTCAAGTGGACATTGCTATTGATAATCGATATATTACTGTACAAAAGGAATGGAACAACGTTGGATTAAGGTTATCATACGTTTTTGTGACCGGCGTTACCATTGATGCTAATTTCCAAGAGACTTCCACGTTTCTAGTACACGGTATAGGAGCAGCATTGGCCTTTTTAAGTGGTAGCATATATTTCGCAGTTCAAGTACCTACTATTACAGTTTGTTTAATAAATAATCACTATGCATTTTCCAGACGCGCATTTCATACGGAAGCGTGCGCAATTTACAAAATTCAAATCAACATAACGGAATTACTAGGAAAATGCTGTTTGTGCGAACAGCTATAGTTATATGTTTCGTTCCACTATTTTTCGTAATGGTGATTTGTGGAGGTCTAGCCTTTTATAGTTTCAAAGGTGAATTACTGTAGAATATTTGATATTGATTTCAGTTAATTTGTTACTACTTTTAGGTAAACAAATGAACTATTGGACGGAAGAAGATGGTGGTTTTCAGGAACATGTAGTTTCCACTTTTGCGGAATGGGTATATGAGTTCTTAATTTTGCTGTACATTTTTACTTTTACAAACGAATTTAAATCTGTAAAGTTTACTGGTATTGGCTTTACAAGTACCACGAGTGATAATCAGAAGAGTTTAACAAGCGATATTGTTTGAAATAACTGCACGTGCTGTAATTTGATTGTAATTAATGTATTTTATTGTTAACAGCCTTCTAAAGTCTAAACTTTATGATTATAATAAATCAGCACTGCTCATAAAAGTATTCCAGATGTCCACCCGTGAAGTTAGGCCAACCCAGTCAGAAAATTAGGTATAACTCAAATGGAATAGTTTGTCTAGCGATTTTCAGCGTTTACTGAAAGTCGGGCCAACTTCGCGGTAGCCAAACCCAAAGGGTTATTTCTAATTTTTTCTTGTGGCAATCGTTTGCTTATGGTTTAAATATTCATATTAAAAGGTAGGCAACACATCCTACACAACAATTTATTGTGTTACAATCCTCGACCACATTTTCGCGGGAGTATCTAATTACTACAGGATCCGAACTATCTGCTTCCTATCTGCTTACTAGATTAAAAGTAATTTTGAGTAATATTTTTTTTCATATTTTACTCACTTGTCTAACAACAACTTTTTTTATCACATTTACGTTAGTCGGTAATAAATATTTATTGAGTAGGTAGACGGTATTGAGTGCTTATTTTCTGGACATCAAAATTATCAAAAACAATCTGCTTCCTTAAAATTATGTCATTTCTGTTGAATCTCATTTTCTGTTCTTTCGAACAATTGCGCTAATTTCACTAATACGGAATATTTTTAATTTGATTTTTGCTTAAGATACAATTCAAAAGTTTCAATTGGCAAATAAGAATGTTCCTTCCTCAAAGACTTTTTTTTTCATCTTGTATATAAATATTAGTAACTTGCACGCTTGTTTAACAACTTTCGGGACTGTTCCGAAAGTACTTGCCCAATTCGGTCTTAGCAAATCGCCCGTGTACACTTGCAAGTCATGAGTCATGACAAGTTGAGACCTATCGCAGCGAAAAGGTTTATTTACTTGCAGCAATTTTACTCGAGACCTTGTATAAGCTAGAAATGGAAATGACAATCATAATAAAGTCGCTTTACTACCTAAGAGCGTAATAAGGGTCCACAATTTTAAGAAATATAGATGCAGCTCGCCCAGTTCAGTAATGCTTGAAAGAATGCCACATCGCCTCTAAAAAATTGTTTGGTCAACTTTTGTTGTGTCAGTAAAATCTTCCGTCTTGCATATAAATAACGGACACCCTTGTTGAATAGCCTTAGGAACTGTTTCGAAAGTACTTGCTCAAGTAGGTCTTGGCAAGTCCCGCATGTTCTACACTAGCAAGTCATGGCAATCTAGAGCGCTTGAAGCGAGAGCATTTACGTGCAACAATTTTACTTTAGGTGCCGTTTACACGGTATGTAATTTCTTTCAGACAGTAACTTGCGCAACTTTTACTTGCAAGTGGACACGAGCCTTTAGTCGTTATGTTGGTCAAAACCATGGAACTAGAAAATAAGTGGAAAGCTCTTAGAGCAGAACAAGCTGTCAGTTGCGTAAAAGAGGTCCGAGAGTGTGGTAGTAGGGACTTACTTACTTACGGAGCAATACCCCTTTTTGTCACTATAATTCTTCACTTTTAGCAAAGCATTTACAGTAACAGGAAAACGAAGCAATAGAAAAATATGAGCCATTTTAAAGCGTAGTAAATCCATGAAATCCAGATGTCGCAACGCATTGTACCACTATTTTTTTGTATGCCAACGTATGGGCAATAAAGAGAGGGATAAAATTAGATAAAACGTTTGTCTATTCTAAGTATTTTTAGGTACCTGAAAGAAGAATTTTACAATACTATTATATACGATATACCGCAAAACTTTTCTATTGTTTTTTATGGTTATATTGTCAAGAAAGTTTTTGTACTTGTACCTGCCTAAATTTACTCGTCGTCGTTGTAAAAATTAGTTATTTTCAATTGTTCCAAGGGATTAAAATACCCTTCGAGTAGAGAATTTTTTAAACTCTCAAGTTTGGGCATACGACATACTAAAAATGAATATTTCATCATCTCCCTCTTTCGATGCTACTACGCTATAAAATGTTTCATTTTGCCCTATAGCTTGCTTTTTCTTTATACTTTTTATGCTTTGCTTTTAGATACCCCCAAAACTAGCTTATAACCATTCCACTTATTTTCTAGTTCCATGGTCAAAATCAAAACTACGCTGTGCATGCTGAGTACGATAGTACCTTCATTCATAAAATTGAAGTTTTTTAAAAATTAAAAATGAGTTTTTTGACACTTTTTAAAATTCATTATTGGCCTGGGTTAACAAGTGGAATATTTGTTTTTACAATTATTATTTCGTAAGTAGTACCTACTATTTTATTTTATTTTGAACTTTTGAAACAGTTACTGTAGATCTTTAATTAAATATAGAGAGATGCATTCATTAGCATTTGAATTTAATGAAGTTTTTCAATACAAAAACTGAATTTATTAGTAATATAAAGATTTTTTGTTGTAAATTATATAATAAAATAAAAGAAACAAATACAAAAACCTTAATTATTATTCATAAGCAAAAAATGTCAACATGCAAGCAGATTAAAATGCGCAATCTCCTGTAAATTCTACCCATTCAGTATATCTACGTACATAAAGGCTATTTACAAGGTTTTATAATTTTTTTTCAAAGATCTATTAGGGGCACGTTCCTAACACTATAAATAAGAAATGAGTAGAAGTTTTTTTTTCTAAATCTAAATAATTAAAAAAATACGGTCTTTTTAAGACGCACCCTTGCCTCATCGACGCCCGCCGAACTACTTAAACGTTAAGGGTGGAAGGTACCCTAGCTAAATTCGTAACATTTTAAATAGGCAACCCAACTTACTTGCCTTATTTAAGCCTACGTATACATCGTGTAAGGCTAAGTAGCATAAAATATAAAAGAAATAGCCAACTTTACCGATAACAATGAAGAAAATAAAATCGACAAGCAGGTAGACATAATCTTTTGTATGTACCAAACAGGTGGCGACTTTTCGTTGCATTGTATAAGAACAGTAAAAGTGCCAAGTACTTATGCCAATAGCAAAGATTACCTAGTTGTTATAGTATTATTCAGCAATCTTGGCGCGTACATGCATCAATTTATGAGTTTCATTATTGTTTCCACTCTCATCCCAACGTTACTTAGCATTAGAAGTGCGTTGATACAATAAATGACATACGTTTTTGATTTTATGTATGTCAGGTTCCCTTATTTTTCCGTATTTTATGAATTATGCCCGATAATAAATAATGACGCACACGCCAAGAACGCTGAATGATACCATATTATAGTATTTATTATCAAATTATCATTTTATACATGTATTTACGTTTCCTTATTTATATACGTACTATTATAGATTTAGCGCCAGGATTGTAGCCTGAAGTGCGAAGCGCCTAGGGTTACAAGACGCGTGGTCTATAATAGTCTTCGCAACGTTAGTGTATACACGATTATTTTTACTACTAGCACTTTAATCTCATTAAATTAAATCACAAGTTCGATCTAATATATTTAATTGACCTTGAATTTGATAAAAAATACTGGTAATTCTTTTAAAATACTATTTACCCCGCTCAAGTTTTACACACATATTGTTTTGCTTATTTTTTTAACTTTCCTTAATTTTTTGGGTTCTTATCGAATACAAACACTTGACTTCCACCAATTCATTATCATTCACTAGTCTATCAGAGCTACAACATAAGTGAGGGTATTCTTTAGGTATAAAAAAGCTGCTTGACTTGACTTTCCACTTTCTTGATTTCCTCATATTTTTCTATAGCAACATTTTCGTGTGTTCTACCATAAAATTTCCACTAGAAAATTTTGCCACAAGACTCGTATAAATACCTCTCCGTATAATTGGTAGTGACATTTCTAGAAAGACGATTTGATTGAACAACGTTGTCATTACTTTGCAAATCTCTTCAACAATGCACTTGTTTGCAGCAAAGGCATATTATAGTTATCATCTTTAATTGTCTTTAAGAGTTTTAAGAGTAGAATCTATCCGTTTGAAACATCTGCTCAGGTTTTTAATATTTGTATTATTATCATTGTTTTTGAGTAGTTTGATTAGCTGTTGAAAGTAGACTTTTAGTCATTAGTCAGTAAGAAAGTAAGAAAATGCGATTCATTAGAATACATCAAAATAGCACGATAAATAAAATTAGCAGAAAGGTTTAAAAAATGAAAAAAAAAATATGCTAGAAATCTAATTTCATTTAATATGAAATTGGAAGTCTCGTAGTCTCATAAAATACATTTTTGTTGTAATTCTTCAAAAACTGAGAAAATGACCCCGGGCGAGAAGGGTTGTGTCCTTTATATCGCAGGTAAAGTGCCGAAATTCGTGTACTTCTCTATCCTTTTCTGGGCTCTACCGCACTTACTCTGCGATATTTTACTAAATTATTTTAGATAAGTACGGCTTTAATTACCTATCGAATATAAAATTTTAAAAGTATATCTTATCATCGCGATTCAGTTCAGGGTATAACAAAATTTGAAGCAAATTGGGCAATTAGGTAAGATAATATGACTACTTTTGTGTTAGTGAGACATATTACAACTCTAATAAAGTTGAATTGTACAAGTATCAAAATAATAAACAAAATTTTAAATATGTCATACCCTGGAGTAAGGGATTCTCTATAACATGGTTTAAACGCCGATTTAATTAAACTGATATTAAGTCCGTGAATATCTAAAAATCTATCTTTTAAACTAGAATGATTATGACTTTTATATTACACAGATATTAACTACAGCCCTAGCTAATATTCCCCACATCATCGATTTCTGAAAATAAGTTTTTTATAAGCTAGAAAAAAATTTTTTAAGTTCTAAAATTATCGGGTACCTTCCCTCCTTAAGTACACTAGGGCGAGTTGAATATTAGTAGCTCAAAGCATAGACACTCAAAGTAAGCTCAACGGTAAACCTGCCTCTTCTATGTCAACCTCATCGTGAACCTGCCTGGCAGGCAGACTCGCCACTGAGCTACTAATGCAATTTCAAAAATTGCCTAAATCGGCCCAAATGGTCTAAAAACGCGTAACTCGTCATTTATCAATTTAATTTCTATCAATTCTAAATAAGAGCAAATATTATTTCAGATATTTGATAGCTGTACTTGGAGGCCATGTGTATGGATTTTTTCCGTACGTCAGCGATACCGGCACAGTGGTGCCTGAAAGCTGTTTATTTGCACAACTTTTCAACATTGCCGCTGTGTGCTGTGAGTGAAGATGTTCATATTTCTAAAATACGTCACACTAACCGACAAATGAGTAGCATAAAATACAATTTACTGCTCGAGCTTCTCATACTCAATTCATTCATTAAATTTTTTGCAGTAATCAAAACGAAGAGTTTATGAGAGATTTCTTGTCTGAAAGGCAAAGAAGATGCGTAACTTGGCTTTAATTGAATAATATATATTATACTACAATGTAGTATGAAAGGACGCTATTTCAGGAATATAGAAATCTTGCGTATTTAGATAGATTGATAGTGTTAACTAATGTAAGGAAATGGTTCCCGGATTATAATTAACTAATACCCCTCTCCCCTCCCCCCGTACTAACAATTGCCATTTTCAAGTTTTTTCTCATTAATTTCAATATTTTTCAATATTAATTTGACGAACACGTTTGAAACAAAAGGTTTCCTTCTACTATATCGCTCATAAAAATAACAGGGTTGGGCTTGTTTAAATTTTCTTAAGGCTGCTTTCGCAGTTGTGACGTAGTCCACTTTATAAGGGGTACGGCTTGTCCCCTCTTAGGTGTTCATATGGAACACAAGTGGAAAAAAGATACAAATAGTTTTTTATTTTCTTTCAATGAAATATCAGGTTGTGATTGGCTATCTGTTATTATTTATGAAGCGTGATATTTGTGACAGTTGTCAATTAACTAAACGTGGACTCGCTCAACAGACCACGCTTTGTTTTAAATAACTACTGCTAATCTTCTCTTGTAAAATGATACTTAGATACGATTTTTATTTTAAACGGCTTGCAGTCGTATATTTCTGTAGAGTTATAAAGAATTCTAAATATTGCAATCAATGCTTCCTCAACCATCGTGATATTTTAATATACAGGGTGATTTATTAGCTCATCGACAAACTTTGCCACATGAAAGCTCATGTAATTTTAAGAGAAAAATATATTTTGGGCATTTGTCCCACTTCGCTTATTTAAAGACATTGAGGACTTCAAAGTTTACTGCAGCGAATTTAATAATAGTAATAAAAAAAGTGGACTTAAGGCCCGTCGTCCATTTATACGACATGTCGTATCATTTTTAAACCTGTGTTTATTAATTGAGATTCGTACACTTGACAGACAAATTATTTCTTGTTTTCTTGGTTAAAAAATGAGACATGTCGTATACGACATGTCGTATAAATGGACGACCGGCCTAAAACAACCAAAAATCTAAAGTATGCCGATTAGTCCGGTCAATCAGACAAAAAATCAAAAAATGAGAGTGAAGGTGCATAAAGTCCCAACAAGCTGAAAGTTATCGTTATCGTCATAATACGCACACGTTTCCACGCCACCATGGAGGTAGTGGACGATAACAACTTTTTGAATCGTTATATCTCAGAAACGGTGGCTCGTACGAAAAAAAGTATTGATACATTTTTTATAGATAATTTTATCATTTACAATTCTATTCTATTATTTAATTATACAATATAGTTCAAAACACTGCGAAAAAAACAAATTCAAAAAATGATTCTTGGCTTTGCTTTTTATGGGCCGAAGATGGGCAATGTGCAGGCAGATATGCGAGCATGTGTATCAGAATAATATAATGTGATGTGCGTAGGTATATTAGGTCTAACAATTAACGATAGATATTTGTTTGTTTGTTCAAAATGAGAATAATTGCATATTTTTAATAGTGTACCTTATTTGTAGGGTATTCGGTAAATAAAACCCAACAGAAGACATTTTTTAGTTTCTTCTTACACTTTTTGTTTTGTACTTATAAATGCCATATTAAGACTAGAGTGCACCAAAAGACATGCACTTTATAATACTTTTGTTATTTTAGGAATAAAAATTGATTTGCGCATGTTATGTTAAAAAATGTTTTAAGTGGGCCTTATTACGCTCCTGTACCTTAGTAGTCATTTTATAGTAGTAGGTACCTACACCTACATCTCTTGTAAAAAATTTGGGGAAAAATTAAGGTCTGCTTATTTTACCAACTTTATTTATTAATCTCACATAAAACGAAAAATAGCTTATATACATAGTTATATATATAGTTTAAAATACATCGTAACGTTAGTAGTTAGTATGAGATCAAATTTTTATGTTGTTATGTATGTTTATCAGCTCAGACGTGCGATAAGCAGTTGTAGTAGAATTTCTCTCTCGAGTAATAAGCTCCGCCCCTTCGAACCCAGAAATTTAACTTTTTGTTCAAGTGTTATTCCCTTATTAAGACTAATTTTGAATTGGGACTTGTTGCAAACTTTTCAGAAAGTACATTAGATTTTGGTCTGGGGAGTGTTTTAAAAAAAAAAGTGCCAAAAACGGCCTTTCGAACCTTTTTTCGAAAAGAATATGGCCTAGAATGTGCTGCAAAAATTTGAAACAAATCGAACAATAAATAAGGGAGAAACAATTGAATAACGTTTTCAGGCCTGCGAATGCAGCCTTAAACGCAATCTAATATTTAGACTTTAGACGCCAGAACGTTTAAGAAATTTCCTATTGAAACTACTAATACTTAGTGTTGGAATGTGCACTTAAAATTTCTTTGTTTTATAGTAGGAATAACCCTTTACATAAGATACCGTCAAGTGGACATTGCCATTGATAATGGAGATATTACAGTACAAAAGAAGTGGAACAACATTGGATTATGGTTAGCGTTCGTTTTTGCTGCCGGCACTAGTATCGGTGCTAATTTCCAAGAGACGTCCGTATTTTTAGTACACTCTGCAGGAGCGACGATGGCCATTTTAGGTGGTAGCATATATTTCGCAGTTCAAGTACCTACTATGACAGTTGTTTGTTTAATAAATAATCACAATGCATTTTCCAGACACGCATTTCATACGGAACCGTGCGCAATTTACAAAATTTAAATCAACATTGCGGAATTACTAAGAAAATGCTATTCGTGCGAACATCTATAGTTATATGTTTCGTTCCACTATTTTTCGTAATGGTGATTTGTGGAGGTCTAGCCTTTTACAGTTTCAAAGGTAAATTACTGTAGAATATTTGAAATTGTTTTCAGTTAATTTGGAACTACTTTTAGGTAAACAAATGAACTATTGGACGGAAGAAGATGGTGGTTTTCATGAACATGTAATTTCCACTTTTGCGGAATGGGTACATATTTTCTTAATTTTGCTGTACATTTTTACTTTTACAAAGGAATTTAAATCCGTAAAGTTTACTGGTATTGGCTTTACAAGTAATACCAGAAGTGATAATCAGAAGAGTTTAACAAGCGATATAGTTTGAAATAACTGCACGTGCTGTAATTTTATTGCAATTAATGTATTTTATTGTTCAGCGCCTTCTCAAGTCTAAACTTTATGATAATAATAATTCAACACTGCTCCTAAAAGTATTCCAGATGCCCGTCCGTGAAGTTAGCCCAACCCAGTCAGAAAATTAGTTATATCTCAAATGGAACAGTTTGTCTAGCAATTTTCAGTGTTTTTTTACAACACCCTATCTGAGTCGGGCCAACTTCACGGTAGTCAGGCCCAAAGGTCTATTTCTAATTTTTTCTTGTGGCAATCGTTTGCTTATGGTTCGCGTACGTTTGTTTAGCCATTTTCAGCCTTTGTTTTTGTTTACATTCCCGTATTAGTTTAGTTTAATAAGAGTGTTGTGTAAAGACATAAATTATAAAGATTTATATTGTCAACTAAAACAAGAGCCTCAAATACATATAAATTACTTAAATTATTGAATTTCTATTTTCTTTTTTTCTTTTTTTATTATATTTATATAATATTATATTTTTTATATTATATTATATATTATATAATTTATATTAATTACATTCTCGTAACAAAGAAGCTTAGTAATAACACTTTCACTGGAAGCAATGCTTTTCATGCACAATTCATATTAGGAGCTGCTGGCCAATCTTCTATACAACATTATACAGTATAATGTTTTGGCAGATAAGCAACTAAACATAAGCTAAATTTCCCCAGCACCCCCATCTTTGAATTTTAAATTTTTGATAAAGACATTCGTTCATGTTAATTTGTTCCGGATTTTCGGCGCTTGTGTTGCAAAGTGAATTTCAAGTTGAGGGGACCTAGAAACCGACGGCACTCCCACTTTCGAATTTTAAAGATCTTGTTACCATCCTATTACCACATGCCAAAATTGGTAATAATATCTTAAGTACTTTCGGAGATAATAAATAATAACTCTTTTAAAATCAAACCTTCATCACCTTGCAGCAAAAAATTTAATTCGTATGAACTGTTCTTCATAAATTGACCCGAGGAGCCACACATCCTTAATTATTAGCGTAACAAAGAAACTCTTCCTGCAAATGTTTCAATACCATTCAATTCTGTTCTTTAGTAGTGTCTTTTCAAGCAAAATATTCAAATTAAAAGGTAGGCAACACATCGTACATAAAAATTTGTTGTTGTACAATCCTAGACCACATTTTCACGAGTGACTTTTTAAAGGTTTTAATTAGTCTTTGTTTAAACTAAACGTTTTATATTTACCTTTTGTAGATCTGTACCTGGCATTTTCAACAAAGAAAAATTTTAAGCGATTAAAATTCCAATAAAAAAGTAAGATATTTTTATTTTTAGACCCTATGCTTATTTTTTTTAGGCCCCATGTTTTTCTTTTAGAGCTGCTTTTTGCAAACCTCTTGTTTTTTTTTACACTTCATGTTTTTTTTCCGACCTCGGTTTTTCAGACCCATTGTATGTTTTTATTTTTGGACCTCATGTTTTTTTCAGAGCCCATATTTTGTTTTTCAGTCTTCATGCTTTTTTTACAGACCTTTTCATTTTCCATTGCTCATTTTTTTCAGACCTCATGTTTTTTTTTCAGATAGTAGTACCAACAATTTTTTATAGTCCGTCAACTAACTGCAGAAGTTATTAGTTATTAGCGATAATGAAAAATAAAAAACTTCACTTTCTTGCGAAAAACTTCCGAAGTAGACTAACGATTGGAAATTTTTCTGTGATGAGACTCTATTCTTGCCGTTTTACTTTTTATCACTTCTTTTTGTTGTTTGGTAACAGACCTTTTTTAATTATGAGCACGTATAAGACGATTAACTAATTATTATTGTAGATCCTTTACTTCTAATTAAATATTTCACTCCACCGTAGTACTGAATACATACGGGTGAACCAGGCCACCCGTACCAGGCTTTTTTTTCATTAACGGTTAGTCGTAGAGAGTTGGGTCAAAAAATTTTATGGCAAAAGCCATAATAAAGAATAGAATGGTGATATTTTTATTCCGGGGAGAGGTCGGCATGCCGAAGAGTTTGATGCACAATGTTGAGAACTCCATAATTTTAAATGGCACCATAGGACAAAAAGTGGTATCGTTGAAAAGATCTCAAAAAAATAAGTAAGTATTGTAGAGAGAAAAATTTTATTACTCCCTCCCCTTTTGAGTAATATTTGATTGAAGTTAATAAACTCTAATTTAACATGGCTAACTTATTTTAAAAACGGACATTTAAAATCGTAGTTCACAATGTCATAATAATTAACAATTAATTGTTTTATCATTTTATGGTAAAATCATGATTGTTTGATAAGCGTTTGAGCATAAAGCTGGGCCCAGACGTAACATTTTGTTTCACGATTTGTTTGTACAAACAAGTTACACAAACATATCAGTATGTGTAGTGCCGTATTATGTCTGTACAAACATATTTCAAGAAGTAAATTCATTTGACTTGTTGTAACGTTTAGGGACTATCAACTTTTTATATTCGTTTTGTTTGTACAACCAAGTCGTTGAATCAAAATTCTACGTCTAGGTCCAGCTTGAACTGGATTTTGCATTTCGTTTTGTTTCAACGATTTGTTTGTACAAACAAGTTACACAAACATATCAGTATGTGTAGTGCCGTATTATGTTTGTACAAACATATTTCAGGAAGTAAATTCATTTGACTTGTTGTAACGTTTAGGGACTATCAACTTTTTATATTCGTTTTGTTTGTACAAACAAGTCGTTGAAACAAAATTCTACGTCTAGGTCCAGCTTGAACTGGATTTTGCATTTTGGTTTGGGTCAACGATTTGTTTGTACAAACAAGTTACACAAACATATCAGTATGTGTAGTGCCGTATTATGTTTGTACAAACATATTTCAGGAAGTAAATTCATTTGACTTGTTGTAACGTTTAGGGACTATCAACTTTTTATATTCGTTTTGTTTGTACAAACAAGTCGTTGAAACAAAATTCTACGTCTAGGTCCAGCTTGAACTGGATTTTGCATTTTGGTTTGGGTCAACGATTTGTTTGTACAAACAAGTTACACAAACATATCAGTATGTGTAGTGCCGTATTATGTTTGTACAAACATATTTCAGGAAGTAAATTCATTTGACTTGTTGTAACGTTTAGGGACTATCAACTTTTTATATTCGTTTTGTTTGTACAAACAAGTCGTTGAAACAAAATTCTACGTCTAGGTCCAGCTTGAACTGGATTTTGCATTTCGTATTGTTTCAACGATTTGTTTGTACAAACAAGTTACACAAACATATCAGTATGTGTAGTGCCGTATTATGTTTGTACAAACATATTTCAAGAAGTAAATTCATTTGACTTGTTGTAACGTTTAGGTACTATCAACTTTTTATATTCGTTTTGTTTGTACAAACAAGTCGTTGAAACAAAATGCTACGTCTAGGTCCAGCTTAAACTGGATTTTGCATTTTGTTTTGTTTCAACGATTTGTTTGTACAAACAAGTTACACAAACATATCAGTATGTGTAGTGCCGTATTATGTTTGTACAAACATATTTCAAGAAGTAAATTCATTTGACTTGTTGTAACGTTTAGGTACTATCAACTTTTTATATTCGTTTTGTTTGTACAAACAAGTCGTTGAAACAAAATGCTACGTCTAGGTCCAGCTTAAACTGGATTTTGCATTTTGTTTTGTTTCAACGATTTGTTTGTACAAACAAGTTACACAAACATATCAGTATGTGTAGTGCCGTATTATGTCTGTACAAACATATTTCAAGAAGTAAATTCATTTGACTTGTTGTAACGTTTAGGTACTATCAACTTTTTATATTCGTTTTGTTTGTACAAACAAGTCGTTGAAACAAAATGCTACGTCTAGGTCCAGCTTGAACTGGATTTTGCATTTTGTTTTGTTTCAACGATTTGTTTGTACAAACAAGTTACACAAACATATCAGTATGTGTAGTGCCGTATTATGTCTGTACAAACATATTTCAAGAAGTAAATTCATTTGACTTGTTGTAACGTTTAGGTACTATCAACTTTTTATATTCGTTTTGTTTGTACAAACAAGTCGTTGAAACAAAATGCTACGTCTAGGTCCAGCTTGAACTGGATTTTGCATTTTGTTTTGTTTCAACGATTTGTTTGTACAAACAAGTTACACAAACATATCAGTATGTGTAGTGCCGTATTATGTCTGTACAAACATATTTCAAGAAGTAAATTCATTTGACTTGTTGTAACGTTTAGGTACTATCAACTTTTTATATTCGTTTTGTTTGTACAAACAAGTCGTTGAAACAAAATGCTACGTCTAGGTCCAGCTTGAACTGGATTTTGCATTTTGTTTTGTTTCAACGATTTGTTTGTACAAACAAGTTACACAAACATATCAGTATGTGTAGTGCCGTATTATGTCTGTACAAACATATTTCAAGAAGTAAATTCATTTGACTTGTTGTAACGTTTAGGTACTATCAACTTTTTATATTCGTTTTGTTTGTACAAACAAGTCGTTGAAACAAAATGCTACGTCTAGGTCCAGCTTGAACTGGATTTTGCATTTTGTTTTGTTTCAACGATTTGTTTGTACAAACAAGTTACACAAACATATCAGTATGTGTAGTGCCGTATTATGTTTGTACAAACATATTTCAAGAAGTAAATTCATTTGACTTGTTGTAACGTTTAGGGACTATCAACTTTTTATATTCGTTTTGTTTGTACAAACAAATCGTGAAACAAAATGCTACGTCTGGGTCCCGCTTAAGATTAAAGTTGAAATTTCGTTTATTAATAATAAAATCTATGAGCCTGTAGCTTGGAAATAAGTACTCTAAGAGAAAAACTCCTCAAATAGAAGTTGTAGAGCATCAAATTCTGCGTTCATGCGTACCAAAATTTTTAAATTCGGTCAAGTATACCTCTACACCTAATAATTGTATTTAATAAATAATTTAAGGAGTAAGTGGATAAAGGTGTTATAATCGCATTTTGAAAAAACGCGGATTTTGTAGCCCAGTCAAATTGAGGGAGTTTTGAAAGTTTTTATTAATATTTTAAAAATAAGTTAGATGTTAAATTTGAGTTTATTAACTTCAATCCAATATTACTTGAAAGGAGTAGCAGTAATAAAATTTTTTTTTTCTATAAAACTTACTTATTTTTTTTTAGATCTTTCCAATAGTACTACTTTTGCCCTGTGGTGCCATTTAAAATTATGGAGTTCTCGACATTGTGCATCAAACTCTTTGGCATGCCGATCTCTCCCCGGAATAAAAATATCACCATTTCATTCTTTATTAGGGCTTTTGCTATAAAATTTTTTGACCCAACTCTCTACGACTAACCGTTCTTGAAAAAAAAGCCTGATACGGGTGGTCTGGTTCACCCTGTATAACATAAATATAACTAATTTCTTTACTAAAGAAACTGAAGCTGCAATGTTATGTTTATGTAATGTAATGATATTTTTGTTTAAATAGCAAAAAAAAGAGCAAAAATGGTACTCATTAACCATTAATTATTATTTAAGCGATTAAGCATTATAAATTTATTAAGCTTTTTTGTAATTTTGTTTAATTTGAGTAAGCGTAATTACACGATTAAAATTAGCAATAATGCATGAACAAAAGGAAATAGTTAACTATTGGTTTTCATATTCGCATCATTTGGTGCTGAATTCAAGGTGGAAATTTTGGTAATTGTGGATCAAACGTTCTCATTTATTGTTTGTCGTTATTTTGATTTAAGCTATCATCGAGTACGATAGTACTTTATTTATAAAATTTATTAGTTAAAAAAATTTAAAATGAGTTTTTCGACACATTTTAAAATTCATTATTGGCCTGGGTTAACAAGTGGAATAATTGTTCTTGCAATTATTATTTCGTGAGTATTAATATACATATCTACTAGTTCATTAATTTTGTTTTTGAAAAATCAATAGAAAAATTATTAAAATATATGTTTTTTACTATTAGTAAATGCAATTTTAGTTTTAAAAGTTAATACTTATTTAATTTTATAATTCCGTATTTCCGTTCGTGCGTCCGTGCACCACTGTCAACTGTCTTATTATATCATAGTCGTATTAGTCTAATCTTAGTCTTAGGGCTACAAAGCTGAAACATGTAACGATTGTACAGCTCGGATAGAGCTGGAAAGAAAATTATTAATCGGGTTCCCAGCTCATCGTCATCACGTGATATTATTTTGGTGTTAAATCCTAGATGTCGTTTGGTGTCAATTCGATCTGTTTTTGTTTAAAAAAAGTGTAATACCCCAAGCATATATTCAACAAGTGGCTGTCATAATCAATAATCCCATATTTCATTTTTGACGATAAAATTATTATCACTTAAAAGGAATCTGATAAAAAAAATGCTGGCCGTTAACTTATTATCAAAGAGCACATCTATTTTATTCAATAGTCATTATAATAGCACCACAAGTAGCTTTATCTTCTCTAAAATAATGTCTACATTATAGTGACTTTTAGTTTAATTCGAACAGCCCCTTCTTATGAGTTATGAGTCCAAGCGACCAAAATGTACCAAAGTTCATTCTTTACCACTCGGTACCACGTTATAGTACCATCTTATAGCAAAAGTAAACAACAGGGTGAATCGAAAATAACGGCTGAGCTCTACAGTGCGTTCTGTCACGGCCGATAATCAGCCTTTAAGGCGGTCGTACACCCAACCATGAATTTTTAGCAATGACGTTTTAAAATCCTTGTATCGTTTCCATTTTTTGTGGTCTGTCTAATGGTTTTTCGGTAATCACCATTACTCAAATGAAGTAATTATACCTTTTTTGCTGTTTTTAGTTCGTAGGAAAATTTAAATTCGCATGTATAAGAAATATGTATAATAGTTGTTAATCATTCGGCAATTTATAGATTAAAGCAAAGGTGATACTTACGTACATACCTACTAATAGTATTATTATATATATTATAATGTATAGGTATTATAGTAATATGTTTATAAGTTACATTAAAACAAAAACGTAATCAACACATGCACAGTAACTCTCATCAATTATTTCAATTGCAAAATTGTTACTAAAAGTTGCTAAAAACTAAATATAATTAACAACTCTTTCAGTTATCCGATGGCTGTCCTTGAAGAACATGTGTATCCATTCTTCCCATATGTCAGTGATACTGGCACATTAGTGCCTGAAAGCTGTTTATTTGGACAACTTTTCAACTTGACCTCTGTAAGCTGTAAGTGAAGAGTTTATATTTCTAAAATACGTCACACTAATCGATAAATGAGTACCATAAAATATAATTTACTAATCTTGCGTATAGATAGAAAGACAGTGTTAAACATAAAGAAATGGTTTGCGGACTATACTCAATCAATGCCGTCTTTTCTACCCCCTCTCTCTCTGTCTCTCAGATGTCAATTGCCAAGTTCAACTTTTTCTCT
The DNA here is from genome assembly GCA_950108345.1 of Malthinus flaveolus. Taxonomy (NCBI): domain Eukaryota; kingdom Metazoa; phylum Arthropoda; class Insecta; order Coleoptera; family Cantharidae; genus Malthinus; species Malthinus flaveolus. The sequence continues at coordinate 14,125,199 of OX467286.1, forward strand.
CTAATATCGGAGCTCTTCTAAAATATCTAGTGTTGGAATGTGCACTTAAAATTTTTTTGTTTTAGTAGGAATAACCCTTTACATAAGATACCGTCAAGTAGACATTGCCATTGATAGTGGAGATATTACAGTAGAAAAGAAATGGAACACCATTGGATTATGGTTAGCGTACGTTTTTGCAGCCGGCGTTACCATCGTTGCTAATTTCCAAGAGACGTCCATACTAATAGTGCACGGTATAGGAGCAGCAATGGCATTATTAGGTGGCGGCATATATTATGCAGTCCAAGTACTTTGACTATTACAATTGTTTGTTTAATAAATAATCACAATGCATTTTCTAGACGCGCATTTCATACGGAAGCGTGCGCAATTTACAAAATTCAAATCAACATTACGGAATTACTAGGAAAATGCTGTTCGTGCGAACAGCTATAGTTATATGTTTCCTTCCACTATTTTTTATAATAGTAATTTTTGCGGGGCTAGCCTTTTTCAGTTTCAAAGGTGAATAATTAGTGTGGAATAATTGAAATTGTTTTTAATTAATTTTTTACTATTACTTTTAGGTAAGCAAATGAATTATTGGACGGAAGAAGATGGTGGTTTTCATGAACATGTAGTTTCCACCTTTGCGGAATGGATATATATTTTCTTACTGGTGCTGTATATTCTTACTTTTACAAACGAATTTAAATCCTTAAAGTTTACCGGTATTGGTTTTACAAGTACTAAAAGTGATAATCAGAAGAGTTTAACAGGGGAGATAGTTTAAATAATTCCAAGTGCCCTTATTTTATTACAATTAATGCATTGTATTATTAAGCGCCTTCTAAAGTTTTAAATTTATGATTATAATAAATCAGCACTGCTCATAAAAGTAAGGTTAAAAAGCGAGATAAAAACTGATAATTTATTTTGTAATAAGATCATTTTTGCGTTAGTCGGTAATAAATATTTATCGACAAGGTAGACGGTATTGAGTACTTATTTTCTGGGTATCAAAATTATCAAAAACAACTTCTGTAAAACGGAAGTATGTATGTGTTACGGGTAAAGTAGATAGCTCGGTATATGTACACATTTGCCGGTACGTGTTCACATTATCCTGCATAATAAGGAAATGTGAATAAGCATAGCATCATTGATTGCTTCATGCACTCTTACCGACTGGTCACGGCTAATGTACACATCTGCCAGGGTGTCACGGTAAACGTTAATGTGCTCGAAGCAATAGGCTTGTTTATTTGTCTGCTTGGAGTAAAAAGACCAAATTTAACGAGTTTGTCCTGCTCATTTGAACTAATTTTACCTATGTGCGCTGCTCTAATAATGCCACACTTAGAGCAATTGGAGTAAATCCAGCAGACAAATAAAGAGACCAATTATAGAGTCTTTGTGCTGTACAAAAGGTTTACCAACGCTATGAGGAAACTGGCTTAATAACCAGAAGACCAGAATCCGGGCGAACAAAAGTCACCACCCAAAGAGATGACCGGTTTTAGGTGCCCACTAGTTTGCGGAATAGGACAGCTTTGGCGAGTTTGTTACGAAATCAACTCGAAGAAATTAGAGATGTGAATGTTAGTGAATAGACCGTTACTTACTAGTACGTTACGTACTGATGTTTTCAGACGAGTCGCGGTTTTGAGTATGGCGAGTATGGACAAAGGCCCGGAGAAAGAGACGCTCAAGTTTGTATTGACGAGCGACTTTAATTTGGCGGATGGTCTGTAATGGTTTGTGGAGGAATCAGTTCACAAGCACGTACAGAGTTGATTTTTATACAGAATAGTTCCTTGACAGCTCACGGGTACATTACCCAGGTTCTAGAAGATCATGCCACGCCTTTCATGATTACTATGGGCGAGAGTGGTATTTTTATACTCGATAATGTGGCTGCCGTGGCTAGAGTTGTCGGAGAATATCATCCCATCAAACATGTCTGGGATGAGCTGGGACGTCGTATTCGAAGGTATATGCCAGCTCCTAGAACTACCCAGAAAGCTGAGGTAATAACAAAAGTGATGCAATAGAAGTGTAAAATGTTATTGAAAATGTTTTTTAATTCGTCAGATCAATGTAATTTTTTTAAAAGAATGTCCAGAGTATCACACTTTCGTCTTCCTCTTACGTAAAGTAACCCTCATTTAAAATCATATCAAAATTCAGAGACACAGCGTATCGCTCCTCATTATTGATGATTTCAATTTTGTTTCTTTTGTTTGTTAATGGTACCTAGTTTTCTTTTTTTGCATTATTTTCTACAGTTCCTAGATTCCCATGCCCCTGTACTTCCCATTGCTTAAGACTTTGAAATTAAAATTGAGGTAAACAACGCGTATTACTAAGTTTCTGAAACGAGGAAGAAAATGTATTAATTTTAAATGGCATCACGGCCGAAAATTTTTCGATAATCCGTCAACTAACTGTAGAAGTTATTAGCGATACAGGAAAACTCAAAAGCTCGCTTTTTTGTGAAAAACTTCGGAAGTAAACTCAGGATTAGAAATTGGTTTGTGTGAGATACAATTCTTTCCATTTAACCTATAATAGTTCGTATCTCTGCAAAGATAAGAGATCGCTAAATATTAGTTAAATTATACAATTTAAAACAGTCATACTAAACAGTTTTTTAGCGTTTTATTTGTTATCACTTCTTTTTTTGTTTGATAAGAGATCTTTTTTATTGTGAGCACTTATACGACGATGACCTACTTGTTAGATTCTTTAATAAACATTAAACTTCCTATCAGATTATATTTAACTCGACTGGACTGAATATAACTCATTTGGCAAACTTCCACTAAAGAAACCGAGGCTGTGATGTTTATGTTAATGCTCTTATATTTTTTTTTGAATAGCAAAAAAGAGCAAAAATAAATTAATTAAATGAGTATAGCAATATGATTAATTATTATAATAACCATTAAACAGAGCATTATAAAATCTGTTGTAATTTGACTTTTTAATTTGAACGTGCGTAACTGTTCGATTAAAATTAGCAACAACAAATAAACGAAAATAGTTAACTATTGATTTTCATATTCGCATTTAGCGCTGAATTCGAGGTGGGAATCTTGGTTGTTGTGCGTCAAACGTTCTTGTATATTGTTAGTCGTTATGTTGGTCATAACCAAAACTATGCTGTGCATGCCGAGTACGATAATACTTTATTCATAAAATTGAAATTTTTGTAAAATTGAAAATGAGTTTAACGAAACATTTTAAAATTCATTATTGGCCTGGGTTAACATGTGGAGTATTTGTTTTTACAATTATTATTTCGTGAGTACCTACTATTTTATTATATATTATTTTAAAGAACTCAATAGAATAATTAATTATTTAAGCATGTTGTTTTATTTGTAAATGTCAAACATTTAATTTAACAATTTAATTAATTCGTGTTTCTTTTATTCGCATAAATTAAAATTTTAAAGCGATTCCCAATATTAAAACTCGTTATAGTAAGCTATGGAAAGTATTTTTTTCAAAACCATAAGCTATATTTTTCACCTTTCACAAGTTGATATATCTGGTTCTATCCGTATATACGTTCGTCCGTCCGTAGACTACTATCATAGTCCAAACGTAAGTTAGAGCTAGAAAACTGAAACATGTAGCGATTGTACGAGGCTATATTGAAAAATTCTTAGCCTACTATAGAACCAAACAAAATTTCAATGTCAAAATATTTTATTACTCAACATATTCTCCTCTTAATTGGATACATTTATTACAGCGAACCTGCAACGTCGCTAGACCTTTAAAAAAAATGTTTCTTCTTGCTCTGCAAACCAGACCTCCACAGCTTTTATTACCTCCTCGTTGGAAGAAAACTTACGACCTTTTAAACTTTTTTTCAGTTGAGGAAAGAGATGATAGTCGGACGGAGCCAAATCTGGAGAATAAGGGGGGTGTTCTAGTAATATCAAACCCTAAATCACGAATTTTTTACATGGCAACATGAGATTTGTGTGCAGGGGCGTTATCCTGCAAAAACAAAACACCTTTGGATAGCTTTCCGCGTCTTTTCTCGTTAATTTTTTTCCGTAGAGTGGTCAGTAATGTCGAATAGTAATCTCCAGTTATTGTTCTACCCTTATCCAAAAAATCAATCATGATTACTCCATGGCAATCCCAAAAAACTTAAGCAAGAACTTTTCGATCGGTCATCATCTTCAATTGAAAATTTACCTCTTTTGAAGCTTGCAGTCCAATTTTTCACGGTCGCATACGAAGGACATTGATCACCAAGGGTATTAACCATATCTTCGTAAATCTGCTTACCTCTTAACCCTTTTAAATACAGGTACTTGATGATGGCTCGATACTCCAATTTTTCGATTTTCAAAATTTCGGTGGACATCTTTTTTCTTTTAATTTATTGCTTAACTCTGGTTTACTTTTTTGACGTCAAACTTTACACTGACACTTCTAATAAGTTATTGTTCGTTGCTATGGTAACGCAATATTTTTTTTTTTGCATGGAACTGGTCTAGGCTAACTAGTGATCAATACATCCTCGTACAGCTCGGATAGCAGAAAAGGAAAACTCAAATTCGACTCACGTAATATTATTTCGGTCTTTTTGTTTTTGTACTATCTAAGCATATGTTCAGTAAGTGGCTGACATGGTTATATATTCTATTTTTTCCGATAAAATTATTTACTTATTACTTTGGACAAATCTGATAAAGAAAAATGCGGGCCTTTAACAGCATATCAAAGAGCACATCTGTTAATTTTGGTCATTGCCTATCCTATAATATAGCAGAGTTGTAGAATAATATAAACACTGCAAGGGTAGTTTTACTAGTTTATATACCTACGAATAATAGTATTATAGTTATTATTCGATCAGAGCATCTGTCATTTTAAATTGACCCTGTATAGTTAATCATTTGGCAACTTATAATTGAAGGTTAACCACTAAACTACAAATAAGTATTTATCTAAAGGAGATACTTATGTAAATTTGATGAGTTGGATATTACCATGTATTACATGTTTTGGGTTACGTTAAATTTAAATTAAAAACTACTATAAAACGTTTTCCTACTCAAACGAGGAAGTGTAATGCTTTACTTTGTCGTGCTCCCCTTCTTCTACTCTCATTTTGTTTGTTTATTCTAGAGCTCTAGAGGCTAGAGCAATGCTCTGAAAACAAATTAGAGCATGATTTGTTTACTCTAGGTAGAGAGCAAGAGTAACCAGAGTGAATAGAATGTACTTGTCGAAACGTTCATAGTCGCGCGCTAGCGCGCGATTGCAAGCTTAACCACAAACCGTCTGTCTGTACTTCAACTCTACTGCCTAGCGTACTCGAAGCTGCTCTACTACTCTAACTAATGACGTGAAACTTCCCATACTTAAAGTATCTCGAGTAACCTGTTACTTAATAGCATATTAAAAAATATGTGTCGCACAAAGGAATAGTGTGCAGACCAATTGCAAGGAGGTCGGCAATTTACTAAGTGCGACAAATAGTTCTTGTGACTCAAGCTTTTTATACTTTTTCTATTTAGTAATAAATTATTATAAATAATAATCGCACCTAAAAAACATTTAAAATCCCTCTAGGAAATTTTTTGGCAACATATTTATGTTATCTTTACTGACATTGACATTTGACAAAAATGTCAAAGTTATTTTGACGTTACGTACCAATCGTATTAATATTTTCTTAAATATTTTTATACGTGATTTATCGTTTTTCCTAAATAAAACTAGCTAAAAGTTCTTGAAAAAATACTTTTTCTAAAGATAATTACCTACACACAGGAACCTAAAAACAGTAACAACTAACGAACTTTGACAACCATCTGTCAAAATAATAACTGACGTGGTTCCTTGCCAACCTCAAAATAAAATCCCTATAACAGTGTCGAAACAGGATCTGCTTCCGCATTGTTTTCGGTGTTAAAACGAGGCTAGAACAAACGCAAAATAGAAAATAAGTTTTTTTTTTCTAAATCTCAATAATTAAAAAATACGGTCTTTTTAAGACGCACCTCATTGACGCCCATCGAACTACTTACACGTTAAGTACACTAGAGCTAGTTATACAGGGTGTCCCGGCTAAGTTTGATAAGCATGGGGATCTCGGAAACCATAAGAGATACAAGGATGGTTAAATGAGATGAAAGTTACGTATGGGATTCAGAAACAAAAATGTGAAAAGAAATTTTAATTATCTTTGGTGGTTTTTGAGATATGCCAAAAAATGTCAAAAACGTCAAATTCTAAGTTTAGTCATAACTTTTTTATTTGTAAATTTTTTTTTAATTTGTAAAAACATTCTTTAAGCAACTTTTTATGCTGAATTTGAATATGTACTTAGATTTTTTGTTCACTTTTCCATTTTCACGCACGCATTATCAACTTTAGTTTTTCTTATGGTCGGCATGTGAGATTTTTTAATAGATCGATAAAGATTTCAACGCTGATTCCAAATATGTATAATACTTACATGTTTCAATAAAAATTTGAAAAGATGTTTCCAAAAAATGCAAAATTTATTTTTTTAAACAGTCGGCTATGATGTTTGTTTTTAAAAACAAATGCCACGTCGATTGTCAAACAAGTATAATAAGTGCTTTGTTTTTATTTAAGTCAGTCCAGTATACCCGTAACATACCATGTTCAGCATGGAGATATCGGAACGTTTAATAGACACAATGATGGTCTGTTAGAAGTCTACTGGATTGAATTAAATAAAAACAAAGCACTTATACTTATTTGACAATCGACGTGGCATTTGTTTTTAAAAACAAACTTCATAGCCGACTGTTTAAGAAAATTAATTTTGCATTTTTTGGCAATATCTTTCCAAATTTTTATTTGTACTTAAACATGTAAGTATTATACATATTTGGAATCAGCGTTGAAATCGTTATCGATCTAATAAAAAACCTAACATGACGACCATAAGAAAAACTAAAGTTGATGATGCGTGCGTGGAAATGGAAAAGTGAACAAAAAATCTAAGTAAATATTCAAATTCAGCCTAAAAAGTTGCTTAAAGAATGTTTTTACAAATTAAATAAAAATTCACAAATAAAAAAGTTATGACTAAAATTAAAATTTGACGTTTTTGACATATTTAGGCATATCTCAAAAACCACAAGAGATAATTGAAATTTATTTTCACATTTTTGTTTCTGAATCCCATACGTAACTTTCATCTCAGTTAACCATCATTGTATCTCTGATAGTTTCCGAGATCCCCATGCTTATCAAGCTTAGCCGGGACACCCTGTATATTAGTAGCTCAAAGCATAGATGAAAGAAATAAAGAGACCCGAAGCTTAACTAATTTTTAAGCATCGTAGTCAAAATATTTTTTTAATAACTTTGTAAGAGCAGCAAAGAAAGGGATAAAAACATGGAAAACGTTTGTATATTATCGTGCCCAATTTTGACCATTACCATCTTGTATTTTGAATTTTGGATAACCTTCTCTATTGTTTTTTTGATTGTAACTTATATATTGCGAACAAGATTTATGACCGCAAATAGGTAGATATATTTGTATTACCAGCTTAACCATAAAGGATTTTAGAATAAGCAGGTAAAAACTGAACGTTCGACTCGAGTAACAATGGTTATTTGGTGTGTCTCTTTACAAATAGCGTACACCGTTCAAAAAAACATTATTTTGTATTAAAGCTTCGACTTACTATGGAATGTCTATTGCAACATCTTATTCACTCTAAATCCCCTAAAATGAGGGATATTGAAACTAAATTTCGGCTCAGACGGTCCTATTTACTCCGACGGTCTTATAGTATTGTCCTTGCTCAAAGTAAGCTCAACCATAAACCTGCCTCTTCTATGTCAACCTCATCGTGAACCTGCCTCGCAGGTTCATTGACAATGATAAGGCAGGCTCACCACTGAGCTACTAATGTAATTTCAAAAATTGCCTAAATCGATCCAAAAGGTCTAAAAACGCATAACTCGTATCTTATTAATTCTTAATAGGAGCAAATATTATTTCAGATATTTGATAGCTGTACTTGGAGGACATGTGTATGGATTTTTTCCGTACATCAGCGATACCGGCACAGTGGTGCCTGAAAGCTGTTTATTTGGACAACTTTTCAACGTAGGCGCTGTGTGCTGTAAGTGAAGATGTTTATATTTCTAAAATACGTCACACTAACCGACAAATGAGTTGCATAAAATATAATTTACTGCTCGAGCTTCTCATACTCAATTATTCATTCATAAAATTTTTTACAGTAATCAAAACGAAGAGTTAATGACAGATTTTTTGTCTGAAAGACAAAGAAGATTCGTAACTTGACTTTAATTGAATAATATGTAACCATGTAGTATATATGACAATATGACCGAAAGCTATTTCACGAATATAGAAATCTTGCGTATTTAGATAGAATGATAGTGTTAAATAATGTAAGGAAGTGGTTCCCGGACTATACTTAACTAAGACCCCCCAGCCTCCGTACTAACAATTACCATTTACAAGCTCTTTCTCTAATGACGTAGCTCTTCTAAAATATCTCCAATATTAATTTGACAAACACGTTTGAAGCAAGAGGTTTCCTTCAACTATATCGCTCTTAAAAATAACAGGGCTGGGCTTGTTTAAATTTTCTTAAACGCAACCTAATATTTAGACTTTAAACGCCAGAAAGTTTAAGAAATTTCCTAATGAAACTATTATTACTTAGTGTTGGAACGTGTACTTAAAATTCCTTTGTTTTAGTAGGAATAACCCTTTACATAAGATACCGTCAAGTGGACATTGCCATTGATAATGGAGATATTACAGTACAAAAGAAGTGGAACACCATTGGATTATGGTTAGCGTTTGTTTTTGCTGCCGGCATTAGTGTCGTTGCCAATTTCCAAGAGACGTCCGTATTTGTACTACACTGTACAGGAGCAACGATGGCCTTTTTAGGTGGTAGCATATATTTCGCAGTTCAAGTACCTACTATGACAGTTGTTTGTTTAATAAATAATAACATGCATTTTCTAGGCACGCATTTCATACGGAAGCGTGCGCAATTTACAAAATTTAAATCAACATTACGGAATCACTAGGAAAGTGCTGTTCGTGCGATCAGTTATAGTTATATGTTTCGTTCCACTATTTTTTATACTGACGATTTGTGGGCTCATAGCTTTAAACAATTTCAAAGGTGAACTACTGTGAAATAGTTGAAATGTGTTTCAATTAATTTGTTACTACTTTTAGGTAAACAAATGTACTGGTGGACGGAAAAAGATGGTGGTTTTCATCTACACGTAATTTCCAGTTTTGCGGAATAGATGTATATTCTATTACTATTGCTGTATCTTTTTACTTTTACGAACGAATTTAAATCCGTAAAGTTTACTGGTATTGGCTTTACAAGTACCACGAGTGATAATCAGAAGAGTTTAACAGGAGATATAGTTTGAAATAATTGCGAGTGCTGTTATTTTATTGCAATTAACGTATTGTATTGTTAAGTACCTTCTCAAGCCTTAACTTTGTGATTATAGTTAACACTGCTCTTAAAAGTATTCCAGCACTAAATTATTGCTAAAGCGAAATAAAAACAGATAATTTATTTTGTATCAATAACATTTTCATTTAATTTTTACGTCAGTCGGCGTCGAATATTTATTGAATAGCGGTAGTGAGTGCTTATTTTCTACATATCAAAATGATCAGAAACAACCTGTGCGAAACTTCGTCCTCAACTTTCTATCTCTACTAAAAGAGAGTAAAGAAGCGCAAACTACAATTTTCCAGCGTACACAGACCTGTTGTTAAAGTGAGGTTTTAATCCTGACTTTTTTAATGCTACACACAACCACCGACGTTTCGATATTTTGCTTCACGGCCTCCTTTTTGTGTCTGCGTCTGCCAAGTGAGATACCCCAGTTTAGTGCTGCAGTTAAAACCACCCTCTATACAACGTAAAATAAGTTTAACAGCCAATTTCTGAATTATATCATTTTTTCATCGGCGTTACTATTAATTAATATTTAATACTCAATCGATAACTGATATTATCAATATTCAGTATGCCCATCTTATTATGTCCATACTAAAAATGGAAATATTATCCTTATTATTTCTTCTCGGTCAGCCATTATTTTTGGATAAAAAAATTGCTACTCTGTACGAAAACCACAATAAATTACTGCTACATCAATTATTTATGCTAGTCTTAGCAGCAAAGTCTTATAATTACTTTCAGTTATAAAAAGTATTTTACGCCTGATTTTATGCAACCCAATATACTTCACTAACTGCCACTGCCAAAGTCCAAGTTGTAAAACCAGAGAACTGAAATTTTGAGCGATTGTATAGGTACATAGATACTTAGGTACAGTTCATTATGATCAACTTTCACAACCCAAATTATGAGAGCTGAAGACCTGAAATTTGGAACGATTGTACAGCTCGAATAGTAGAGCAAGTAAATAAAAATTTAGATTCGTGAGCCTGTCCGTTCGTCCTTGGAAAACTTTGAAAGTCCAAATTGTGATACTAAAGACGATTCATCAGCGGAGAAATTTGTTGAACTACACAACTCGTGTTGTCGGCCACTCACAGTAGTGCGGTCATCGCATTTTTGCCATTATCGAAACCTTTTTCGTTAGTTGTTGTGACTCTTGTAACCTCGCACGCTCGCACGGACTCCTTTTTGCATAGATAGTAGATGAAAACGGCCCCTGATCACTTGGTCGACTTCTTCTTGAAATAACGGTGAACTTTTAACTCAACGGACTTTAAATTGTGTAAATATGGATGGGTACTGTTGTACTGTTTTGTTTACAATAAAGTTTCAAAGTCATCCCACCGCGATTACTATCGGAGATCGTTATAATTATTTTGATGTATTTTTCCGGAACTCGCGTCCCTGATCTTTTTACATTCCACCAACCATCACTGTAGTAAAATAATTCGAATTGTCAAAAAGTGTTGACTAGGCATAAAATTTTAATTTGCATTTAACGTATAAATTCAAATTAAAAACGATATTATTTCACAATTTATTTTATTTTTAACTTTAATTGGTATAATCAAAGTTTTTATACATCTAGTTCAAAACTCCAACAAAAGTTTTTACGGACAAGTTCCTTTCAATTTAAGTCGGCGAAATGATGTGGTTCAATAATCCGTTCAAGTTGCACTATTGGCCGGCGTTAACTTTTTGGACTTTTATGCTATGTTTTGCAGTATCGTAAGTTTGTTTTTTTAATATTTTTCATCTTCTCGTTTCATTTACATAACCATATAATCAACAATTTCAAAGTACCTACCTACTGATACCGTGCGATCAAAATGATAACGTTTCGAAAAGCCATTGGAAGTCTCAAAAGTGTCCGACCAAAAGATCATTAGGTGTACGTTATACCTAAACATTCCCACAAGCCGCTTGGAAACTTTTTTATTTTAATCTCTGTGTTGGTTACATGTTTCATACAAGTAAATAGGTTGATGAAGCACGCACATTAGGACTCGATTCAGGAATTATAGGTACCTATTAGTACATACCTCATTGCTATTTTTATTAAAAACTTAAATTAAATAATTAATGGCCATTTTACATAAAAATAAATAATTTTTAACGAAAATATGATATATGCGCTAGTCTAAACAGGATCTCAGTTTTATCTTCTATAGTTTTATCTGTTTATAGTTTATAGCTTAACGATATGATTAAATTCATGATCGGTTTGCAAATTTTTTTTGACCTCTTACTGACTCTTATTATTACTGTCTACAACAGCATACGATAGTTTTCAAACAAATTGATAACCGTAAGAAAGAATGTGGTGAGAAAAATTTTATAAAGGGCAAAAAATGATTAATAATTTATCAAGGGAACACTGATTGTAACGCGGTTCGTTCGACATCTCTATCAAGATATTGGTAAAAATTAATTGTTTCCTTATTCGAGTTCCCCTAAATAAAGATGGGCAAGGTGTTTTTCACACTATTCGTGTATATTTGGGTAAAAACTGCCATAAGCATGCACAACATTCATATGACAAGGATATGAATGTGAAACAAAAGAAATAGTTCTTTTTGAAATTTTTGTCAAATTTTAGCGCGCTCTAACGCCAAACAGTTTATCTGAGGAAAAAACCTAAAAAAATAATTTGTAGGGAATTTTATTTAATTTACTTTTATATAGATGCACTTTTCTCATAAAGTGTGTAGTTTTGAAGTTATAAACGAAAAACTGAAAGGTTGTAAAAACCCGCTCTTCTCTAGCCGCCTCCATGTTAATGCAGCTATTTAGGAATGGCAGGCGGGCGGTTTTATTATTTCTTTGGTAGGCTCTTTCAGCTTGCATTGTGAACGTCAAAAATTTTGTATTCTAGTATATTATCTGCTGCATTTTGTCTCACGGACACACCACTGCACACTACGTCTTCGTCCGAAATACCGTAAACTTCAACGCGCTCCACCACCTCAACTGTTTGTTTAACGAAAACAGTTTTAGAACCAAAATTTGTAGGAAATCGAACTCGCTTTGTTTTTGTACAAAAACATTTTTCTCAAAAAGTGCGTAGTTTTCGAGTTATAAGCGATAAATAAAAATCAGTTTTTTAGTCAAATTAGGAATTTTTGTCACACTTTAAGGCGCGCTAGCGCCTAAACCGTTTGTCTGAGAGAAAAAACCTTGAAAATATAATATGTAGGAAATTTAATGTAGTTTACTTTTATATAAAAGCACTTTTTTAAATAAATGCGTAATTTTCGACTTATAAGCAATAAACAAAAAAATAAGTTTTTTGCTGGATTTTGGAATTTTTGGCAAACTTTAACGCGGTCTAGCGCTTAAAACGTTTGTCTACGAAAAAAATCACAAAACGTAGTTTGTAGAAAAATTGATGTAGTTTACTTTCATGTAGAAACACTTTTCTCCTAAAGTGCGTAGTTTTCGAGTTATAAGCGATGAACAGAAAAAAGAATTTTTGTCAAACTTTAACGCGCGCTAAACCGTTTGTCTGAGGAGAAAAACCTTCGAAATATAATTTGTAGGAAATTTAATTAAGTTAACTTTTATATAAAATCACTTTTTTAAACAAGTGCGTAATTTTCGAGTCATAAGCGATAAACAAAAAAAACAGTTTTCTGCTTTTGGATTTTGGAATTTTTGTCAAACTTTAACGCGGTCTAGCGCTTAAACCGTTTGTCTACGAAAAAAATCACAAAACGTAGTTTGTAGAAAAATTGATGTAGTTTACTTTTATGTAGAAACACTTTTCTCCTAAAGTGCGTAGTTTTCGAGTTATAAGCGATGAACAGAAAAAACAATTTTTGTCAAACTTTAACGCGCCTAAACCGTTTGTCTGAGGAGAAAAACCTTCGAAATATAATTTGTAGGAAATTTAATTAAGTTAACTTTTATATAAAATCACTTTTTTAAACAAGTCCGTAATTTTCGAGTCATAAGCAATAAACAAAAAAAAACAGTTTTCGGCTCAATTTTAGAATTTTTATCAAACTTTAACGCCCTCTAGCGCCTAAACAGTTCGTCTGCGGAAAAAATCATAAAACAAGATTTTTAGGAAAATTGATGTAGTTTACTCTCATGTAGAAGCACTTTTCTCCTCAAGTACGTAGTTTTTGAGTTATAAGTGATTAACAAGCAAATAAGTTTTTTGGTCGATTTTGGATTTTTGCCAAACTTTAACGCGCGCTAGAGCCTAAACCGTTTGTCTGAGGAGAAAAACATTCGAAATATAATTTGTAGGAAATTTAATTAAGTTTACTTTTATATAAAATCACTTTTTTAAACAAGTGCGTAATTTTCGAGTCATAAGCGATAAACAAAAAAAACAGTTTTCGGCTCAATTTTGAAATTTTTATCAAACTTTAACACCCTCTAGCGCCTAAACAGTTCGTCTGCGGAAAAAATCATAAAACATGATTTTTAGGAAAATTGATGTAGTTTACTCTCATGTAGAAGCACTCTTCTCCTCAAGTACGTAGTTTTTGAGTTATAAGTGATTAACAAGCAAACAAGTTTTTTGGTCGATTTTGGATTTTTGCCAAACTTTAACGCGCGCTAGAGCCTAAACCGTTTGTCTGAGGAGAAAAACATTCGAAATATAATTTGTAGGAAATTTAATTAAGTTTACTTTTTTATAAAATCACTTTTTTAAACAAGTGCGTAATTTTCAAGTTATAAGCGATAAACAAAAAACACAGTTTTCTGCTCAATTTTGGAATTTTCATCAAACTTTAACGCCCTCTAGCGCCTAAACCGTTTGTCTGCGGAAAAAATCATAAAACATGATTTTTAAGAAAATTGATGTAGTTTACTCTCATGTAGAAGCACTTTTCTCATCAAGTGCGTAGTTTTTAAGTTATAAGTGATTAACAAGCAAATAAGTTTTTTGGTCGTGTTTGGATTTTTGCCAAACTTTAACGCGCGCTAGAGCCTAAACCGTTTGTCTGAGGAGAAAAACATTTAAAATATAATTTGTAGGAAATTTAATTAAGTTTACTTTTATATAAAATCGCTTTTTTAAACAAGTGCGTAATTTTCGAGTTATAAGCGATAAACAAAAAAAACAGTTTTCTGCTCAATTTTGGAATTTTCATCAAACTTTAATGCCCTCTAGCGCCTAAACCGTTTGTCTGCGGAAAAAATCATAAAACATGATTTTTAAGAAAATTGATGTAGTTTACTCTCATGTAGAAGCACTTTTCTCATCAAGTGCGTAGTTTTTGAGTTATAAGTGATTAACAAGCAAATAAGTTTTTTGGTCGTGTTTGGATTTTTGCCAAACTTTAACGCGCGCTAGAGCCTAAACCGTTTATCTACAGAAAAACTTTTAAGAAATATAATTTGTAGGGAAGTTGATGTAGTTCATTTTTATGTAGAAGCACTTATCTCATAAAGTGCTTAGTTTTCGAGTTATAAGCGAATAACCAAAAAAGGAGCCAAAGTCCACCCTTCTCGAGCCTGCTCGAAGTTAATGCCGTCACTTAAGAGTGGTAGACGGTCGGTTTTAATACTCATTAATTTTCAATGTTTTTCAGCCTAAATCGTTCAAACTTTCGGACTTTATAGTTTAGTAAAAGTGCATCCTGCCTCCCAGACTATATTAATTTTACACGCTTTTTCTTAATATACAATTCATTTATATTACCTATTATAATGGTGTCAAGGTTCAATGTTCACTTATTGATAGCTATTAAAAGGTAGTCCGAAACGTAAACACAGGATGTCACTTTATTTTACCAAAAACTGTTTATACTTAGTCAAAATAAATATCGTAGCGTAAGTGTTAACTCAGAATATTACATTGATGTTTTACTCTAGGCATTTCTTGTCTAGATGGTTCGTACTGAACCTATACTTCATTTATTTATTTATACTTTTTTTGGATACATAGATACATGTGCAATTAGGATTCATACCTACGAATCGTACAAAAACTTAATAAAATACAATAATGATATGAATTTTCGTTTAAGTTTTTAAATAATTTACATCTTTTCTATTCCTTCCTATAATCTATAATATAATCAGTCTTTAAATTGCCATCGTTCAGCTTTGCCTCTTTTTTAATTCCTCGAATGTCTCAGAATAGCAGCCTTTGAAATTGAAGTATAAATGGCGTTATATTTGTTTGAAACGCACCCTTTTGAAGTTGGAAATAAGCTGAACACACCTTTTACGTAATATCGGTTATACTTGTTACTTAAAAATACTAATGGCCCTCCATTGAAGCCTTTGCCAGGAGATTCACCTGTGACAGAGTAATAGTAGTTGTTGTTGAAAAACTCTTGTTTCTCGAGAACAAACAAAATTTTACCATCTCTTGAAGCGCCAGTGCATATTCTGCCATCGAAAGCCGTAACATATTTGGGAAATTCTTTAATGCATTGGTTGATTCGTAAAAACGGAACAGTTACTTTTTGTAATTCGTCCGAAGATTGCTCACACGCTTTTGTTTCTCCCCAACCAGTTATCTGTAAAAGATATCTGTAACAATTTCGAGACGCAAAAACTATAATTTAAAGAACTTACTATACCATAGACGTCTGGTTTGAATTCAAATTCGTTACCATCGTCAATACATACTGGTTGGACGTATTCAGAAAACCTAAATGGTTTTTCCAACCACACAATCGCTGTATCGGAGTTAAAATTCGTTGTTGACCCTTCGTACCATTGATGTAAAAAAATTCTACTTATCTATAACAGTAATATTGCACACACTAAAACGTTATTTGATTTGTTTAGGAATTTATGGGAGATACTATGGGAAACTGAAGAAATTTTCAACAGTTTCCAAATATTTAACCTTTCTCGCATTTTTCCTAATTTGTCTAGATTATTTCGCTTACAGTAGAATATTGTGCTTGGATGTCCCTTGAATCGTCATATCGGCGATATAATTTTCCAGTAGCAATCAGAAAATTCTCCTTTGGGGTTAGTTTGGCCCCATAATCAGAAAAGCAGTGTGCGGCTAAAATTTGGCTCTTATAAAAAATTGAACAAACAAGCAACGTAAGCATCAAACCTGATAATATCAGACGTTCGCTGAGAAGAGCACCACCGCATAAATATTGCTGCTTAACGTCGTATATTCCAACGTGCCAAGGAAAGTCTCCTAATTCCAAATTAGTTTGGTCTGTTACATTTATTTTACCAACACCACAAGCTAGAATATATAAATTCACGTATAAATCTTAATCTACTGTTTTAACACTCACTTGGAGAGCACTGATTTACTTTATAATCCCAAGCACCTTTTTCGCATACTCGAGAAGGATTGTGTTTAATGCCCGGCTCTTCGTAAAAGGGCTCGCAAGATAATTCTGCGATGGTACCTTCAAATGGACTAAGGCAATTCTGTAGAGGTCTTCCATGGTACTTGCACTTGACTTTAGTAGTTTTACTGGATTCTAACCCAGAACACGTGGGTCCTAAGGAAAAAATAATACTACTCTCTAAACTTGTTCCTTGGGGCGAACTTACGATGGCAAGTGCTTGGCTCGGGATTCCAAGTGCCGTTGAAACAAAACGAAACTTGCCCGTCAGTTGGATAAGGTTGGTAATTGGTGTCACAATTTGTTAGTAAAGCACCGTAGGGGGCTAAATAACCATCACTAGCTTCGGACGGTTCCTTTGAAGACTTTCTAATATCATAAACGCCATTAGCTGGAGGACTAGGGATTTTGCAGCTACCCCTACAAATACTACACGTTTAACAAGGCTCGCGTATTTGGAAACATCAGTCTTACGGTTTGATATTTAGTGCTGGGCCCATTCTTAGTTTTACATTTTGAAATGAAGTCGTTGAACGACTTGTGCTGGTGCTGGTGAGTGGTAAAGTTTCGGTCGAGGTAGACTCGTCTTGGTTATTTAAATACACGTTATTTAAAAATTCCAAATGTTTCGAAATTAATGTATAAAGCCCATACTGATTGGAATCGCATTGCCCTTCGGCTGTTGCTGGTGAAGTGCTAACTATCCCCCTAATAAAATATCTACCAGTGCGTCGCCTAGCAAACACCAGTCCTCCCCCACTGTCGCCTTCGCAAACACTAGTACCTTAAATTTGAAATGAAAAGTGATCAAAACTGGAATCTTTTGCTAAATGGGCAACTAACCAATATCCAAATAACCACCACAAATTTTGTCTTGGCGTAAAAACTGTTTAAATGACTTGGGAACGGAATTAAAACATATATCAAACGGTACAAATGGAACAGTTAATTCTTTTAATTCTTGCGATAGTTCCAACCCTTCTTTTGTGTATCCCCATCCAGTTACCTGAAAGGACTTCGCTAAAAGACTTTATAGAACGCTATGGTTTACTCACAATGCCGGTACTGTTAGGTGTGAGCTGCTGATTTTCGAACGCATCGGCCCAATCCACGCAAACAGGCTGAACGGCTTCTGATAAGAGCAACGGTCGTTTTAAAATTACCACGGCAATATCAGCTTCGTGTTGTAGTTTCGATCCTTTGTAATGTGAAGGGATGCGAATGTCTTCTATCTGCAAATTAAATTTAAATTAGGATTACAAAAAACTTTCTCCAAAGTAGTTACCATTGGATACTGAGCGTATGTGTCTCTAGGATCGTTATATTCGCGATAGTATTTACCGGCTGCGATCAAAAAATCTTCTTTTGGAAAAGCTTCACCGTCGCCGATATTTGCAAAGCAATGAGCAGCTAAAATGAACGAATTAATCGGTGTAAAAGGAATGGAAGTGATTGCAATTACCAGATAAAATAATTCGTAAGCTTATAACTGAGCCTCCGCATTTATAGAGTCTACTAGCTGAATAAATTCCAACGTGCCACGGATAGTTTCCAATTTTAACGCTAGTTCCGTTGATTACGTTGATGCGACCGCTTGGATGATTTTGGCCGCACACTAAAAAGTGCGATGATGTAAGTGAATAATACTTTTTGAACTGATAGAGCTCACTAACTTGGGAAACATTGCGGTCTTGCGTTCCACTCCCCGCCCTTGCAAAAACGGTACGGATTGATTTCGATGGTCGGCTCCTCGTAGAGAGCCTCACACGAATATTTGGCCACGGTGTCTTCTACGGGATCGTCGCACGTTTCTAACAGTCTGTTCATGAATGAGCATTGCACTTTTGTAGTTTCGCTCGAATGTAAAGACTTACATGTGGCTAAAATGCAAATATTAGAAGCTTCGCAATTAGTTACAAGTGTAGTCATTTTTACGAGAACATG
Source organism: Malthinus flaveolus (assembly GCA_950108345.1). Taxonomy (NCBI): domain Eukaryota; kingdom Metazoa; phylum Arthropoda; class Insecta; order Coleoptera; family Cantharidae; genus Malthinus; species Malthinus flaveolus. The sequence goes on from OX467286.1 coordinate 14,143,920, forward strand.
TAACTGGTGGAGGTTCCCATGAACCGTTCACGCAAAGAGAACCGATTAGTTCTGGTGGCGATGGTTTGTACTTATCGCGACAAATTATATATAAAACGGATAGAAATTCTCGAATGTAGTCCCCTTCTTTAAAAATACGTTCATTATCGCCTCTAATGGCGTATTCTCCATTAAGTGAGTTTGGAGGTATTTGGCAGCTTCCCCTAAATTGAAGTAACGTAAGTCGCAATTTATACAAGAAGAGTAGACTTTTATACTTGTCTGCTTGTCTCGAATGTCTGTTTAAAGGATTTTGAAAACTTTCTTGGAGGTTAGAAGCATTATAAGCGTTGCAGTTTATTATACCTAAAAATTGTAAATTGTAACTCGTTACGTATCTCTACTAACTCTTCTCCGACTACTCCAACAAGACGACACTCAGAGCTCATAGTTGAGGCGTAACAGCTGGTGCGATTTTACAATTTATGCAACTTTTTGTAAGTACCTACAGAAAAGAGTAGTAACTACTTATTAAGTTGTTGTTATAACTTGATTTAGAGAATATCTGCATTTAGATTAGTTGCTAACCTTGGTATTCGTACAAAGTTTCATTATTTCATTAATAATACCTAATATACATTTTTAACAAATTTAAGTTTCTTTTGTAAAATTCCAACTAAGCATCGACTTACCCAAAATCAAGCAGTAGATACGAACAATGCTCATAGTGGCATACCGAAAATATGTTTGGAATCTGTCAACCAAAGTTTTTCTTAGTTCTTCAAAAACCACTAGCTGTTAAGTGAACGAAATATTACCAACTATTATTGTGACTATGGTGGGTTTTCCAGCATGACGACTTATGACGGAAAGAAATTAGACACAACACTCATTACAATAAATTTATACGAGGCGATTTAATTAGAAGAGAACATACTACGTCATAAATATGCGTAAGAGGCCAAGTTTTAGTAAGTAGACCGCGTTTGGCGTTATTGACTATGCGTAATGCACTTGTCTTTAATTTAACCGACCCGGAATCAACGCCGTGCTTAACAAAGATTTGGTTTTATAAGTCGGTAATGCTCGCGACGTGACTGCGAGCACTTTCTTCGTTGGTTCCTCAACTCCTCTCCAACCCTAGCAACGGTATAGTTTGTTTGCCCGAGCCTGACGTCAGACTGCAAATGCTGCTCTTGGGCTGCATTGAGCAGCGTACAAATATAAAAATTTGTATTTTACTTCAGAAATCACCATTAGAGGCATTAGTCTTGCTTGAGGAAGCTTAACGTATGCACATTATACAGCGGTATGGTAATTAAAAAATCGCAAGTTTACGAGTATTTCTTCGAAAGTTGTGGTTGACATTAATTGTCCTATTGTCGATTACGGACATAATTTCATAAAACAATAGTGCCAGTTTCGAGATCGTTTTGAAGCTACGTAATTAGAATACAGTTCAACCCAAGAAAGGAAAAATATACCCCCATAGTGTTCTCTTTGAATACCCAAAGCTGGTATCACGTCCAGTTAAACCGGAAGTGGCGCAAAAATATATCCACGACCTATACGAGGTTTGACAATTAAGTAATGAGACTGATTCCATAAAAACCGTATATTTAAAAATTATTCTACAACTCTGCCATCCCCTTCAAAGTAGTCCCCTTGAGCAGCTATACAACGATTCCAGAGCGTTTTCCATGCTTCGTAACATTTCTGGAACGCTTCGACTGGGATGTCCGCGAGTACCCTCGTCACGGCCGCCAAGATGTCCGTAATCGACTTAAAATGGGTTCCTTTGACCACCGATTTTGTTCTAGGGAACAAAAAAAAATCACAGGGTGACATATCGGGCTAATAAGGCGGCTGTTGCAACACGGCGATCCCTTTAGAGGCCAAATACTGGAACACGCTGAGGGCGGTGTGGCACGGCGCGTTGTCGTGATGAAGGATCCAGTTACGAGCGATGTCTGAGCGCACCCTGTTGACTCGTTTTCGCAATCTTTCGAGTACTTGGCGATAGTAGACTTGATTTACGGTTTGCCCCGATGGAACAAATTTGTGGACGATTTCACGGCTATCAAAAAAGGCAATAATCATCATTTTCACCTTCGACTTGCTCATGCGAGCTTTTTTCGGGCGGGGGGCGTGCAGAGACAACCATTGTGAGCTTTGGCGTTTGGTTTCCGGATCGTATGGGAAAAACCAGCTCTCATCGCCTGTAATAACTCGATCAAGCAGCGTGGGATCGTTTTCCACTTGTTCCAAACATTTCGTTTCTCCATTTTCGTGACGAGCACCACCAGCACTCGTCAACTCAACACGACACAGCAGGCGAGCTAAACAAGCTAGAGCGATGGTAAATATATCAATGGAGAGGGGAAGGATGCCGGGGAAGGGGAAGGGAATTTCAAGGTCGCGGGTTTACCACAAGCGCGGCAATAAAACCAGTCTCATTACTTAATTGTTACACTCGTAAATTCGTAATTGTTTATTATTTTGTTGTTCCGTTCGACTCAACTGAGTCAACACTGCAAAAACGAAAAGTGGGTGGAAAGACAAAAACGCGCTATTTACATGAACCACCCTTCAAAACTCATACTCAAACTAAACTTAAACTCAAAACTTGTGTTGCGATTTTTCAAATTTTTATTTTACTTTCAGATACTTCTTGGCTGTGAGCAACAACCACGTCTACGCCATTTTTCCGTACATTAGCGACACGGGCACCTACTATCCAGAAAGTTGCGTATTTAGTCAATTATTCAATTTAGCTGCGCTTTCTAGTACGTTGAACGAATATTTTTATCGAAATGCATAAACTTTTAGAACTTTTTAGTGGGTATCACTCTGTATGTTAGGTACGAGCAAGTTAAACACTCCATAAAGAAAGGATACATTCAACAAGTAGATAAATGGAACTCAATGAGTTTATTTTTTGTGGCTCTAATCGTCGCCGGTATCAGCCTTTCTGGAAACTTTCAAGAAATGGGGGTGCCTTTTGTGCATTTCTTTGGAGCTGCGCTCGTTTTCGTGGCATCGCCTTCTTATTTTTTTGTACAGGTAATACAAAGTCTATTCTAGTACACAAGAAGGTTTTAAAAATTATTTTTCAGACTCGCATTTCTTTTGCAACGACGAAAATTCCTGAAATAAAATACGGAATTTCTCAAAGCTTGCTATACTTCAGATTAGCTTTGATGATTAGCTACTTCCCAATGTTGGGTGTTATGTATTTTTGTGCAAAAATTTCACATAATATGTTTAATGGTAGGTACGCTTTGAAATTTCCGTTTGTCACAAATTAAGTTTACTCTTTTAAGGAACGGACTATTTTTGGTGGACTTCAGAACACGATGGTTTCTACCCGCGACTAGTGTCGACGTCTTTGGAATGGATATTTGTCATTTTATTGCTTACGTACGTTTACACATTCACACACGAATTTAAGGCGCTTAACTTTAACAAAATTGAGTTTCTTAGTTCGGAAATAGAAACCGAAACCGAAAGTGAGCCTAGTAAAAAAGAAAAAAAGTAGTTAGTAGTATTTATAGTATCGAAGAGATGGCGCGACCAACGTTTGAAATGCACGAGCACAATTTTATTTTGAATTAAATGAAGAGTGATACAAAAGGCTGTACAAAATAATACCAAATGGAATTATACTAGATGAATTTATTATTTTGTCTTTTTATTTAAAAATATATATTTCGATAACTAAACGGCCCTTACAAAAAAACAATAAATTAAGAGGGGGATTCAATAAAAAATCGAATTTATACCGTTCCTAAGGGATGACTCCCGGACTTCACAGAAGCTTGAGAATAAAAATTTTGGTATTTATGGAACGATAATAGATTGAAGAAGGAGTTCAGAATTTTTGAATAAAAAAATCGCGCCGTTCATAAGCGAGGTAACGGCGTTTCCCCGAAAGTGTAATTTGAAAATTTTCTTCACGGATTTTATTTAAAATTTCACTTTGCCTAGACAGCCCTAACAATAGTGAAATGCCAAAATATAAAAAGTGCAGTGGCGTACCAACAATTTCTTGATTTCGTAAAACAAGAGTTACGACTTACACTCTCGCGGAAAAGACGACCCCTCGCTTATAAACGAGTTACTTTGGAGCATAAATTTATAAATAAACACTATTTTCTTTAAAAATGAATGGACATATTATTTCTAAATAAATACATCTTTTACAAAAAAAATCTGGCGTACGCTTATGAAAATTCTGACGTTCAATGTGACAAAACCAAAAAAATTTGGATACTACAGAAACTTTTAAAAATTTTCAAAACTTGTACACTAGCGCCTCTGGCGACTTTGAATCCCCCTCTTAAATATAAGAGTAAGATATAGATTTTTTAGAAGTTTTCTATAAAACAATTAATTTAAGGAGTAGAGCTCGTCCAAACTAGAAGGAGTTTTGAGGTGGGGCCTCCTACAAGCTAAATGCTTATGGATATTCGTGTAAACGCCATCCGTATGTTTGCATCAATAGTTTTACGAATTAGAATGATTAACAGGACTCTTTCTATTTTGGACGAAATCTAACAAACCGTACGCGGTGTGATCGATGATGATGATTTGATGATGAGAATAACATCATTTCATTTGCGTATTCTTTTAAATGGTATTTTTCTAAAGTAAATGATTCTTCCTACCATCAACATATTTCGTCTTTTCGCTTAATAATAATTCCTTCGTACGATAAAACTTTCAGCTCTTTCTGCACGGTGTGTATATAAATGAGAAAGAGTAACACTAAAATCCATTCAGAAATTGTTGAAACTAGATGATAACCGTATCCGCCATGTTCGTGCGTATACCAACTATGACGATCACCTGGAAAGAAATCATTCTAAATTTCATTGACATACAACAGAAGAAACTAACAGTGGTACAGTAAATAGACACACTTGAAGTGCAAAAATAACCCTCGGTGAGATTACATCAAATTAAATTTAAAGGGTCTCGCTTTTTTTAAAACACTGGAGACCCGCTCTGCTAGATGTGTGCTGTTGATGGTAACCCAAACCCCGACGTTACCAATCTCTGTGGAGTGGCTCTACTTTTACCTCTCCATTTTATGTTAAATTGAGAAAGCCGTGAGAGTTGTAGGTTTCCTTCTGAAGTTTTAGCAGTTTATAGACTTCTTGTTTAACGAGTAAAACACTTGGGAATAGTGATACACGTTTATTTTAAAACGCAGCAAAAGTTTCGAACTACGCCCCTGATTGGATGAACTGTTGTACTTAGTACATTAGAACAAACTTGTTTGCAGTATGAGGGGACTAGAAAATTATTGAGTGTCTGACTAATTATTACATTGTTCGATTTAGAACTTCATTATCTGTTTACGTATACCTATATCAGCCTTGGTATAAATCTTGAAAAAAATAAGCAGATTCTACTCTTCCAATAAATTTAGAGCTTGTGGTCGAATTATCATTTTCTAAAAACTTATTGACAGATTTTCCATTAATTCTGACTGTGCTGCAGTCCAGTGGGTAATCCGTTAATAACTATCTTATCCAGCCACCCGTTTTTAGCAGCTGCGACACCATGTCTAAAGACTAGCATGGATCCTGGACCAACTACGCCAAACTTGGGCTTCCTTTGGAGAAATTTTTGAACTCACCCTCGTGTACTGTTTTAAACAATTCTTACACTTTTTTAAGGTACCCTCTGCAATATGTAAAAAAAGTATTACCTGTAAATGATTTTGCTGCAGCCATAGCAAATCCAAACACAAATACAAAGCTTAAGACAAAACATATTGTCAAAATTAATCTGAAATGCTGCACCCTTTTCCTAACTGCACATTTTGGATACGCATCATAAAATGGCTGCAAATCGTACGAAATTTTCGTCTGCAAAAAGCGTTAAATTCGACTAACGTTAACTTTAAATAAATCGAATTACTTGAATCGCCATATAAACTCCTCCAACGCCAAACGCCAGAAGAGCACCAACCACGTGCACGCCCAAGACAAGTTTAGACCCAGTTACGTCTCCTTGAAAATTTCCTACGATACTTATTCCAAAAGCAACCACAAAGCCTAACCAATAACATATATTATTCAATCGTTTGTTTACGTTAGATGTGTTTGTTTTTATCGCAAAATCGAGTTGAACGTAACGAAGGAAAAGCGCAATTCCGGCTACAAAAATCGAAAAGTTAGTTAATACGACGCTCGAAGTCTTTTTCAGATCGTTTATACTCAACACGGCAGCGATGTTCATCATTTGTCCAAAAAAGCAGCTCGCTGGAGGTTTTGCTCCAGTCTCGCTAATGTAAGGAAAAAATGGGTACACATCTTCTAATGCGACTGCTATGGAATATCTGAAATTTGTCAAGTCTTTTGTAACCAACTTCAAGGTTAAAAAGCATAAATCATATTGACCGTCATCGAAGAAAACTAAACAAATGAGGCAGTATTTGAAAGTGCTCTTTTTGTTTTTGTAAAAAAAATATGTGCGTAGGTTTGTTGAGGTAGTAGGGGATATCTTAATTTAGTTGATTTCATGCAATGTTCATTGGAGAGGTAGCCGTACATATGCGATTATAGTTCACGGTGTAACATCAGCTTTGTCTATTTTCAAAATGATGAACAAACGAAAAAAATTTAAGAAAAATTTGAGCGCCAGCTCACACGACGATCGCAAGACGAGTAATAATGGACAAATTGTAGTTAGGTAAGCTCACATAATTAATAAATTACTCACGAAATTATAAAGGTCGCTACAATCCAACCACTTAATAACAGAGGCCAATGGTGAATTTTGAAAAACATTCCAGTTTTTGAAAAGAAATACGTGGGCGCATTGAACTTCAATTACTATCGACTGGGCAGTTGTCCTCGATCGCGATACAATGTGTTGTACAGTCTTATCTAATTTTGCCGCACTGTTATCATATCAATAATAACATATTGGTACAAATAATTCCAAAAAGTTACGCAAATTAAAATTAAATTAGGTACTTATTTATTAAACATCGATTACCGTAACTATTTTATAGTTTAGGCGACGATTAGCAAAACATGCTGTGCTTGTAAATTTAAAAAAATACAAATTGAACAACGCATGTAATCAATTACATATTTATGTGGTTAATAAAAATGACGAGTGACATACTTGTCAATGCTAAGTTTTAATCAATTTCGATTAGGTAAGATAGGTATTATTCGAGGCGAGCGAGTTATCTTTTGCTCCTCTATTTTCAGGGTTAGTAACTAATCGAATTCCACACAATTTTAGTATTTTTTCTACAATTTTCAATTGATATCTTATAAATAATATCAAGTAGGCACGTGAAAGATAATTCAAAATGATTTTGTATTTTTAACTTTGGAAATTTATTTAAATCAAAATTCGATTGTCGTGAAAACTGCAACCTTCTCGCATTTTCATACATTTAGTTTGAGTGTAGCGGGCACTCTATTAAAACTGTTTGTTTGACGAAAAAATTGAGGAGACGTAATTTGTAGGAAACTGAATGTACTTTATTTTTGTATATAAACTATATTTACTATAAGTGCGAAGTTTTCTAATTAGAAGCGATAAACGAAAAAGCAGTGTTTTTGAAACTTTTGTAAAACTTTACGCTTAAATCGTTCACCTGAAAGAAACTTAAAGAGATATAATTTGCAGGAAATTTTATATAGTTTACTTATGCATAGATGTACTTTTCTTGAAAAAAGTGTAGTTTTGAAGTTATAAGCGAAAAACTGAGAATAGAGGACAAAATTGCCCTTCTCGAGCCACCTGCAAGTTAATGCTTCAATTTTTAAGAGGCAGACAATTGACGCAAAAAATGCAATTTTTTGGTGTAAAAACTTTTCATGTACACTACATGGTTAGTTTTAACCCCTAAAACCACCCTTACATAATTCAACGAGCTCTAGCAACTAAACTGTTAGATTCACAAAAAAATATATACTTAAGCAAACACAAAACACAAAAAACAGTTTGATGGTCGATTTTTGAATTTTTTACAAACTTTAACGCGCTCTAGCGCCTATACCTTTAGTCTGCGGAAATAATCTTAAATGATATAGTTTGTAAAAAGTTGATGTACTTAGTTTACTTTCATGTAAAACTACTTTTCTCCTAAAGTGCGCAGTTCTCGAGTTTTGGTCGTTTTTGGAATTTTTGTCAAACTTTAAGGCGCTCTAGCGCCTAAACGTTTAGGTAGTTCATTTTCATGTAAAAGCACTTTTCTTCTAAAGTTTGCAGTTTTCGAGTTATAAGCGATAAACAAAAAAGAAAAAGTTTTTTGGTCGATTTTGCTATTTTTCTTTGACTTTAAGGCGCTCTAGCGTCTAAACCGTTTGTCTGCGGAAACAATCATAAGAGACATAAGTTTTAGGAAACTTTATGTAGTTTATTTTCATGTAACAGCACTTTTCTTCTAAAGTTTGTAGTTTTCGAGTTATAAGCGATAAACAAAAAAGAACAGTGCTTTAGTCGATTTTTGAATTTTTGTCTAACTTTAAGGCGCTCTAGCGCCTAAACCGGTTATCTGCGGAAACAATCATAGGAGACATAAGTTTGAGGAAAGTTTATGTAGTTTATTTTCATGTAAAAGCACTTTTCTCCTTAAGGTTGTAGTTTTCGAGTTATAAGCGATAAACAAAAATAAACAATTTTTTGGTCGATTTTGGAATTTTTATCTAACTTTAAGGCGCTCTAGCGTCTAAACCGTTTGTCTGCGGAAATAATCATAAAAGACATAATTTTTAGGAAAGCCGATGTAGTTTATTTTCATGTAAAAGCACTCTTCTCCTAAAGTTCGTAGTTTTTGAGTTATAAGCGATAAACCAAAAAATCAGTTTTTTGGTCGATTTTAGAATTTTTATTAAGTTTTAATGCGCTTTAGCGCCTAAACCGATTGTATGCTTAAAAAATCTTAGGAGACATAATTTATACAAATTGATGTAGTTTATTTTCATATAAAAGCATATTTTTCCTGAAGTTCGCAGTTTTCGAATTATCAGCGATAGACAAACACATGAGTTTTTTGGTCAATTTGGGAATTTTTGTCAAACTTCAAGACGTTCTAGCGCTTAAACCGTTCATCTGCGGCAACAATCACAAGAGACGTAAGTTTTAGGAAAGTATATGAAGTTTATTTTAATGTAAAAGCACTTTTCTCCTAAAATTCGTAGTTTTCGAATTATAAGCGATAATCAAAAAAATCTGTTTTTTGGTCGATTTTGGAGTTTTTATTCGCCTTAATGCTTAATGCTTAATTAAGCCGTACGCTTAAAAAATTCTTAAGAGACATAATTTATACGAAAGTTGATGTAATTTATTCTCAGCTAAAAACACTTTTCTCCTAAAGTGCTTATTTTTTGAGTTATAAGCGATAAACAAAAAAAAACTGTTTTTTGGTCAAATTTGGAATTTTTGTATAATTTTAACGCACTGTAGCGCCTAAACCGTCCATTTGCAAAAAAATCTTAAGAGATATAATTTGTAGGGAAGTTAATGTAGCTTAGTTTGATATAACAGCACTCTTCTCATAAAGTGTCCAGTTTTCTAGCTATGTGCGAAAAACCGAAAAAAGAACCGCGCGGCATCAAATCAGATAAAAGATTGCCTTACGTCAAAGTAGGTGATTACGATGACCATATAAAGTATAAGAAGGCATAATTTTTTTGTTTATTGCTATTTATAGTTAATCCTAAAGCCGTCCAACCTTTATATAAGGCTCTAGGCAGTCTAAGCGATCAGATTAACAACCACGACGTAAATGCGGCCGTGAAGTACTATTGCACATCTGACTGGTTTCAAATGTAAAGCGAGGCGCAAGAAATGCTTAATTAGTTTCTCTAATTTTTTAATTTATTCGCCCGGTAGCGGAATAGCTATATACGGAACATAATATGCCTGCCCAACATAGGTCTCGGTTTCGCTCTTCTTCAGAAGGTGACATTTATATAGATCCAGATTCCGTATTTTTTTCATATTTTTTACTATGGTGAAGTGGCAAATCAAGCGTCCTAACAAAGTTTTGCCCAAAATTCTTACCCTTCTGATACAAAGTTGGATGGGTATGGTATGAAGTCAAGGCGTTTTACGTTACAAATTTGTAGAATCTTTTGGGAAGCTCGTCAAATAGCTTTAGTATCTTCTCTTTGCTTCTCACATTTTAACCATAATTTTCGGAGGAGATTGCAATGATTTAAAAATAAACTGCAGGTGTTGATTGAGCCCTCCGGGGAGTACGTACATCAAAAAATTTATCTGCTAACTATGCGACCTAATAATGAACTCGTAATTTAATCAAATGCTTCAATTAAAATTTGGAAATCAATTCGTCAGTTAATAATAATAGAAAAGAAAACTATTCCGTCTTAAGACGTTGACACTGACGCGTGCAACTTTAGGTCAAGGTTTTGCTAAAATACGAACAAACTCTGTGAGTTTTGCGAGTCATTGCAATTAATTTGATTGTTTCTTAAGTTACCATCTTCTTGGCGGCCTTTCTCCTTCACTGCCTCCTTCCCTTTTCTAATGAAGTTTTCACCCATTGTCCCGAGAGAACAAATTGCATGCAATTTTCCTTCAAAGGGTGGCAAAAGGTGGAGGTAAAGTCCCACCTATTTCGTTCTCCATGAGCATGAGCTTCTCTTTGCCCACCTCATTAAACAGTTAGTGCCTTCTCACTTCTCACTATCCCATATAAGTGATCAATATTAGAAGAAAATTAGAAAGGCGTTTGCAAAGTGCAAATATTACACCAAACATCGCAGCAATGATTTCTTTAATTACTGCTTATTTAATTTATTTACGTTACCACACTATCGGCCGGTACTATAAAGCATTTAATCAAGGATTAAATATTTATCGTCGCGATAAATAAGTTTATCGCGACGATAAATTTGGTAACTGTACTATAAAGCTAGCCCCTCCCACAAATTAAAATTTAATTCGTGTTAACGCGATTTAACTCGAATTAGCGGCTAATTCAGTTCTAAAAAGGTTAATTCAGTACTATAAAGCTTAATTTTGATTTAAATTTATTTTAAATCTGAATTAAGTTAATTTTGCAAACTCGGCGAATTAAGCAGTATGTTTAAAAGTTGAAGTCGAAAAAATTCGAAATTTTGTGTTAATTTGGATTTATTCATTGTAAAATAAAGGTAAGTAATTAGAAAATATTAATATTTTTAGGTAACATATGGTAAAAATCCATTTTCTAGCAAAATAATAAAAATTTTATTTCAATTAAGTTACACTTTTCTTATAATAAATAATAACACAATAGCACTAATAAACTTAAATTATAGATGTCCGATTTGTCTGATTCGTCTTATGACGAAGAGGTGCCACCAAGACCATTACGCAATACGCAGACTTCGTGTATTTCGGCAACGAAACGATCCCATGGATCAGTTAGATGATTTTCGATTCATAATTTCAATTTGTTTGATAGGAAATCTGTATTAATTATTGTAAAATTTACTGGTAACCTTTGCCGTTGTAGTGAGTTGTTTCATATTGTAAAGTCACACAGACTCGTCGAGTATGTTCATGTATTTGCGTTTTATATTTTATTATCTACTTTTTACGATCATAAGGATTGGGCAGAGGCAGAGGCTCAGACTGTTCCTCTAACAGCGCTAGTAATTTTTGGCTACCAGCTACCAGCCGAAACTTCTCCGGTAAACCGACCCCCGCCTGTCTTCAGTTGCTCTTTCTAGAAATAAACAAAATAAAAAATAGAATATATTATTAGGAAGATTTATTTATGTTTTGTGAATGCAACTTAAAACGTTTGTTTAAAAATGAAACTGTAAAACCTAAGGAAGCTATCAAATCGAACATGAAGAACCAAATGTATGTCACACGTTACTTTTTGAAACCACCTTATATAACGCTACCCATAACAAATCTTATTGGGGGGTTTACTACAGTCATATGTTTAAACGTTTCTTGTTAGGATACTGCGTATTGCTACTGCGATTAATGGCAATCGTAATCGTATTTGAGTGAATCTGAGACGTATTTGAGTAATGTGGATATTTTATTATTTGGTTTAATACGTAACCGTTGAAATATAAGATATAAGAAACACAATTATTAGCAAGTTCGTATCGTGAAGTAAATCCTTCCGTTTGTGTTATAAAATATAAATAGTAAAATTCAGTTTTAGGTTACAAACATCTGGGTAAACTTTGATAAGTTTTTAGTAAATTCTCAATTTGAAAATTTTATTAATTTTTATTTTATCCCTTTTAGGACTTTCTACTTGTATGTAATGTTTGGTGAATATTAATCAATGAACACATTCGTATGCAAGAGTTATCGAAGATTTTGTTGTTATCGTAACAAAGTTTGGTGAACATTAGTCACATTCGGATGTAAAAATTAGTGAAGACAAATTGCTGGTGCATAAAATAACGAATTATCATTAATTTTAAGCGTAGTTTATAGTTTGGTTTGTTGCGGTTTAAGTTCGTTTTAATTTTATGTTTGTATTAGCTTTTAAGATGACGAAGCCAAAGTTGAAGAAATTTATGAAGCATTACTTTTGCAGAAAGTGATTTGCTTGCGGGCAAGTTGTGCGAATGGAAATTGATTACAAAAATTGTACACCAGTTAATAGACTAAAAAAGTTTCTGTTCCAACCAATTTTCAGTTCGAACTAAACGTTCTCGAGCAACGTATCTAGAATCGGAGCATTATGTTTCGAATCATGCTTTAAGATTTAATTTGAATAATTAATGTAGGTCTAAATATTTGTGAGCGACATTTATAATTTCCATTTGTTTGATAGGAAATCCGTATTTATTATAAAATTTACTGATTGTAGTGTACGTTTTAGTGAGTTGTTTCATATTGTAAAGTCACACAGACTCGTCGAGTATGTTCATGTATTTACGTTTTATATTTTATTATCTATCTCTTCCGATTTGGTCCTTTTTCACAAAAAGATTATGTCAAAGCTATTAGAGAATTTAACCGAACATTTTGTTCGACAAATACATGTGTATGAAGTATTATAGATGTTTTATTTAATGATATTTTTGGAAAATAAATTTCTTTACCTTATGAATTCGGCTTTCGATAACCGCATCCCTATGGATACTGTGGACTAAGTCCACAATCGTATCTTCGTTTTGCTGTAATAATAATTAGATTACGTATTACGTAAAAACTGTTTTTACTTTACGTAATACAACTGATAACGCTGTGTCTTCGTTGACCCTCCTGCGTTTAACGAAATTTTCTTGCTGTAAACAATTAATGATTATTGACTACAACACTATTAAATTTGTAATAATGGCACTCACGTTAATCTCGCTTGTTCGCTTCCTTTTATTCCGTTTAAAATTGCTGAACGCAATTTTTAACACGTTGGGATCTCTAGGAATGACGTTTCGAGAGTTAAACTCGAGCGTCACACTCTCCCAAGCTTCTTTCTTCTGTATTAAAGAGACCTTGTTGGTTTCTTTACACACAATCTCATTCGAATGGCTAAAAAGTGGTTATAATAAATTTTCTCTTATTACAATAAACTTTGTTAGGTATAGTTATTTGTACTCACGCGGAAACTATATCGAGAAGTTCCTCGATATATCTTTGGGTAAAATTTTTACCCCAAACTCGTTTTTTTTCGTTATCCATGTCTAATAATACAAAAAATACAAAAAAAACGCAAAATATAAATTTAATTTGGTTTTGACAAGACACAATTCAAAGTAAATTGAGGTAAACAAATGCCGATCACGGAATTTTCTCATTGGTCGATGGCGGCCGACACCTAAATTAAAATTTATTACGTGATTAACTAACATAGCGATAACTAATTCAAATTAGCTTTATAGAACTGAATTAAAAATAATTCAGATTAAAAATTTAAATCCGAATTAGTTAATTCCGAAATTAGTGGATCTTTATAGTACCGGCCGTAAAACAACTATAAAAAATCAACTTTTTTAACAAGTTCATTAACTTGTTGTATAATTTTTCAAATAAACGTTTAGAATAACTCAATAAAAAAATAAACATTACTTAACTTAAGATTGTCCAGACCATAATTTCGGTATTTTCACTTTTTTTCAAGTTATTTGCTTTTTTTAATGATATCTGATATAATATAAAGTCCCATGTAAGTATATCTATTAAAATTCGTATTTACTATCGACCCACTTTCTTAAAAAATTAACTCTACCTACCACTTCTTCGTTGATTTGAAATTTTGCTTCTACACCGACAAAACTCATACCAGTTGTAAGTGAAATTTCATCGATAATTCATTATTAGTGCGTTTATCATAATAAGACTTACTCGAAGAAAATTTATAAAAGGTAATTAGTAATTATGTAATTACAGATTAACGTGACTAAAGCGTTCGTAACACTTATTAAACGTTTGAGAGGAGAAAAGTTATTAATTTGTTATTACTCACTTATAACAATTTGCACATCAGTAGTGTAAGACCTTCCAATTTGCATTAAAATAGCAACAAATTAAAATTTATCAATTAGAATTAGCTGATAGTTGAGCTGTTGACGAGTGTGTAGTTGGATTTGAAGTGCGAACCAAAATTTATTATAAAACTCACGCTTATTATTTTTTTTTCAGTACACAAAGAACTCCAGATATGTCTTTTGGGGGATTTAAATTACACCACTGGCCTATACTTACAGCGGGATGGTATCTTCTTACATTCGCCATATCGTAAGTGCATATTATTATGTATTACAATTTCTATTTCATTATTAACAATTAATTATTTTTGGTGGCGTTATGAATATATTAGAGAGCAATTTTAATATACTTTCATACATAATTCAATATCAACTTATTTTACTTTTTTTTATTTCGTAATATGAAAAAGAATCAAGATCAGGAAGCGTCGATACAAAATATTGTAGAACCGGCGTAAAACCAGGAATTTAATTAATTTCTAACAGGTTTACCCTCGTTCACAGTAGTATTAGCGGGTTAATATATCAAAGAGCGGTATGAAAGAAGTTGACAGCACTAGGACTTGGCAGCTGCTTCTATCAGCGTTACCTAGAACCATACTTTTTTTGAAAAAAGTATGTTTAAAACAGTTTTGGTAACGCTAATACAATCAGTTGTCAATAGTTCATTTTTTAGTAAAAAAATGTAAAATTTACACCTTAGTAATAGTATATTATGTGGCGCGGGATGAAACAAGACGATTTCAGACTAGGGTGAGTGTTGACTGTCCGAGCGCTGCGCTCGGACAGTCAACACTCACCCTAGTCTGAAATCGTCTTGTTTCATCCCGCGCCACACACTTTACTTTTTATATTACCTGCAGAGAAACTCGGGAATTAATTATTGTACAGAAAATGAAGGTAGGGTTTTGGAAACTGCAAAACATTCTCTATAAGACACTATCGGCAGCAATAGATAAAAATAATAATAAAAAAGAGTTGAAAATTTGCGAGTTTAAGGATATTTGGAAAATTTAGTATAACTTTGGATAAAGTGGATGAACAAAGGATATCTTTGGTAATTTTTTAACCTCAGAGTGTCCCTAAAAAAACGTTTAAAGTTGCAAAGCGCTGCAATTTTTTTTCTTAGCATCCCGAAGGTTTAAATTTGTCGTTTCGGCCAAAAATCACCGTAACACGCAATTTTACGATTTTTATGCATTTTTCGACTTCAATATGGTTTTTTTGACGACAATCTATATTTTCTTGCTCAAAAACACGACTCGTTGGAACAAACAAAAAGATTTTTTTTCAAAATTTTCAACGAGTTATGTTTTAGAGCAAAAAAATATGGACTGTCGCCAAAACAACCCAAAAAAACTTTTTTGAAGTCCACAGACCATTTCAAAGACGAGAAAAACTTTGGAAAAATTATTTTTAGTTGGTTTTCGGACGAGTACGTAAAAACCGACTACGCTAAAACATTTTACAGTCCAGATCTAGAAACTAGACACTTGAGGCTACAATTTTCTTTTTTAATTTTTTGTACGACCACTTTTCTCCGAGTTATCCCGTGTTGAAAATTGCCCTAAAATTTGAACTTTTTTAATATTCCTTAATTTTTGTGACTAGTTTATTTACCCGAAGATTGACAGCGATTTTTTTATAAATTTTTTTACAAACTGTCTGAGCGCTACGCTCGGACAGTCAACACTCACCCTAGTCTGAAATCGTCTTGTTTCATCCCGCGCCACACACTTTACTTTTTATATTACCTGCAGAGAAACTTATTTATACTGGCCAGACCTAGTTTCTTCCTAGAACAGAAAGAAGCTCTTTTCTGCCCTAGGAGAGAAACCACATAGGTGTGTACTTGAAATCTTTGGACTCGCATTTTATCTATTGAATCTTACGGTATTTTATTTCGATGTTACAAATAATGGCATTTGTATCTCCCGCACACTTACATTAGGCTGAAGTTGCCTTGTTTAGATCGACAAAACAGGCGTAGAAATAAGTTTCTATGCAGGTGATACGAGAAAATGATTACGTATCTTCCTGACTCACAAGAAAACAAAAATGGCAGTAATTTCAGTTTTCTAATGGAACACCCGAGCACTAGAAACTCTTTCAATTCAGAGAGCCATTTTGGAACTATTTTATTTTTGATCAAATCAAAAATTGGGTTTCAGCATGAGGTTACAGTCATAGTAGTTACAGTCGAGTGGTACAAAGTCAGCTATTTTTGACAGCTACAAAAAATTATTGTATTAAAATAAATTACGCAAACAATAATTAAAAGAGGTTAAGTAGGTACCTTACGTTATTTAATAATTTACTTTGCGTTTAATGATTTATTAATAAACTATAGGCCGCGAGTCGCGAGTAAGTCCACATTGACAATCTACAATAAAACCAGTTAAATGCCTGTACTAGTTTTGGTATCAATATTACTATGTATTAGTCAGTATGCGCTTATTAGCTGTTAAATCAAATCAATTGAGAAGGCACACATAACACGGTCGCACGGTGAATTTAAATTACTTCATTAAAATTTGAATTAAATAGGAAAAAGTTTATGTAATAGAAATAATTATTGTGTACAATAGTTTTTAATTAAATTAAATTTTCAAAAATGTAAAACGACAGTCAAAATTGTTAGTTTATTAAAGACATATTATTAATTCATTTTAAATTTAAATTTCTCCAAATTTTTTAACTTCTCAGCTTTTTCTTTTAATTTCGACACATCTGATGAATTTAAAAATGTTTAAATTGTCTTTAATTTGCTTAAAAAAGAAATGGGGTCTATTAAAAATGTAGTATTGGAAGAAAATAATATCTAATAATTTACAAATTTTTAAATATTTAGGGTTAATTAGTTAGATAGATCTAATACGTTGTAAATGAACCCCAACATACACACATAAGTAAAAAACTTTAAATGAGAAAATTTGTTTTAAAACAAATTTTGGGTTCGATTCCCGAGGCGTTTGGTGGAAAACAAATTTTCTCATTTAAAGTTTTTTCACTTATGTGTGTATGTTGGGGTTCATTTACAACGTATTAGAAATATCTAATAATAATTTAACTATTGATTTAAATTTACGGTCTCTCTGTAAAGTTCCTGGCAGCCCACTCGGACCCTGTTAAGCCGTTCACAGACCTCGTGATTGTTCTTCGGTCATCATGAAAACTGTCGTGATTAGTTTTAAAACCCATGAGACCATAATAGACCTCGTAGTTTTTCATTGTTCATCTGTCATCGTTACAAACCGTCGATGACCGATAAAAATCATGTGGGCTATGGGCCCATCCAGCTTGAAAACTAATCTCAACGACTTGCCACGATGACCGATGAACAATCACGTGTCTATGGCCGGCTTTAAAGACAATTAATTGACTAAAGAGACAAGCACGAAACGAGCCCAACTAGTCACTGACTAGTTTTGGGTCTAATCTCAAATATTATGTGGAATCTAGTCTCGTCTCGTTTGAAAAAGTCTCGTCTTGTCTCAAAACGTTTCGAAGGTTTTGTGTGCTTATTACCAAAATGCTTTAGACCTAATAATACGCACAACTTTATACGTTTTTCAGCATTTTTTTCTGAATCGATCTTCAGCGCCATCTATTGGCTACTATTGTAAAAAAATTGCTGTCAATCTTCGGGTAAATAAACTAGTCACAAAAATTAAGGGATATTAAAAAGTCCAAATTTTAAGGCAATTTTCAACACGGGATAACTCGGAGAAAAGTGGTCGTACAAAAAATGAAAAAAGAAAATTGTAGCCTCAAGTGTCTAGTTTCTAGATCTGGACTGTAAAATGTTTTAGCGTGGTCGGTTTTTACGTACTCGTCCGAAAACCAACTAAAAATAATTTTTCCGAATTTTTTCTCGTCTTTGAAATGGTCTGTGGACTTCAAAAGTTTTTTTGGGTTGTTTTGGCGACAATCCATATTTTTTTGCTCAAACACATAACTCCTTGGAAATTTTGAAAAAAAATCTTTTCTTTTTTTCCAACGAGTCGTGTTTTTGAGCAAGAAAATATAGATTGTCGTCAAAAAAACCATATTGAAGTCGAAAAATGCATAAAAATCGTAAAATTGCGTGTTACGGTGATTTTTGGCCGAAACGACAAATTTAAACCTTCGGGATGCTAAGAAAAAAAAATTGCAGCGCTTTGCAACTTTAAACGTTTTTTTAGGGACACTCTGAGGTTAAAAAATTACCAAAGATATCCTTTGTTCATCCACTTTATCCAAAGTTATACTAAATTTTCCAAATATCCTTAAACTCGCAAATTTTCAACTCTTTTTCAGCTACCATCATCGCTTCTAAAAAATTATTTTTATCTATTGCTGCCGATAGTGTCTTATAGAGAATGTTTTGCAGTTTCCAAAACCCTACCTTCATTTTCTGTACAATCATTAGTTCCCCAGTAGTAATCGATTGTCAAAGTTAAAATGAACTTTTTTGCTTTGATCGACGATTACTCCGCGGCAAATCATCGTACGAGGCTTGTTAAGAGGTCAAATTAAAACTGATTAAATTGTCTAAAAGAGCTTTATGGTCGCATGATGAAAAACAAATTTTTTGAACTCCACAGACCTTTTCAAAGACGAGAAAAAAAATTTGAAAAATTATTTTTAGTAGGTTTTTGGATGAAACGCTAGAAAATGAGGCTACAATTTTCTTTATTTTTTTTCTTCGAGTTATCCCTTGTTGAAACTTGTTGCACTTCTCAATTTAGACCAGAGGTTCTCAAAAGTTTTCAAAAGACTAAAGGTACTAAACGTGCTCACTGCTCTGGTGAATCTCTATTAGTTAGACATTGGTGTCTTCTGTGTCGTAATAAAGAAAGAGAATCGAAGTAGAGTTCAACCGTAACCTCATACGACAAATTGGTAGTAAAAGTTTAAAATTAAAATGATTTAATTTATTACTAATCAATCAGACTAGAAAGTAGACTTCAATAGGGACGTAATAAAGTAAATAGAAAGCAATAAACTCACTACAAACTTTTATTTTTGTTATTTTTAGTCGACGCTATCGTAAAATTGCGTACAATAAAATCGACAAACTAATTATTAATTAATTTTTAATGCCCCAACTTTGGCATTTCAAAAGCACGTTTTTTTTATTCTTACAAATGGGCTAATTTGGCTTCGATGTATTGTACTCTTTAATAAATTGTGAGAGCTGGGCTAGTCCACGAATTGTTCCACCAAGACGTGCTTGAAGACCATCCTGTATATTTAATCACGTAGCCGAAATTACGTGAAAAATAACGTTAATTTTGACATTGTTTCCACTCTGATAAATTAACATTTCCAATCATATTTTGTTATTCGGTTTTTATTTAAAGTCGCACTTTTTTGTAATTACACAGGAAATTAGGACAAAATTATGCTTCCATTATTGCTAATCTACGTGTGTTGGAAACATTACAAAAATCGAAACCTTTTATTAAATTAAATTTTAAAAATATTAATCGTTTCTGTTTGGTTTTAGATACAACATAGCAGTATACAATGAGCATGTTGTAGCATTTTTACCATACATTAGCGATACTGGAGGAGAACCGCCCGAAAGTTGCATAATGGGACAAATGATGAACATTGGAGCTCTATTTAGTAAGTAATTGCATCTTTTCAAATTTTTAAGGTCTAAACTAAACGTTTAATTTAATGGTGCCTAATTATAGTAATAATTGTAAACATTTGAAGGACCTAAGTGGATTATATTGCAAATTTTTCTCTCGAAAGAGAGAGAAAGGTTCGTAAAAAGTTTGCTCTAAAATTTATACTCGAAGGCTTTTTGTCTAAAATAATTAGGGAGGCGAACTTCGAGAGGCGTGATCACGGCCCTATAGATCCTAGATCGGTGCTATTCCAATTCACTTTTTATGCAACTCTTACATAAAAAATCTGAAGTACACATAGCTCACACCGTATACTTAGGTACTCTAAAATTATAGTATAAACTAAAGATCTACAAATTTGTTTATAATTAAAGCTCGTCAACTAAATGGATGAGGTTGAATGATTGATAATATAATTATCATTGCATAACATTTAGCTAATTCGTTTCTATACTCGCCGCTTAGACGTTTAAAAAAAAGTACGTATTAATAGCCTCTCGTAGAAAATGTAAACAATTTCTACATAAATATGTTCAATATGTATCCGCAAACCGTTGCTTTTCTACAATAAACTTTCGACTCCCACGGAAGCGACTTATACGATTTTGTTTCCTGAATTAAAGCAACCCGCCCACAACTTTGTCGTCTCATCACTAATTTGCATTTTTCAAAAACGTCCATTTTCAAGGCTTCGTCTCCAAAGGCAGACACGAACGTAAATTCCCTATTCGTCAGACTACTAACAAACAACTAACGCACATACTGGCAGACCTCCTTTCAAAAACGACCAAAATAACTTCATGGGTCCTCAAAACACGAAAAAGTTGGGAAGAGTCTCGAAGAAATTGATTGAGCGAAGCGAGGTCTTCGGCCTATGAACTATCTTTACCGATCGTGACAGTTGATGCACTAATAATATTTTAAATGCACAAAGTAATGCTCAATGTTCAGTTATTCAGGTGAGCATACACCTTTGGAGCCCACTGCAAAAGTTACTTATAAAAAAGTACGGGTATTGTATGACCTTGAACTCTCATCTAAACTCTAAACAAATTAACTTGTTCGATTTAAATGCGCGACTTAGTTTTTTTGTTAAAAATAATGCTATTAGGGTCATGCCACTTATCGAAGAAGTAAAAAAATTAACAAAAACAAATTGAATGATATAAAACAATTTATTCTAACTACTGGTTACATGTTATATCACAATAATGATTTACTGCCTGGAGCTAATTATGTAAAAAGTAAAATTATTTATTATAACGGAAGTTAAACAAGCACTAATGGTGCTAGTGCATAAAGCAAATAGAAAACGGTCTCAGATTAAGGAGCGCTGAAGGGGTTTGTTATAACACAGTATACAACTTTTTTAGGCCTTTTGTGGCGTAACATGAATTGTTTCTAATTCTATTTAGGTAATAACGCTCATCTGAAGCGCTCTTCTTTTTATATCGATCCCACCATACTTCCTTAGAGATGGCTGTCAAAAATCGGTAAATCTGAGTTTGCGATGGTTCTAGGGTATGATACATATTTTCCCATTTTATACCAATATCCTGGCAGTTGTTAAAATTGATAAACTACACCGGATGTGTGTCTAGCGAAAATATAATTTTGCTCCAATGTTACATAATATATTAGTAGGACACCCTGTATATAATTGCATAATGAGCCTCTTTTGCAAGCTTTCTAATACTAATAATATCAAACAAATCGTAGTTTCCATTCTGGATTGTTTAAAGAGTCCATTGTGCTTCCCCCGAGCATCCTCCCGAACCAATCAGATCTCGAGCCACTCTACTTGCAGAATGGACTCTAGATGTCTGCTGAGAGTGGAAGGTGCTAATTCTGGTCATATCGACCCAGAAGTGCCTCAACATTGATCTGCTTGTGGACGTAAGAGCTGGACAGTAGCACAGTAGCAGGTGTTTAGCTGTTTCGTCTTCGTGTCTCGTGAGAATCCCTAAAATTGCTCGTGGACTAGTTCGGGACAGCTTTAGACAATATTTTGCAAGCTTGCGCCAATCTACTCATTTAGAATAATAAGTATGACGTTTTTGATAGATTTTGAAGGTAGTAAGGCCCCATTAAATTAACGACAACGACTAGTTTTCAATTTTTTGCAGATTTTAATATAGAAACTCTTTTAATTTCAGTGGGAATTACAATATACATCCGCTATCGCCAAATAGAGTATATACTTGACTCAAACAAAGTTTTCAAACTAAAAAAATTAAATAAAATAACTTTATGGCTAGGTATCGTGACATCTTTAGGAAGTAGCGTAGTAGGTAATTTTCAGTGGCTGAATATACTTTCAATACATTTCGTTGGTGCCACTATGGTTTTTGGTATTGGATTTCCATTTTTAATTCTACAAGTATGTATTAATTTATATTACAATTTCTCTTCTCCCAGTATAGTAAGACGAGAGTTATGTCAGTTTTGACAAACGTGAGTTGTCCCTCTGTTTTTTCCAACCTTTCTCTTATCCTCTTATCTGTCTTCTGTCTCTTAGCATGTCTACCTCCTCTCTGCCAATATCAAAATGTATGTCTGTCTGTCTCTCCCTTTATCTCGAGCCGACTTTTCGGAATTTACTTTAATTAGACAATTAAATTACATTTTTTAAGACCAGATTAAGTTATGTATTGGATAAAATTTACGCCAAAAATCCACAATACGGAATTGGAAAATCTCTATTACTAGTAAGATATTTAATACTAGCCATTTACGGCGCCTCTTTAGTCGTAACGCTAATTGCTGGAACAATGGCGTTCAGAATGTTCAAAGGTAAGAAATCGCGTAATTTAATCAATTTGACTAAACCGCTTTACTTATTTAAGGAGTTAATTCCACATGGTGGACACCAGAACGTGATGGTTATTACATACATTTAGTATCGGCGTTTTCAGAATGGTTCATATTATTCGCCTTTCTGCTTTACACGCTATCGGGAACACCCGAATTTAAGTTATTAGAATTTGAAGAAATTAAATTCAGGCCCAAGTATAGAATTATTACGAATGGAGTTAGAGAAAACGGATTACAAACAACTGCTAAATAGTTTAACTGTTATTACTTAGTGATTATGCTTAGTTAAGAAGGAATGTTTATTGTTGTAAAAATGTAAAAAAATATTAAAGACTTTTTTTGTAATTTCAGGTTTTGACTTTATGAAAAGCTACGTGTGAAACAATAACCACTACCACAGTTAAAGTTGGCGTTTACGGGACAGAAGATAACTATCGCTTACTACCTCGCACTCACGGTGCATTATAGACGGTACATGCCGATTTGTTTGGTTGGAGATCTCCCCAACTAAAAGGAATTTTAGGATTTTTATTGTTTTGTTTGAAAGGCAATGATTATTTCTAGTGCTTAAAATAATTTTTATAATCATCTACTTTGAAATCGCTTCAGAAAAAAATCAAATGCTAAGAAAATTCACTCAACAATTTTTAGATGATTTTCAAACTGCTGTATTTTTTAAAATAATTGATCGATTGACTTGAAATTTATTTCCGACACCAAATTGGTCTTCGTAGATTTTAAAAGTAAAAAAATCAGAAAATTTTTTTTAGTTTGGGAGAACTCCAACCAAACAGATCGGCTTGTGCTGTCTATAATGCACCATGTGCGAGGTAGTAAGCGATAGAAATCTTCTGTCCCGTAAACGCCAACCTTAAGTGCTTAAGCGTAAGGAAACATTCATACGAATAGAATAATGAATGAGTTTCCTTATTTTCTTCACATTTACATTTTATAAAACAACTCGTGCTTCGTGCCTACCGCATTGTTTACTGTGCCGTAAAGAGCACATTCTTGAGTTTGAGTAAACTGGTTCACAAATCCCCTAAACTTTTAATAAATACATTATTAGCTCTATTTTAGAATAAATCTGACAAAGGGCCGAAGGCATCAACAGTTTACTTTACTATACAGGTTGTTTGTACACCGTACACACAAATGTTTAAGTTTGCCTATATGTTACACAAAAACTTTACTCTACCTGTATGACAGCACTGTAACGTGTGTTGCATAACCTCCAGGATTAACTTTTTTTTAAATTTATAGATTATTTTGGTTGTGATAATTTATAAAAAGATTATTAAATTAATTTCTATCTTTGACTGGAAAAAAAATACTATGTGACGTAAAGTTATATTATTATAAGAGCGTGTGTCAACTTTCATCTCTCTCCCAATTTTCATTTTCAATAGTTTTTTCTAATAGTTTTAGTTTTGGCCAACATTTCCAGACAAAATCGTTTATGTTTTTTGTCTTTTAAATGCCAATGTCAACTAGGTGTTGGCGTTTTTTGTTTCGTTTTAAATGTAAAAAGTTGATTTAACAACTTCCTACTTTGAGTAATTTAGTTTTTTGAGAGACTTGCCGGATCTTGTTGAAAATTAAACTACAAATACGATTTTTATCTTTTTATCATTTTTTTAAGTTCCTGGGATTTTCTGAGTGTCTACTCAGCTAACTATAATAAATTAAACTCACTGGTAAAAGCACTAACATTTAAAATTTTATCTTTTGTTTTAAACGATTGAGTTGCGATAGGTCAACATTGCAAATTTTCCAGCCACTGAAAATCCTACCGTGCAACCTGTATATTATAAGCACGTCTTGACTGATATCGTTTTTATCTAACACAAGAAAAGTGATTAAACTGCAAAAATGGGTGTCTGCAAGCTTGTTTTGTATTCACTCTGCATAAAACTGTGGGAATAATTGTGAACAGTGCCTCTTCTTTTAGTATAATTTGCTTGTAAACCCCTAACTTCCGTTTAATTTTGAAAGAAAAAAAGTATTGGCGTGTGTAAAGTTTGTCATTCGAGTAATTTAGACTAAATTGCTTGTCTCGAACTTTCATTTGCTCATGTGAAATCCCAATTTATACCGTCCTACTCTCGTCCTCACCCGTCAATTCTTGTTAGATTCTTGACTAGGAAGCGCCAGAATCGTACGAATCCCGCAAGGTCTATATAGCAATGGCCAGGTGAGAAGATATTAATAAAATTAGAAGTCAACGAACAAGGTCATGAACTACAGACACAATAAATAAATAAATATAATGTAGAACCTCAAGCAAGATTACTTTTATTCATTGTACCTAGATACAAACTAACAACAATTTTCGGACGAATGTCTAAACTGGACACAAGACACAAGGTCTTACATCTTAAGATATCAATAAACAGGATTAACCGGATAATTAAAATTTTTAATTTTGCATACAATCTTATGTACTTGTTTGAAGTAAATTTAGCGTTTTTTGTCTGTTTTTACACTTTTAGATATATTAACCTACCTACTGCGTGTCTTTAAATATAAGTTCCATACACGGCATGATGCTGTATGGAAACAAATCTTCAAAGTTATAGGCAAAAATTTGGTTCAGGTATAATCTTTAGACCCTCTTTCTCTCTTCCATTTTTATTTGGGCTAATAGTTTTGCAGAAAACGCACAAATGCATAATATAATATATTATGTTCCGAGTTCCGATCAACAAACTTGTATTAGAGCGACTGTGACACAAATGACGAGTATGGTGATGTGCTAAGTATTTATTGAAAGTCAAAAGGACAAAGCACTTTATTTGTCAATAGAAAATAAAAGTGGATGTTTGCTTTTTATAAGAGAGACGTAACTCGGAAGGTGGGCAGTGGACAGCTTGGAACTTGAACTAATGAATATTAAGTTTTGCTCCTGATCCTGTATAAAGTATGTTACTTTGCATAGGAAACACCTACAATAACATAAATTCTAATAAAAAAATTCGAGGGGCTTTGTTTGGACCAAAAAATTTACAGCCCGGTTGTAAAGTTTTTTAGTGGAGAATATTAACATATTGAGATAGGTCAGTTAAGACTAGCAGCACTTCTCTTTGAGCATTCCCACGGTAATAACTTTTAGTCTAGTGGCGTTGGCAAGGAGTCAGGAGTCGGTAGTTCTTGTTGTCTCAATATGAACAGATTTTGAACCTGCCACAACTCAATTGTAAAGATTTTTAGTGGCGAATATTAACATATTGAGAGGGGTCAGTTAAAGCTAGCAGTACTGCTCTTCGAGCATTCCCACGGTAATAACTCTTACGCTTAATGTAGTAGCGTTGGCAAAGAGTTAGGAGTCGGTAGTTCTTGTTGTCTCAATATGAACAGATTTTGAACCTGGCACAACCCAGTTGTAACGATTTTTAGTGGAGAATATTAACATATTGAAAAAGGTCAGTTAAGGCTCGCAGCACTTCTCTTCGAGCATTCCCACGGTAATGTAATAACTTTTAATTTTAGTCTAATAGCGTTGGCAAGGAGTCAGGAGTCGATAGTTCTTGTTGTCTCAATACAGATTTTAAACCTGGCACAACCCAGTTGTAAACATTTTTAGTGGAGAATATTAACATATTGAAAGAGGTCAGTTAAGGCTCGCAGCACTTCTCTTCGAGCATTCTCACGGTAATGTAATAACTTTTAATTTTAGTCTAATAGCGTTGGCAAGGAGTCAGGAGTCGGTAGCTCTTGTGGTCTCAATATGAACAGATTTTGAACCTGCCTCAACCCAGTTGTAAAGGGTTTTAGTGGAAAATACTAACAAATTGAGAGAGGTTAGTTAAGGCTTACAGCACTTCTCTTCGAGCATTCCCACGGTAATGTAATAACTTTTAATTTTAGTCTAATAGCGTTGGCAAGGAGTCAGGAGTCGATAGTTCTTGTTGTCTCAATACAGATTTTAAACCTGGCACAACCCAGTTGTAAACATTTTTAGTGGAGAATATTAACATATTGAAAGAGGTCAGTTAAGGCTCGCAGCACTTCTCTTCGAGCATTCTCACGGTAATGTAATAACTTTTAATTTTAGTCTAATAGCGTTGGCAAGGAGTCAGGAGTTGGTAGCTCTTGTGGTCTCAATATGTACAGATTTTGAACCTGCCACAACCCAGTTGTAAAGTGTTTTAGTGGAAAATATTAACAAATTGAGAGAGGTTAGTTAAGGCTAGCAGTACTGCTCTTCGAGCATTCCCACGGTAATAACTCTTACGTTTAATCTAATAGCGTTGGCAAAGAGTTAGGAGTCGGTAGTTCTTGTTGTCTCAATATGAAAAGATTTTAAACCTGCCACAACCCAGTTGTAAAGATTTTTAGTGGAGAATATTAACATATTGAGAGAGGTCAGTTAAGGCTCGCAGCACTTCTCTTCGAGCAATTCCACGGTAATGTAATAACTTTTAATTTTAGTCTAATAGCGTTGGCAAGGAGTCAGGAGTCGGTAGTTCTTGTTGTCTCAGTATGAACAGATTTTGAACCTGCCACAACCCAGTTGTAAAGGGTTTTAGTGGAAAATATTAACAAATTGATAGAGGTCAGTTAAGGCTAGCAGTACTGCTCTTCGAGCATTCCCACGGTAATAACTCTTACGTTTAATCTAATGGCGTTGGGAGTCGGTAGTTCTTGTTGTCTCAATATGAACAGATTTTGAACCTGCCACAACCCAGTTGTAAAGGGTTTTAGTGGAAAATACTAACAAATTGAGAGAGGTTAGTTAAGGCTTACAGCACTTCTCTTCGAGCATTCCCACGGTAATAACTCTTACGTTTAGTATAATAGCGTTGGCAAAGAATCAGGAGTTGGTAGTTTTTGTTGTCTCAATATGAACAGATTTGGAGCCTGCCACAACGCAGTTTTGTCCCATTTATTGATACAAACACGCGTGAGGCGTGCACTGGAAAGCATCGCTATCGGAACAAGAAGAAAATTAGCGCGCCATTCCAATCTACATAACAAAAAAGTTATACTACTTTTGGTTACGTAACCTGTATATTTTTTAATTAATTATCAGAGCCGTAATTAGGATGTTTTAGATATGAATATATCGTATAATTATCGGAAGCAATGTAGTTATAAACAATTAGATGATTATTTTTAAACGTTTTCGTAACTCTTTAAGACGCTCAAATAAAAAATAATAAAAACATACACGTTCTCAGCTGGTAGCAAAAATTCCTGATGCGGTACTGCCGACTAGTTGCCTAGTTCTTCAACTTGAAACTAAGAGGTTTTTCGCCAAGGACTGTGTTTCAACGATATACCTTCCTGGCATACACACATAGCGAAATATCTAAAATTGCGTCATTACGTAATTTTTTAATTGTTATTGGGGTTATAAAATTTTTGAAAAAAGTAGCTAGTGCTTAATAGTTCATCGTTTTCGAAGTAGTTGCAGTTTGTTGTATTACGAAGTAACATCAAAACAATAAACAATGCTTGCGTTTTTTAAAGTTCACTACTTACCTGGGCTGACGTTGGTTTGGCTCCTGGCAACATGTTTATTAACGTAAGTAAAATTTCAATTTGTATAGTAGATACTAATCAAATTAATGATTTTGGTGTAATACACAATATTTATGATCCATTTGATTCAATAAGAATTAGTTCTGAGTCTGCTCGGGATTATAAAACTTCATCATATTTAATATACAAGAGAGTAACTCAAGATTGATTTATATATCGTATAATAATGCTTCCCATAATATTAAATTGTCTTAAGTGAGGTTACAAATTGAGCCATTTTTCGTACTTTGTGACAACTAACGTCAAAAATCGTTGTTGTTTTAAGCGCCATTTCGGGAGAACCGGATGTTCTAGAGCCGGGACGCAGGGGTCGGCAACCTATTTGTACTGGCGGGCACATTTCAGAATTTTGAAATCGCGGCGAGCATCTTGTATGTGAGGGGGGCAAAAAATTTGAGTGTAAATAGCGCCGCGGGTGAAAATGTTTCATTGTTCAAGGTCATCCGACTAAAAATGAAGTTCAGAAATTTTAGTAGTGATTGATAGTGTCTCCAAAGAAGGTGTTTCACAACAACTACATACTTAGATAGGTACCTACTCACTATACTCGCCAAAATCCAAAATCGCGTTAGAGGCGGGCACTTTCAAAAAGCCTGGCGGGCACCATGTTGTCGCTCGCTGTTCTAGAGAGTGTGAGAGTTTATTAGGTATACAGGGTGGAATTTATATCGATAATCGATGGGGCATTAGAACTACATCGAGGTCTATGAAAATATCCAAGACAGTTTCGTACTGGAAATCTATTTTATTAAAAACTACAAACTTATCATTTTGTCTCATGATCAGCAATACAAAAAGATGGAGACGTAAACAAATCCGCTTTAATTTTAATAAAAAAAAAATGCGCGGTTGAAGAACAACTTTATCCGACCGTGATTCTAGAGCTACTCCTTGAACATAATAGTTTGTTTTATTATTGCATGTGATTACAATAGGCAACCAGTCTAACACACGTGTATATCTTTACAAATTTTATATTATTTATAAATAATTCAGTAAATTATACAAATACATAGATGGCATTCTAGGGAAAAATTCAAGAGGTTTGAAATTGGTACGGTTGTTCGTTAGAGCCTTTAGCCTACAGCCCTACAGTATACTAAAAGTCTTGCAAAAGGGTTAAGATGAGGGAGGGGGAGCTGTTAAAAGGTGACTTTGCAAATAACCCGCTACCTATAGATCGTACGTTGATGAAGGTTATTATAAAAGTTATAGAAAACATTATTAGCTACAAGATTGGTTATACGCATTTTTACCATAATTTTAACCCTTTCTAGATATAGTGCGGAGAAAGGGTTCAGGTGAATTTATCGTACATCCAAGTTGTGATAAGGAGCTTCTGAAAGCCGTGCTCGAATATTAGAATTTCAAACATTTTTTTTAAATTTCTTCTTAATAGGTGAAGACGGAACAGAACTTTTCTTTTCAAAAATCTTTAATTACATTTTTATTGTACAGTCGGCGTAATAATTATTGGCCACTATAGGTTGTTTGATTACTACTTTTTCCGCAAGTTCGTAATTTCTGCACTGCATTTTTATGAATTACTTTATAGTTATAAAAGATAACTCTAAAAGTGATAATAATTGATAAATAGAGTATTAGTAAAGGGTTTTTGTTTCAGATATGCAATAAGTACACTAGGCGGCCATGTCTACATATTTTTTCCAATGATTAGCGACAGTGGAACAAGACCTCCTGAAAGCTGCATTTTTGGAGAACTGTTGTATCTTCTAAGTATATTAAGTAAGTAGAAAACAAAAATACCCAAAAATTACTTATTGTTTTAGTATATTATACGGCTTACCGATCATTTGAGAGGTTGCATATTTTTTGCTTCTTATTCGTGCATGGACATGAGAATTAATCGGGCAGCACTGTTCTACTTTTATCTTTATTATTCCTGAAAAATAGAGAGCTTGCTCAAAGCTTTCAATAATTGAAAATTGAAAGCCGTTGCTTTAATAACAGTGAGGAGTGTAGAGAATGTGGCGTTTCGCGAATAAAAGCTTGTATATCTTTAATAATTATAAAAGAGGCGGAAGACTAGAAGAATAGACAGCAATGCTTTATTTGTTTAAAAATGTAAACTTTTTTAGTGATGGCCGTTATGTACCTGAGATATCGTCAAGTTCAATTAGCAATGGATTTTGGTTACATACATTTAAATAAAAAATGGAATCAAGCTGCACTCTTTTTCGGAATTGTAGCTAGTCTTGGAGGAACCGTGCTTGCAAGTTTTCAAGAAACTAGTGTATTATCCGTTCACGTGATTGGAGCTTGTGCAGCGATTATAGCTGGATGGTATTATTTAATAGTGCAGGTAATATAATTATAGACATAAATATTTAAAATATTTCGTTTTATATTTTTGTTTTAGACTAGAATTAGTTACGAATATATGCACTTGGGAACGGAGTATCCTCAATATGCAATTTCAAGAGCCATGTTTTATTTTAGACTATTTATAGCGTGCATCCTACTACCATTACTTATAGTAGAATCGATATTTGCTATTATTATGTATCTTAGCTTCACAGGTACGTTAAACACAACCTATACCGCTACTTAAGTCTACATTTTTATTCATTTACATTAACATCTCAATTCTTGTTCATTCAGAGATCACTTGCAGTTTTTCAGTCATGACTTCTTCTGATATCGGTTACATTACGGTTTATTAAGAAACAGAAAATTTGAATGGCAATTCTTCCTGTTATAATAAAATATAACAAAATACAAATACTCCAGGGGGACTCGAGGTGTAAAATTAAATCTAAACTTAGTACACAAGAGTAGGCAACACATCATACGTTCAAGCAACGACTTCGTTTCTCTGAGCTTGTATTTTAGAGTAGGCAACACATCGTACACTTAAAATAAAATCCCATTACATTCGACAAAATAATGCACGAGCACAATATAGTCTAGTGCAATTAGTGATCCGCGATCGGAATAATTCCGGTAGTCCCAATTTTTTTAATTTGTTTTATAGAAAGGTCTCCTAATGTTAAATCCAAATTCTCGACCTCCGAGACCCTGTGCTCGAGTCGTCATCTTGAAAAAAGCAACCGAAATCACGGGAACATCTGGTTTTTTGAGAATAACTTGGTTCCTATCAATCGTACGTAAATAAAAGCGATTATAAAAGTTGCAGGAAACATTATTAGCTACAAGATTGGTCATATTATTTTTTTTTCATTAAGTTAACCCTTTTCGAAATATAGGACGGGGAAAGGGTAACAATGAATTCACGAACTGAATAACTGAGCAATGAGACGAGTAAGTTTTATAAACGGAATCAACCACCAAAGTTATTCTGCCATGGATAATCCTGCACTGCATAAGGTAGAATAAAAATGTAAGTAAGGATTTCTAAAAACAAAAGTGGTGTTCCGTCTTCACCTTTTATGAAGAGGTTAAAAACAGTTTTGTTCACAATTGTAACATTTATTGACCTTAAGAAGCTTCTTACTCATAACTTGGAGGTGCGATAAAGATTTTTCATATTACAGCACATAGAATAAGGGCGTAGTTGCAGATTTTTTAAAACCAAAGTGGTGCCAGGTTTCACCTCTGGCTTTACGAAGAAGTTAAAAAACCTTTTGTTCAAAATTGTAACATTTGTTAGCGCTCTATTGAACTTAAGAAGCTTCTTATTTACAACTTAGAGGTACAAGACAGATTCCCTATATCACATCATATAGACTAAGGACGTAGTTGCAGATTTTTTAAAACCAAAGTGGAGCCAGGTTTCAACTTTGGCTTTTATGAAGAAGTTAAAAAATACTTTTGTTCGAAGTGGTAACATTCGTTAGCGCTCTATTGAACTTAAGAAGCTTCTAATTTACAAGTTGGAGGTACAACAAAGATTTCCTATATCACATCACATAGAATAAGGACGTAGTTAAAGATTTTTGATAACCAAAGTGGTGCCAGGTTTCATCTTTGGCTTTTATGAAGAAGTTAAAAAACACTTTTGTTCGAAATTGTAACATTCGTTAGCGCTCTATTGAACTTAAGAAGCTTCTTATTCAAAACTTGGAGGTGCGATAAAGATTTCCCATATCACATCACATAGAATAAGGACGCAGTTGAAGATTTTTGATAACCAAAGTGGTGCCAGCTTTTATCTTTAGCTTTTATGAGGAAGTTAAAAAACACTTTTGTTGGAACATTCGCTAGCGATTTAGTTTTGGATTTTTGACAAAGGTCCGGAGGTCCTTTGGAGGAATTTATTATTAGGCATCCATCATGTATAACATACCAAAAATAACTACCCCATTTGATGTAAGGTAAATAATGCGGATCATTGTCAAAAATCAAAAATTAAACAAAACTAAATCGTTTTGTTTTGGATTTTTGACAAAGATCCAAGGGTCTACATAGACCATTTTGGTCTTCAACTGTAGAAAATTTAGCCTACTTATAAAACGTTCAAAACGGCCTTTGCCAAAAATGTAGTCCTTCCAGGTCAAAATTGACAAAAACTAGTCATTGGCTTGATTTCGGTTGTTTTTTTCAAGAGGGCGACTCGAGCACAGGGTCTCGGAGGTCGAGATTTTAGATTTAACATTAGGAGACCATTCTATAAAACAAATTTAAAAAACTGGGACCACCGGAATTATTCCGATCGCAACCAAATTTTTTGCGCTAAGTGCACTGTACTAATAATAATAATTAGCTTTTTAAAAGCAATGATACAGTAAAAGTCAAAGATTTGTATAAAAAACTTCTCTATTTAGATTTTTATTTTAGGAAAATCTGTGGAATGGTACACAGAAGAAGACGGCAATTTTCAAGCTCGTCTCATAGCGTCGTTTACCGAATGGATAATTGTGATACTTTTATTCGTTTACCCTGCTACTTTTACGAACGAATTCAAAACGGTGGAATGTAATGGTTTCAGCGTGGAATTAAGAGGTGCAGTTACGAGTAAGCTATAAGTAAGCAATGAAGATGATGAGATGGATTTTTTCATCAAATGCCAACTCGACGCATTTATGTTTTCGAAAGGGAATCGAAAAATTACTGATAAAATTGCAGTCATTTCCTTAGATTATAATTATTGTAAACTATTTTTTTTAAGTTTAAATACTATATTGTAAATTTAAGTGCCTATTAGCCGGACACAATAGTTGGTTATGTACTAACTAGTGCGAAAAACATCAAAACAAAAATTTCAAAAAACGTTAGTTGAGATTTTTGTAAATAACTTTGAATGTAGTTCAAAAGTTAATAAAAACATTTTTCTACATAATAATATAAGTTTTTGACATAAATATTATAACTAAACCTACTATTTTTTATATAAAAATTACAAATGAGTAAGTAGCAAGAACATTTTTTATCTCAAAGTGGCGAAAAGAGTCTATAATGCTAAGCGAGATGGGCTCGGCTCGTATCGAAAATTAGCTAATATTATTGTTTTTATTATTATTCCTAATTTTTTTTTCCTATCTTTAGTTAGAAGGTTATTTAAAGACGTCAAGTCGACTAATAATTAATACTACTGCGATAAATAAAAATACTGGTTTACAAAACCATTTCTTACAAGTCACTTGGTGGCGAATAGATTATAAGTGTTTCTAACTTCTAAATGATTGGCACACTATATTATTATACTTAAGTTTAGTCGCTAGTAAGTGTGTAAACTAGAAAAGTTACAAAGTGATCAAAAGTACAAAATGGGTATTTTTAAACTACATTACCTACCTGTGATTGTATGTGTTTGGTTTTTAGGAGGATTTGTACTCACGTAGGTATTTAGGTTATAGTTT
This sequence comes from Malthinus flaveolus, assembly GCA_950108345.1. Classification (NCBI taxonomy): domain Eukaryota; kingdom Metazoa; phylum Arthropoda; class Insecta; order Coleoptera; family Cantharidae; genus Malthinus; species Malthinus flaveolus. The sequence goes on from OX467286.1 coordinate 14,178,108, forward strand.
ATTGATTAATTACTGATAAATAATTAAAAACGTAGATATTAATTTAATACCGAGCGATCTTATATCACGCTTTTAACGAAAGTTGTTTTAACGAAACGAAATGTAAACGTTTATTTTTGTAAACCTCACGTTAATTTCTTTCAACTTTCTCCGCAATTGTTTATCGTAACGTTATCAATAATAATAGCACTAACTTATGCCCAATTACCATTGTACCTTGTACCTGTATGAATTCCTTCAATTCGTCCAATTCCTCTACGGCATTTCAAAAAAACTTGAGGTCAGAACTTTTTCGGTACATTTGCATTTGCGAACAAAAAACTTCTAGGGCCGAATTTAAGTGCTTTCGTGGTAGCAACAAGGTTCAAAAACTCGGCGTCGTATTTAAAATGGGCAGTTGGGCACTTTTGGGCGCTTTTGAACATCTTTAGAAATTTTAATACTACCTCTCTTGGAATTTTTTGCAAACGCATCGCAAATTACATTCCCGATACTGATCGGTCGTTGCTTATTACTTTGGAGACTTTAATTTTTAAACGTACCTATAACGAAAATAGGTGTGATCATCCAGGTGGCATGAATAGAAGCAATTAGGGCACAACAACCTCAGTAAAAATTGTCCAATTAAACAATTATAATTGCGTGCAAAAATTATAATTTATACAAATTTACATGTACGCACTCGACAACTTATGTAATAGCCTTCATCTCAAAATTAGCAATCTAGAACTGTGGCATAATTATGTTATCGAGTTTTATAATGATATCATCATTAGTATGCTATCCACATAATAGTATGCGCAACATAAATAAATTGTATCTCCGGTGGACTGAAGGAGAGGAAAAATTGGGTTTTTACTATACAAAGTGGCTCAATGATTTATTTTTTTTAAGTCTTAAAATTGATTTTTTGCTACGCCAACCAGTTATTGCAAAATTTTTCGGAAGTGTCAAGGTCAATCGATACAGTGGTGTAGCTATTGTGGAACAGTTGAAGCAAATTGCTCCAGGCGCACGAATTAGAAAGGGTGGAATAGTATATTAAAAGCATGTATCACAAGCTACCTTTTTGTCGCACGAAAGAAAAGTTTGCAGACCGACTGCAAGCAAGGAGGTTTGCAATTTACTGACTGCAACAAAAAACCCTTGTGACTCAAGTTTTTTATACTATTTTTTCAATTTAGTAATAAATTATTATAAATAATAATTGCACCTAAAAACATTTAAAACCTCTTCAGGGAATTTTTTTGGTAACATTTATGTTGTCATTACTGACATCCATATAAAGTTAGTGAGTAAAGAGCAATGTCAAAATTATTTTGACGTTACGTACCAATCGTATCAATATTTATACATAATATCGTGTGCTATTGTTTTTTCCTAAATAAAACTAGCTAAAAGTTCTAAAAAAATTAATTTTTATAAAGATAATTAAACACGGGAACCTAAAAATAGTACAAATTAATGAACTTTGACAACCATCTGTCAAAATAGTAACTGACGCACTTTGCCAATCTCAAAATAAAATCCCTATAACAGTGTCGAAATAGGATCTGTTTCCGTACTGTTTTCGGTGTCAAAACAAGGCTAGAACAAACATGAAATAGAAAGTAATAGTTATTTGTGTGTCTAAAGCGTAAAATGAGAGTTTTTGATGTAATTTGGTCGAATTTTTAGCGCCGAAGCGAAGCTGAGCTGCTAAATGACGACCGAACATCAAAAACGCATTTTGCTTGAAATACGCGCTCCATTTAAGTGCTTTACGTCCATTGGTTGTTATATGAAGCCATGAAACGCTTCAGCGCTACAGTTCCCTGAATTCGCCCACTATTTCGCCACCGAAAACGGACCCTGTTTCGACACTGTTCGGGGACTTTATTTTGAGGATGGCAAAGTGCGTGATATAATTTTGACAGATGATTGTCAAAGTTCGTTAGTATTTACTGTTTTTAGGTTCACGTGTTTAATTATCTTTATAAAAATTATTTTTTCGAGAACTTTTAGCTAGTTTTATTTAGCAAAAGCGGTATTACACGATATTATATAAAAATAGGTGGTGGTAGATTGGTGCATAACGTGCAAAATAACTTTGACATTGGTCTTTACTCACTAACTTTTTATAAATGTCAGTAATGACAACATAAATATGTTACCAAAAAATTCCCTAAAGAGGTTTTAAATGTTTTTTTTACACTTGAGCCACAAGGGCTTTTTGTCGCACTTAGTAAATTGCAGACTCCCTTGTTTTTAATATAGTATAACTTCGGTATAAAAAATTGCTTAATTTCACGGTACAAAAACATGATTAAAAATTCTTAAAGTTGATCTATAAGCTCTGTTGACCTTGAAAATACCAAATACGGGCGCTGGGAGGCCTGCTGTGACCAATCCAGATTAAATAAATTCCGCCAAAAGACAATGGGCTCACCCATTTTACTTGCCTCATAGCACTTACGTCATTGGATTGAAACGAATACTTTTAGAAGCGGCCGTTTTGGGTCAAACTAAAACTTTTACGAAGAATCACACTTTCTCGTCATGTTGAAACTTCAAATTTCTACCCCCTGTATCAGTCTATCCGAGCACACACTGTATGATTATTCATTATAATTAAGTTTTTTTTTCAACCTTTAGATACACGATAGCAGTTCTTGGAGGTCACGTGTACCCTTTTTTCCCGTATATTAGCGACACGGGTGTTTTTGCTCCTGAAAGATGTATTTTTGGGATCCTGATGAGTGTTGGAAGCGTTTTGTGTAAGTACTTCGACTGTCTTGGCTACTCGTCATTCAGGCGTATTCTGTATCATAACCTCGAAAAATAGTGACATTATATGCCAAAATTTTGCCATTTTCCATCATATTTTTGGCATAGACTTTATATGGTCGTAATCAGCGTACAATTCTGAACAGGTTATGGCAAAAAATCTGTTGCTTGCAATTTTTTCCAGGTCAAACTTATCATTACCTGTACTAATATTTATCTACGTTTATGAATCGCAGCGACGGCTGGGTGGCGACATCTATTAGAATTTTTGAGAAGCTTAATTAACATTGGGCTTATGGGGAAAATCTTACGTCGTCCTCAGGGCATAGAAAACACATTTTCTTTTAAATTAATTATTATAGAAATGTTCTACCGTGTGTAAACGTTCAAAGCTGGCCATAGGCATTAAAATAATTTTCAATATTTAAATAAAAGATAATAAAAATGAAAATCTCAACTTTAGCTTACAAAATTAAGTTTTACGGGAATAAATGGCAATGTTTTATGCAAAAAAATTCATTTTTTTACATTTTTTAGCGTAAAACATTGCCATTTATTCCCGTAAAACTTAATTTTGTAAGCTAAAATTGAGATTTTCATTTTTATTATCATTTGTGGTACAATAATTTTATTTTTCTATTGATACCAATATTATTATTGTCGTGAATAAACTTTATGTGCATTAATTTATTTAAATATTGAAAATTATTTTAATCCCTATGGCCAGCTTTGAACCTTTACACACGGTATATCATATCCTCTATGGCTTGACATATTTCATATCGTTCTAAGTATTTATACGCAACAGAAAACAATCAGTATAAACTGACTATAATTTGCCACTTTTTGGAAAAAATTTTTTTTGGAACTTTCTAATATTTTTTTTGAATTTAAAAATATGTCAAGCCATAGAGAAGCTGTTTGGATAAACCCTACAAAAACCTCATTTCTATCTGGTGAGTATTAAAGCTGTTCAGGACGACGTAAGAATTCTAACCTATAATTCTCCAGCCTTCACGGCCGTATATCGTATAATATTTTTCGCCCGATCGTGTATTTTAACGTACTTACAGGCCTTGTTGATAGACTGTGTAAATCAAATTTACAACACCTTAATAGTTTCCATAGAGATCAGTAAAATACAATGCTGTTATAAGTTATAACCTAACTCCGTGCGGTAAGTACAGTTGGTACTCCTTGCAAAATCACTATTTTGTTGACATTAAAATTTTTGACATTTGCAAAAATTAATTTAAAATTTAAAAAAAAGTCTGTCTATTATATTTTGATCGGGCGAAAAATAGAATACGATATACGGTTGTTAAGTGCTATAATAACAAAATCTCGAAAATTGAAAAATCTCGACTTCGTCTCGCTTTTTCAAACTTTTTCTCGATTTTGTTATAGTGCACTTACCAACCTTATATCGCAATATACTATTATTTCATACTGTAAAAACAGTTTTTTTATTTGAATAATTTCTTTGTATAAAAACGTCATTTTAGAAATGTCAAATTAGACATCCGCTCCAGGTATTTCATTTTAAATCCCATCATCCAGTTTATATTCGTTACTTAGCAACAAATAACTACTTTATAACTTTGCGCTTAACATACTTACATTAATATACGTGCTCGGGTGGTGTAGGGGTTAGCAGCCTTGCAATTCACCCAAATGTTCTTGGGTTTGAGCCCTGCTGCCGGCAAGCTTTTTTTAAACAAAAATTTAAAAATAAAATCATTACGAAAATTTCTCCAAACAGTCCAGAAAGTGTTGCTTAGCAACACTTCTCGGCCTAGTGATGTATTGTGCCACTTCCCGGACTCAAAGTAATGACGAAAAGTAGTAATACACGTACAGTATGAAATAGATCAATTATTGGACATTTATTTTTGAACTTCAATAAATTGTTTTATACAACATGTAGTCCAGTCAATGGGTAGATTCTGACTTGCAAATGGTCCAGGAGTGTTGTAATTTGGTACACTTGTACAGTTTGGTGTCTTAATTAATATTCCGAGTTTTCGACCTTGAGCGACCGCCGCTCACGCGAAAAATGGAGCCAAAAACAAGTTTTTCAAAAATATCTTCTCTCCAGCGCCCCTAGGTCATAAATAGATATTACAACAATTACAAAGCATGAAATTTCCTAAAACTTTTGTAAGAAACGTTTTTCAATCAGATGAATAGTGGGCGAGTACAAAAGGTTGCAAATTTATCGTATTTTTAGCGATACAGCTTTCGACAAAGATCTGAATTATTTACCTTGCGTTAAATGGAGTAATTATGATACTTTGATATGTTGTACATGATGAAAGCCCAATGATAAATTCAAGTTTTCGACTTCGGTGGATCTCCGGATCTTTGTCAAATCTTCAAAAACATATGATTTAACTCTGTTTTTGTTTTAAATTTTTGACAAAGATCCGGAGTTCCACCGAGGTCGAAAACTTGGATTTATCATTGGGCTTTCATCATGTACAACGTACCAAAAAATCAAAACTACCGAACTACTTAGTTCTACTAACTATAAGTTCCTTTCAATTTCTAGTGGCCATATTGATGTATTTACGCTATTTACAAATTAAACTGTATTTGGACTTGGGTCACATGAAATTACACCCAAAATGGAACAACGTTTCAATCGTAGTTGGATTTCTATCTTGTTCTGGCATAACTATTTTAGGCAATTTTAACGAAATCGATTCGCTGCTGATACATCTGATAGGCGCAACATGTACGGTGACATTCGGAGTAGTATATTTCATAATACAGGTAAATTAATGTTTTTTAACTAAAAATTAACAAGTCACTAAAATATTTGAATTTAGACGCGAATATCTTACGAATCAGTGGAACTTAGAAAAAGACTTCCTCCTCATGGAATTTCGAAACGTTTACTTCACGTCAGATTATTTTTGATAGGCGCGGTACTGATTTTACAGCCGATTGTGCCGGTTGGTACCTATATGGCTTTTCAACAGTTCACAGGTAAGTTTCCCTTTAAAATATAGCATTTATTCTAAGTAGATTAGTAATGTCCATCCCTTGGTTCGCTTCAAAACTCTGCCAAATTCACGTTTACTTTTTAGACCATTTCGATTAAAATTGAGTGATTTTATGAGTTTTGCCAAGTAGATTTTAAATAGTTTTTTGGGCATTACTACAATTAATACCTCTCCAACTTCCTGCTTCCTAGGTGGGGTGGATTAGAGTAGCGTAAAAATCTTAAATGATCTATTTCAATTTTAGGAACTACAATTACCTGGTGGACACAAAACGAAGGCGGCTTTGCATTCCGTCTCATGGCGACCTTTTCGGAATGGCTGCTATTTATATGTATGTTTGTTACTGTTGCCACAGCAAAGGACGAATTTAAATTAATCGAATTTAAAAAAGTTGTGTGCGAGTTAAAAAATGTTCCCGAAAAGAAAAGAGTAAAGTAATGGAGCTAGTCAAATTATTAATAAGTTTTTAGATAAAATTTTGTATAATATAGTAGGTACCAACATGTAATAATAATAAATATTGTTATTTGTTTCTACAGGGTTTTTAATTAAGAGTTGTTAGTCGCCTGACCGAAGTGACTAATCGACTGGTCTATTTCTTGAAATAATCCCTGAACTTTTCTCTCAATAAAGCTGTCGTTGCATTAGCTGTTTGGAAAATGGCTTAAGGTAGTACTTACGCCAAATTCATTTTCTTACAGTTTTTCTTTAATTTTCACAGATAATTATTCAAATAATTCCGGATCGAATGGTGCATAAATGAAAAACTTTGACCATACGGATTCCGAGATATTCAATTTTAAAAATTGAATTTTTTAGACTTTTTTACATTGCACTATAGGGAAAATCAAAATTTTTACGTACATATTTAGTTATAACTAATAAACCCTTCTTACCGTTTTTATTAAAAACTAAATCAACATTAAGCAAGAACTAATAAATCTTTTGAAAAAATAATAATTAACAGTCACCATCCAGTTTCTGAGATATTAATTAATAAGTGATGAAAAATTTATATTTTTCAACTAGTGGAAGAGATACACTAAAACAAGCTGGCAACAGCGTATTTTTGTAACAGCAAAATAAGCGTAAAACGCGCATGCGTTAGATTTTTTCAAATTTTTTTCACACAGGATATACTGTAGGTGATGATTACTTTTATTTAAATAATAGCAAAACGATTTTTATGATATTTAGTATTGTTTATTTATCACAAAATGGATTTCCACGCAAAATTATAAACAAGCTGTCAAGATTGAGGTTATTCGACGTTTACATGACGTTTTCAAACTCGGACAGTGTTGTCAGATTTAGAATACTGGCTTGGGATTGGTTAAAAATAGTACATTCACTGCAAAAAGTTTTGGGTTGATACATTACGAATCCTAACCGATTGTACTATATTTTCTGACGTTAACTTTTTGCTCCGACTGTCGCGAAAGTACTACCTTAAAGCCTCATTGACACGGTGATATTTTTCGCGATAGTTTGTGAGAGTTACTATCATGATAGCAAATCTCACCAAAATTATCATCGTGTAAATAGACTACTATCGTACTATCACTATTATGATAGTTACTCTCAACTATCTAGTCAAGCTAGATAGTTGCGAGTAATTCTCACGATAGTTACCGACTATCTCGCTTAAACAACATAGTGTAAATTAAACTCTCTCTCTCTCTATGCTATCGCTAGAAATACTATCACCGTGTAGTATATTGAAATTAAAGTTGCTCTCACGACACAGTAACTATCGTGATTTACTCTCATGATATTTACTCTCCTAAAATACTATCACCGTGTCAATGAGGCTTTAAGTTCTTGTTTGAAAGCAATCTTGTAAAGACGTAGGCCATGATCTTTTTGCAAAATTCGCCACAAAATCCATTTCGAGAGATCCAATTGTTGAGAAAGCACTATATTGCGAAGAAAGTTTTATAGAACCACTACCCACTTCTAACTGAAAATAATAATTCTAAAATGACTAGGTTTTAATTTTTAATACGTGCTTTTATGTAGAAAATCCCCTAATTTTTACTTATCCAAATGTTTAAAAAAAATTGAAATTAATCGAGAGAGAAGGGTAAAAATATATCTTGATTAGTTAATATCTTTATTCGCAACCGTTAAATTATACACTTATAAAGTCCCCTACACACGACCAGATTTTGTCAGGCGGTCGGGCCGATTTGGTCAGATCAGGTAGAATATCAGGTCGTGTGTAGGCTTGTCTTCTGACATTTATTGTGTCGGGTCGTTGGGTGTTATCAGATGGCCCGGCCACCTGACTACCCAACCGCCTGACCAAATCAGGTCGAGTGGAGCGTTGTCAGACGATTTAACGTGTAGACATGTAGACAACACCTGATTTGCTGGACCGACTGTCAGGCCGACCGCGTCAGGTCGTGTGTAGGGGACTTTACACTTGACATTTTTGACAAACAATGTCTGTCATAACCTGTCAGAATTTCTAACTCATTTTTAAGCCAGTTGACAGCTAACCAACTGTCAAATTAACTAAAATCCTTCTAAAATCGAATCGAATTCAGTACTACTAACTTAAAATTTTGTACTACACCAGATTTTGATATTGATAACCGTCACATTAAAAAATTAATTTAAATCATTTAAACCACAATTTCTAATATTTACGGTTGCGTATAAAGCATAGTATCCAACTCGCAGGCAATACTCATTACTCACACAAATAATTACGACATTCGCTTTCGACTCATATCGCAATTCATTTTAGTAAGTAATAAGTATCATTACCCGCTCATTGAATAATATACTATAACCACTCGACAGATCAATCTGTAAAAAACCTGACTTAATTTAATAATTATTATATCCATTTCCAAAAGAATAGATGTCAAGTGCATCATCTATTGAAAATGCTAAAGCATAAGTGCAATTTAGGTTATATAATACGTCTAATAGCGTCACTTTAAGTATGAAAATACTTAAATGGCCATCAAGTCTGCGGGATCATAGCGTAGAAAGCAAATTCAGTATTACCATGTGTTACTCAAATGTCAAACTTCTAAATTAATGTTCTAATGCATTTCGAATACACGTTCTTGCACCATTTAACGTGTGTTCACCTAGTTGAGTTCGAAGTACATGAACAAGCTGCTGGTCACTAATTGCATTGCATCTCGCATGTCAAGGTTAAGTCGTTAATAGCTAGATTTGTATCATGTCATAGAGCTGGCAAAAAACATTATCACAAAATCTTTTGTTCGTTAAAAATTGTCTTAGGCCCAGATGTATAAACGAGCTAATTATGGAGTCACAGTTAACTCCTCGATTAACCTAAATCAACAGCTAATTCTGAGTTCAATTGAAATTTATTTGACTCTAGAAAATTGATGGGTTAACCATGGACCAAGTGCCTACGAGCTAACCTAATCGAATCTACGCTAAGATCTAACCTTATATTCAGATCGTGGAGTTAATTCTGACTCCGTGATTATCTCGTTTATACAACTGGGCCTTAATGTGTCAGCTACATACGAGCGTCTTCGACTCAAGAAATGAAACAAACAAGAAATTTTTCAGAGGAATAACCAGCAAGGGTAACGAGTTTTCTGAAAGAGAGAAGCTCGATGCTGCATGTTGGTGATGCGAGAGGAAGAAACCATTTCGGCCTAAGTTTTTTTAACGAAAAACAGTTCTGTGATAACCCATCACCCATCATCATGTAAGTAGTGCAGTGCAAGTAATGTACTCTTCTGTTTCAATTTTAGGTATTCAATAACCGTGTTGAGTGGACACGTTTGTGCGTTTTTCCCTATGCTCAGTGACATTAGTGCGATAGCACCAGAAAGGTGCATTAGTTCACAAATGTGGAATCTGCGAAGTGTTTTTCGTAAGTAGCAGGTACATTATTAATTATCAAATAGTATTTTACTATTAAAAATACTAAAATAAAGATTGAACGTACCTACGGTTGAAGGTTGCAGAGTCGCTATATTCGACATTCTCTTTTTCGAAATAAAAATGACCTGACCTCAAAAAACTTGTTGAATGGAAAACCAAAAGTTTTAATTTTGTTTTATATCAACCGCCACCGGCTCACTAAACATACGATTTAAAATAATAAACTATAATATAAAATTTTAGATTTTTCGTACAACGCCACTTTTTACACTAAGCTCATATTAGACGTTACGATTTTTATTTCAAATCATTTTTTCGCAACGCGTTTTTATAAAATTATTATCTCCCTCATGTTAATTCTGTCCAATAATAGACATGAAAATTGTATCATGTGACTAGTTTAGATAAATGAATAAATAAATTATAGGCCTAGAACAATAAATTTAACAGCAATTAAAAACAGACTCTATATAGATTTTGAAATGTCACTTTAACTGGAAATGTCATCTTCGGAACCGGTGTTGAAAATTGACATGTTATTAAGAAAAGTGGATTGTGAGCCCAACACCAACACTGATAGAAAATTTGGGCGATTTTTCCGGGAAACTTGGCAGCACTGCTTAATTCTCTTAACCGATTCTGAATCTTCATGTAATTCTGCCTAACTTTGCTAAATTAACCAATTCTGTATCTCTTAGGCCTAGTTGTATAAACGAGCTAATCTCAGAGTCAGAGTTAACTAACTTCACGATTAACCCAAATCAACAACTAATTCGGAGTTAAATTGGAATCTATTTGACTCTAGAAAATTGATGGGTTAACCCTAGACCAAGTACCTACGAGCTAACGAGCTAATCGAATCCACGCTAAGATTTAACCTTATATTCAGATCGTGGAGTTACCCATACAACGTAATGAGAGGACGTTTTTTCCATTTAGTGCAATTATTTTCCAAGATTTCGGCGATTTGAAACGAAATTATATAAAAGTGACAGTGAACGAATTTTAACTAAACTTAAAATTCGACTGAATTTTGAACTGAAATTTTAACTCCCAGGATCTCTTTAGGAAGTGGATCTCTTTTGGGGTGAAATCTGCTCGACGACTACACACATAGTTGGTTCCAATACGAGTGAGGTTTATAAATGCGGATAATCATGTCGCAAACAACATAGTTCAACATGTAATGCCATTTGGTCCTATTGTGGAGCCCAACTTTCTATTCATGCAAGATAATGCTCGCACCTACGTAGATAGACAGATTATCGATCATTTGAATGCTGTAAATATTCCGTTAAAGCAATGGCCACTTAATAGTCCTGATTTTAATCGAGCATCTATGGGACGTTCTTAAAAAAAGGTTCGAAGTCATACGTTTAGTAAAGTGGGGCTTTAATTTTGCCCATGAGCGTATTAATATTAATTTAATTGCTTAATAATCATTAATGAATGCAAAGTAATTCCATTCAAGCCGCAGTGTGGGAGAGGCAAGAGGTTATGAGTTATGGAGCAGCAGCTACTTAATACTTAATACTACCTCAACTCACGCATTGCAATTGTTGGAAAATAATTTACAATTTCTTGAATTAGTATAAAAACGCCTTTTATAAAAGTTGAGCCAAGGAGATAATGTTAAAAGACTTTTTGACTTACTTCTATAGCTCCTATAACCTACTAGTACAGTGCAATTAGCGCAAAAAATTTGGTTGCGATCGGAATTATTCCGGTGGTCCCAATTTTTTTAATTTGTTTTATAGAATGGTCTCCTAATGTTAAATCCAAAATCTCGACCTCCGAGACCCTGTGCTCGAGTCGCCATCTTGAAAAAAGCAACCGAAATCAAGCCAATGACTAGTTTTTGTCAATTTTGACCCGGAAGGACTACATTTTTGGCAAAGGCCGTTTTGTACGTTTTAAAAGTAGGCTAAATTTTCTACAGTTGAAGATTAAAATGGTCTATGTAGACCCTTGGATCTTTGTCAAAAATCCAAAACTAAACGATTTAGTTTTGTTTCATTTTTGATTTTTGACAATGATCCGCATTATTTACCTTACATCAAATGGGGTAGCTATGAATTTTTGGTATGTTATACATGATGGATGCCCAATAACAAATTCAAGTTTTCGACCTCGACGAACTTCTGGACCTTTGTCAAAAAAACTAAATCGCTAGCGAATGTTCCAACAAAACTGTTTTTTAACTTCCTTATAAAAGCCAAAGATAAAACCTGGCACCACTTTAGTTATCAAAAATCTTCAACTACGTCCTTATTCTATGTAATGTGATATAGGAAATCCTTGTTGTACCTCCAACTTGTAAATTAGAAGCTTCTTAAGTTCAATAGAGCGCTAACGAATGTTACAATTTCGAACTAAAGTATTTTTTAACTTTTTCATAAAAGCCGAAGTTGAAACTTGGCACCACTTTGGTTTTAAAAAATCTGCAACTACGTCCTTAGTCTATATGATGTGATATAGGAAATCTGTCTTGTACCTCCAAGTTGTAAATAAGAAGCTTCTTAAGTTCAATACATCGCTAAAAAATGTTACAATTTTGAACAAAAGGTTTTTTTAACGTCTTCGTAAAGCCAGAGGTGGAACCTGGCACCACTTTGGTTTTAAAAAATCCGCAACTACGTTCTTATTCTATGTGCCGTGGTATGAAAAATCTTTAACGCGCCTCCAAGTTATGAGTAAGAAGCTTCTTAAGGTCAATAAATGTTACAATTTTGAACAAAACTGTTTTTAACTTCTTCATAAAAGGTGAAGACGAAACCTAGCGCCACTTTTGTTTTTAGAAATTCTTACTTACATTTTTATTCTACCTTATGCAGGGCAGGATTATCCAAAGCAGAATGACTTTCGTGGTTGATTCCGTTTATAAAACTTACGCGTCTTATTGCTCAGTTATCCAGTACCTACGTAAATTCATAGTTACCCATTCCCCGTCCTATATCTCAAAAAGGGTTAACTTATGGAAGAAATAAATATAACCAATCTTGTAGCTAATAAGGTTTTTTGTAACTTTTATTATTGCCTTTATTAACGTACGATGGATAGGAATCAAGTTATTCTCAAACAACTAGATCTATCCGTGATTTTGATTAGTCTTTTCAAGATGGCGGCTCGAGCACAGAGTCTCGGGGGTCAAGAATTTGGATTTAACATTAGGAGACCTTTCTATAAAACAAATTTAAAAAATTGGGACTACCGGAATAATTCCGATTGCGGATTACTAATTGAACTGGACTATACCCATAGTTTGAACAAGAGCACCAAGTTTTGGAACACTCCGAATGCATTGCCACATTAAGTTAATGATCTATTAATTTCTAACTAACTCAATGAGTCAACAACTTTTTTTTAATGGTTTTACTGTAAATCGTACTTAAATTACAGTTCTGCCTTCAGAAATAGCTTAAATGTTTCTAGTTTTTCTTTTTTATCTTTATAAACGACCCGGTAAGCCCTAAATGTTATTTGCCCATGTCCTTTTTAGATACTTCATCTACTAGTTCACAAATTCACAAATTTTTCTTACTATTGGTTCAATGACATTTTTTTATTTGAATTAATTTGATTATGAGTTTTCCATTTAACTACGAGTAAATTTGTTATAAATAAAACAAGTTTAACTTCTTTTGAGGGGCTTTGTAAAACGATTTCAAATTTTTTGAGAGACTTGGAAAAACTTGTTAGAATAATCGACAATTTTTTCAACAAATTTTCTAAAAAACCTCACACAACAAAAAATAAATTAGAAAATAACCTAAATGCTTAAATCTGTTAGGTACCTGGTTTCATGGTCGCCAGGTATTTTTTAGAATTTCGTCTTCTAATTAATTTGTCTCAATTCTCTTCAATTATTCAGTTCCGAATAGTGAACGGAAATGGCCAGATTCGATTTTAAACTCCATCACTTTTTAGTGTTTAATAGTGTATGGTTCTTAATATGGTTAATCTTAACGTAAGTAAATTGAGATTAGTAAAGTTACGACTAATTTTAGAAGTCTCGAAAATGTTAATTTTGAATGGTCTCTTCAAAACCATTCAATCTTGATTTTTTTCTATTTTAATACAACTAATTTTTTAACGAAGAACAGTTCTGTGATAACCCATCACCCATTGTCTTCTTGCACAAATGTATTGTATTGTTATTTGAATGTACTCTTCTATTTCAATTTTAGGTATTCAATATCGGTGTTGAGTGGACACGTTTATGGGTTTTTCCCTATGCTCAGTGACATTAGTGCGATTGCACCAGAAAGGTGCATTAGTTCACAAATGTGGAATCTCGGAAGTGTTTTCCGTAAGTAGCAGGTACATTATTATCGTTATCAAATAATATTATTTTAATACTCAAAATAGTAAAATAAAGATTAGACGTAGCTACCGTTCAAGGTTTGAGAGTCGCAATACTTGACGTTCTCTTTTTTGAAATTAAAATGACCTGACCTCAAAAACTTATAAATTCGTGCAGTTTCAATTTTGTTTATATCAACCTCTTTCATCATTTATATTATTCAACGAGTGGGTAATGATACTCAATACTCACTCATCGCTCACTATGAGTAAATGAATTGCGGCATCAGCCGAAAGCGAGTGTCGTAATAATTCGTGTGAGTAATGACTGCGAGTTGAATAATATGCTTTATACGCAACGTTTAAAATGATTTACCTTAACTCTTTTAATGTGCCATTTATCAATGTCAAAATGTGGTGTTCTAAAAAATTTTAAGTTGGTAATACTAAATTTAATTTGATTTTAGCAAAATTTTAGTAAAATTGACAGTTAGTTGGCTGTCAACTGGCGTAAGAGTGAGATATGAAATGAGTAATGAGGCTGTCCACAGGCGTAAAAGTGAGTTATGAATTCTGACAGATTACGACACACATTACTTGGCAAAACTGTAATAAGATAAGTAATGAGTGTATTGTTTATAGGTTACGGATAAAGAAAGTTATTGTCAAAAATGACAAATTTGTGAATGTTCAACGTCACTAACATTACTATTTTTTTGAAATTTTCCTATATACAAACTGTCAAATATTTTAAAGAAGATTTAAACAAATAATATAAATTAAAGTCAAAATAGAAAAATTAGTAAGTATAAGAAATTCGATACAGAAGACACATCCAGTCCTCGTCCGTTCCTATACACTCGCCGCATATGCGGCTCGTGTTCGAATTTCGGACTCGTGCTGGAATTGATTGCCTTTTGTAACTTAAGTTTTAGTATACTATTTTATATTTTGCATCTGTAACAAAGTTGTTACGGCACCCATATGAGTGATATAATAGCTTTTTCGTACGACCGACTCTAAAAACATTCTTTACGCTTCGTGAAGTATCGCCTAAAGTCGGACATTTTGATCGAGTTTGTTTTACATACAAGTATATGATCGTAAAAATTATACATGGACAGGTATATAACCAATAAGATACTTCACGGTTATATACTTTTTGTTTGATTCTGTGAAATTTCAATTTTATTCCACTAGATGGCGCACGCTCATTAGACAAAATTCAAACTTTGAATAATTATTTAGACAATATTGAAGTCGTAAATTAATTACTTATTTAGCAAAATGCAAAATTGCGAAAGTATTAGTTGTACTTATAATTATAATACGAAAGATCAAAACTCAAAACAGTTATTTGCTGGAACAATTTTTAGAAACGTAATTTACGTAAAACATAACCTTACAAAATACAAAAGTTACTAATTTTATATTGCCGTCGTACGAAAAATTTTGTATGTATCTCGAGCAAAATGCGTTTTTGATGTTCGGTCGTCATTTAGCAGCTCAGCTCCGCTTCGCTGCTAAAAATTAGACCTCACATCAAAAACTCTCATTTTACGCTCTAGACACATAAATAACTATTTGAGTACTATACGAGATTTGGTAAAATTATCTGTTTCGAAGTTGGTAAGAATATACAATTTGACATTTACGGTAAATTTAGAAAAGAGAGAAAATTACTATATTTGGAATTAACAAGTTCTATTTCTCTAACATAATAAATAAAATGAATTAACTAACGAACAATACAAACTACAAAATAATTTATTGGAATTTTAAATTTCGAATTGTCAGTTTGCAATTAGTATACTGCCAGTTGCTTCAAACATCACGAATATTCCTAATTTTTATACTTCCATTTTTTCTTTAAAAATGGACTTAAAAGGCACAAAATAGAAAAAGTTTTAAAAAAACTCACTCTAGCACTCCTTCCTCCCTTTTAAACTTGTAGTCGTGCTCTAATACGTGACCACAAATGAAATATACATGTTGTATAATCGTAACGTAATTTTCAAGTTGAAAATTAATATCGAATTCATTTACAGTGGGATTCATCGGGTTGTTGAGATTTTTACAAATAAAAAAGTATATGGAGCATGGTTACATAAATATAAACCAAAGATGGAATAACTTATCTATTATATTTGGTGGTCTATGTTGCTTAGGTTTAAGCGTTAGCGGAAATTTTCAAGAAAATGAAACGCTCACTGCACATTTATTTGGAGCTTTATTACTCGTTTGGTCTGGAACTTCATACTTTATAGTGCAAGTAAATTAAGTTAATTAAATGTTTAAATAGGTTTTTTTTTTATTATGGCTTCTAGACTAGATTATCATACGAGTCGGTAAAATTACAAAAAAAGTTTCCAAAACACGGAATTTCGGAAAGGATGTTTTACTTCAGAGTGGTTATAATGGTTTCGATAATAATCTTACAATGGATCGGAGTTGGAGCTGCTGCTTTGGCATTTAAAGAATTTACCGGTAAATAGATCAGAAACCTCAATGTTTTATGAATTGTAGAGTAAGAAACTTTTTTTTATTAAAGGGACTTCTCTTAATTGGTGGACAGAAGAGCATGGGGGTTACAAATGGCATATTGTGTCAGCATTTTCGGAATGGATTTTATTCTTCTTAATGCTCGTTTACGTCGGGTCTTTCAGAGGCGAATTTAAATTAATTGAATTTGAAGAAATAAAAATAAAAGTACAAGATATTAATAATGTTAAATCACAATAATAGTAGGTACTTCCAAATTATTGTCATATAATAGGTCTGTTTATTTGTCTGCCTTATTTACTCCAATTGCTCCAAGTGTGACGTGATTTGGGCAAGGCACAGGGAAAATTTCTGCAAAAAAGCAGGACAAACAAGCAATTTCGGATCAATTAGATCAGATAGAACAGACAAATAAACAGACCTATTAATACAACAAGAGATCCGAAAATTGTTGGCAACTTTTGCTTGTGTCAGATATGAGTGTATATGAAACAAGCACCAAGCAAAAATTGCCAACAATTTTCGAATTTTGAGTTGTATTTAGCTAGAAGCTAGAGGCTAGACAATTCACCGAGAATAGTAAGAAATACAAACTTATTTTTGCGATATCGAAATATTTTACTAATTGATTTTTATTGCAATCATTTTTTCAAAACGCATTTTTATAAAATGTCAACGTGTAATATATGCATGATAAAAAAAATAGTAACGGACTTAAAATAACATGCGATTTTTCCATTGAACTTGTTCTAATTTTTATTTACATTTTTAGTATTTTCTAGTAACTTTTGTACGTATAGTTGTTAAGGTTGCCTCTATGTAAAGTAACTTTAATAAATCCGAATCATTTTGTTGTTTGTCAGATTTTACGGTTTAAGGTTTAGTGTGACAATGTGACCATTAGCAACTTACGCAATTTCTAAGTGAATATTTATATTTGTTGTTTGATATAATATTGTGATAAGTGTGATTATCTCCCTCATGCTAATTCTGTCCAATAATAGACATGAAAATTGTATCATGTGACTAGTTTAAATAAATGAACATATAAATTATATGCCTAGAAAAATAATTTTAACAACAATTAAAGAGACTCTATATAGATTTTAACGTTTAAATGTCACTTTAACTGGAAATATCATCTTCGGAACCGGTATTGGAGATAGATATGTTATCGAGAGAAGTGGATTGTGAGCCTAACGCTGATGAAAAGTTTGGGCGATTTTCCGTTTTCTCGAATAATTTAGAAACTAGGCAGCAATGCTTAATTTTCTTAACGGATTCTGAATCTTCATGTAATTCTGCCCAACTTTGCTAATTTAACAAACTCTGTATCTCTTATAATAAAAAAGTTACCTATACAACGTAGCGAGATATTGGCAACACGGTATAATCGATGTTTTTTAGATTTAGTGCAACCATTGAGTATATAATAACACTTGTTGTGCAATTATGATCGAAGGTTTCTGCTTGTTTTTTTTTTAAAGCAAAACGAAATTATATAAAAGTGACCGTGAATGAATTTGAACTGAACTTGATATTCAACTGAATTTTGAAAGGAAATTTTAACTCCCAGGATCTCTTTTGAAGGTGGATCTGTTATGATTTCGGGAACCAACACACTTAGTTAGTTCCAATACGAGCAAAGTTTATAAATGCGGATTATCATGTCGCAAACAACGTAGTTCAACATGTAATGCCGTTTGCTCCTATTGTGGAGCCCAATTTTCTATTCATGCAAGATAATGCTCGCCCTTACGTGGGGCGATTTGCAGATATGCACCAGAAAGCTTGTAGAAAATACCATGCCAAGACGCACAAATACTATAATTAGGAGTAGAGGAGGGTATATGCGATATTAATATTGCAGTGAATCCATTAATTCCATTGTTTTGGACTTTTGTTTGTTGTTTACTTTTTACGAGTATTTCAGAAAAAAATGTTTTGAACTCAAAAATGATGGAAAATTAGGTAATTTAAACTTAAAAAGTAAGTTTAGTAAAGTGGAGCATTAATTTTGTCCATGGGCGTATTAATAGTAATTTAATTTTCAAGCCGCAGTGTGAGAGAGACAAGGTTATAGGTTATGGGGCAGCAGCTACTTAATACTGCCTCAACTCACGCTTAGCAATTGTTTAAATTAATTTACTATTTCTTAAATTAGTATAAAAACGCTTTTTAGAAAAGTTGAGCCAAGGAGATAAATGGTAAAAGACTTTTTGACTTACTTCTTTAGCTCTTATAACCTACCCATAGTTTGCAGAAGGACACCGAGTTTTGGAACACTTCGTATGCATTACCACATTAAGTTAATGACCTACTAATTTCTAACAAGCTCAATGCGCCAACAACTTTTTTTTAATGGTTTCACTGTAAATCGTACTTAAATTACAGTTCTGCCTTCAGAAATAGCTTAAATATTTCTAGTTTTAATTTTTTATCTTTATAAACGACCCGGTTAGCCCTAAATATTATTTGCCCATGTCCTTTTTAGATACTTCATCTACTAGTTCACAAATTCACAAACTTTTCTTACTATTGGTACTATGACATTTTTTTATTTTAATTAATTTGATTATGAGTTTTTCATTTAACTACGTGTAAATTTGTTATAAATAAAACAAGTTTACCTTTTTTTGAGGGGCTTAGTAAAACGATTCCAAATTTTTTGAGAGACTTGGAAAAACTTTTTAGAATAACCACCAATTTTTTCAATTCCTAAAAAACCTTACACAACAAAAAATAAATTAGAAAATAACCGAAATGCATAAATCTGTTAGGTACCTGGTTTCATGGTCGCCAGGTATATTTTTGAATTTCATCCTTTAATTAATTTGTCTCAATTCTCTTCAATTATTCAGTTTCGAATAGTGAACGGAAATGTCCAGCTTCGATTTTAAACTCCATCACTTTTTAGTGTTTAATAGTGTTTGGTTCTTAGTATGGATAATCTTAACGTAAGTAAATTGAGAATTAGTAAAGTTACGACCAATTTAAGAAGTCTCAAAAATGTTAAATTTGAATCGTTTCTTCAAAATCATTCAATCTTGATTTTTTTCTATTTTTATACAACTAATTTTTTAACGAAGAACAGTTCTGTGATAACCCATCACCCATCATCTTCTCGAACAAAAGTATTTCATTGTAAATTGTAATGTGCTTTTCTGTTTCAATTTTAGGTATTCAATATCGGTGTTGAGTGGACACGTTTATGCCTTTTTCCCTATGCTCAGTGACATTAGTGCGATTGCACCAGAAAGGTGCATTAGTTCACAAATGTGGAATCTCGGAAGTGTTTTCCGTAAGTAGCAAGTACATTATTATTAAATATTATTTTAATACTCAAAATAGTAAAATAAAGAATGGACGTAGCTACAGTTCAAGGTTTGGGAGTCGCAATACTTGACGTTCTCTTTTTTAAAATTAAAATGGCATGACCTCAAAAACTTGTAAATTCATTCAGTTTCAATTTTGTTTATATCAACCTCATTCACCCCCACGAGCTCGCTAAAGATACGAAATTAATTAGTAGAGATTTATATTATTCAACGAGCGAGTAATGATACTCATTACTTATTACTCATTACTTTATGTTACCTTTGGCTCATGCCGTGTGAGTAATGAGCATTGCGCTCGAGTTGAATACTATGCTTTATACGCAACGATTGAAATGATTTAAATTAACTCCTTTAATGAGACATTTATCAATGTCAAAATGTAGTGTACTAAAAAATTTTTAGTTGATAATACTGAATTTAATTTGATTTTAGCAGGATTTTAGTAAAATTGACAGTTAGTTGGCTGTCAACTGGCGTAAGAGTGAGATATGAAATGAGTAATGAGGCTGTCCACAGGCGTTAAAGTGAGTTATGAATTCTGACATGTTATGACACACATTACTTGGCAAAAATGTAATAAGATAAGTAATGAGTGTATTGTTTAACGGTTGCGGATAAAGAAAATTATTGTCAAAAATGACATATTTGTGAACGTTCAAAATTTAAAACATAAATCAATGTCTCTAACCTAACTATTTTATTTAAATTTTCCTATATACAAACTGTCAAATATTTTAAAAAAGATTTAAACAAATAATATAAATTAAAGTCAAAATAGAGAAAATAGTAAGTATAAAAAATTCGATACAGAAGACACATCCAGTCCTCGTCCGTTCCTACACTCGCCGCATATGCGGCTCGTGGTCGAATTTCGGACTCGTGCTGGAATAGATTGCCTTTTGTAACTTAAGTTTTAGTATACTATTTTATATTTTGCATCTGTAACAAAGCTGTTACGGCACCCATATGAGTGATATAATAGCTTTTTGAGTGCTATACGAGATTTGGTAAAATTATCTGTTTCGAAGTTGGTAAGAATATACAATTTGACATTTACGGTAAATTTAGAAAAGAGAGAAAATTACTATATTTGGAATTAACACGTTCTATTTTCTAACATATAATTAAAATGAAATAACAATTTTTTATATTTTCATTTTTTCTTTAAAAATGAACTTAAAAAGCACAAAATAGTAGAAGTTTTATAAAAAAACTCATTTCATAAGTCATTCTAGCACTCCTCCCTTTTAAACTTGGAGTCGTGCTCTAATACGTGACATGAAATTCGTTATTTTGATTTATTTCCACAAAAGAAATATACATGTATATAGGGTGGGCCGAAAAACTGGAAGTCCAATTTAAGAAAGACAATAGCGGTAAAAAGTTTAACCTGAAAAATCTGATTGTAATTTAATGTCATCTTCTGCCCTCAACCAAGGCATTTGTACTTCCAAAATTTGTAAAATAAATGAAAAATAAAAGTTTGATTTAAGGAACACAATACTGATAAAAAGTTGCGTATTGATATACATAATTAACCGGAAAAATCTGAGATAATTTGAATATCAACTTCTGCCCTCTATCAGATGAATCTAACAATTTTAAACGAAACTTTCATTTACAATTTTTAGAAGTACAAATAGCGTCGTAGAGGGCAGAAGATGATACTCAAATTACTATCAGATTTTTCAGCTTAATAATGGGTATCAATACGCAACTTTTCCCAGCTATTGTGTTGCTTAAAACAGAAGAAGATAAAAAACATAGGTATAAGAACGGCTCACCCTAATGTGTAATAATGTAAGGTATTTTTCAAGTTGGAAATTAATATCAAATTAATTTACAGTGGGATTCATTGGGTTGCTGAGATTTTTACAAATAAAAAAGTATATGGAGCATGGTCACATAAATATAAACCAAAGATGGAATAACTTGTCTATTATATTTGGTGGTCTATCTTGCTTAGGTTTAAGCGTTAGCGGAAATTTTCAAGAAAATGAAACGCACACTGTACATGTACTAGGAGCCTTATTACTCGTTTGGTCTGGAACCTTATACTTTATAGTGCAGGTAAATTAAGTAAATTCTAAATCGGGTAAATTCTAAAAATGGATTTTTTTTTTAATTTTTGACTTCCAGACTAGAATATCATACGAGTCGGTAGAATTACAAAAGAAGTTTCCAAAACACGGAATTTCGGAAAGGATGTTTTACTTCAGAGTGGTTCTAATGGTTTCAATAGTAATCTTACAATGGGTTGCAGTTGGAGCTGCTGCTTTGGCATTCAAAGAATTTACTGGTAAATAAATCAGAAACCTCAAAATTTTAAGAATCGTAGAATAAGTAACTTTTTTTTATTAAAGGGACTTCTCTTCATTGGTGGACAGAAGAGCATGGAGGTTATAAATGGCATGTTGTGGGAGCATTTTCGGAATGGATTTTATTCTTCTTAATGCTCGTTTACGTCGGGTCTTTTAGGGGCGAATTTGAATTAATTGAATTTGAAGAAATAAAAATAAAAATACAAGATATTAATATTGTTAAATCAAAATAGTAGGTACTTCCAAATTATTGTCATAAAATAATACAAGAGATCCGAAAATTTTTAGCAATTTTTGCTTTTGTCGTGTCAGATAGGAGTGTTTACGAAACAAGAACCAAGCAAAAATTGCCCAAATTTTCGGATTTTGAGTTGTATTTGGTTAGAGGCTAGACAATTCATCGAGAATAGTAAGAAATACAAACTTATTTTTGCGAAATCAAAATATCCAAATAACTTCATCAATATCAACATAAAAATAAAGGTTAATTTTAAAACGTCAAACTTTGACATAACTGGCAATTATCACTTGTAAAAATTGCCGCGGCAATTAACACGAGTGAAAATTGTCGAAACAAGTTATTTTTAGAGATCTTGATTGGCGTCGGGGGTGTTGATGGGCTGGTCGTTTTCGTGGCTATCTACCATACCATTAGCAACTTATAGGTATAGGCTCTAGAACTCTAGAACAATAAATTTAACAGCAATTAAACAGACTCTAGATTTTGACGTTTAATGTCACTTTTACTCAAAATGTCAGAATATTAAAAATTTTAAATTGTAAATCTTGTAAATATGAAGCTATAGTATATTTATTTGAGAGATAATCTTAACATATTATACACCTTGACCTGCGAATTTTAGGTACCTACCACTCAAACTGCCGGCGGCTATGTTTTTGTAAATTGTTGCATTTTAGCAAATGTTCTCGACTTAATAATTTACAAAAAACCCTCAACCTACGGTCTCGGGTTTTTAATATGAAAATTATTGAGTCTCAAACATTTTTTAAGCAATTTGAGAACAGAGGCTACCGGCAGTTTAGCCAGTAAAATTTGTAGATCTCGGGAAATAATCTATGAATAAATGCAGTTTAAAAATGAGTTCGTCATTCTGCCTATCCTTGAATTTTCTAAAAGTGGTTAGTGATTAGATTAGTTTACGCTACTTGATGTAGCAGCCAAACACCGTGCTCTACAATTGGACCTCAACCCGACCACTTTATGGGAAATTTTTAACTCAAGATTTTGACTTAAGGCCTTATCCAGCTCGTATTAGAATTGAAGCCACAAGACCATTGTTTTCGGCGTATATATTTGGCAAATGAGCTTAAAATCAAGTTGCTCTATTGTTTTATCGCAAAACCTTGTTCGGTGATGGGATGCATTTTTGGCTTAATGGCTGTGCCAACAAGCGAAATCGCATTTGAAGTGAAGTTAATCTACAAGCGAATCCTCAAGAGCCATTACAACCGACATTGCGTGTTTTATTAGTGCAATCAGACGACTAATAGTTGAAAAATGGCCAAGAATTGAACCTCCGAGATACACTACTATATTAATAGGGCCAGTAGCGGGGGTCATATGCTCAAAATAATATTCGAACATGGCATAAAATTTTCTATTAAATAAAGCCCAAATTCCGTTCAGTTGGTCAAATTATATAATTCTGTTTTATTTGAATTTATAGTTCTATACCGCCCAAAAAAACACCCGAAACTGTAGAGTAGAAATGAGTAGAAGAGGACACACTATGCAATATTCATATTGCAGTGAATCCATTACTTCCATTATTTCGATTTTTTTTGTTTTTACTTTTCACGAATTTTTAAGGAAAAAGATTTTTAATTTAAAAATGATGGAAAACTTAAGTAATTTTCATTGCAATTGTTGAAAAAACTTTGAGCCAAAAGGAGATACATAGTAAAAGACTTTTGACTTACTTTTACAACTCCTATTGTTCATAGTTTGCAGAAGTGCACTGAGTTTTGGAACACTCCGTATGCATTACCAGATTAAATTAATTACCCATTGATTTCTAACAATCTCAATGCGTCAACAACTTTTAAAAATTTGCATAAGAAAGTTAATAAATCAATATACAGGGTGAATTTTCACTTGTGTCGCTACCTATATTATGTGAGAGGTCGCTAAAAATAACGCCTAGAATGCCTTCTCAAACGCTGTTTTAGAAGACTTCGCGCGGCTAAGTGTGCACCACTTGATTTTACAAAGTGTCGAATACATTGGTCCTGGTGATTCGAAACCCATCACCAAAATCTGTAGTTGCTGTCTGTAAATAATAACCTTCTCAGTTGAAGCGGCCTTTAAAAAATCTTACGTAACAAAAAATAAAATAGAACATAGTAAATCACCAAAATACTTACTAAAATCTGTTACCTCGTTTCATGGTCGCCAAGTATGATTTTTGAATTTCATCCTCTAATTAACTTGTCTCAATACTCTTCAATTATTCAGTTTCGATTAGTATACGTAAATGGCCAGCTTCGATTTTAAACTCCATCACTTTTTAGTGTTTAATAGTCTATGGTTCTTAGTATGGATAATCTTAACGTAAGTAAATTGAGAATTAGTAAAGTTACTACCAATTTAAGAAATCTCAAAAATGTTAATTTCGGATCATCTCCTCTAAACATTCAATCTTAATTTTTCTATTTTGATACCACTAATTTTTTAACGAAGAACAGTTCTGTGATAACCCATCACCTATCATCATCTCGAACAAAAGTATTTCATTGTAAATTGTAATGCACTTTTCTGTTTTAATTTTAGGTATTCAATATCGGTGTTGAGTGGACACGTTTATGCCTTTTTCCCTATGCTCAGTGACATTAGTGCGATAGCACCAGAAAGGTGCATTAGTTCACAAATGTGGAATCTCGGAAGTGTTTTCCGTAAGTAGCAAGTACATTATTATCCAATATTATTTTAATACTCAAAATAGTAAAATAAAGAACGGACGTAGCTACCGTTCAAGGTTTGAGAGTCGCTATACTTGACGTTCTCTTTTTTGAAATTAAAATGACCTGACCTCAAAAACTTGTTGAATTGAACACCAAAAGTTTTAATTTTGATTTATATCAACTTCTTCCACCTCCAGCTCACTAAAATACGAAATAAAACGATTTAAACACTGTCAAGTTGAATATTCATATCGAATTCATTTACAGTGGGACTCATCGGGGCGCTGAGATTTTTACAAATCAAAAAGTATATAGAGCATGATCACATAAATATAAACCAAAGATGGAATAACTTATCTATTATATTTGGGGGTATAGCTTGCTTAGGTTTAAGCGTTAGCGGAAATTTTCAAGAAAATGAAACGCTCACTGTACATGTACTAGGAGCCTTATTACTCGTTGGGTTTGGAACCTTATACTTTATAATACAGGTAAACCAAGTTAATTAAATGCTTAAGATGGTTTGTTTTTAAATTTTGACTTTCAGACTAGAATAGCATACGAGTCGGTAAAATTACAAAAAAAGTTTCCAAAACACGGAATTTCGGAAAGGATGTTTTACTTCAGAGTGGTTCTAATGGTTTCGATAATAATCTTACAATGGGTTGCAGTTGGGACTGCTGGTTTGGCATTTAAGGAATTTACCGGTAAGTAAATCAGAAACCTCACAATTTTAAGAATCGGTAATAAGTAACTTTTTTTTTATTAAAGGGACTTCCCTTAATTGGTGGACAGAAGAGCATGGAGGTTATAAATGGCATATTGTGTCAGCATTTTCGGAATGGATTTTATTCTTCTTAATGCTCGTTTACATCTGGTCTTTCAGAGACGAATTTAGATTAATTGAATTTGAAGAAATAAAAATAAAAATACAAGATATTAATGTTGAATCACGTTGAATCAAAATAGTACCTTCATATTAATTATTATACAGGGTGTCATCGAAGTTAGTTGAAAATATTACTCGTCTTTTAAATTTCCAACATACTTTGGATGACCTCTTTTATTTATATTATTATAATTATTATAGTATATTATTATACTTTAATAGTGCGGTTGTTAATGTGCTGGTCGTTTTTGTGGTTATCTACTATCAACTTATTGCACTTTCAAATGAGAATTTTTGATTTGTTGTTGAAGCTGATAAGTGTGATTATTTCCCTCATGATAATAATTCTGATCAATAAGAGGCATCAAACTTGTATCATGCGACTAATTTAGATAAATGGATAAATAAATGGACATAGAACAGTTATTTAACAGCAATTAATATGTAGCTTAGATTATCGAGTCTTGACCATATTTAATCAAAAATTTGAAAAAAGGAGCTACCAGAAGTTTAGCCTGTGACATTTTTTGTAGCTCTCGGGAAATAACCTATGAATAAATGCAGTTTAAAACTAGGTACGTCATTCTGCCTATCCTTGGATTTTCTAAAAGTGATTAGTGATTAAACTAGTTTACGCTACTTGATGTAGCTTATCCTGTGGAATATAAAGAGTGCGTACCGATGAAAATATAACCTCTCTTAAGGCTGGAGAATGCGCGGCTAGAGACACCATTTTGTCTATAGATGGCACTGTAAAAATATGTATTAACCCAATTAACATCGTTAATGGTGTTTTACACATTTAATTTTAGGAGGTAATTTTGAATGAATATTTTTATTGTATTATTATAAAACGTTACTTGTGTAGTTCGCCTAGGTGGCGACATCTTTTAGAATTTGTGAGAAGCGCAATTTACTTTAGGCTTATGAGAAAAACTTACGTCGTCCTCAGGACATAGGAAAACAATTTTTTTTTATCTATTATTATAGTTAGTAGGTATATTCTATATCATATTTATCTTATAGGGCATGGTTCTATGGTTCATATGGTTCTAAGTTCTAAGTATTTATGATCAGCAGAAAAAAGTTACTTTCAACTTACTAATAGGTACTATTATAATTTGCCACTTTTTAGGAATTTCTTTTTTGTTATTTTCTAATACTGTTTTGAATTTAAAAATATGTCCCACCATAGAATAGCTCTTTGGCTAGACCCTACAAAAAACATTAGTTGTAATTGTTGACTTTTAAAGCTGTTCAGGACGACGTTCTATACACTTGTAAATTACATACAATTCTCCACCCTTAATAAAAGTATCGAAGAAGATCCTAACATCTAGATTTAGCACTGTCCGCAACAATTGGACCTCTACCCGACCACTTTAGGAAAAATTTTTAACTCAAGATCTTGACTTAAGGCCCTATCCAACTCGTATAAAAATTGAAGCCGCGCGACCATCGTTTTGGGCGTCTATTTGGCAAATGAGCTAAAAATCAAGTTTCCTCACTGTTTCATGGTAAAATTTTAAAATGTTCAGTGATGGGGCTCATTTTTGGCTCAATGGTTGTGTCGGCAAGCGAAATTGTTGCATTTAGAGTGAAGAGAATCGACAAGCGAATTTTCGAAACCCATTACAATCAACATTGTTTGTTTTATATCTCGCATCGTTTCGTCTCGCTTTCGAGACGAGACGGGCGATTTTTTCGCGCCCAAGACGAGACTTTGTCATAGTCTTGTCGCACTTCTCGCAGGAGACTCTCGCACAGGACTCTCGCAGATAACAATTTTAAAATTTATTCTAATGTTCCCAAAAATCAAAAAAAATGTATTCTACTGAAGTTTTATTGCTACACTGAATTGATTAAACGTCTACTTCTAACTAAATTTTATCTGGCAAGACTCTCGCACGAGACAAGACTCGGAACTTACGAGACGAGACTCGGAGCTTGCGAGACGAGGCTTAATAATTCGTCTGCAAGACGAGACAAGACTTTACAAAACTCTCGCCTGGTTGGTCTCGTGGGCATCACCATCGAAAATTGGACCTCCGAGATACACTATATTAGAACCAGTAGTGGGGGTGAAATGCTCAAAATAATATTCAAACGCTAAATGGTCACAATTCCGTTCAGTTGATCAAATTATTTCTTTTGTTTCAATTTAAAGTTCTGTAACGCAAAAAAAACACCCTTTATTTATGCAGGTTATGCAAGTACTAAAGTTCAATAAGTGCAGCAGCTTAATTGCAACATTTAAATACAATGACCACTTGAGAATCCTCTTTTAAACAATAAAAATTATTTTGCGATTATTATTACTGTGTAAGCTTTTTAGAGAATACAAAATGAAAATGTGGGGTGTAAGTTTTAAAATGAATCACTTGCCGCTGCTTGTGGGTGTTTGGTTTATAGCAGTATGTGTAATAGGGTAAGTATATTATGCGTAATGAAATTATTCTAAACAAATTGTATCTACCCCACAATTGAATATTACACGTCAAACTGTAAAGAAAAAGTAGCAGCTATCTCACCTGCATCCCAAATGATTACTTAACTATTTGAGTAAAATTATAAAAAATGTTTAACTAAAACCTAAGATTTTTATTTTGAGGATTTATTGTTGATTTATTTGTTTTAATTGCAGGTACACAATGTCGGTTTCTGCAGGACGCGTTTACCACTTTTTTCCTTACATAAGTGACACTGTCGTTTTTGCACCAGAAAGGTGTATGTTTGCACAAATGATGTTTATGGGAAACGTTTTCCGTAAGTGCTAGCTAATTTTAATATGATAATGTGAGCAAACAACCTAATTGAAATAAATGTTCTGTAAGTACAGAGGAACTAGGCCAGGGCCTAACGGGTACAGGGGGGGGCTGATGCGCCGACCGCGCAATATTAAGGACCTCAACTTGGCAACTCGATATGCATGGCAAAAGTAAAGAGCATAGCAAAGATAGAAATGAGGACGAGTAGAAAAGTATTCAAGAAGGGCCCTTAATGTTTAATCATAAGTTTCTCTCCTATTAACTGACTGATTGTACACATTGCGACCCATTTTGCTTCTTTGGTTACTCTAGATAACAATTACACCAAAAATTCAAACCTTAGAATGATGGAACATCCTAAGTACATTATCCTTAAGGCCGGTCGTCCATTTTGCCGTCCATTCGCCGACATGTCGTATCATTTTTAAACCTGTGTTTACTAATTGTGATTCGTACACTTGACAGACGTGTCGTAAACAAGTTATTCCTTGTTTTCTTGGTTTAAAAATGATGCGACATGTCGTACACGACATTTCGTATAAATGGACGACCGGCCTAATAAAATAAAGATTAGACCAATCCCTCTTCATTTTTAGATTTTTAGTGAAAAACGTGGAACAAAATGGGTTTTGTAGCGCCATCTTATAGATCATTTTGGACTACATTTTTATTTTTGCCCTTTTGATTTTCTTAGGTTCGTGAACAACACTTCCATTCTTACCTTTTTTTATCATGTTTGAAATGTTTCCCTTCTACTCTTTAATAAAAATTGTGTTTCCTAATCATTTCTTTTTAATTTGTGTACGAGGCTATATTGAAAATTTCTTAGCCTACTATAGAACCAAACAAAATTTCAATGTCAAAATATTTTATTACTCAACATATTCTCCTCTTAATTGAATACATTTATTACAGCGAACCTGCAACGTCTCTAGACCTTTCAAAAAAAAGTTTCTTCTTGCTCTGCAAACCAGACCTCCACAGCTTTTATTACCTCCTCGTTAGAAGAAAATTTACGACTTTAAACTTTTTTTCAGTTGAGGAAAGAGATGATAGTCGGACGGAGCCAAATCTGGAGAATAAGGGGGGTGTTCTAGTAATTCAAACCCTAAATCACGAATTTTTTGTATGGCAACATGAGATTTGTGTGCAGGGGCGTTGTCCTGCAAAAACAAAACAACTTTGGATAGCTTTCCGCGTCTTTTCTCTTTAATTTTTTCCCGTAGAGTGGTCAGTAATGTCGAATAGTAATCTCCAGTTATTGTTCTACCCTTATCCAAAAAATCAATCATGATTACTCCATGGCAATCCCAAAAAACTGAAGCAAGAACTTTTCGATCGGTCATCATCTTCAATTGAAAATTTACCTCTTTTGAAGCTTGCAGTCCAATTTTTCACGGTCGCATACGAAGGACATTGATCACCAAGGGTATTAACCATATCTTCGTAAATCTGCTTACCTCTTAACCCTTTTAAATACAGGTACTTGATGATGGCTCGATACTCCAATTTTTCGATTTTCACAATTTCGGTGGACATCTTTTTTCTTTTAATTTATTGCTTAACTCTGGTTTAATTTTTTGACGTCAAACTTTACACTGACACTTCTAATAAGTTATTGTTAGTTGCTATGGTAACGGAATTTTTTTTGCATGGAACTGGTCTAGGCTAACTAGTTATCAATACATCCTCTAATTGAAATTAAATACTTGTTTAATCGAAAATTATTTTTTAATTTTTTAATTGAACTTCATTTACTACATAAATATCTGAGCTTTCTGCATAATTTTCTCTTATGCGTCACGGCGAATAACTCGTTATAGTTTATTAGATTCCAATTTTCTCAATTTATTTCGTCTTCATAATGAGTCGATGAATTTTGGAAATAATATAATTGACAATAAGATCCATACGGGGGGGGGGGTATAAGTGCGAACTACTACATAAATTCTATTAAAACTGATTCTCAAATTCAATTTGTTTTAAACTAAAAAAATATATATTTAAAATTTTAGTGGGGCTCTCAATGTATGTACGCTATCGACAAATCAAAATGTATTTAGACATGGGTTATATTACTAACTGTAACCCAATATGGAATAATATTGCGTTCGTTATTGGAATTGCGGCTTGTTTAAGTGCTACTATTACTGTACATATTTCAGAGGCCGATTCATTACTAAGTCATGTAGTAGCAGCAGCGATAACTATAATATTTCTAATACTTTATTTCACGTTCCAGGTAAACTAGTTTAATGAGTTGATCATGCATTTATTAAATTATTGTACCTATTTAGACCAAAATATCGTACGACACAATTAAACTTAAAGAAGAGCTTCCCCTTCATGGAATTACTAAACGTCGGTTTTACTTTAGATTATTTTTGATATCCACCGTATACATTTTAGTATGGACTTTGATTATAACCGGCATTTTATCCGCCAGACAATTCACAGGTAAGTTTCTTTTTAGGTTTTATTTTTTGAAAGAAGGTGCTTAAAATATCACTGATTACTTTTCCATTTTAGACATCTCTGGCATTTCAGGGAGAAGACATAATAGATTATAATAAATACCTACTTCTATCGTTAATACAAAAGGGTGTTTTAATTTTAGGGTCTTCGCATCTTTGGTGGACAGAAAAAGAAGGAGGTTATAAACTACACCTAATATCGGCATTTTCAGAATGGTTGATATTCATAGTCCTATCTGTTTACTCAGCCACCCTTACAGATGGACTAGAAGTGTTCCACTTTAAAAAAGTTGTAATCGAATTAAAAGATTCTAATCACGAACTAAAGAAAAGTAATGAAAGTACTCAAAAACTGGATTGAATATTGAAGATCATACTCAGTTTTGTTGCTCGTATACAGGGTGATCAATATCTCACTACGTTGTATGCGAGTTTTATGGGTAACTTTGACATTATAAAGAGATACAGAGTCGGTTAAATTAGCAAAGTTGGGCAGAATTATATAAAGATGCGAAAAACACGAAGCGCCTGACAAAGAACAAGCTGTCGTTTGCATAAAGAAGTTCCAAAAATTTCATATTACGTAAAAGTGAGAGTATCGGTCGCACACACACCACTTACACCACTTCCGTTACTGATGCTTCACTTTGACGTACCCTTAAGCTAGCTTATAACTTATAACCATTTCACTTATTTTTTAGTTCCATGCGTAAAGCAGACTCCGGACTATCTCACCAAGGGTTGATTTCGGAACTTCTGACACTGAAGCTATGCCCTGTATTTCACGAAGATGTTCAGTACACGTCAAGGGTCCTTTTTGCAGTCCGCCCTCTAAGAGGATCCCTCTTCTTAACTGTGTGCTGCACAGGGCCGCCTTTAGGGGGGCTCGCGCTTTTTTGTATAATTTAGGGCCTCGCGCTACCGATAGTTAACCCTCATATTCTTTAGGAAAAATTTTCTTAATAGTTGTTTTGGCTCTACAATCGTTACTTGAAAAGGTACGAGAACTTTTCCTGTTCTTTCAGATATTGCCAATAAATTTTCACTTAGAAAATCAAAAAAATTTTGTTATAAAATATCTTTTTTGCAGACAAAAAAAAGAGCTATTAAAATTGCGGAACTTCGTTTTAAGTCGTTTGACCTTGAACAAGCAAATATTTTCGCCTGCGGCGCTATTTTATTTCATTTTTGAGCCGAGTGACGCAAAACGCCTTAGTTTTCACTAAAAGCCGTTAAATTCGGCCACGCCCCTTTTTAAAAATCGCCTGCGGCGCAGTCATGTGAGCCTCGCAATTATTTTTCCCCTGGGCCTCGCAAATCCTAAGGACGGCCCTGGTGCTGCATTAATTAGAAGCAGTAAACTGAGGCCTCACGAACCCGACATCTACAGACTGGCAGAGGTAGCACCGTCCACTGGGTTGTCATCTTAATGTCACAGAAATTTATAATTTTCTATTAATCGAAACCGTGTCACAATAATTGACATTGCCGTGACCTTGTATGTTTCTTTATTCCTTGCCTGGTTTCTTCTTCATAGTCGTACAAATATGAATGCATGATGAGTAAGCTTTGAAAGCTTCTATAATGCAATTTTTGATGATTAGATTTCTAAAACTTGCCGGGAACTCCCTTTTGCAGGGGAGGGTTCCATACCCTCTAGACCCCCGGTTAACCGCACTCCGCGCGTCAAATTATCAATCCGACTACCTGTCTGGCCATACACTACACATACACCCTTACCCTACCTACAATTTGGGTCGGGTTACAGACCTGAGTCCTGAGTCCACGTGTGATACCCATGGAACGGTCTAACGATCTGTCATCCGTACCCGGATTTACCTCTCAATTAAGGCTCGAGGTTCTTACACCTCTACCACCACCTCTATGACAAGTTTTTCTGTATTTTTAATAACTAACAAGCCAACGCTGATTGAAAATTTGGACGATTTTTCTGTTTTTTGCGAATAAATTGGAAACTTAGTCACAACGCGCAATTTTCTTAACGGATTCTGAATCTTCACTTAATTCTACCCAACTGTATTTAACTAACTCTGTATCTCTTAATAATAAAGTTACACATACCACGTAGTGAGATATTGGCCACCCTGTATTACCTATAATCGATGTTGTTTATATTTAGTGCAACTATGATTCAGTGTTTTTGTTTGTTTATTTATTTATTAACCATAAGATATAAATTTTTGTTGAACCAACTTATAGCCAAACTCGCGTGGGTAGTGTGGTAGTGGGGAGCTATAGCGTCGATAAAACATTTAGGGAAGTGGCTAGTATGTTTTTTACGTGACGTTTTCTGACATGGGTCTATTTGTGTATTTTTTTGTAAGTTTAACAATAAATACCGTTAATAGAGTAAAGGGACCTATTGACAAAGCAAGTCACGTAACGTTCTAGAATCTAGAACATCTGAGGTATTATTATCTTTTTTTCATTCGTTGGGTAGATACAGAAATTTGTTTTTTGAACTGAATTTATCTTTTCGTTTAATATAAAATTTACTGCACAGCGTCTTTTTTATTTGATTATTCCTTTCTGGACGACCCAGCAAGGTCAAGGCTGTAGTTAAGTATTTGAATTGGATCCTATCAGACCAGGATTTAGCCTAGGGCCCTGGGTGAAAAGGGGATTCTTAATTATTCCATAATATTGTTTGTTTGTTTAAAAAAATATATTATAATAAATGAATTCTTAATTCTCATCCCTTGTTTTTATGAAACATCTTTTTTGGAAACACCATTAATCGCTACTAAAATTGTAGAAATTCGTTTTAAGCCGTTTAATCTTGAACAATCAAATATTTTTGCCTGCGCCGCTATTTCATTTTATTTCTAACGCAAGGGGCGCAAGATAGGCGAAGTTTGCTCTTTGTCCGGATCTACTTGCCCCCTACCCCCCATCAATATTTTTCTGCCTACGGCTTTGAGCACGATCACTATGCGCGAGTCCCGGTCTTGTAAAGAAAGTAACGTGGTCAGAGTTATGCTTTCAACCACCTATTATAATCACTACGCACTAAGAGCTGGATGCTCCCTGAGGTCGATGCGATTCTGAAATTCGACCCCAAAAATAAGTAGCTTTGTGGTTCAGCGTTGTCCCACAGGATTTCTCGATTAAAGTCATAATTAATAGTTTTCGGTTCAACAGCTAAAAAAGTGTGACTAATCCAGTCCAAAATCACCACTTATTTTGGCCGAAATGTCAAAATTGATATGTTTTTATTCGCAGTAACTTTATTTTTAATAACAGGATTTAAATAATTCTCCTTAGCGAAACATCGCCTTGACCAGAAAATAAACTTCTAAAAGTGCGTCTCCGACCGTGTGTGGCCTAGTTTCGCGAGTCTAGAAAGTTAAAGATGCGAGGTAATATCGCTACTTTGCTCACTCGAACCCGTTAAGGCGAATCCGGACAACCAAATCGACCAAGTGTGAAAGAGAGACAAATATATCGGAAAAGTAATTAGCTATTTCTAAGCACATTGAAAAAATTTTCTTTGTTCTGAAATGGCCAAATGACTTATAACACTATTAGAATTCACGCTGACGGACTATTTTTTTAAATTTAGCTTTTTTTTTCAAAAATTTTGAAAATAATTCTTTTTGGAAATTTTTTTGAAAAAAAGTGTTAGCCAGCATATAAAGAAGCATGTTTTCTGAGTACAATGCAGTTAAAAAAAAAATTTTTTTTTCACTCTTTGTTAATCTAAACAGAAGAATAAACTTCACTTTGACTAATTTTACGCCGCTCGTGACGATTCGGTTCACTACGTCACGTACGTCGTGCGTCCTTTTTATAAAGATTTGAATTGGCAAATATAAACATAACATTACAAAATAATACAAGCATACCTACAGGGATAGTTTAGTTTTATCACATAGCATCTTCAATAATAAATGTTTCTACAAATCTTTGAATTATAAAATTGTTTAAAAGTATTCCTAAGTACTTATAATATAATTAATAACTAGGTTCTTTTGGGTCTCTCGCTAAGAACCTCCCGGTTTTTTGTTTTATACCAAGTTGCAATTAGAAATTTTAATTACAAAAGAAATTATAAATTTTTGAAATTTTGACCTTTAAAAAATCGTACTGATTGTATATGCAACTAAAACCACAACAAATGCTATGCCAAAAACGAATTTTAGTATGTATCAGTATTATGAACGTTAGTTGTAGTCCAGTCAATTAAGGGTTTTACCTTCAAAAAAATTCAATAGTTTTGAAACTTCACATATGTATTTGTAAACGTCTAGTGATGAATATCCAAAAAATCTTGATGAATCAGAGGTGAGCTTTAGCGGCAGTGGACGAAGACATAATTTTTCTCAGTTTTTCGTAAATATCTCGAAAACTATGGGTTGCAGCTAAAACGTTATTGTATATAAAATAAAGCCAATAAAATTTTCTTCAAAATTGAATATATGCATCTTTTTTGTATTCCTAAAGTGGCATGTCTTAGGCCACTGCCGTTAAAGCTCACTTTCGATTCATCAGGACTTTTAGGATATTTACCATTCATCACTAGACAAATGAGTATGCAAAGTTTCAAAACTATACATATATTGGATATTTTGACAGTAAAGCCCATTTTTAGTTTTTGCTGACTGGACCATAGGTACACTAGTACAAACACTAGTTCATATGGGTGTCCCACCGTTTTAGGTACATTGAAAATCGGATAATTTAAATAAGTGCTCTTAGAAATAGTAATAACAACCATAGCTAATACGTTGCAAATGAGTAACTACACAGTAGTTACCACTTGAATGAAATAACACCCTTACGCGAAAAACTTATCGTAACGACGAATAAACAAGTTCGCGTTATCGCAAATTTGTAAAATCTGTCTACTACCATCTGGGCGGCGCATGAAATAGTCAAAGCAAAATTCATTTTGCTGTTCTGATGGATAAAAATTAAAAATTAAATTAAATTGAAAATTGGGTTAGCTTCTGTAACGAAGGCCCTTTCATTGCTGGACCCCAGTTTTTTAATTTTTTTTCCTATAAAAGAGATAATTGATATATTTTTTATCAAAGAAAGAAAATTACGCATTTCTAAAAGAGGACAAGTTTTTAAAAAGTGTTTTTTTATTTAAAAAAAATTTAATCGGCATATTTTAATCTCAGGTATATGTGGTACAGCGTTGTACAGACCTTTTAGGGACACCCTGTATATTGGATTTGGGTACACAGAGAATTAACATTGAAAATCGGATAATTTAAATTTCTGCTCTTACCGCTAGTATTATCAACTTTTAAAACTGCCTTTAAAAATTTAAACTCCATTTATGTCAAATATCCACCAATAGCATGGCTAGATTTTGAATTAAATGGAGTTTTAATTTTTAAAGGCGACTTAAAAAGTTGATAATACTGAGGGTACAATTACTGATATCACAACAATCGAACAATCGAGTTTTTAAAACCAAATTATTTATTTCCTAGCCGAAGCTGGCGTTTACTTTTTGTTGTATGTCTATTTATAATCCATAGCACAATATTAGACGAAATGAAGAGGAAAGAATACAAATTTTAAAATGCACTTATCTCTACACAGTTGAATTAAAAGACACCCTTGAAGCATAAACAAGTTAGCACGTTATCGCAAATTTGCATAATTCTGTCGGTTCAATCTTGGCGGCGCGTAAAATGGTCAAAGAAAAGTTTATTTTGCTGTTTTGATG
The DNA here is from genome assembly GCA_950108345.1 of Malthinus flaveolus. Taxonomy (NCBI): domain Eukaryota; kingdom Metazoa; phylum Arthropoda; class Insecta; order Coleoptera; family Cantharidae; genus Malthinus; species Malthinus flaveolus. Next base: position 14,214,984 of record OX467286.1, read on the forward strand.
GACAAAAATTAAAAATTAAATTAAAGTGAAAATTTGGATAGCTTCAGTAACGAATGCTTTTTATTTGCTGGCCCCCAGTTTTTTGATTTTTTTTTCCTATAAAAGAGATAATTGATATATTTTTTAAGAAAAAAGGAAAATTACAAAAGTACTCCGTCAGCGTGAATTCTATTATGTTTGTAGGTACATTCGAGCAATAAAACCTAAAATTAATCAAATGGTTTTTATACAAATAGCTAATTAGTTTCCGCGCCATCTACCGTGCTAGAAATAGATTACCGAGCTGTCCGGTTTAGCCTTAATATTCTTCAATTTTTCCGCTTTCATCAGTCTACGTAAATAAGAGAAAAAAATTCCCAAAATTTGACCACAATCGAGTCTGACCACTTTTTAGTTAAAAATCATTTTTTCGTGTCGTAATGATGAAGTTGGAAGTTACAATTAATAATTATTTCTGACCAAAATATTACGTCAGGCATCGGTCGCAATTAATAACCTAAACGTGGGTTCGCAGGCTGATTTTGTCTAGAGAAAGATTCGTTGTAGGTTGTAGGGTGCAAACGTTTCGTTCGATAGAGTGTTCTAAAGTCACTATGTGCTGGTACGCTAGTAGTACCATAAGCAAAAAATTATAATGTGATTTAAAATTCAAATGTGTAGTCTACATAATATCTACATTGTAGAGAATATTTTTATTAATAATAAATAAATAAATAAAGTAATAAGCAGGTTATTCGGCAAAGTAAAGTACAACATTAAATTACTATCCTTCACACGTTACGTTACGTCGTTTGACGGTTAACGACTAGCGATTTCTGTATTTTTTGCTTAAAATAAATGTTCACCTTAGAATTGACGATTCGACGATTAAAATTATATTAACATTTCTAAAGTAAAACTTTAGCAATTAACAATACACAATGTGGAGTGTAAGTTTAAAAATGCATCACTTGCCGGTGATTGTGGGTATTTGGTTTATATCAACCTTTATAATAGTGTAAGTGTGCATACAATAAAATTATTACTAATAAATTACGCAACTCTATAATTTTTTTTATTTCAAACTGCGAAGAATAATTAGCAGTTAGTATCTAACCTTCATTTCAAAGGTTATTTGTGTAAAATTACAAAATATTCCTATGCACAAATAAAATTTACTGCAAAACTATCATTTTTAAGTTAGTTATCGTTTTGTTTATAATTTCAGATACCTACTGGCCGTTTCTTCAGAACACGTTTACCCCTTTTTTCCTTATGTAAGTGACACTGTGGTTTATCCTCCAGAAAGCTGCATTTTTGGACAATTGATGTACATGGGATGTGTTATTTGTAAGTACCAAAGTAACTGCAGATTTACAATTTGTTGTCAACTAAACAATTTTCAACTTTAGTCGCTCTCTCAATGTACATACGCTACCTACAAATAAAAATGTATATTGACTTGGGTTACATACACTTTCCCAAGAGACGAAATAATATATCAATCGCTTCTGGACTTATATCTTTAATAACTATGTGTATTACGTGGACTATTCCGGAGATCGACTCGATTGTAATTCATTTGTTAGGAGCAGGGACAACTATTGCACTTTTGATATTTTATTTCTCGCTTCAGGTAAATTAATAATGAAATTGAGAAAATTCGCTTATTTCAATTGTTTTCAGACCATAATTTCCTACGAAACAATCCAACTTAAAGAGAAGCTCCCTCATCATGGAATTACAAAACGTTTGTTTTACTTTAGACTGTTTTTGTTATGTTCCATAATCATTTTGTTTTGGACTACGGGTATATTTGGCATTTTATCATATAGAGAATTTACAGGTGAGCATTTTTTTTTCACTTTTTCCCCCAGGGTCACAGGTTTTAATTTCTAATTTGCTTTGTATCATGAATCATGATATGGGATGTTTCTGACATTTTCAGTTAGAAAAGTTTCTCTAGATCCTAGATCAGAGTCTCATAAATTGGTATGATTATTCATTGAAACTTACAGTATTACATACTAAAAGTCCCGGTAGATGGGGTGCAAGTGGCCAGTGGGAAAACTGTTTAAGGTTGTTGAGAAGGGGAGTGGGGGTAAGCTGCGGTGGATGCTCTGTCCTGTGCCAAATACATAGGATAAAGAAGGATAAAGATATCTATTGCCAACTTCAAATAAACAAAATTTTAATACTTAAAATCAATGAAAATATGCTTTCTTTATTAAAAATACTCGATTTTTAACAATTTTTTTCTAAATTTTCTAAATTTTCTAAACAGGGGGTTTAAGGTTATTGCGAACAAATTTTCAAAACTTGGTAATTTTTAAGCAAAGCTTATCAGTTGACGAAACGACGTTCCGTTACTTTGGGAAATTGAATAATTTCATTTTTATAAAAATAGATCAATGATTTTTGATTTCATTAAAACTTTAAATAACCCATCACTTTTATTTGAATCGTGCGCGCTTTTCCCAATTTATCTCATGTAACAGCGTTGCCAAGCGTAATGATGATTGATAGCTTTTGTACTATTTCTTTGAACAATAATTTAATTTTCTCAGAAACTAGAAACAGGACTTTTTTGAAATTTTGTACCCTTATTTGTAAGACTTTCATAAATATTTTGGTGGTTTTTGGTAAGATTGTCGTTTCTGGGTGCCCGGATAATGGGGTTTTAATGAGTGTGCAAACCCTAGTTGCACACTCACAGCCATCAAGCAATGTAACCATCAAGCAATGTAAAAAAGTGCACAAAACAGTCAACTTTGGAATTTTTTATCTCAACAACTAAGAACAGGATTAAGTTCAAATTTCGCCATAATGTTCTTTATCGTGCAAAGAATATACTGTAAAAATTTCAAAAACTTCTCATATACTTGGATTTCCTTCTGAACAACCTTAAAGACTAAAGTAGCGTCATTTCGTAAACAAATTTATTATAACTGTTTCTCCGCGCTATATCTCGAAAAGGATTAAACTTACGGAAAAATACATATAACCAATCTTGTAGCTAATAATGTTTTCTATAACTTTTATAATGGCCTTTATCAAGGTACGATCTATAGAAGGAGAGTTATTTGCAAAAAACATTGTCCTCACAGCCTTTGCTCGTCGCGCACGCTCGGGGACTCTTAATATGTTGTACTGTTAGGTCTCAACGAACAACAATACCAGTTTTCAAAGTTCTTGTCTCCATAAAATTAAAACAAATGCTTTTTAGCGGCCATTTTATCAACAAAAAAGTGGCCATTTATTAAAAGTATCAATGACGTCGTACGTTGTTGGTCTAAAATTGTTTCCAAAATTTTTATTGTGGAGTTTCAATGAATTTATTCTATACATTAGTCACTTCGTGTACAAATTGTTTTCGTAAAGAAACTTTATCAATTTTAGGGTCGTCGATAATTTGGTGGACGCCAAAAGATGGAGGATTTCAATTGCGTCTCGTATCGACGTTTTCAGAATGGCTGATATTTATATGCATGTGCGTTTACTGGGCCACCGTTACAGATGGGCTAAAACAAATTGAGTTTAAAGAAGTGTTAATCAAACTGAAAGAGACTAAAGAGTTTAATGGCGATCTTGCGAACAATAATGGAAATGCTCTAAAATTGGATTGAGTTTAAGAAAATAACGTATTACCACAGTAGATAAACTAGTTAAAATCGTAAACAAATGTTTAAGACGGCTTTGGAAGTATAATTTATGGTTCTTTTGGAAACGGATTACAAGACATCATTACAATAGATAGAGTCAAGAATCAAAAAGCTAAATCGGAAGATGTTGAAAAGGACTATACTGTGGTATTACATAGTTAACGGACGAAGAATGCGATTTATTGATTTCAAATTGCATTATTTTTGTTTAATTTTACATTTGGTAGTTTGATAGAGTGATATATTACGATTCAGTGAGCTTTCTTACTTCTTACTGAGTTTTGGAAGTAAATGTCTTGTAGCTATATTAACCGTAAAATGTACATTTGTAATGATCTAATCTCTTGCCAATTTCTGTAAGCGGCGAGACTAGCGGTATGGAGCACAAAGGGGCTATAAAAATATCTCAAAAGGTACTTTTTAGCTATAAGATACTCTCAAAAAACATTTAAGAAAACCGACCAAATTAACTTCAATACAGTTGTAATTAAGCCAAACTCACAGGTTATTTTAAATAATATCCGTGGATTCGAAAACTATTTATATCATCATCAGACCATCATTAACTTATCCTAGGAATTGGTTATTTGTTTTAAAATCTTAAACAAGATTTTAATATAAATCTATAATTACTAGGGTTACGGGTAAATAAATAAATTCCAAACCGAAGTAGTACATTATAATACGTAGTTTTTAATGCCAAAGAAAGGGTATATTGTACAGGGTTCGGCAAAATGTACTACCCAATTTAAACAGCTTATAAAAATTTATTAACTTTGAATAATAAAACGAAAAATACATATTCTTAAATTAGAAGGAAGGGAGTTTTTATGACTTAAATATAGAGTTTCGTAAATGACCGCCATGATTCTCAATGCATTCTTCTAATTGAGTAGCAAATTTTTGCATAACATTTTGGAGAACGTGACCTGGGATAGCATTAATTTCATTTCTAATGTTTACTTTCATCTCCATTAAATTTCTTGGTTTATTCACAAAGACTTTAAGCTTTAAATAGCCCCAAAGAAAATAATCCGGAGCTGAAAGATCTGGGGATCTTGCTGGCCATGGAATCATACCATTTCTTGAAATGAGTCTGTTTGGAAGTGAGTTTCTTAAAATGTCCATGCTTATTCTTGCCGTATGGCTTGTTGCCCCGTCTTGCTGAAACCAGAAATGTCCTATTTCTTCTTCAATTTGTGGTAAAAAGAATGTCTGCAGCATTTGAACATAGCGCGCAGAAGTAATGGTTACCGCCTGACCATTCTCTTCAAAAAAATAAGGCCCAATTATTCTAGTCGATGAAATGGCACACCATACAGTTACTTTTGGGCAATGTAACGGTCGCTGATGAATTTCTCGAAGATTCTCTTGAGCCCAATAACGACAATTCTGCTTATTTACATCGCCGTTGAGATAAAAATGTGCCTCGTCACTCATGAATAAGTAAGTTTCGATACCTTGGTGATTATCATGAATCAGACGACAAAATTCAAGTCTGTTAATCTTATCTTGATCATTTATTTCCTGGGCTATTGCGATCTTATATGGATGAAAATGCATGCGTTTTAACATTCTTCTCGTGCTTCGATCACTCAAACCAAGGACGGAAGCATGTTTAACAGCGGATTTTTTCGGACTAGCAATAATTGAATTTCTTACCATTTCTTCGTTACGTTCATTGCAGGCAGTTCTTGGTCTCCTACTTGACTTTTTGTCTACAATAGATCCCAGTTGTCTCCATTTATTGCGCCAAGCCAAAATAGTCTTACGCTGAGGACAGCGACGGACATTAAAATGACGTCGAAAACACCTATGAACGGCAATTATTGAATAAAATTCAATAAATTTTTCAACACAAAAGACACGATGTTCTGTAGACCAACGCTCCATTTTGACAAATGTCAACAATTATAACAAAATTTCCCAAGCCTACTTTTTCATTTAAAACTATTTTCATTCAAAATAACCAATTGGTTTTTGAGTTATTAAAGAAATAAAATAGGCAATACATTATGCCGAACCCTGTATATAGTGTTTTAGTTTCAGCTAGTATTTACAACTTGCTAGAAAAAATTTTCATGGTGCATCGGTGGCTTATAATACTTGTGTGCTTGTGTCGGTTTAAAAACGACAATTTCTTCAGTATCAGAGCCTATATTATGTTAGCTGTTGATAATTCAAAGAAAACGCAGAAAATAGATCTGTATCAATATCTTTGAGAAACTGTACATTTACCTTTTAATAAAATTTTGAAATTATTAGTATCTGTTTTTGACCTCAGTTCCAAAACGTTAAGTGAAACCAAAGTTAACTCCGCCTACTTTCACAAATTCGGTACCAACGCACAAATAAACAAATACCTATACCAAATATTCTATAGTCCATTTAAATTCAAGGTACAGCAAATGACAACTGTGATGATTGCGTGATCACTGCAAGTTAACATCGTGCTCAATTGAAATTGGCTGCAAGTATTAGTCCCGCCCCCTAAATATCGGGGCCGTATTGAGCGAGAATTTTTAGATGTTTAATTTAGTAAGTGATGGGAATGGAAAGGATTATATTATAACCCTTTAAGATTAAAGACACCGCGGTTAGATTAAACAACAAAAATATTTAAAAAATGTCTTTTTAGTAATATTAAAACCCACTACTACCTAAAATCGCAACTGTCCCTTCCATGTGTCTGCCATTATCACGTGCAACCTGCGTGTAGTATTTGTTTATGTCCACTGCATCTTGAAATTTGATGGACTATCGGATACCGAATTTCAGACCAATGTGAGTGGAGTTGGATGCTTGAGTTTGGCTCTTAGTCAGATTACGGGGTGAGAGTGAATTCAACTTGGGGTATGGGCGATGGGGGGTGGTTTTAAGTAATAGGTACTTATAGGTACCTAGGTAAACTGCTAATCCGAATAAAATGACGTTGAAAATATTATTATTCGAATTATAAGTCTATTATACTGATCAAATCCAAGCAGGTTATTCAACAAAGTAAAGTTCAATAAATGTAACGTCGAGTTATTATTATATCATTATTTTCGCACGGAAATATACAATAGTATGAAAATAGAAAAATTAATATTTGCATACTCAAATTAAATGATCACTTTAGCATCCTCGTTTAGATGATAAAAATCCTTTTAAGAGCGCTAAAGTAAAAATTTAAACGAATAAAAAGTATGTGGGGCGTAAACTTTAAAATCCATCACTTGCCGGTACTAGTTGGTGTTTGGTTTATGTCAACTTTCATACTAATGTAAGTTATAAGTAATTGTGCACACATGATCAAATTAAAGTGACCTACGCAGGAAAATTAACCTTCATCTGAAATGCTCATTCATGAAATTATGAAGGTTTTCCCATACCAAATCAGTACTGCGTACTACTAGTGGACTAATGCTAATTATTGAATCAAGTTTTATTGGTGAATCCCACGACTTTATAACTAAGTTTTTTTACAATTTCAGGTACGTACTTTCCGTTTTTGCTGGGCACGTTTACCCCTTCTTTCCATTTATAAGTGACACTGTCGCCTTTTCTCCAGAAAGATGCATTTTTGGACTGTTGATGTATTTCGGGTCTATTATGCGTAAGTGGTCACAAAATCTTTTTTATTATTACAGAAATGTTCAAAGGTGATTGAAATACAAAGTCCTAGTTCTAAAGTTTAGCCTAGAAATCTGCGTTCGTGCATAGCGCCTGAAATCGCTCAATAACTCGAGAGACCTAAAGCCGACCACAGACCTCATAATTTTTCATCGGTCATCGTGACAGATTACCGTAAGTGAACCTTATGTTTGTGACTATTACTGATGATCGATGAAAAATCACGAGGTCTGTGAGCTCATCGGGCTTGAAAACTAATCATTGCGGCTTGTCACGATCGCAGATGACCGATTAAATATTACAAGGCCTGTGGGCGGTTTATTAAGCTTTCTGAAAAGTTCAAAGATCGGAAGTTCTTTAGTTCGTAGGTATGTGAGCAGATCCGGATTAAGCTCAGGGGGTCAGGGGTTCCAAATATTGAACTATGACAATATTTTTTGCTCAGATGAACCCAAATTTTGTAAGTGTCGTTATAATAAAGCTCACTCAATCTACTGGCCATATCATGTTGAGTGACAAGTAGTCGTGATTGGTTTTCACGTACGATGGGCTCACAGACTTTGATTTTCTTGGGTCATCGTGACAAACACTGTTGAATCACGACGTTTTGTCACGATGACCGATGAAATATCACGAGGTTGTGGGCTCACCGGGCTTGAAAACCAATCCCGACTGCTTGGTTTGGGCGCTTTCACTTTTGAGGCCCAGGCACTGAGAAATCTTAATCCGGCCCTTTTTGCGAGGCTCTATTTACAAACTGTAGGAGCGTTATTCATTTACCTTGTCAGCTAACGTACGCATAGGCGATAGAGAATGAATCATAAAACGCCTCGTCTCGATGATCAAATACATTATAGTGTGGTTGTGAATGAATTAGGTAGCCTTTTGTCTCAAATACTAGACAATTACCATTAAATCTAATCGTTGATTTCCATTTCTTTTTAAACTCATTTATGTCTTAATTTTAGTTGCAACCTCGATGTATATGCGCTATCTACAAATCCAAATTTATTTAAACCTTGGTTACGCAAATTTTCACCAAACATGGAATAATGCATCAATCCTGGTTGGAATTACGACTTGCTTGGGTATTTGTATTACGTATAATATTTCAGAGGCAGATTCGCTGATAATGCATTTGGTAGCAGCTGTCGTGACTATTGTGTTTTCAGTATTTTATTTGCTACTTCAGGTATTAAATTAATTTAATAAAATACAAAAATTGAATTAGCTAAATTATTGTCTTTAGACCAAAATTTCTTTCGAAACAATTCACCTTCAAGGAGAGCCTTCGCTTCGTGGAATTTCAAAAAGATTGTTTTACTTCAGATTATTTTTGATATGTTGCATAACAATTTCATCTTGCACTTTATTTATAAGCTGGGTTTTAGCGTATAGAGAATTTACAGGTAAGCATTGATGCAAATGAGAAGATTTGTATTGTTAGTTATGGGTTACACCGTCCGCGGCGGCATCGTAGTAGCTTCAAAAATATCCAGTATCCAGTAGAAACAGCAATCAATAATTAATTATTATACGAAGTGTATCTTTGTATCGAGACCATTATTATTCGTAATTACTAGCTTTAGTGCCTATAGTGCCCAATAATTCTCAAAACGTTCAACATAATACATTTCCCTATGACTAGCTTCGACGGCTATCACTCGGTATAGTATATTTATGTAAGAAAAGTTTTTAAAAAACCTGTTTTAATTTTAGGCACTGCAATATACTGGTGGACAGAAAAAGATGGAGGCTATAAACTACATCTCATATCAACGTTTTCGGAGTGGTTGTTCTTTATATTCTTGTCTATTTACATATCCACCCTTAAGGACGAATTTAAACTAATTGAGTTCAAAAAAGTTTTGGTCGAATTAAAAAAACTGAAAAAGAATGAAGGGAATGCTCCAAAATTAGATTGAACGTAATTAGTTATTTATGCAGGTTCAAAGAGCATAAGAGAGCTTGTATGGTCTCATGAACAACTGCAGTTGCTTCTATGTACTTACTTGTGTGGGGTGTGGGCCTCTTTAACAAGTTAATTTTTAAAACATTTACCAAAGCTCAAGCCGTCAAGACAGCTCTACAAAAAATAACAATGTACTAGTTAACAAAAAATTCATTAAAGTCAATAAAAAACCGTTCACTTCTTGTTTATATTGAGGTAAGAGATCAACCTACGTCGTATGATCTTACTTTAGTGGATTTTTAGTATGTTACTTAGTAAGGTTATAAATATGTTTGAGTAAAAATACACTGAAAAAACCTTTTACCAAGTTATTCAAGTTGGCTATTTCTAAACGTTATTATTTGCGCCCGCTATATATGCAACCAGCAATCCTAGTATGCACAGCGTAAAGACGCACATCAAAAATATAAATAATTAATTAACTTGAAGATATAAATAAAAACAAAAGCATAAAAAACATTGCTTATTTGGTCGTTTTTTGTGGCACACTACGTTATTGTTTTGTTTTTCGTATCATAATAAATCTACTTTTAGCAGTGTTTTCTCAAAACAAAATTTTTTTTTTCAATTCTAAATTCTGAAGAGCTTATCCGACATTTTTGAATCGCCCTGTACGTATAAAAAATCTACAATAAGTACCTACCAAAACTTAAAAATGTAAATTACAAATTTTTAAATATTTAGGGTTTATTAGTTAGATAGATCTAATACGTTGTAAATACGATCTAATACAACGATTTACGATTGTAAATACGATCTAATACAACGTATTAGATCTATCTAACTAATTAACCCTAAATATTTAAAAATTTGTAATTTATTCAGGTATGATTGTTGTATGCATACTAATTTGATTTATATATATTTCGCTTTCTCGACGCATTTAAACAATGCCGGATAGCTTGTGAAAGTTATGTTGACCTCCGTAGCGTATTGGGTATAGGCGTGCTACCGGAAATAGCAAAGTTTTGGGTTCGATTCCCTAGGCGCTTGGTGGAAAACAAATTTTCTCATTTAAAGTTTTTTCACTTATGTGTGTATGTTGGGGTTCATTTACAACGTATTAGATCTATTTAAAAATGTAAATACTTATATCAATTTTAAAAGATAAAATTATATACTCTTTCGGTCGTACCGGAAGCGAAAAGAAATATTGGAAACCAATACTAAACAGTAAATTTGGCACTAAACAAAAAAGTATTGAAACTTTTTTGCGTATATTGCAAAACAAATAAGTTATTAATGCTCTCTCCTTCGTTGAACCGCTGATTGGATCAACGGTTCTTCATCACTATAATAATACAGGGTGTCTATTTTGTTACAATCGCTATTAAAATTATTATTTTTATTATCTATTATTTATTATTGTAAGGGAAAAAAATGTAGATAATTAATTCAAAAGTCGTATTTTGAAATGGAGCACATGGAACGGCTCTAGAGTAGTACGAACGGTGCTACCAAACTGGGTACCGCTAAAATTCAAATTTGACTCAATTTGATCAAAATATCTCAAAATTATCCAAATAACTGCTATACTTCGTGCCAAATAGAAACATGAATGTCAATCAAGACGTATCGTGTTCCGATACGCTCATGAACGCTCATGCCGATCTATGATAGGTCGCTGGTCTGGTCAGATAACGGTCCCACCTCATTCATGGCGCGAAGTCTAGGACCTCTGCTGAACAGACTGCGTTCCTTTTTAATAATAATTATATCAAAATGCATCTTTACAGTCGCTCCTTTATTCTGCTGACACACCTTTAGTTACGTTCCAGGTCAATACCTCTAATTTTTACTACAGTAACCTTGAAAAGTCTAATTACGTGATTACACTTGTAAGTCTAAAACATGAATTGTGAGTTTTAATATTATGTCACGCAACACAGTAAACCACATCTGACATAATCGTCTAGTAATTATAAACAAGTAAATTATGTAGCCAAATTATGTATAATTAAAAAATTAGTACAATAGCAAAAAGATCAAGTAAATTAATAGAAGGCGCAAAAATTATGTAGCAGTGCAGTTTTGAGCGAATAACTTTGAGGAGTTGTCAACAAAGAGAAAGAGACCTCGTTGCTGTTGACTTTTTTATAAATTGAAAGTTCCGAATTAGAACAGGTACTACAGATCACATCAAGCAAATTCTGTCGGATATCTGCACAGCAATTTTGGCAAAAGCACCCAAAATAGAATCCCATCATGAAGACAGACTCCAGAGGCTCCAAACTTTTACTCACACAATTTTCAAATTGTCTTACCATTCTCTTTCATACATTACTTTTCCATTTGAGAGTTTTTTTGTGGGCGTGGCCTAGCTGCATTTGTTGGATGGACTGAAAGTATTTGATACTACCATCTACTACGTGCTCCCTCTCCCTCTATTAAAGGCATCTTTAATAATGTTTTTGGGACCCTTTGTACGGAAACCATCTTGTCCAAAAAAATTATAAGAACATAAATTGTAGGGAATTTTCTATTATTTATTTTAATATAGAACCACCCTTTGCTTAAAAAGTTTACTTTTGAAGTAATAAGCCAAAAACCAAGAAAATAAATTATTTGCAGTTCAAATCAAATTTTATTTCTCAACAAAATTTAAGGTGTTAATAGTTAATAAACCTGTGGTATAAATTTTTAATCTCTAATATAATAGATCTTCCATAAATATTACTAATTAACTAATGGCTTCTATCGAACTTGATTATTCTTCCATCATCCATCTGAATATAAATAATATACATTATGAGAATTTTAATTATCTACTCTTTATTTTTTCTCGTCACTCGTCGATGCATGCATGTCTAATAAATGCCTCTTCAAGTTACTTTTCTGCGAACATGTGTAATTCCATACACTGCATTTAATTGGTTTTTCACCCGTGGGTACTAATGCATGCCTCTTCAAGGTATCTTTACGTGCACATGTGTAATTGCATGCACGGCATTTAAATGCTTTTTCACCCGTGTGTACTAATGCATGTATCTTCAAGTTACTTTTCTGGGAACATGTGTAATTGCATACACTGCATTTAAATGCTTTTTCACCCGTGTGTATTAATAAATGAGTCTTCAATGCACTTTTCCGTGAACATGTGTAATCACATACACTGCATTTAAATGCTTTTTCACCCGTGTGCACTAATGCATGCTTCTTCAAGCTACCTTTAACTGCACATGTGTAATCGCATACATTGCATTTAAATGCTTTTTCGCCCGTGTGTACTAATGCATGCTTCTTCAAGTTACTTTTCTGCGAACATGTGTAATCGCATACATTGCATTTAAATGCTTTTTCGCCCGTGTGTACTAATGCATTCTTCTTCAAGTTACTTTTCTGCGAACATGTGTAATCGCATACATTGCATTTAAATGCTTTTTCGCCCGTGTGTACTAATGCATGCATCTTCAAGTTACTTTTCTGTGAACATGTGTAATCGCATACACTGCATATAAATGGTCTTGCACCTGTGTGTTAAAGTAAAATTTACTTTTACTCATTTAATGACTCTTCAAATTACCTTTACGTGCACTTGTAAAATCACGCACATTGCGTTCGAAAAGCTTTTTCTGAGTTTCCATAATATGAGTTTTCACATGAACAATTATAGTAGGTTTGTCGGAACATTCAAAATTGCAATTGTAGCAGCTGTATAATTGATCAATTTCCAAACTATTTGTTTGTTCATTTTCTACTTTAACAGTCTCTTCCTTGAATTCCTCCAAATCATGTTCTTCAATTTTAATGGATCCTTAAATTTACGTGTTACAATAGTCTTTGTGTTAAAAACTGGTAAAAATATTCTGTAGTTCTTACCATCGTCCGAAAGGTTATCGCAAGAGCGTTCTTGTTTAGGAGTTTCATCTGCAACTCATTTATTACATTCAAAACTGAAATAACGTCGCTCTTACTTACTTGAATAATTGTACAAGTTATCGGAGTGATCTAATGTGACATCTTGAAGCTCTTCTTTGATTGTTATTTCCATTACGTTTTATTTTCTATACGATTCAACTAATAATACTAGTTTCTTACGTTTAAAAGAAAAAGTAAAGTAGTCATTCTTGGTCTTTTTGATTAGTTTTGATACAGTTTTCTTATAATTTAAGTATGTTAAGTGTAACAATTCGTCGTCGATTATTTAAATTCGGATGAGCTGTCGAGGGAGTTAGCTATTCGGGATATAGATCCGCGAGAGAAAAATGTTTTGATTAAAAAGAGGCTTTTAGAGCTGTCCTTAATGAGAAGAAGGCAGATTCTAGCAAAGTTAGTAATTATCCGCTAGTTAAATTCGTTATATAGTAGAACAAATACATTATGTGTTGATGAGAAGTGAATCTCTTCGGCAAGAGCTTGCTAATTTTCTCGAGAAACCGGATACTTCAAAAATAGTATATTTTACAACGAGAGATGAAACATCAGTTTTTTTCGTGAAGCGGCGAGTGGAGTAATTTATCGAACGAAAAAAACTGATTTTATCTCGAGTCGTAAATGCTATTTTTTCTACGACAATAATTAGACACCTTAACTTGAAATTTTTATTCAAATTTAAACTGACTTTCAATTTAGGTTTCTTAAAAAGGCGCTAGATGGCGCTAGTGACAGAATTGTCTTAAAACTAAATTTGAATTTATTTAAATTATAAAATATTTATTGTTGTAAGTGCCATTTTGTACATTATTATAAGATTTTATTTATTATCCGCAACAAATTTGACATAACATAAACGCAAATATTTATAAACAAGCATTTATATCTGTCATTTTACGCCATCTATCAACATCCAAAATGTACTATTTCTTTTTTACACTAGAGACGAAAATGTCAACTTTCATTCGAGTAAGTGCTGTCAATATGCATAACTTTCACATATGAAAGTAGAAAAACATTATTTTTCTCCGTCATTACTCAACTCATACGACTGTTTTTGGTCTCAATTAATAGAGTCGCTACTGTGGGACTTTATAGAGTCTATAAAAACCACTATCAATTTTGGCAGCTATTAGTTTGTTTTGTGGAAATGCCACGATAAATTGTGCAAAGTTTCGACTTCAAACACGCTCAACTCTTTTCACGATATGAAATTTAGATAAGCATCCGCACCAATTTATCAGTGTATCATATCCACCCCCGAATCCCGTACCATAATCATTAATTTACTATGCTCTTCTCAATTATTGTCAATTGTCTTATTCTATCAAAGACCAACCACATCTTAATAGGTAGAGTTTGCTGACGACTTTAATTGTTTTTTGTCTCGCCTACTGGCGTGAGTCAAAAGTAAAAGCTGCATAAATTTTCTAAATAACTTACGTTTGAAGTTTAGGTACATTAACTTTTAATATCCGGAATTAATAAATAGTTATTCAAATATCCGAGAGATAGACGGTGCAAAAACGTAAGCTTGTGAGCCAAACCATAACTTCTCTACTTTGGATTACGTAATCAGGAGAGTATCGCTGACGAAGTTAAGGTCAAAAAATCTGAAAGTCAAAACTTTGACAATTTTTATAAATCTTTGGAACAGTTTTTTGTAAATTCACTTGGTGGAACTGTTCACTTGGGTATTCTGAATCAATTCCGACCATTGGTAAATATGGGCTGGACGGTTCTTTACTATAGTCCTAGACTGGTTCTAGGCTCGTTCTTAGCTGGACTGGCTGAATTTGCTCTTCTACAATCATTTAACTGCTTGATGTGGATGAAATAAATTTAATTTAGCCCAACCGACTATTTTAAAGAGCCCTAAAGGACACTAATGTCATAATTAGTACCTAGCACTCTAAAACTTCAAAATTTTCTATTTTTTCTTGCATACTTCATGAAAGTAATCCGTAACTGAAATACAATTTTTTTGGATTTAAAAAGTCTTTATTACTCCGGCCTTCTTATAGTTTATCGCACTCCTCGTAATTATGTCCTGTGTAATGACTTAATTACCATCTTAATTAATTTAAAATTTATTATTACACGCATCAACGGCATTTGGGTCTTTTTCAAGCCCTAAAAAAAGTTTACGACCGACCACAACAAAAACTAAGTAACAAAGTAACGATCTTCATTGTGTTCACAGAAAAACGATATGATTGTATGTATATAATTTATATATTTAAAATTATGATAAGTAGAATACGTAATTGAACTTTTTTATAAATTATTATCATTATTACGCTTAGTTTTAGTTCACTATTGTTTCGTGCGCTGATTAACTTGTAATAATAATCATTGGGTAAAGAGCAGTGTTAGCGAAATGAGTTGTTTTAAAATTTATCACTTGCCAATTCTTATATGCGTGTGGTTTTTAACAACATTTATTATAACGTAAGTAATTATGAAAATATACTTTCAACAAGACTCTATTACTTGACCCTACAATCTACAATGCTTAATTGGTGATGGAGTATTGGGTACTTGGCCCAAATTTTACAGTTTTTAACAAATTTTAGTGCAGTGAGACGGGGGTAGCACCCAGAAGCTTTGAGGTGTGAATGTGAACTGTGGACACTAAAAGAAACTATTTCTGATTGATATAATCGTACGTACTGAACAAATGCACATTTATCGCCAATTATTAATTGGTGGCTTCGTGGGCTTTTCACCAGTGCAATCTGGAATCGTTTATAAACATATTTTTTGATTTTTTAAGTGCCGTTTTTAATTAATTTGGGAACAAAAAAATAGAATAAACTTCAGTTCGTTATCTCGCTCAGTTTTACAGATACCGAAGAAAACTCACAATAAATTCCACATAAGAGAAGGTTTCCGCTTATCAAAATTGTTTTTTCTGATGTAACTGATTTTGTTTTTAATTTGGTCATTTACGATTGGACTAGACTATAAATGAGGTCTCTATCACGTTGCTTATGATCTAGGCGAATTTTTCGGCAACATTGAAAATTTTTGGACTTTTGCTTTTAATGATCCTGCGTCAGGGAGAGAAATTTGACCCCCCCCCCCCAAAAAAAACTATTATTGTAATAATCGTAATCGGCGTTCTCAAAATTATATATACAAGGTGTTCACGGATGAAGCTGACAAGAAGAAAAATTGTTTTATTATTGTCAATAAGAACTTATATATCAACTCCATCCGTAAACACCCTGTATAATACGATAAGTTTGGCACGAATCGAGAAAATCACCTTTTTACCCTTTGTCGGATTTAATTTTTTTTCTAAGGTCGCTTCAAGAGTCTAAAAATTTGGAGGTTATTTATCATTGAATCGACAATTTGGTAGATAAAAATTGATCATTTGGTTGAAGAAAATGATTGATTAATATTCATTAATCAACAACTATGGAAAATTTCGATTATAGAAATGACTATTGAAGAACAAATGAAAAGAATTAAAAACCCATTCTGAGCCTAACTTCCAACTTTGCAAGACTGATGCTGATAACTGGCTATAAGTACTAGAAGATTCAAAGTTCCTTTGCGTGTGTGAGTGTGATTAATGGCATATCAGATATTCAAAATTCAAGTTTAACTAGCTGATTTGTAAATATAAGCACTTTTTTCCTTAATGAAAAACCAAGTTAGTTACATGTTAAACGGAAATGGGTGAATGATGCATGTCCGCACGTCTAACCTTCAAAAAGAATATTCTTTTTAATAACAAAATCATTGAATTAGGTACTACTAATTGCTATATTACGCTTAGTTTTCAAATAATTCGTTACATATTTTTTTATATTGTAGGTATTTCATGTCAGTTCTTGGAGGACATGTTTACGCATTTTTTCCGTATATTAGTGACTCGGGTGCTTTACCCCCAGAAAGTTGTATCTTTGCTCAAATGATGAATTTAGGAAGTGTTATAAGTAAGTAGTCGCCATTTCTGTTTAGAAGTCAAAATAAAACAAGTCCAGGGGCGGATTTAGGCCTGGGCTTCATGGGCTGCAGCGCAGAGCGTCGTTCAATCACAGTTGAAATCAAAAAGTTTTAGAAGTATCTGAATCTGAAATAATATAGTCATTTAATTCTTAACATTCCTACTTTGTTTTTGTGAAACATCTTTTTTGGAAACACTATCAATCGCTACTAAAATAATTAAACTTTATTTCTACGCCGTTTAACCTAAAACAGCCAAAAATGTGCGCCTGCGGCGCCATTATCCATTTATTTATGTTCAGCAATTATTAATAACCTCCGGGTGGGAAAAGCTGTAGGTACTCCTGGACAGGCCCCCAAAGAGTGTTAGCCCAGGGCCTCTAAAGTTAACGGTCTACCTTTAAACAAGTCGATCGATGTCCAAAAGATCTCTAAGCTTTGACACCAAAGTCAATGCTTCTCATCTTGTAGAAATATTTTATTATACATTGAGGACACAGTGGTAGACTCGGAGATTACTCCACTAATAATTCTAAAAGTTGAGTTTTACTTATAAAGTGGCCATACTTGTACTTGAATGTCAATACATATCGAATTTAATTGCAGTGGGAATCACCATGTATCTCAGATTTTTGCAATTTAAGAAATATATGGAGCACGGTTACATAAACATTGACCGAAGATGGAACAAGCTATCTCTTATATGTGGAGGTTTAGCTTGTTTAGGTGTAAGTATTGTGGGAAATTTTCAAGAAACTAACGCGCTCGTCGTTCATCTATTTGGAGCCACACTAATCATTTCGTTTGGGATTTTATATTTTCTAATTCAGGTACGACAACTTGTCGAATTAAAGACAAAAAACGAACTGAATAGTAACAATTTTTTACCTTTAGATGAGATTGGGATACGAGTCGGTGAAATTACACAAAAAGGATGGTACGCATGGGATTTCAGTAAGGATGTTTAACTTCAGAATATTTATGATATGTACGATAATAATCTTTCAATGGATTTTAGTGCCAGCCGCTCTTATATCGTTTTGCCAGTTTACCGGTAAGTCATAAACTGCCAAAAGCATTAAAGGAACAAGCATTTATTTATTCTGGGTTCGGGCATTTTCACTAGTGCTCATTTCTATACGCATTTTCTAAACTTTTCAAAACCGTTTCTATTTAAAGGAACCTCCATTCAGTGGTGGACAGAAAAAGAAGGAGCTTTCGACTTACGTCTCGTAGCGACGTTTTCAGAATGGATTCTGTTCATCTTAATGTTTGTTTTCATTGCCACTTTCACCGGCGAATTTAAATTAATTAAATTTGAAGAAACTAGAATTACAGTACGAGATATATCTGACTGGGAACCGAGTTCTACTAATCAAACTGTCCAGATAAGTGATATGTACAAGAACATAAGTTAAAATTAGGCATAGTTAAGCTCAATTGATTATACGTTATGCATTTAATTTGAGAAAAAAATTAATATTTAGCTTTAATGTTAACTTTTATTTTATAGAGATGATGAATATGTGTAAATAAATTGTCACGTTTAAGTGTCAAATAACAAAAAACAATACCGCTTTTGTTCTTGGGTAGTCACTCTTTAGCTTGTGGCTAAAACTTAAAACAAAAATGGCTTTCCTTTAGACGGATTTCCTATAAGCACGTCAGACTGCGTTGAAACTGTTTCCTATCATACGACCTAGGTCCTGATACCCCCCCCTCCCGCAACAAGTTTTAGCTATATCAGGGTTATAGGAGGCAATACGATGGAGTAGTTTACGTCTTAAGACACTGCAAACTGCAACTTCTTCAGAAGGTGTATTACTAACTACCCTCAGTACCTACCAATGTCAGGTATCAACACGAATGCTCACCCTACTGTAATTGATAATGATCGGGTTCATGTTGCAATCAACGGCAGCCGGTGCACCAAGCCCAAGAAGTTGGTCTTTCCCCCTACCACCAGACACCCAGTAAGTCGCTTCCTGATCATCCGTTGTCCTGAAACAAGCCAAGTTTGCCATCATGGTGTGCCGAATGAGAGGATCTATGACTTAGCCATCATGCGCAGACTTTTTAAGAGCAGGACCTGAGTTCTTATAACCAGATTTACTCCACCATCGTAGAGTCCGCAAGAGCAGGAGTACTAACTTCACCATCAGACGCAAACGTCAAGAGCGAGGTCTTGAGCCTGAGATTGACTTAAACACATAGTGGTGATACGTCTAACGCGTTTACATTACATTTAATAGTCCGATCTAAAACTTACCTGCTCTCTCTCTGCATCCACTATTAGTATTTCAAAGTTATAGGAAGCAGGCCGATAGGCGTTACCACTTTCTAGTTAAGCCATAGACCACTGCGAATCCAACCTCACTATTAGAAAGCTTCTGCTCTCAGTATCAATATTAGAAGGGATTGTTTGAGGCCACCACGCGCCGCGGTACGCGCAGAGCGAAACCATGTTCGCATTCGCATTCGACCGTGATTGATAACGGTTCGGAATCATGAAACCCTTCATCCTTCCACCAGCTACTATATAATCGCTTCCGGATCATCCGTTACGACCTGTCACAGACTAGGTTTTCCACGATGGTACGCTAAGAGAGAAGGCTCGCTTGCCTCCAGCCTTCATCCAAACACACACCAACAGTGGGGCCTGCGCCTGCAATAGGGATTAGGTAGAACGTCTGACGCGTTATTGAAAGTCCACCACAATCTCTCAAACTTTGCTTTCGTAATCTCAGAATTGCACATGTGCTAGCTGTGAAATAATTTTTGCTAGCCAAGAATGAAGAATAAATAAAATTATACTCCCAAACCTCAAAAGTGTTCTTCGTGTGAGAAGAGTTGTCTTACACCCTTAGACGTTCTTCTCTTCGGAAATACAAAATTGAAGAGTACAACTTCGTACTTTTCATTCATCAGTATAAGGTTTCTCTACAGGGAAACCAGGTTTGAAAAACGAAGTTTTAACGAATTTATACAACGGTTTGCTCGTGAAACTTCAAGTGAGTTTATTTGAAATGCTATCAAAATTGCGTTACATAAATAATAATTACAGAGTGATTATTTCACATAAAAATTAACTAACACTTAACACACATAATATTCACTGCATCAGGCTTCCCAATGAGAAATGAGGTAAGTACACGGTACACTGAGTATCTATCTACTACTTCCAGAAGATTAGAATATGCAGGGTGTCAATTTGAAACCTTCCCACCTCTATAATCTTCGACGCGTATCTGCGAGACTCATCAATTTTATTACTGAGAGACACTTTAATCGAGTCTTTTTCTTTTTCCTATATCAATCCAAAAGGATGGTGGACTTAACCCCTTAAAAATTACAAGGAAAATGGGCTCGAGTGGCAGTTTTTCTGAAGGCTTCTTCAATTGCCTTTATACAACGGTATGCTAATTTGTTATTTTAGGATTAGTAGTTTTGATGATATTGAGAATCGCAAAGAGCTATTTGCAATAAAAGTACCGCTCGACCCCTCTTCCCATTAAAGATTTAAGAGGTTAAGTGTGTCCCTCTTTGGGGATTGATCTTGGAAGAACTCAAATACTCCATAAAAGCTTCCCTCTTGGTACCTAATAAAATTGACAAATCTTGCGAAATTTCAATATTCTATACTAAAGCGAAAATATTGAAGGGTTAGAAGTTTTCAAATTAACACCCTGTACCCTGTATACTCTTCTATAAGCATTGTGCAGTGTATGCCCTTATCGTGTCTTGAAAAATATTCTTAGGTTTGTTTACCTTAGAGATATCGTTTCTGATTTTTGTTGCCTTTTCAGATAAATTTCTTCGCTGCGTGAGTTGAGAAAACTTTAACAGCAGAGTTCGAACTTCCAGCCGCGAGACTTTTAATTTGAAATCAAATAAAGCGATAAAATTTTCTCTGAGCTGCATCAAATTATCCAACTTATTAGGTAAGTTGAAATCTATTTCTATGTCAAGAATAAGAACTGCAAATCCTAAGTTTCGGCCACAGTTTAGAAGGACAAGAAAGTGTCGTATATATGAAGAGACGCTGAATAAGAGACTTGGTAGACTCCAAAATAGGCCTTTTTTTATCGGAGGCCCACCAAAAATGTCGTTCATCGATGCAGTGCTTCAAATGTAAAATTCTTGGTGGTTGTCGGCTGAAATTCTATTTCTAGGATACTTTGGTTTGATTGCCAACTGAGTCGAGACTGAATTGTGCGTAGAATTTATTTTATGTACCGTAATGCACACTCCATCAAAGGTAACACTCTTCATTTCTGAAGTAAATGTTAGTATATAAAACATTGTACTTATTGCAACTATCCATTCCGTCACACTGCTGACTAGATGGTCGTTATAACCACCATCTTCTTCTGTCCACTTTGCCATGTCGGTTCCTATAGAATTAGACAGTTGTAAATTTTATTTCGTGTATTTGCATAATAGTGAGTGTTACCTTCGAATTGTGACATAGATAATAAAAAATAAAAGCTTGTTAAATTATAAGCAATGCAACAAACAATTGTTAAGAATAGTCGAACATTATTGTTGCTTTTCGTTCCAGATATTGGATGTATTTTGTAAGAGATCCACGTCTAAAAATAAATTGAAAATTATTTCGATATTGTCATAAAAGTATACTTTACCTGAAACCACATCCATATATTTCCAAATCCGAAAGCCAAACTAGCTCCAATTACATGAACGACTAGAACGTTTGTTTCCTGAAAATTTCCAACGAGAGAAACTCCAAAAGACGAAAAGTATCCAATAGTTGCAGAAGTTTTATTTTTATTCCTTACATTATCGTCCAAATGATAATATTCGCATATGTCGTCAACTTGTCTGTATCGAATGAAAATTTGTATTGCCACTAGAATCAACGAAAACAAAAGTGAGCCCAAGAATCCTCAGGTTCATTCTATACAAGTAGGATGACTCGAGATCCGATGGGCACGGGAAGGCCGCTTGGAGAAAGTTAAATGGGCCCGATTAAGTAGTCTAAGTGTAGGGAGTTTGATCCCTCGCCCTAATTGATGACCTCCCTAAGTGAGGTAGAGGCAGGCATACCTATCAGGGGAGGGGGTGAGGGGCAAGAACAGCAACTCAATACTATCAAAAATAGAAGAGAAGGCAAAGATAGAAATTAGGATGAGTAGAAAATATTCAATGGTCAAATTCAGAGGTCCCTTAATTCCCCAAAAATATTTTTTGTTTATCTCAAATAATATAGCTTTTTCAGGAGTACCCATAATATAGGCATTTATAAACTTTTCAGCCTAGGACCCCTTCAAAAGTAAGCCGAAGCCTGTTTGTCCCCAATCATATTTTAAATTTTGAACGGTTTTAAAATTTTCCTCACATTTTCTCCGAAAGACCCCGGAGGCACGTATCATGTTGTATTATGAATTGTGAAATTTGCGAATAGAAATGAAAAACCTTTAAACTATAACTACGTACTTAGCACTGCCAGTATATTAAGCATCTGCCCAAAAATGCAACTTTCCGGTGGATGGGTACCAGTATCGCTTATATAAGGGAAAAAAGAATTTATATCCTCCCTAGATCTTGCAATCAAGTATCTGTAATTAATAATTAATATGTAATGAAGTTGACTACATTACTGCTTAGATCTAATACGTTGTAAATGAACCCCAACATACACACATAAGTGAAAAAACTTTAAATGAGAAAATTTGTTTTCAACGTATTAGATCTATCTAACTAATTAACCCTAAATATTTAAAAATGTGTAATTACTGCTTAGACTTACGTTGTTAGAAATGTTATCATGTACAATGAGGCCGTAATAGCCGGTAAATGATATAAACGAAAAAAACTCATCTTTTAATAACCGAACTAACTCACTCTCGTTCATTTTACTGTGCTAGGGTAGGAATGAAACTAGCCGTTTTATTTAGATTTAATGAGCACAAAAATCGTAAAAAAATTACTTATATTTACATTATAAATAATATAAATATAAATGTATACACAATACAATGTTCGTAGGTAAATATTAATCGTACTGATATACGTTATTTTATAGTTTTTTTCTAATTATTTTAAAACTATCAGCATTTGCATCTACATCAAGAGTGGAAGGTATTAGTTTCTTTATTTAGCAACTTCTAAATATAAATGTATGTGCAAAGTAATTAGCGTGAATAATGTATACAATTTTGTTATTATTTTATCGATTCTATCTGAGTTGTATTCAATCGCAGATTGCCATCATATAGACTTGACTGTAGGTCCGTGCGTAGGAGCACTCAAGAAAAAAGACGCACAGCTCGAGATAAATTGCTTAATTTTTTAATTCGAAATAGAATCTTTAATCAAAAATTAGAAACTGTTTTTAAGAAAAATTTAAATTTGGCGTTCTCTTTTAGCCAATAGTTTGCGTAGGCGTACTAAGGTGAGGGTGTTCTATTACAATCAGCTTGTTTACAATACCCGCGTGTATTGTTGGTTGCGTCTTTTAAAAGACGCAAAAGTTTTAATTTTGTGATGATTGGTGATTTTTTGTTAAAATCTGACGTCTTCTTCATGAGGTATAAACAAGTAATAAAATATTTTAGAGGCAGAGACAACACTATAATCACGGAAGCACCGATATAGCAATAAATTAATACTTTGCGGCCGTTTTCCTCTAAAATTTAATTTTGGAGTAATAGAGCCATCTGTTGTGAGTTGTGAGCACTAGTGAGCATTAATGACGTGGCGGACGAAATCGCTGTTTTAATTCTTAATTTTGTTGACAGAAGATAAAAACAGATAGTCCAAACACTTTCTAAAAATAGAAGGACAAAGAACTTAAATACACACGGCAATTTTAGGTAGGTATTTGAAAGAAAAAACTTTAAAATATAATTTAATTTGTTTTTTTGTTTTATTTTCATTCATTTAACTTTCTTATATTTTCGTAGATTGCTCCTAAAACATGGCAAGTTTTGGAAATTACACCGCATTAAGTATAGCTCAACCTGACCCTTTACCGAAGAAAGGAAATCCTGCCGAAAATTGGAACAAATGGAAGCAAAACTTTCAAATATATTTAATTGCCTCCGGTATCGATGAGAAGGACAGTAAAAAAGCCTGCGCCCTTTTCCTACACATCATAGGCCAGTATGGAAGAGATATCGGCAATGAGTTGGAAATCAATTTTACCGACGACGCTACTAACCTGGATTTTCTTTATGGTAAATTTGAAAACTACTTCAACCCCAAGTCTAGTTTAATTTTGAATCGCTATCAATTTTTTAATACTAAGCAAACGAAGAAACAACCGTTTGACAATTATTTAACGACTTTGAAACAAAAGTCTAAAAACTGCGAATTTGGTGATTTAGCAAACAGTCTTTTAATGACTCAAATCATATCTGGAGTTTCGAATGTGAAAGTTCAAGAACGTTTACTACGATTACCCGATTTGGATCTAGACACTGTCGTACAAGAATGCCGTTCGAGCGAGCTGGCAGAAAGTCAAGCTCAACAATTAGGTGCCACCGCAAATGTGCCAAATCCGCCTAAAAAGCAGCAACAGCCAAAAAAGCCTAACCGACCTAATAAAGCGAAGTCAGATGAGAAAAAATCTGATTTTGAAATGGTGAACCCCCCAGATGGGGAGAAAGCTAAAGTTAATAATTGTAAGTTTTGTGGAGGTTCACATGCTTACGGTAATTGCCCGGCTTTTAATACTACTTGTAAGAAGTGCAATAAGCCAAACCATTTTGCCAAAGTTTGCAAAAATAATTAAGAATGCAATTTGACTTTATAACAGTTGTGCCTAATTTGGTTTGTAGTGATCAAAAATTAATTTTACATATTGAAGCTTCCATAAAAGAATTTATATAAATGTTGTAATTCTAATTATCGAAACTCTCAAGTTGAACGAGTGTGGAGTTAACACGGAGTGATTATACACTTACTTTTTATATGGTTGTAGAAAACAATAGGTATTTAGTTGAGCTTAATATTTTTGTTTAAAACACTATTCAGATGTGTTTTTAATGTATGTTACTTCAGTATAAATAAATATTACGTATTATTTCACTTAAATGTGTAGTTCAATTCAAATCTGGGCAGATATAAAATACCGGTAATGTACGTTTGCTAAAACTCCCCGTAGTTATGTAAAAATACCTGGTCTATGCAGATGGATTTTTAGTAAATAACTTTTTAATGCTTAATTTCACAAAAATTGCAAAATAATCTTCAATTTGGTTTTTATTTTGTTTCTCTATGACGAATATTGATTGAGTCTGTATCTTGTGAAATGTTCAGTAACTAAATTGTTATTCACAGCCATGAAAGATAAGATTATTGATGCTATTATTATAGCAAGGTATCTTTAATGGATAACAATTTAGTTACAGAATTGTGTATCTAAACAACTGCCAATTGAAGTTTATACTTTAAAAAAGTTTTCCACAATAAACCTCGAGACAAAAGAAACAATCCAAAGTAAAGAACGAAAAATAGTAATGAGAGATTAGTCAAAAATCGTTTTTTAAGAAATTTCTTTTTTTATAAACACACTGAAACTTTGTCAAGGACTGAAAACTACACCATATATATTTTTTCGACTAATTATAATTATTAATACCTTTTGTACGTTTTTTTATTAATTAAATACATCTAAATGGTAACATAAAACCCTGAAAATGTACAATTAACTATTATTTTAAAACAACACTAGGGGTTTATTAATGACAAATAAGTACACGTTCAACTTAGGTACTTTTCAGTCCAATCAATTAACCATATAAATTTTTCCAATGAGCATTTTTTTAAATAATCAACAACAAATAGTCAGTAACAATCCACATTCATTTTCTAATCGTTATTTTCTATTTGGTAAAAATATCTTAAATCAGTTCTTCAGATCTACAATTGGGGCAAGTATGACTTTTGTCGAACCACATTATTATACAATTTTCGTGAAAAATATGACCACAACTTATGCGTTTTGTTTTTGATATCTTCAAACTATCCAAACATATTGAACATTTTGGGGAAATTGTAGAATTCCTACGCCTTCTTGTGCTGAAATTAAACACAAATTACTACATGAAACTTGAATTACAAATGGCGCAAAATTAACTTACCTCGGATGAGTATCGGAGCCTTCTGGAGTCGTAACCGGAGGCATGAAATAATCGTCGGCTGCATTATATTGGTAAGCTTGACGAGGAGCATCGTTTTTTTGAAAATAGTAATATATCGCCGTACCTATTGCGACTCCGAGGAAGAGTGCAAATGTTACACCGGGATGAGACATCCCAAATTTCGATTTTATTCTCGCACTGTCTTATTTTTAATTACTACATAACTATAAAATAAAACTAAACTCATAAACCGATTAATAATAACTATTACTGCTAATTACGAAATTGTGATTATTTTTGTTTTTATGTTTAGCATTTGACATAATTATAATAACAAAAGCACTAAAATCCCTAGTAAGTAACTAAATGTCCTAGTAAGTAACTAAAAAATCATAATCACCCTAAAAATTATAACGCACAACTAGAAAACGATTTTGTTGAGTGCATCATTTTTTGTTATTAATTAAAATTCAATAATTGGAATTAGGTACTAATTAATCGATTCGTATAGATTTAGTAATAATTTAAGATTTTAGATAAACAGCCAATATGAGGGACCGAGGACGTCGTAGCAATGCAGGTAATCGAATGGCCAAATTGTTGAATGAAGAGGAAGAATGTCAAGATGAATTTTATAAAGTTAACTATGGTGGTTTTCAAGAAACTGCTACAGATAACGAATATGAGTAAGTTTTACAACTTATTGTAGTATAAAACTCGTCAATTGAATGCTAAACAACTTATAATCTTTGTTGGCTATTAATATCTTTACGAAGAGAGTTTGGGGTGAGACACGAGACTTGGTGAAAGTCACTAATAAAGGAAACAACCGACACTGTACTGCGCTGCACAAATACAAGTTTGTTTCTTATTTTTACTACTTTGGCTAGTTTTTAAAATTACTGAACAGTGTCAAGGTTATTTTTTGGCTTTGGCGTAAAACACTATTGATTTAACAATATTGTCTATACCTTTAGTACTAAGCTACAGCAAGTACTCTCAGTTATAGAAAATCAGTAGGAGACTACCAGACGTGAAATTTTTCTGTTGCGTATTCTACTTGTTAAAGAAAAGAGCAACTACTATAAACATTTTTTTTCTATTTACGCCTGTTCAATTGCTAAGGTCAATTGGCGGAACCTACTGCTTTAAGTAGGTACCACCCTAAAAGTGGTACTAAATATATAATAATTGCTTCTAAAACTGATCGATCAAAATCCAGAAATTTACAACTGAGAACGATAATTTTATAGATTACTTCCCACACTTTAAATTATCAAACAAAATTAGCTGCAACACTTTGAATATAGTCGAGTTCTCAGACACCAAAAATGTGAGCTCTTTGAGACTAAAGACCTATCTAAAGTGATGGTATACGGTATACGCCATCAAGACATTACCATAAACCATTACAACTGTGACCATCTGCCAGTTTTGACCGTATGATTCTAGCTTTTACAATTTTAAACCAAAGTTGTCAACTGATTTTGAATTGCACGTGTTGCCAGTTTGCGCACTTAGTTTAATTGATTGAATTAAGTTTTTTAATAATCAATGTACTCTTTGAAGGGCCGAAGAAGAGGCAGAAGACAACGTTGACTCTGACTTTAGCATTGACGAAAACGACGAGCCAGTATCAGAAAATGATGAAGAAAGTCAGAAGAAAAAACGACGTTTAGTAACCAAAGCGTACAAAGTAAGTGATTACTTACATCATTTAAAAATATTCATTACTTTTGTACATTAGGAACCCATACCACCACAAACTAAACAAAAACCGAGATCTCCAAAACCGGCCACTTCTAAAGAAAAGAGTGATCCCCAACAATCCTCAGATAATGGAGGTGTGTAAAGTTGTTAATTATCCTAAGCTATAATTTATTTTTGTTGGTGTGGATAATGTATCTTATCAAGTTTTCACATTTTTTTAGTTTCTTTTTCTATATGTTGCCTTTAGATTCGTGTTAATAGACTATGTTAATTAAACCACATCTTTTAAAAATTTGTGTAATTTAAAGTACAAATATAAAAATTTAATAAAACTGCTTACCTTTTATTTATTGGTCTTGCATAAAGCCTTGTCCACGCTGGAGCAACTCTTGGAACTCATAGCTCAATTTTTTGTTCTTTGCCCTTAGTAAATTAAAAAAAATTTGCATACAACAAAGCGTTGCTTCTTTGTGGATTTAAGTGCTATTTCAAATGCGACACAAGAAGTTCCTGCGTTTTCTTCAGTATGAACAAGGCTTACGATTTACATTAAAACTAAATGAAATGGTAAGCAAGTTACAAAAATGTCAACTTAAGCTTAAAATACTAAACATTTTGTAGGTCGTAAGTCGATAAGAAAATCAACTGCGGCAAAATCGGCGGCCACAGCTCAACGAGCTAAAATTAGGACTCTCGAACAAAAGAAAAAGATTAAAAAGCCAAAAGAGGAGGAGTGGATTCCTACACAAAAAGAGCTTTTAGACGAGGCTAAAATTACTGAACAGGAAAACATACAAGCGTTAGGTAAAATATTAGGATGAATCATTAAAAATGTCTTCCCTTACATCAGTGTAAGAAGCAGTTTTAGTAAAAGTTGTACCCCTAATGTGTTAAACTAAAATTCAAAATGTCAACTTCTAATTATTTTTTAATGTACTTTACCCCTCTTTTTATCGTACAACTTTTATTCAAATCGTTTTTTCTTTATTCATCGACACATTGATTTTGAGTATTTTGTCCTGTCTATAGTGACTATTAAAAAGTGTAACTTTGCAAATTCAGTTTTAAAAGTCAAAATAGTTTTAGTTTTATTATATTAAAACGGCATTATTGTAGAAAGATATCAAAAGATGGAAAGCGAGAAGAAATCAAGAAGGCCTACTAAGAGAACTTGCGCCGAACCTTTGATTAAATATCATTCTACAAGAATGCCACTAATCGAAGAATTAAACAACGATGTGGTTACTGAAGAAACCAAACATAGCGAAAAAAAATTCTACGAAAGGACATTTATTACATTTTTGAACGATCCTAAAGATATCGTGTATAAGAAAATCATGAAAGTTCGACCACAACCGAAAGTGCCGAGTAAATTAACGTGCACTATAACTAAGTAATATTTGTAGGTTTTTATGTTTGGGGAAATTCTAATTATATCTTGTCGTAGACGACCTGCAAAATATGTTGATCCTCTTACTTGTTTACCGTATCACGACATACAAAGTTTTAAATTGATTCGTGAAGCCTACTACCAACAGTTAGAAGCGCACGGCGATAAAAATAATTCGATAATGAGCAAATGGTTGAAATGGCGTGCTAATCAAAAGTTGAAGCGAAAAACTACTTGAAATTTAATTATGTAGATTTAAGTTTAATGATTTTCAGCAAAAAATTTAGAATTTGTTTGTTAATTCCTCCAGAACTTAAAATTGTAAAGTAAGTGTCAAGAGGTATAAATTATAAATAAAAACATGCGATTTCCTGAAATTTCAGTATTTCAATTTAAAAATTTGGACATCTGAGCATACGCACGAGGTCTGGTAGATGCAGTGTTGTCAGGTTGAGGGGAAAATCCCTCGGCGTAGGGATTTTATTAGCCAAAAGGGAGAGAGGGCTTTTAGTCAAATAGCCAAAATGTAGGAAAATAAAAATTTTTCAAGCGAATTCTCGTGGTTTATGATTTAGATTAGATTAACTAATTAAAGAAAGCAAATAAAATAATGCAGATGTAGCTTGTAAGTGGCCTTCAGTATTTCATTAGACAGAAGTCTACAAGCCAGTCAGAAGTATTTAGATAAGATTAGTATTCAGTGGTACAACTATAAGGATTGCAGGGGTTGCATTAACCCAGCGCCGAGTGCCTAAACGGCCGAGTAAAAATAAATAATAAGAGTAATACTAAAATGCAGATTATTATAGGTATTTAGACTCTTGATTTGCAATTTCTAACATGCATAAAGCTCCTAGAATAAATAAATCTTATCTGTTTTGAATTTTAGTCTTCAGCAGAATTAAATCTAGGGTTTCTAGTTTCTGTAAGCCCTTTCATCTGTAGTTTTTATCTCGTGTGGCAGGATTAAATTAAAGTAGCAATTATCGACGATAGGTTTACATTGAAAATATGGCATTTTTTAGATTATTAATGTTAAATAATGACGTGTATTCGTGTATTTAATTCGTTTTGTGTCTATTGCTATTGTTTATTGATGTGGATTTAATTAATCCGCGTAATTTTACAATCAATATAAACTACTTCAGAGTAAAACATGCAATGTACAATAAAGTACAATGTAATGGAAGCTGAAAAGTTTTTGGAAAAGACTTTTAATGAAGTTTAGAAGCGTCGCCTCCCAAGCAATTTCAAAAGAATTTTGTTTTGTTTTCATGAAACACCTTTTTTGAAGACAAGGGCTTAGGAAGGGCGCACACTTTTCTTAAAGTAGGTATACCATTCGAAAGCACACTTTTTGCACTATTTCTTACGCCTAGCAAAAAAAAAGTGTGCGTAAATGGGCGGGGCCAGTTTTACGGACCTAAGTCGATGGTTTATTATCATTTTAAGTTACACTAGGACCCAACACGTTTTATATGAATAATAATGACTACATTAGTAATGAACAAAACGTGGGGCGTGGGGCTGGTAGCTAAAATTACGATTCGGCAACGTTAGTTTGAATAATAGTAAATAAGACAAAGCGTACAGTTGTTATAAACAAGAATACGAAGGATAATATATTTCGAATGAAAAACAAAAGAGCAGCTGATTCGAATTGAAATTCGAGTTGGGCTCGAGTGAAAAGAACATTCGGTAAAAATTGCGTTTGGCGTAAAAGGAATTTGACGTAATTTGTAGAATTAGATTTAATCTTTAGCGG
Organism: Malthinus flaveolus; assembly: GCA_950108345.1. NCBI lineage: Eukaryota > Metazoa > Arthropoda > Insecta > Coleoptera > Cantharidae > Malthinus > Malthinus flaveolus. The sequence continues at coordinate 14,246,017 of OX467286.1, forward strand.
GTTATAATTGGTGTTTACTCTCAAGATTTTGCCTTAGTAATTAAATAACAAACAAGAAGCTGTCGTAATTCGTTTGCTCGAAAATAATTTTTACTCGTCACTTTCCCATTTAACAAACGCAAACAAACGTGTATGGTGCATAATCGAGCTTGACAGTAGGTAGCTATTTTCATAACGAGTGCGGGAAGCTAACGTTCCCTAAATGTTCCTGAAACCGTTGAAATTGTTAATGACGTCATTATTCAAATCAAATTTTATTTCTCAACAAAATTTAAGGTGTTAATAAACCTGTGGTATAAATTTTTAATCTCTAATATAATAGATCTTCCATAAATATTACTAATTAACTAGTTTCTATCGAACTTGATTATTCTTCCATCATACATCTGAATATACGAGGCTATATTGAAAAATTCTTAGCCTACTATAGAACCAAACAAAATTTCAATGTCAAAATATTTTATTACTCAACATATTCTCCTCTTAATTGGATACATTTATTACAGCGAACCTGCAACGTCGCTAGACCTTTCAAAAAAAATGTTTCTTCTTGCTCTGTAAACCAGACGTCCACAGCTTTTATTACCTCCTCGTTGGAAGAAAATTTACGACTTTAAACTTTTTTTCAGTTGAGGAAAGAGATGATAATCGGACAGAGCCAAATCTGGAGAATAAGGGGGGTGTTCTAGTAATTCAAACCCTAAATCACGAATTTTTTGCATGGCAACATGAGATTTGTGTGCAGGGGCGTTGTCCTGCAAAAACAAAACACCTTTGGATAGCTTTCAGCGTCTTTTCTCTTTAATTTTTTCCCGTAGAATGGTCAGTAATGTCGAATAGTAATCTCCAGTTATTGTTCTACCCTTATCCAAAAAATCAATCATGATTACTCCATGGCAATCCCAAAAAACTGAAGCAAGAACTTTTCGATCGGCCATCATCTTCAATTGAAAATTTACCTCTTTTGATGCTTGCAGTCGAATTTTTCACGGTCGCATACGAAGAACATTGATCACCAAAGGTATTAACCATATCTTCGTAAATCTGCTTACCTCTTAACCCTTTTAAATACAGGTACTTGATGATGGCTCGATACTCCAATTTTTCGATTTTCACAATTTCGGTGGACATCTTTTTTCTTTAAATTTATTCGTTAACTCTGGTTTACTTTTTTGACGTCAAACTTTACACTGACACTTCTAATAAGTTATTGTTCGTTGCTATGGTAACGCAATATTTTTTTTGCATGGAACTGGTCTAGGCTAACTAGTTATCAATACATCCTCGTAAATAATAAACTTGAGAATTTTCTACTCTTTATTTTTTCTCGTCACTCGTCAATCCATGCATGTGTACTAATAAATGCCTCTTCAAATTACTTTTCTGCGAACATGTGTAATTGCATGCACTGCATTTAAATGGTTTTTCACCCGTGTGTACTAATGCATGCCTCTTCAAGTCACCTTTACGTGCACATGTGTAATTGCATGCACTGCATTTAAATGCTTTTTTACCCGTGTGTAGTAATAAATGGGTTTTCAAGTTATTTTTCAGTGAAAATGTGTAATCACATACATTGCATTTAAATGCTTTTTCACCCGTGTGTACTACTGCATGCCTCTTCAAGGAAACTTTACGTGCACATGTGTAATTGCATGCACTGCATTTAAATGCTTTTTCACCCGTGTGTACTAATGCATGCTTTTTCAAGTTACTTTTCTGCGAAAATGTGTAATCGCATACACTGCATTTAAATGGTTTTTCACCCGTGTGTACTAATAAATGAGTCTTCAATGCACTTTTCCGTGAACATGTGTAATCACATACACTGCATTTAAATGCTTTTTCACTCGTGTGTACTAATGCATGCCTCTTCAAGGTAGCTTTACGTGCACATGTGTAATTGCATGCACTGCATTTAAATGCTTTTTCACCCGTGTGTACTAATGCATGCTTCTTCAAGCTACCTTTAACTGCACATGTGTAATCGCATACATTGCATTTAAATGCTTTTTCACCCGTGTGTACTAATGCATGCCTCTTCAAGCTATCTTTACGTGCACATGTGTAATTGCATGCACTGCATTTAAATGCTTTTTCACCCGTGTGTACTAATAAATGGGTTTTCAAGTATTTAAATGCTTTTTTACCCGTGTGTACTAATGCATGCCTCTTCAAGTCACCTTTACGTGCACATGTGTAATAGCATACACTGCATTTAAATGGTCTTGCACCTGTGTGTAAAAATAAAATTTACTTTTACTCATTTAATGACTCTTCAAGTTACCTTTGCATGCACTTGTAAAATCACGCACATTGCATTTGAAAAGCTTTTTCTGAGTTTCCATAATATGAGTTTCCACATGAACAATTAAAGTAGGTTTGTCAGAACATTCAAAATTGCAATTATAGCAGCTGTATAATTGCTCAATTTGCAAACTATTTTTTTCTTCTTTTTCTATTTTAACAGGCTCTTCAATGAATTCCTCCAAATCGTGTTCTTCAATTTTAATGGATCCTTAAATTTACGTATTATAATGGCCCTTGTGTTAAGAACTAGTAAAAAAATTCTGTAATTCTTACCATCGTCCGAATGGTTATCGCAAGAGCGTTCTTGTTTAGGAGTTTCATCTGCAACTCATTTATTACATTCAAAACTAAAATAACGTCGCTCTTACTTACTTGAATAATTGTAGAAATTATCGGAATGATCTAAAGTGACATCTTGAAACTCTGCTTTGATTGTTGTTTCCATTACGTTTTGTTTTCTATACGATTCAATTAATAATAGTCGTTTTTAATAACGGGTGAGGGAATTTTGCTTCATGCTACCTGGCAACACTGGGTAGATGGTTGACAGTTGACATCAGTTGACATTCACGTGACGTTTACGCTAATAACGCACACTTTGAATTTAAATTATTTTCAAAAATATTGTAGTTTCTAGCCCTAGCAGTGAAATGGCATTATCGGGAAAGCATCCCAATAAAATGGTTGTACCTTGGTTTAATACGTAAGATAACAAATTAATTTGATCTATTCCTTCTGTTTTGTGTATCACATAACCTAAATTTCACTCGTCAACTACATACCTTCAAGTTTATAAATTTGTATTTGTAAAACTAGCTTTATACCTACCAAAGACACTATTCAATATTTTACAAATTTTTAAATTTTTAGGGTATTGCAACATATTATAACTATTGAATATAATATTTTACAGGGAAGAGTGGCGCTCAGTCAAAAATTTTATATTTTCTGATACGGAGTCCAATAAAACTGAAGCTTTACGAATTTTGAAAATATGGAAGCACAGAACTCCTCAACTACCGTGCGGTGTCGAAGGTACTCTAATTATCTTACACGCTGTCTTAACAAAGCAAATTGACAACGAAAATGGCAATATAATCAAGGGTCAAGCAATAATGAGGTGATTTTGATAATTATTTTGTATTTTCGGCAACGTTGATTACGTTTTTTGTAGATTTTTAAATGTTTGCGTTGCTGGTAGAAGTAGACAAGGCGATTTTTACAAAACGGTGAAAACAATGGGTTTACCCGTATGGTTAATAAATTTACGTCACGATGTAGCGCACAGTTCCGTTACTCCGTCTAGAAATATGTTAAATTTAGGATTAAATACGTGTTTAGAGTGGCTTAAAAAGGAATATTGGATGAAACAAGATGAAACTTTAACAGACGATCTTTCTTACAAAAAATTTTGTGACGAAGTAAAACTACTAGTTAAACTTTATTGCGAAATAAACTTATTGCAATATTTAAAAGGCAATTTAGTATATGTGAAAGATATTTTTGAAGTCAAGCCTTCATTAAAAAATATCTGCTCTCATTTTACAAAAATTACTAGAGAAGACTTAGAAATAAGACACTGCTTAAATTCGATCTTAGGTAAAATTAGTAAATATTTCTTGAAAGTTGACTCTGATCAGTTAAAGACTTTAATTTGTCAAACTATAATTGAAGAAGAAGCTCTATTTGCTGTTAATAGTTCAAAAGATGAAAGTGGTAAGTTTTATGTCTGTTAACTTTATTTGGAGTCTCTGTTGTTCTATATTTTAGGAAACTATGAAATTTCGAATGATTTTCAGTGCCTTTGGAGAGAATTGATAAATTGGCTCGCTTATAATAAGCTGTTTGATCTATTTATTCAACAATTAATATATTTTGCAAACAATTCACGTTCCAAGAAACGAGTTTTTGGTAGTTTATGGCTTAAAATATTTTTTACCATGATTCGAACCTATTTTAACGATAACGATGATGGCAATAAAAAATCTGGACTACGCTTAAATTATGAGTACATCACAAGCAATTTGTGGCAACTCGAGAAGGATGTTTTGCTTAATCCAAATAAGGAAACTCTCCTCTATTTAAGAATGTAATTGAATTTTTATTTAATAACTTTAGCCCAGTAGAACAAACGTACAACCAAAGTAAATCTGCCATTTAACTCAATTTGGGACACTCTATATACAGGGTGATTCATTAAGGATGGACCAAACGAAGCAGGGTGATAGAAGACCTCGATACGCATCGATTTGACTTCCATGTGTATATCCGAAACTTGATGGTTCAGGAATTATCATGATTTAAGGAATTATCATGATTTAAGTGTATTTCCAGAAGAACCTGATTTTTCCATAGATATTTTGGCATGCTGACTAAACCGTTCGTTCTATCTTGATGAAATTTTCCAGAGGTGTAGTCCAATAATGAGCCTATCACACCGTATGTTAGCATCCTCAATGTAACTTGACAATAGTTGGAAAAAAAAAGATCTTTCTAAAATTTCATTACAGCAGCACTCTCCCTTATTTTACAACGCTCGTGCAGAAAATTTTGACATGGAAATTTTTTTTGGAACATGTTTTAAAAGCTTCTCTGTTCTATTGACAATGTACCTTACAAGTTTCATTCACCTAGTCCTATTGCTTCTCATCAAAAAAATTGTATTACTAGAAAAAGGCGATATTTCATGTTCCTTATCGCAATACATTAGAACGATGATGATTGTTTTTCATTGTTGCGAATTGTCAATAATAGTGACAGAAGTAAAAATACAGGTTTTGTTCATTTCGTGATCAAATCTAGTTACTGTGGGCTCAGTTCTTGCTCATTATTTGGATTTTGGGTGTATTGTTCGTTATTTAAGTCAAGTTATGCCTTATTCGCAACGGGAATATGCAGTAATGCATTACTACTATGGTTATGCAAAAAGGAAATGCTCGGCTTGCCACAAGATTGTATCGAGCTCAAGTGATGCATCGAGGTGGACCACAACCCCCAAATAACCACACCGGGTTATTTTACGTGTGCATAATGCATACATAGAGGGCCGTTTGCCTGGAGCGAGTGATCGAGAAGGAAGAATTAGAGGGAATCCTAAGCGCGTTGAAATAATATTAGAAGAAGTCATAGCGCATCCTTCCACAAGTACCAGAGCAATTAGTCGTCGACCGAGAATCGAGAATGAGCGAGAACTGAGCCCACAGTAACTAGATTTGATCACGAAAAACTAATGAACAAAACCTTTATTTTCACTTCTGTCACTATTATTGACAATTCGCAACAATTAAAAACTATCATCATCGTTCCAATGTATTGCGATAAGGAACATAAAATATCGCCTTTTTCTAGTAACACAATTTTTTTGATGAGAAGCTATAGGACTAGGTAAATGAAATTTGTAGGGTACATTGTCAATAGAACAGAGAAGCTTTTAAAACATGTTCCAAAAAAAATTTCCATGTCAAAGTTTTCTGCAAGAGCGTTGTAAAATAAGGGAGAGTGCTTCTGCTGTAATGAAATTTTAGAAAGATCTTTTTTTTTCCAACTATTGTCAAGTTACATTGAGGATGCTAACATACGGTGTGATAGGCTCATTATTGGACTACACCTCTGGATAATTTCATCAAGCTAGAACGAACGGTAGAAGTCAGCATGCCAAAATATCTATGGAAAAATCAGGTTCTTCTGGAAATACACTTAAATCATGATAATTCCTTAAATCATGATAATTCCTGAACCATCAAGTTTCGGATTATACACATGGGGATCAAATCGATGCGTATCGAGGTTCTCTATCACCCTGCTTCGTTTGGTCCATCCTTAATGAATCACCCTGTATACATCTTTCAAAACCTCACCGACCCTAGATGCGCAGAAGGAGAAGTGAGAAAGCGGTTAAAAAAGATGCTCGATCCGTGTGTTTAGGTTGGTGTTTAACCTTGGTTACGTCGCTGTACGAAATTTGGTTGTCTGCGCAGGTCGGTGAGGTTTTGAAAGATGTATACCTACAGAGTATAAAATTTAGTTCAGTTAATCATTCAATAATTTTTAATCACTTGGCTTATTGATTCCCTTATTATAGGAGACCATTGACTTATATTAACTTAGATCGCTGTTGAGCATATATGAATTGTCTTAAAACCTCCTGCAGTCTATTAATGAGCTATTTAATAAAATTTTATTTTTCATTTTAGTTTTTTGCAATTGTGTGGTCATAGCGAGCAGTACATAAAAAATAAAGAATTAATAGTTAAAGCTTACACTATACCCCAAGGTGGTACGCAAGAAAGCAAAATTCACACATTGAGTGATGTCAGAGCCGTAGTTGAAAAATATGGGATAACTATAAGTGATTTTGTGAAGCAAAATGATGGTATTAACAATAATGGAGAATTAATTTTAAATGGTAGTACTGATGAAGTAAAATCTAAAGTTCGTTTAGCTCCAGGTTAAAATTTATTACTTTATGAAGTTTGTACAAAATATAATAATAATGTTTTGCAGATCCATCAGTGTTTGTCGGTTATCCTATTGGTATTTTGAGTTTTCAGGTGCCTTTTTAAGTTTTATTACTGCTTGTAACGCAATTTCGTATTAAGTATTAATAAATTTTAGTTGCGTTTTATTAGTACTAAAATATATACGTCTTTAAGTAGTTTTGTGTATTTATTTTATGGCTGCGAGTACTCAAATAAAGATGCGTTAATATAAGTGTGTTAGTTGCAGCGGCGCACTCGGTGTAATAAAGATAATGAGATTCACATTTCTCCTGCAATGATGTAATTATTCTCAAATACGGCAAGCAAAGTAATTGCCAAATATTTTGGAACTTATTTCCATCTGGAAGCATGTAAAATTCGTGATTAACATTCTTATGGTAATATATTCGAGCACACAATTGATATTGCTCGTACTACTCGATTGTTTGCTAATATAGAATTATTTCGTAATAAAAGTTATGAATTTGTATCTATTTGGGTACATAATGTACTTAGTTATACCTACATATATAAAGTACTACTACACTATTGCAACCAACGCACGGCATTGCCAAGAATGAAAGTAAGTAGATTATAATAATTTACATACGAAAATACCCGCCTACTGATGAATCTTTGAAACTAATGTGATTATATCGACGTGAGGCAATTTGCGTAAATTAGATTGCATAAATATTAATTACTATTTAAATATCCGTCTTATTCAATTATTTTAAGGTACTCAAGCTAATAGTAAAATTTAAGGCGTGAGTCGCTATTTATTAGTGTATGCTAATCTAGGTGCGCAGTTCAAGTGCCAAGAAGTAAATTGAGTATGGTGGAGTCTCCAACTTTGTAACTCATGTATTGGACCTGATTGAGCGCGACCCATCATTTTTCAAATATTTACGAAAAACGATTTCTTAATTGGGTCGGTACCGGTAAGGAGACGGTTCAGCCTAAAGCAGAAACTTCCAAAAGTTGGTAAAATTGCAAAATAGAATTTGTAGATTTTGTGTAATTTTTTAAAAATCACTTTTGCATCATACTGAGAAAATCTAGCACACGCCCCTATATTTTCCTCATATTGTTTTCGATATATTTTTAGTCCATCCTAGATATACTATGAATGGTGTACCCCGTACTTATTATTGAATATTTTACTAATTAATTATTTAGAAGCACTTTATTAGTATTTACTAAACAAAACAAACAAAACTTGCTTTTAATATAGGTAATTCGTTACTTAATTGAATTGGGTATCTATTCTATTATTGAAGTTTCGATTGGTGTAGCAAGTTGTAAATTGATAAAAAGTAACCCTTCCGAAAAGCCTTCAAGAAATGAACGAAAAAGCTCCTAAATTATACGATTTTTACGAAGTACTAAAAATTGTACAAACAATAAACAAATTTCTTGGTATAACAGCATGGACTCTTCAAGGAAAAATTGGAACTGTAGAAAGAAAATACATTACCACTAAACTGGATAATTTATGGAGAATCGCTATTTTAGCATCTTTAATAATAATGACATTACTTTACTTTTACTACTGCCCAATTGATGTAGAAAAAATGGACAATATTTCCCACGCGCTCTTAAAATACGTACATTTGATTATTATTCTCAGTTACTTGTACTTTGCACAAATTAACAGACACAAAATGTTAAATATTACAGAAAAGATCCACGTTATGGATAAAGAAATGGAAAAAATTGCCAATCAAAAAATGGAATATCGAACGATTCGAAATTACTCAATTTTATGCCTTACAATCATGTATTTCATTGCCGCCTTTGATCTATCCTTTTGTGTTATTAGATGCGGCGTCCATTGCGACGGTTTATGCCCTTATTTGGAGTATCTCTTACATTTCATTCTCATTCACATCGACGCCTTTTTGTTGATAATTTTGTATTACCTGAAACGACGCGTCGCCACGCTCAATGATAATTTAAAGCGTAATTTACACGAGAAGTACGACAACAAATTAATTTCGATTAAGTTGACACAAGTTAAACAAACTTATGGTCGAATAATAGACATTTGTAACGACATTAATAGGGCATTTGAAGAAATTCTACTATTCAAGATTCTCTTGTGTAGCTTATTTACTTTGGCCGTAGGATTCTTATTTAGTAACTTAAGTAGTGGCCCGCAAGTATTAATAATTAATTACGTGGATATGGCATTTTGGATAGCGGTAAACGTATTTGAAATAATTGTTGTTATTTACCATTTTGTATCACTGAAAGATGAGGTAAGTTAAACGTAATTAAAAACCGAATAATTATTTGATTACTGATGGATTTGCCTTGCCTGCAAGGATGTATTGGTGTGCATCTATAAACTCCCATCAGTTTTCCAATTGAATAACGTCGGTTTTAGGCCCACTCTATTAGGTTATAATTTTATTTCGTGTCTTAAAAAGTTGGGAAAAAATTTATGAACTACTATAAAACTCTAATCTGCGGTATTTAAAAATGTATAAGATATGTGTAATATTACGTAAATGGTTGGATTTAAAAACGATCGTCGTCGGAGGGCAAGAGAGCCGGCCTAATAGTGATGGGCTTCTCCATAAAGCCTTAAAAGGGGATCTCTATTATAATTTTAAATCTGAGCTTTTTGATATTTAGCTGGGCTAATGGGGTTCAAGTATAATAATAATGATGGTAATGGAAAAGAAAACCTTAGTTCGGGAGACAAGAGCCTCGAGAAAGCCAATAGTCTCGCAACTGGGCCGCATCATCGTCAATAATGATGGCAAAATTCGCTGCAGTTTTTAAACATCTCTGATATAAAATTAAATTTTTTTTGCTAATACGCACTTTGGGGATATTTTTGAAAAATAATAAATTACCAAATTATGCAAATTAAAGCTTTTTTGTAAGCCATTTTTTGTTGTTGAAGGCAAGAAAAACAGTCGAGTTAATGGAGAATGTCCAGTCTACCGTAGGACGATCTCATTTAGCATATAAACAGGTACATAAAAAAATACATTTGGATTTTTATTATAATTATTTTTTCTTATATTTTAGGTTGATTTATTTTCTTTACAAGTCTACGTCGAAGATTTTAAATTCACCGTATTTGGATTTTTTCCTTTAGACTGGACCTTATTACATTCCGTAAGTAACGTATATTATGCTTTATGCTATACGGGGTGTTCAATTTTAATTTTCCACTATCGATATCTCGGGAACTAATATATAAAACAATTACTAATTTATAGGAGAATATCAATGAAAGAAGCAATATTGTTTGTTTTGATCAGCAGTTCTCAAGATACGCTATGCAACTTTTTTATTTCAAATGTGAACACATATTTTTTGTTTTTTATTCGAAAGAGTATTTTATTCTGAATTCAACGATATAAATAAGAAAATAAGTCCTAGCTTTACATCACAAAACAATCGCAAAAACGCAAAATTTGATCGAAATCTCGTTGTGTCGGGAGTGCTATGGATCTAAGGTGCATGTCGGTGCCATCCCAACCTCCGAATTTTTGGTAGTGAATCGGTGGATTCGTTTGTGCTTCGTTTGTGCTTATCCGCGACTATCGCTATCAAATCGCTCAATGCAGTCGTAATACTAGTATGCTCGATTATCGGTATCGTAGACCGCGGGCGCTTTGACAAACGGTTGGATTGAGAAACGGTTGACAAAGAGGGTGAGCACAAACGACGGGACTTGAAGCACAAACAAGCACAAACAAATGAATCAGGTTTGAAATCAATCGGCCCAGGTGGGTGTGCTGGCATTTCTACTGCACCTCCACAAAGTTTTTTGAAATGTCTCCGAAAGGGGGTGAGCACAAACGACGGGATTTGAAGCACAAACGAATGAATCATGTTTGAAATCAATCGGCTGAAGTGGGGGTGCTGGCATTTCTACAGCACCCCCACAAAGGTTTATTAAATATCTGCGAGAGGGGGTGAGCATAAACGATGGGACTTGAAGCACAAACAAATGACTCATGCTAGAAATCAGTCGGCCGAGGTGGGGGTGCTGGCATTTCTACAGCACTTTCATAAAGTTATTTAAATATCTCCGAAAGGGGGTGAGCACAAACGATGGGACTTGAAACACAAACAAGCACAAACGAATGATGCTTGAAATCAGTCGGTCGAGGTGGGGGTGCTTGCATTTCTACAGCATCTCCGGAAGGGGATGAGCACAAACGACGAGATTTGAAGCACAAACGAATGAATCATGTTTGAAATCAATCGGCCGAGGTGGGGGTGCTGGCATTTCTACAGCACCCCCACAAAGGTTTATTAAATATCTGCAAGAGGGGGTGAGCATAAACGATGGGACTTGAAGCACAAACAAATGACTCATGCTTGAAATCAGTCGGCTGAGGTGGGGGTGCTGGCATTTCTACAGCACCTTCACAAAGTTATTTAAATATCTCCGGAAGGGGATGAGCACAAACGACGGGATTTCAAGCACAAATGAATGACTCATGGTTGAAATCAATCGGTCGAGGTGGGGGTGCTGACACTTCTACAGTATCCCCACAAAGTTTTTTAAGTATCTCCGAAAGGGGGTGAGCACAAACGATGGGACTTGAACAACAAACGAATCCATCAATTTACCACCAAAAATTCGAAGGTGGGGGTGGCACCGACATGCACCTATGGATCTATATCTATGGATGATTCGATGATCACAATTTATTATTAATTAGATTCATTATATTAGTCTACGGGTGGTATTCTGCATATATTGGGATGTTCCGTGATACTCTATAATAGTAGTTTTTTGTATTAGAAGTGTAAGTGAAACTTAATGTGACGCAGTATGTAAGTTAAAACGTCGAGCGAAGCGAGAATTTGTTTATTTTTAAAGGTTCACAAGTTAATATTTTGAATTGTTGTTGAATAGTGAATACGACGTACGATTTGATTTATTTAACAATTAACAATTTAACAGGTGTCAAAATTAGCAGATTTTTACAGAATACCACCAAGTGAGTGATATTTCGTGGTGTTCTGTACAAATTAAGTTGTATTCACTATTCTATTAATACAATCTGTCAAAATATTAACTTATGAACAGATCTTTCAAAATAAACAATTTAACAGTGTTAAACAGAACAATTAAAATTGAACACCCTGTATACAACAGTGATTTTATATTCTACCAGGGTTTATTTTTAAACATTTTAGTCATCCTACTGTATTTTTACTGAAATTTTCGTAGATTTTTTAAATATATTTTAAAAGTCGTCTTCCACCCTCTAGGTTCTAGGTCCTAAAGTCCTCCATCTCTAGGAGGATGGGCATTTACTCTAGGGGGACTCTAACTTCAAAATAATCTATCGAATAGTTCCTTCAATAGTTTGGTTGCGGTCTTTCAGAGAAAATGTGAAGCCCGGAATAACTAATATTTTAGAGACTCTTCAAAATTTGAAGTTTTAGGGATTAGGCCATGCAATGAGGTAGATAATTGAAAGTAGTGGTTAAATATCATGAGTTGAGAATAAGATAAAATAACGCCGCAGGCAACATTTTTTGATTGTTCAAGGTCAACCTGCTTAAAATGAAGTTTAGGAATTTTACTAGAGATTGATAGTGTTTCCCAAAAAATGTTCTTCATTTCTATTCGCAAATTTCACAATTCATAATACATCATGATTCGTGCCTCCGGGGTCTTTCAGAGAAAATGTGAGGAACATTTTAGAGCCGTTCAAAATTAAAAATATGATTGGGGACAAACAGGCTTGGGCTTACTTTTGAGGGGGTCCTAGGCTGAAAATTTTATAAATGCCTATGTTCTGGGTATTCCTGAAAAAGCTATATTATTTGAGATAAACAAAAAATATTGTCAGAGAATTACGGGGCCCCTGAATTTGACCGTTGAATTTTTTCTACTCGTCTGAATTTCGATATTTGCCTTCCCCTTCATTTTTCTCTAACATATTGAGTTGCCAAGTTGAGTAGTTGAGGCCTCTCATATTGCGAGACCCGGGTCGCCCCCCCCCTCCCCCCCCCCCCCCCGATAGGCCATAGGTTTCGTATTACTCCTGACACACCCTTGATAATAAAATAATAACTAAATCTGTGGCTACCCTGTACATTCTGTAGTAATACTCCTGTGCACTGTGTAAACCGACGTCAAACTAATGATATCATTTTCAGATGATCGCCGGCATAGCTACTTATTTAATTATTTTTCATCAATTCAACAACATGAAGAAGAATTAAAACGTATTTTGTATTCACGCACTCGACTCAAATAAATTCATGGTTTAACGATTTCTAAACTGCACCATTATGTAACTAAGACGATGTCTTTATATGAGTAATAAAATGTTAAGAATTACAGGTGCGAACAATACATAATCAGTAATTTAATGTTTCACGCTTTAATCGCGTCTGCATATTATAATTGTAAGTAGATAATAAATTACGAACTTCAATACTTCAAATAGAGAACGTCTTACTCGGAACACGACAGTTTTGCCACCCAAGACACGGAGGCGCTCAAGACGCTTGTTAATTAATAGTTGATTCGGCGCTTTAGATTAATAACAATAACTTATATCATCCCGCTCGAATTAAAGTTCAAGTCAACACCAGCCTTGTACGAATCCAAATGAAGAAAATTACCGTTTAATCGGATTCAAACGCTCAATTAAAAGGCGAAAAATCTAATTAAGCGCCACAAAATATGGCGGTAATCTGTTTTAATGCCAAAGACGAAGGAGTATGTCTTTATTTGTAATTTTTCTTATTTTGTACGCCTACAATTTTGTCTCGATAAATCTAAATAACTTAGATAACATTTATCCAAAAACGTTCAAAATAGCCCCAGCGTCCAATTTATACTTGTACAAAGCACTTAAAGGAGACGTTGACTTTCTTATTTACATCTCCATATTAGAAGAATGCATAAAATAAAATTTATTACACTTCCATGTTTATACAATCATAAGGTGATATTTAGGGTTAAATATCCAAGAAATTGTTTACCGAATCTTATTATGGTATTTTCTCGATGGTGCTTGTGGGTAGGGGTTTTGGAGAAACCGGCGCCTACGTCGTTGACGTCACATTGACCACCTACATTGTTTACACTACTGAGGTAATACATCTAAAATAGGCAAATGTTAGCGAAGCAATTAAATATTTTGCTCAAACAGAGCAATAACATAAAGTAAATAACGTGAAAGAAATAACAACGGTCCAACATTTGAAAATATATTAGCGGCGATGTGCTCGACTCGCACATCAATGGTCGAAAATTAATTATGTGATTAATGGTATAGTGATGGTCATCGCCGGTGTGTCAAATTATGAATTAATCATCTATATTTATAAGATTGGTGACTAAAGGCTAATTTACTGTATAAGAATGGATAAAACAAAAGAAGATATAAATCAAGACAATATAATAGAATTGTTTATAAAGAGAAACTTCTTTGAAATGAATTCTTTAGAAACGTCAATAGTTTCTACCATTTGGTTTTGACAAAGCCATCGGTTAAGTTGCTAAGGTCCTAGTGTCGTTCATTTTATTTTTCCATTCTTAAAGCTAGTGGCTTGTTCCTGATAGACATAGAAGAATAGTTTCTGTATCTACCCCTAAAACTATCGATGCAGTTCACAACTTGGTATCATCAGATACCAAATTGAACTAAAACTAACAGCAGCAAGAACGCGTTTACCCCAAGTAGCGCTTAAATGCTCTCCAGGAGAGAGCAAGAGTGAAACCATCGTGCCCCGTCTGCGTTCATTTTGAAAACGACTTTGAAAATGCTTTGGTTCTATTGAGGGCGGGTCTTAGACTGAAAATTTTAGAGAGGCTCATGTATTTCTGAAAAAGATTGTTCAAGATCAAACGACTTAAATAAAATTTAGGAACTTTAGTAGCATTTGATAGTGTCTCCAAGAAAGATGTTGTGCCTTATTTATTTTTCTCCTATAATATTGAGTGGCCTGGGGTAGCAGCCCCCCCCCTCCAAACCCCAACAGCAGTAGCTGGATAGAAGAGCCTGTATAGGGTCGGAATGAGAACTAAGAGCTTAAAAGAAATGAGTACACTTCTACTTAATTACTCCATAGTCTTCTCCTCCTAAAGCTCTTTGAGAAACTTAGTACTGGACTGTTTTTCACAACACCTCTCAAATTAGTGGAAACTGTGGCTGCCTAGAATTTTTCAAAAATTTTATTTTGGATTTGGCTGTCTGTGATTGCTTTTCTCTTTCACTTTCCTCCCTAAAAATGAAGCAAACAAGAAAAAGGACGTTACGTTCCATGCGGAAATCGTAGAAAAACAAACATCTACGTGTATTAAAATAAATTAAGCCGTGCACTTATAATATTTAAACTCGACTGATCGTCAGACCGTTTATTATTATTTATCAAAATTGTAGAAGAGCGCGATTAAATTAATCGTGAAATACTCCCCAATTTGTTTTCTTACTAAAATATTAATAGACGAAGAGGTATTTTTACACAAAACGCTATTAATCTTTGGGGAAAAATGTTACGTTTTCGTAATTAATTAAAAATATTTTTAGTTGAATTAGAGCCAAATTCCGTAACCAAAATACAAATTAGAACTGCTTAAGTTATCAGTTACAGTTTACTAATTAAGTAAAATTATAAGTTCCGGTTTTATTTGATTTTTTTTTCTTTTAACCGAACTCGAACAGGGTGGCCCACAGTCAAGCAACCTGATGTAACTCTTTTGTAAGCCTGTGCTGGTAACTGGGGCGTGAAAGCAGTCTCCAGCTCCTCCAGCTTCAGCTGTTGAGTTGAGGTGCTACTCTTCTCTTGGTCTCCCTCTTCTGGATATTCGCCTGGTTTGGAGAAAGTAGTGGTTAAAGTGGTAGCTAGTATTCCACAAACATAGGTCTTTAGCATGCCTGTGGTCTACAGCTCGCTAGAGCTCTAAAGTGATGGTTCACGGTCTGCTTTTAACGGTGCTTCTGAATATGTCATTGTAAAGTTACGCAATCGCTCTTTTTTGGCAAATATTTAACTATTACTCTTTCACCCTTTTGTTAATCTATTGCGATTCTAGCCTAACACATTTTTGAAAAACCAGATGGGACGTTCTTGAGAAACGTTTAGAAATAAATCTATCCAAGCATGTTTGATGTGTAAATAATTGTTGGGCATCACAATTAAATCTTTATTACATACACTATCAATGGAAGTTACTTGATTATGCAACCAACTATTCGTCCTTCTTGCCTTCGTAATTTAAAGTACCTACTCCTACGCTTATGCCTTAGAGCCCATTCGTAAAAGGTTACTTACCAACTACATGATCGTAATCTAGTGTAATATGTCAGTTTTTATGAGTAATTATTACTTCATAATATAAGCTAATACTTATAGGTGTTAAATTAAAAGCTTCAATGTAAGTAGATCTGAAAAAACATTTCCTGTGTGTGGTCATTAATAACAAATATATATGTGTCATAATATTAATGAATTTAAATAAGTAATTATTTAACTTGAAAATAACTCACTTACTTAATCTTGCAGCATGCGTGATTAGTATTAGACATAGGCAATAATAGCAGAGCAGTGAAAGAGTAATGCAAGTAGGAAGACCAGGAAGAGAGTCTTGACTAATGGGTTCCAGATTTCAAACTGCGGTCTTAAATGAGCCCTTCGATGTAAATCAAAATTTTTTATTCACAACTTTTATTTTAAGCGACACGGACAACTAATAAAGCTAATATTTTAAGAAGTCGTTCGTTGAGACATCGAGTTATTATTGGTTGAAGCAGGGTTTAATGTCGAAAGAACTACTGAGCTCGCCAGAAAAGTAAAAAATGGGCTGGACAATAAAGAATGGTTCGAACGAAATCCTTCAAATTCGATAAATGTGTTTTGACGACACGCGAACGGATCCGCATATATTGGGAACTATTTTGTAGTTGTTGAAACTGGTCTAAGTGAACTGAGCATTGCAAATTGATGGCACTCTCTTATAAGACTCCTCTTCTCTTGGAAAGTTGGCAAAAATAATCATAAAGATGCTTATTTACTATTCTATACTACAAACTCTTCGGTATTTTCTCAAAACTGTTCAATTCCCAACTAAATGTCAACATTAACATTTTCGTAAGTTGTCAAGTCTCTTTGCCCTTACCTTTATATCATTTGATACACTCTCCTTGACATAAAAAAATTTTTTTTCGACAACTAACAATGCACAAATGAATTTATTTTGAAACTAAAATGTTACGACCTTAAGGTAGTTAAAAACATGCTTGCGTTACTGCCAAATAAATTTTGAATAGCGAAATTCATATAAACAACTTGCAGTTTAATAGATACATCATCCATTACAAACACCATGTGTTAACAAACAGTAAGAGTGAAATCATTTTCGTCTACCTAATTCAAAAATAGACCACTACTCTATGATCTACGGCGAAGACCAGTAAAAATAATTACTATGTATTTGTTACAAAATTATATTCGTAAAATATGTAGTGGGTGAGTAGTGGAAGATAATTAGAATAAATATACAGAATTTAATGCCAAATATTATAACAGATGTGTGTTTACAGTTTCAAATTATGAAACTAAATACTTAAAAGTTTATCCGTAACTATTCTCGAAAATAAATGCCTCTGATTAGTTTTGCTTTTGATAAGGGAGTGAGTGACTTTTGTGTATAATTCTGTTATTCTGATACACTTTTGATAAAAGATTTTAGATTTCAGTATTATAGCCTTGGGCAGTATCTACAATACAAGTAGGCCATGCTATATACATGTATTAATAAGTATCATGTGTGAAGTATCATCATTTGTGTGTTATGTTTATGTATCATGCACTAAGTAGCACATCTCAAGTATTCAGTATCCTGTGTCAAGTACCACGTATCCTGTGTTCTGTGTCAATTATCATGCATTCTGTTTCAAATATCAAGTGTTCGTTGTTAATTACAAATGTCCTGTGCCAGAGGTCAAGTATACAATGTCAATTACCAAGTTTCAAGTAGTAATCAAATGTCGAAGAAGTATCAAGTATTATGAATTAAGGATCGTATATCACGTATCAAATAAATATCACTTTTCAAGCATCCTATGTCAAGTATTACGTATCCTGAGTCAATTATCATGTATTCTGTGTCCAATATCAAGTATTCATTGTCAAGTACCAAGTATTCTGAGTCAAGTGCCAAGTATACTATATTAAGTATCACGTTCCAAGTAGTATCCTTAGTCAAATATCAAAAAAGTGTCGAGTATTGCGTATCAAAGATCATTTATTACGTTTCAAGTATTCTGTGTCAAGTACCATGTATTCTGTGTCAATTATCATGTATTTATATTTAAAATTAGTCGTTGACAAGTACCAAGTATCCTGTGTCATATGCTAAGTATATTATGTCAAGTATCTCGTTCTAAGAAGTATCCTGAGTCAAATATCGAAAAATTATTAATATTATGTATCAAGGATCATTTAACACGTTTCAAGTATTCTGTGTAAGTCCATGTATCCTGTGTTAATTATTATGTATTAGGTTTAAATATCAAGTAGTCGTTGTGAAGTATCATGTCTCCTGTTTCAATTATCATGTATTATATTTAAAAGATCAAGTAGTCGTTGACAAGTACCAAGTATCCTGTGTCATATGCTAAGTATACTATGTCAAGTAGTATCACGTTCTAAGTAGTATCCTGAGTCAAATATCGAAGAGTTATCAATTATTATATCATCAAGGATCATTTATCACGTTTCAAGTATTCTGTATTAAGTATCATGTATCCTGTGTCAATTATTTTATCATGAATTATGTTTAAATATCAATTAGCCGTTGTCAAGTACCAAGTATCCTGTGCCGAATGCCAAGTATATTATGTCAAGTATGACGCTCCAAGTAGTATCCTGAGTCAAATATAGAAGAGTTATCAATTATTCAATATCAAGAATCATTTAGAACGTTTCAAGTATTCTGTGTTAAGTCCCATGTATCGTGTATCAATTATCTTGTATTCTGTTCTAATATCAAATATTTGTTGCCAAGTACCAAGTAGGTATCCTGTGTCAAGTGCCTGACTCCTGAGTCAAATATGATAAATGTATCAAGTATTAAGTTTCAAGGATCATGTATCACGCAACAAATAACTATCACGTTTCAAGTACGCTGTGTCAGCTATCAGGTATCATGTGTCAATTATCATTGATTCTGTTTCAAATATCAAGTATTCGTTGTCAAATACCAAGTATCCTGTATCAAGGATCACGTTCCACGTTCGAGTAGTATCCTGTGTGAAATATCATAATTTTATCGAGTATCTTATAAGAAAGATTATGTAAAGAGTATCTTGATCTCTGGCATCAAAATTGTAAGTATAGTGTATCACATTTATCATATTCTATGTGAAAAATCATGTACTCGTATCTTTGATACTCTTTAGACTGTTCACTTGGTAATCGTCATTTTGTCGAATGTAGTACTGGTGGTACGTACGATTCAACGTCAGCAGCGCTTTTCTCACTGTCACATCGTATATTCACTTATTATATATTTACTCATGGGTATATTGGTATATTCACCCATGTTACTTGCAAGACGAGGCCTTTTTGACGCAACAGTAAACTCATTTTAGATTCTTCTTCCTGTCCTAGCCGTAGAAGCTTCTAGAAAAAGTATTTCTGACGATAAAATTTCATTGCCTTATAGAATTGGAATTTATTTCTCAAGTAAGGTCAAAAATATTTAAGTGACTCTGTAAATAAAGTTTTATAATAATTCAAGAGATTCAAGCTGCTGCTCTTACTACAAATAACCGTTTGGGAGAACGAAATCAGCTTTAATAAATTCAAAAATTCATTAGATGGAAACAATTTCCATTTTATGATCAAATAAAATATTTATAGTAAAACTCTTTTTTGTCTTTGCGGAAGTGTGTGTGTAATGAATTCTATTTTCTATTTCTGTGGTCTTTGGCGCCGCCTTCATTTTTAATATACTGCAGGTGTGATTGTGATTACTACTACTATTATTATAAGAAACAAAGTTAATTTCGCTATTTATTGCAGCTTTCAAAATCAAATAAATAATTAATTTGCAAAATTTAGATTGATTTATTCAAGGAGATGTTGATTAAAAACGCATTACAGAAATCGCTTTTAAAGTTCAATTTGATCTCTTAAATTGTGGGAAGAAGCATTAACATTATGAAATGGAGAAAACTTTTTATAACAGTCCAAAGATTTTATTTACATTTCAACTATCTAAATAAATATGAAAACAAATTAAAAGTCGCGTTTCCGGATTAGTTCGCTTTTTCCAAAAGTGCATAATGTTACAGGGTCTTTACACGCGGGAGCCTAGGCACGTTTATACCGATATCAGTATACGGTTTCAAAAAAATGGATTAGTTTGACCATTGATACCTTATACGTGTATCATTCTGATACAGCAAGATGCTTTTACCAATCAGAGTCGAGGAAAAAACCCTTGAGAGGAGGGGGGGGTTTAAATTAGTATGAAAAATTTATTGCCTTGGAAAGATGTCTAGCGACTTCTAAGTTGGAGAACAAAATGCTGGCCGAACAAGAAATAGTTCTGGTGCTAATGCTCATTTGTGACTAGTTTGGAACTTTGTGACAGAGTCCCGTACTACTTTAGACTTCGAATGGCACGTAAAGCCGACTAGCTTTTGCAATTAAAAGAGTTCAAGTGCCTCCAAAATAAACGTTAATAAATCGTTGGAAAAATGATTCCAATTTGAATTTTTATTTGTTTTGTTTATTTATTACATAAAATGTTCCGACTATATAAATCAAACCTTTGGTTAAAATCGCAGATGGTATTTATTAGAAATCCGTTAATTAAATTTGTGAAATACATAATATTATTCGCAAAATAGAAAGCAACCATCTTCAAACACCTTCGGAGTTTGGTTTTCGATATTTATTTGTGGTTTTCCTTATACAGAAATAATTAAATTTAATCAGCTTTTGAGACGACTACATCATCGAATTTACTTTTACATTGTTGTTGTGAAAAAGGCGCCAGTCCTAAAATTGCAAGTGTGTTAATCTTTTATCTGTTCAAATTCTTTTTGTTTCGTTTCGTAAACGTGCGTAACGCGTAGGAGATGCAAAAGCTGTTCGAAGTTTGGTGAAAATCTCTGAAAAGGAAACCGAAAATTGACGTAAAATTTCAAACAAAACTTAATTTATTGTTGTCCAATGTAAAAAGTGAAAATAAACAGTTGGTGTTGGTACATATTGAGAATGTGCCGCCCACATTACAAACACTCGCAGTTCGTTCGATTGATTTACATCAATGTCACTTTTTCTTCCTGTCGAACTTGGAGCAATTCTTTATACGAATTCAACTTATCAAATGTACAATGTCAAGTACACTCCTATGGTTATCAATGGTAAAACATATGGTCGTTCGGAAAAAAGTATCACGCGACCCACTCGAATGTCCTAATCTGCACAGAGTCCGGGTCGAGTTTGAAGCAGTTTGGTGTAGGCTCATTGCCATTGCAATTCTGTTACGGAATACGCAGTTTTCCAATTCTGGATTGTTATTACTATATCATAGGAGAAAAAACGTTAATTATTCATGGCTGCTAGTGGGTAGTTCGCAATCATTTTGAAAGTAACAAAGTTTAGAGCTCCGCTAGACTATTGGTTTATTTAATGATCGTATAACCGCCAATTAACAAGCATTTAAATTACGTGCGTTATGTTAAGGCATTACCAAATGCCCATTTATAAAACGCATTGATAAAAATAAACATTTTTAACACATGCGAAGTATTCTTTAAACTCGTTTATGGGATGGTTGCTCAAGGATTTGAATTCTTTTAGATATTGCTTATTGCGTCGCTAAATTATGATTGATAGCGTAGTAAATTCGAGCTGCTATACTTTTAGACAATACAACCATTATGTTAATAAGTATCTAGTAACCACACAAAAATTATGTTAATGTACTTTATTGCACCACCGAACGGAACTCTTCAAATTCTTATTGCGTTACCGGGGTCGTTAACGAAAATGCGAGGACACTTTTTAATCAAACACAGTGGCGGCCCATCAATTTTAAAATTTAAGAAAACCCGCCGAGCGGAGCGAGGCAAAGAGCGCTCCGCAGGCAAAAGGGGGCGTGGCCTAATTTAGTTTTTGTGCAAATAATTGGTTTTTAATTTCAAACAACACTGCTCACTGTAAATTTTCTGTTTTCTATTTCTTCTTCTGTTTTTGTTTAGGGAAACTGAGCTTTTCTAGGCTCCTTTAAAAAGCCGCTACTGCAAAATTGCGGAGGCTAAAGAAAACCCGCCGAGCGGAGCGAGGCAAAGAACGACCCGCAAGCAAAAGGGGGCGTGGCCTAATTTAGTTTTTGTGAAAATAGTCAAGTTTGTTTTTAATTCAAAATAAGACTGCTCGCTGTAAATTTTCTGTTTTCTCTTTCTTCTTCTGTTTCTCTGGAAAGCTACCACTGATCAAACACATACCTCAACCTATTTCAACAGATTTACCTTACGTGCTACGTGAAAATGCGACATGCATGAATCCGTATGTTACCACATAAATATATGACAGTTGTTAAGTTTTGGGTCAGTTTCACTTGGAGCAGGAGTGGCGATTTTGGGTTGAAATAGTGTAGCGACTCAAGATTTAAGTGAGCAAGCGTGAGATACGAGGGAATTACAAAGGTCAAGGTAGCTTAGTGGTCAAAGCACTTGGACGACACCGTGGAGACTCCAAGTATTTTCCTTGGTGACGCAGCACGGACGTCTGCCGTCCACGATAGCGTAACGCGTGCCACAGTGGTGACCCCGACGAGATCAGTCAACAGTGTTCCCGAATCCAACTAGCACACACTCATTAGTCGTCAGGGTTTCGATCAACCTCTCATAAGCGGGAAGGCTCAGTCCGGACCATTACATAATATCGAGACAAACGACCCGACGCGACACTATGGAGATCCAAGTTTTTTCCTTGGATTATCGACGCAGCACGAAGACGTCTAGCATACACGATAACGTAACGCGTGCCACAGTGGTGACCGCGGCGTTGCCAGTCAGCAGTGCTTCCAAATCCCGAATCTAACTACCGCACAGTCATGTTCGCTGCCTTTCGTCGGCTTAGCAGTCAGTGTTTCGATCAACGTCCCATAAGTATGGAGGCTCAGTCCGGACCATCTCTGGAAGCCTGGAAGGGTAGTACTGTAGTGACTGTAGTGATTTGCCAAGAAATTGTAAGAGCCGAGGTAGCTTAGTGGTTAAAGCACCCGGTGCGACACCGTAGAGACTCGTTCCAGGCCTAAGTTTCTCCTTTTAATTATCGGCGTAGCACGGACGTACACCGTTCACGATAACGTAATCCGTGCCAAAATAGAAACAAAAACAGGACTACTTTTTATCGAGAGGATTTATCGTGAGTTGAACTGAAGTTCAGTGTCCGTCAACAAGATCTGTTCAGTTCTGCGTATGCAAAGGTTGGAAATTAAACTTAAAATTGAGCGTACACTCAATCCGATCCCGATCCCAATCATATTTTGAAAGCGTATGGGGCGTAATGAGCCAATGGGAGTCCCTCCGGTTACAAGACAACGCATTACAGCGATGCCTGGAAAGTCCATAGTAATCTGGAAAAAGATGACAGTTTGCAGTGCCTAAGCATCAACTTTAGGAGGTATTGCGACGCCTATAAGTACAGATTTTCCTGGGGGTTTGGGTGTGAAAAAAATCCAAATTGAAGAAGTCATACTGACACAAAACTTTAAAAGCTTCAATTTGGTGTTGCGTGTTTGAATTTATTTTTTGTCGCTCTGTCGTCCACAACTTTTCGCTCGAGACAAATCGCTCGCCAGCCTGCTCGAGCCCTAGTGTTTGGTAACACCCTGAAAATGTAATAGTGACTATTCACTATTTTAGTAAATGGGTCTAAGTCGAAGCGTTTGCTTCAATAAATGGAGAGGAAAACGTGCCCCATCTTTCTACGAATAAGTTATTCAAATATTTACTGTTGTCATTTACTTTCTTTTTGTTTTTATTTCTTTTTTTTTTTTTCTTAAATATCTAGAAGCGGGAGCTAGATTGTCGAAAGATGAAAACATGTTTTCTTTAGATGAGGTGTCTATATAGGATATTACAACCAAATTTCCTGGAATTAAAACAGCCTTCAAGGAACCTTTAGGCCGGTCGTCCATTTATACGACATGTCGTATCATTTTTAAACCTGTGTTTATTAATTGAGATTCGTACACTTGACAGACAAGTTATTTCTTGTTTTCTTGGTTTAAAAATGATACGACATGTCGCAGACATGTCGTATAAATGGACGACCGGCCTTAGAGGAAAAACTGGAGTATTTTGAATTTGATACTTTTATTGGCATTGGCAATAGTGAATATTAGTGAATAAAATGAATTTTTAAGAAGTATTTAATCCAGAACTGTCATTTTCACGTTTTCGCCGCTCGCTTACCAAAAAAATTAAAAATAAACTGGCAACTGATCGTACAAAACGATACGGTTAAAACGAAAAACAAAATAACTTAAAAAAATTTGTATTTAAATAAAATAAAGGAGTAAAAGTTGTCAATTTGTTAAGGTACGAATACAACAATAAATCTAAAAAACAATTATTAAATAATAAGTAGATTAAAGTCGGTGCGGCAGCGGCCTTATAAGGTAAGTCATACGCGTTTATGCGCATTACGCCGCCCATGAGCTGAACATGCGCAAGAAATGGACTCCATTGGTATAGTTGAACCCGCATAGCATCTCTTGCAGCTTCAGTCTTAGTTCGTTCGAGTGTTATTGTGTTCGTGGTCCGTTGAATGCTCGTCAAAGCAATCAACATTTAATAAAATTTTTACATAAATAAAAAACATTTAGTTTTGTGCGTTATCTCAAAATGTGTGATAGTAATTCGACACAGAGTATAGCGGACTATTTGGCCCAATTATTAAAAGATAGAAAACAACTTGCGGCTTTTCCAAATGTTTTTATACATGTCGAGCGTCTTTTGGATGAAGGTACATACAGCTTTATTTTTTTTTTTTTTCGAAAAACTCAATTTTTGTTTTAAGTACAGTCCACTTTTAATGGTTACAGTCATTTGTTACAAATTGACAAGAATTTGCGGTTGATAAAAGTAGCATGTGATAATTATGACGTATTGGTACGGATTTATAAATAATGACATGTCAGTGAAATGGTTCAATTTGTAGAAAACTTATTTTTTTAAAATATTATTTGCTTGATAACGTTTTAATTGGGAAGATTTCACAAGGTTACCAATTTTTGAATAAACATTCCCAAATACATAATACAAATACTTCTCGCAAGTATTTACAGTGGATTAGTGGATTTAAAAAAATAATTCCACCCATTTTATTTTAGATACCATTTCGAAACAAAAGTCGACGTTCGTTTTTTTTTCTAAAACAAACAATTGGTTTTAAATGCACGTGACACATTAACAAGATTTATTTTGTGTAAGTCAAGTAATGGGCGGACTACGTTTTAAAAAATTATTTCGATACAAAAATTTCAAAATACCGTCGGAACAAAATTTAAGTCACTTGTAACTTGTCTAAGCCGCCCCTGCGTCGAGTAGTATCCAACATTTTTGTCGAATTGCCAAGAAGACTGCATTAAAATAAAAATTACTTACACACAAAATGACTGATTAATTTTGAAGGAATTTACATCCACATACCTACCACCAGAGGGGGATTTTTAAAAACCAGTCGACTGCACATACCTTTATTTTTTTCCGTAAAACGAACCTTTAGTTATGCTAATGAGATCTCTTACACGTTTCAAGTAATTTAACGAGAATAAAAACAATTGCATTCACTTCGCAAATAATAAGACTCGACTTTAATAGGTTAGAAATGTGGGTTTGTATCTTGTAAGTTCGCCGCTGATTAACGCTCAACTGGTTATGGCGATGACGATGGACCATTATAATTCTTTAAACGTATTGTTTGGCAACACTGTTTCAAGGCGCACACCCGGGTGGTACTTTTCTTTTAAAATTAGTAATTGACGTTAAACTACTTTTCCTAATGCACATATCAACAAATTCCATTGTAATATTTTGAAAGCGGTAAATTGAAACATACACATGGGCGCGGTATTAAAATCGCCAATTTTGTTTTCGAAGTACATACCATTAAATTTGGCATCGTCGTCGTTGTTACTTATCGGGTTAGTTTTCAAAAATCGTAACCATTTTTATTGTTGTTTTGATAACATATTTTTATGACTTAGTTCAAAAAACTGCCTCAATTAAAAAGAAATTCCCAATCGTTAAAACGTTAAAAGATTAAATTTTATATTTTTGTTTACCTACCGCTCAATTTGTTTAATGTCCTTTGGATAATATAGTATTCATAGCGTAGATTAGTACTTACTTAATTTTTTCCCGATATTCCGAAATTATTTAAGTTTTCCCGCATATTATCGTAATAGTGCAAACTCTCAAAATTAAGTTAGTACTAACGCCGTCGGGGGGCCCTTTTTTTTGTTAAACTCGCAACTTTTAGTACAGGTTTGGATGCAGAAAAACGCCCGCCCTATCTTGAAATAGGTACTTAAAACTGACTCCTTGCTGTTTGAAAAAAGGGCCCTCGTCGCCATTACTTGCAACATGGTAGAAGTACCTACCTATACCAAAATATGACAAAAATTGCACTAATTGCCGTCTCCATTCGGCCAAAAAGTTTCGAAATTATACGGCTTTCAGAGACTTTTAGAGCCCTCTGCCCTATGTATAAATAAAACAAATGAAATCTGGACATTTGCAATAAAAACTTAACTCTACAAGTAAATATTTATTAATTTAATCTATTTTTGTTAAATACCTACAATATTTTTTTGCTCCGTCATGTTTTCTTCTCGATTGCAGCTGTTGTTTTTCTGTTTGTTTTAAACACTTTTCCATTTTTCAATTGTTTTTTTTTTGTTTTTCTTCTGTTGTTCCTAATTTTAATTTTTTTTTCTAAGAAACATCTCTTTCAACATTATTGTAAATGTTTTCATGAGATTTAATTTTTTGTGCGACGATTATGATAATTGTGAATTGGGTTAATAAGAAATGTTAATTAGTTATACAATTATTTTCATAACTATGCTCAAAACACTGTTACATGGTTAAATTATTTCAGTTTTAAATTTCACGCACAATGATCATCATCAACATACATATTTTTTTTTAACTTTTTAACTATTTTATCGTGGGAAAACGAAAAATTTTGTCTTATTTTTACCACCGTCTTGGGCCGATTTATGAACAACAAAGGTATTTGTTTCTCATTTTTGTTGCATATCGTTAGAAAGGTTTTAAAAACGCATTAGACTAATTAAAATCTTTTGCTACTTCCTGTTTAATCAGGAAGAAATATCTAGTATAGTATGTCGTCTGTCAAAAGTAATAAGAGAAATGAGTTGGGCCAGGCTATACATAGATATTTTCGTTTCCAATCCAGTCTTTATGGCATTAATTCCCAATTTTTTGAAATAAATCATGTATAGATAGATACTATTATGTCGTTTAGGTATTTAAGTAGCATCTTTTGCCTATTTTCGCCATGAACGAGCATTGAGGTCGTATCAATTATTGAAGATAGTCAATATATAAATGCTTCACAAATCTTGCCGTATTCTAATGCGAGTTGCACGAACTATAGATTTGAATGACGTTCAACACTGCCACACCCCGTTGTATTGGGAAAGAAATCCCATTTTAGTCGGGACATCTCAAAATCTCACAGATTACAAATTACCACCCTTTATTTTTTAAATTTGATTTCCCTAATCGCTTGTTTCCTACGGATTATCGTGCATACTCATTTTACAAGCCATTTAGGCAGTTATAGATCCCAGTAGGCCATGACATTTCTACCAGAGGTTCGTAGATACATATTTGAAATAAATTAAAGTGGCGTTCTGTCAGCTCATTGACATTTATAACAACGTCGTCAGTTGACAAACTCGGTTTACAATAGCAAAAGTCAGAATCACAACAGAAAACTCAAAAACTGGCTTGTGGTTGATTACTGCAGTTAATTTTGAATCGAAACGATTTTAATTCGACTTCAATCGCTTCAATATTCGATCAGTGGAATTCCCGGATGTTATTATTTTATGTTTTATCGTAACCTTTGACCGCATCTTCAAGATTGGAATTAAAAAAATTGTCAGCAACTTTACATTATTATAATATATCAACCTAATTGAACCGTATATATTTTAAATTTAAGTTTTGGAGCTTTTTCTAAAATTTACTGAACTCCATAGCGAATAGTCCAGAAAAGGTGATTTTTATCTAATTGTTGCGGTTCCGTTCTCGTGTCGTAACGAGTTCTCACATTCGAATTGACCATTTAAGGGGCGAAATGTATACAGATAGACTTACAAGAATTTTTTACCTTATATTGTACTCTGTATTTACAAGTAAACCGTTTCATAACGAATATTTCCGCAATATATTTATTATTTCTCATTTTGTTCTGGAATGCAATTAGTAATAAATATAGTAATATTATCATTTATTTAACTGTTTAAAAATATTAACAATACGATAGAAAACAAATTGACAGCTATTCGAAGTTTGATGATGATGATAATAATAATAATTACAACAAAACTTGTTTTTCTAACTAGATCAAACAATTAGACAAAGAAAACGCGAGACAGATCCAACTCTCACAATAGATTTTATACGTATTGCTTATTGCAAGTTAGATAGATTGAATCGACGCCGATTGGTGCGATATCAGACGTTAGTTCAAGCCCACACTCGAACGATAAAATATTGAATCAAACGAAATAAGCCGCTCTCGTGCGTCGACTTGTTGATTCATTTATCGTGTGCATGTATATGTAACAGGTTTTATACAATACTCCCCTATTTAAATAGGGAACCCCTGAATAAAGCAAAGTGGCGATCAGGTGCATGACCCACTCACTCACTATAAAGGAATCTGACAACATTGAGGTGAACGTTCAAGGCTGCTGAGAAAGATGCAGGTAGAAGAACTTATCACACCGTAGGTTGGGGCGTCTTTTATAAATTCTTTTGATTCGACTACACAATTTACGAATCGAATAATGGAATGCAAGCAACAAACAACCTTAGACAACTTCCGTTTTTTTGACTTTCAGTTTTAATTTTTTCTCGTGGTGCTCATTATTGCATTTTGAGTTGAGTTATAAGTCCTAACAAATTAGTTAAGATACATGAATGTAGCTAATTGTAAATTTTAACTGTATGTATCGGTCATGGACTTCAGAATACAATGATTATTCATTGAACCATTACATTACTGTCCTCGCTTTAGATTCGTCTCTTTCAACATCATATAAATTGTGCGTTTACTTTTAATTTATTTCCAATTCAATTAATTCGCTTTACAATTATATGAATTATTGATGTAAATAAAGAGAACATTGATATATACACGGTTGGTTGTATGGTTGTTGGCTTCAGCAATGAGGTGACATTCTGAATTAAATAACTACTAAACGTGTTTGGGCTTGGGATAATACGACAGTGGTGGGGGGGCCTAACTACATCTCCGTCAAGGTAGTCTGTCATAAGGGCATAGGTATAGAGATAAACCATTAATCTACTTTCTTGAGCCGTTATGCGGTTAATTCGGCCACTTAGGAATGGCAGACGGTCGGTTTTATTGATTCTTTGTATTTTAGTAAGTACCTATATCGACATTCTGCCTTCCTGACACGCTACATCCGATATACACTAAACTTAACGCGCTATAGCATCTAAGCTGTGCGTTTTACAAAAAAATGTAACAGACATAGATTGTAGGAAATTTCATTTAATTTATTTTCGTATAAGTACATTTTTCTCTAAAAGTGCGTTGTTTTTGAGTTATAAGCCATAAACAGAAACACCAGTTTTTTGGCAGGTTTTGGAACTTTTGTCAAACTTGAACGCGCTCTAGTGCCTAAGCCGCTCGTCTGCGTAAAAAACCTAAGAAATATTATGTGTAGGAAATTTAATGTGGTTTATTTTCATATAGAAGCACTTTTCTCATAAAGTGTGTAGTTTTCGAGTTATAAATTTAAACAAAAATAACAGTCTTTTGGCCGATTTAGAAATTTTTGTCAGACTTTAACGCGCTCTAGCCATTAAACCGCTCGTATATGGAAAAAACCTAAGAAATATTATTTGTAGGAAATTTAATGTGGTTTATTTTCATATAGAAGCATTTTTCTCATAAAGTGTGTAGTTTTCGAGTTATAAGCCGTAATCAAAAATAACACCTTTTAGACCGATCTTGAAATTTTTATCAGACTTTAACGCGCTCTAGCGCCTAAGCCGCTCGTCTAGGAAAAGAAACTTCAGAAATATTTTTTGTAGATGTGGTTTTGATGAGATTTTGATGTGGTTATTTTCATATTGAAGCACTTTTTTCATAAAGTGCGTACTTTTCGAGTTATAAGACATAAACAAAAATAACAGTTTTTTTGATCGATTTAGGAATTTTTGAAAAACTTTAACGCGCTCTAGCGCCTAAACCGCCCGTCTGCTGATAAAACCTAAGAAATATTATCTGTAGGAAATTTAATGTGGTTTATTTTCCTATAGAATCACTTTTCTCATAAAGTGTGTCGTTTTCGAGTTATAAGCGAGAAACCGAAAAAGAGCTTTTCGAATCACTTCAGGTTAATACTGCCACTTTGTAGTGGCAAACGGTCGGTTTTATTACC
Organism: Malthinus flaveolus; assembly: GCA_950108345.1. Taxonomy (NCBI): domain Eukaryota; kingdom Metazoa; phylum Arthropoda; class Insecta; order Coleoptera; family Cantharidae; genus Malthinus; species Malthinus flaveolus. The sequence continues at coordinate 14,276,512 of OX467286.1, forward strand.
TAGTATCTGCATTGTTCTTTCAGCCTGCATCGTTAAAAATGGCCTATCGAGTACTTACGAGCCACTCGACCCTTTCTCAAAGCCGCCACTGCTAAAACGTGTTAAATGCAAGCAACATTCTTTCTCCTACACCACACCCATTCTACAGTTCTGGTTAAGTTAGTATGTCAACCCCATCGCACACGATTTTTCAACTCGAATCAAAACCTACAATTACAAGTTCTTAACGTATGTCTTCTCGTAGTTTTATACAATTTTATTATCATATTCTTTATTCTTCACACGGTATAAAGTTAGACAATAGATACGTATTTACGATTAGGCATTATTGAAGCCCACGCACTTCACGATTTGTCTACGAAATTTATTAACATACCTTTTCAATAATCACATCGTATCCGATTTATTTGACAACTTTAATAAGTAAATTGTGCTTTATTTAACTTTGAAGGGGAAATGTAATGCGCTTTTGTAAATTAATTAATAGTTGTAACAACATTGAGAAAAATTGATTTTAACAGCTGCAACTAAAGTGTCTTTCAAAGGAATTAAGAAAATTTATTTTTAAATTGGAAGACGAATATTTTTAGAATATGACATGGTGGGCACTTATTATAAATGCAATAATAAGTGTATTACGAGTAGATTAGTTCATATTACAAGCTTGTAATCAACATATTCAAAAGAAGTTGCGATTATCGTCTACATAAACACTCGTAATTAGTTGAGGTTGAACACAATATTGCAATGTAATTAGTAATTGTAATTGCCACATACTTATCTGTAGAAGAAATTGAATTTTTTAAAGTGTAGATTAATCTATAAGAGCTGTCATACTTTGGTGATGCTTCGACACAATAGAATCACCTCTGCTTGTTGCCCAAAGTGCTTGCGAACTCTTAACCCAAATTAAGTTTTTGACAAAGAAATGGGCAATCGATTGATCTCGTAGCGGTCAGTATTAGTCGGCACAACGCTTTTAATTAGATTGCCAATTTAACTCGTGATCTCAGATAATCTTTGGCACACGCAAAAAGATTTTAGAAAATCTAAATTAGTAAAATGGGGACTTCTTAACTTAATTTTCGGTGCTGGAGAATTTTCGAATGCTCAAAAAAGGTAAAGTTGAATTATTAGCTCCTTCCAACTACTTTATTTACGGGCAATAAAGTGTTTGATTTAAGAGAAGTAGTTAAATGTGACCAGACCAATTAGAAGTTGAATCTGGGTGGGCATGAAAGTCTATACGGTCGGAAAAGCTACCTCGCAGTAAAGTGACATCAAATCCCACTCAGGGTTGTTAAATGAATTGTTTTTTTTCACTTTTGTGCATCACCAAGCGTCTGTTGTTTCTATTTTGCTACCAAGGAACTCGATTTTGTGAATTTCGTCACGTTAGGCCATCTGTCCTAGTTGCCGAAGAGTTTCTCTGGAAATACCTAACTCTACCCATGCCTAGAGTTGGGTTTCTGGAATTATCGAGAATTTTTCGAGATTTGTCATCCAAAAGTCGTATAATGAGAGTCTGGACCTGAACGAGTTTTAAGAAATTAAATTGGACTGTTGTTCTCAACGCGAAAGCTCGAAAAAGCTTCAGGAGCGTCTTTTCATTAATTTTCTTCCATTACAAAAATTCGAGCGTTTCATTCTCTTACAGGTAACTAGTAGAGCAATAACTGAACGAAATGAAACAAACTAGAAAGGATGGCGGTTAACTTGATTTGTTAGTAGGCGTTAGATGTAGATCATTTCGTTAAAAGAATCAAAACTCGAAATTTAGGCCCCACTTTATTAATTAAGGCCACATGCTCTTTACAATTTCCGCACATTTAAAAAATCCAAGACTTAACTTTAAACAGGATGCATTTTTATGTAAATATTATATTTTCAACAATTTTAAACTTAACAAATCGAGCTCTAGTTTGTTTGTTAGAAGTCTAATTGTCTAATTGAATTATTTGGGAAATATTTGCAGAGATTTCAAACACAATTACAATCGTCTACACTCTACACTTTAAAAATAGGCTAAAACATTGCTCATTATTCTAAACTCTTTTTATTCAAATGTTTTAAGAAAGTTAGAAATGTAAATTTAGCTCTTGAGAATTTATTGCATAAATATTTGCATATCCTAAATATTATAAACGTTTTATATTTTTGTCAAAAATATGGATTTATTTCATGTACTACTACCTTTTTTTCGTTTAATTAAATGTTAACATTATGCAAAAACTGACCTGGTTTAATTATTTATAATTTTTTTAAAAGCCCGAGTGTTCGATAATGACAATATTATCAACACGAACTCCCTCGTGTACTTCCTTAAAACGATAAACATGCAAATTTTGATTATTGTAACTTTTGCCAATCAATCAAGTCGCCTTCTCAATAATTTCCTGCGCTAGTAACTTAATTATCGCATCCATCGAATAAAATTTAAGAGAAACATTAAAAGATCACGTTACGACCACCTTAATATATTTAAATTTTTGGCATTTTAATGACTTTTTTGAAGGCTCAATTCGAAGCTTTCAAATGTATTCCATTACGCGAGCGTTTTCTGATCGAAAAAAAAATTTATTCCATTGTAATGATTGTAACAAACTCGAAAAATCCCACGCCTTGATGGATAAAAGTTTCACTCACCGTAAAATTACGATGCACTTCTTTTTTGTTTGTTACGCTACAAGGGGCTCAGATTGTAAAGGGGTTGAAGGCAATTATTTTGTATATCTTATTAAAATCGTAATAAGCACCCATCTTGTGAGACTTCGCCGTTTTTGTACCTACTCGAATTAAGTTTCATTATGTGGAATTACGCACATCAATTTATTTATTCAATATGTAGAACTAATATCGTTCTTATTACTGTTATGTATTATGTATGTAGTGTTTCCGAGTGGAATTTTATAAAAGTTGCAGATTTTCTCAACAAGTTGTGAAAGTTGACTGCGTAGGATTGATATTACTACTAAAAAGGATAGTACATCCACTTGAAAAAATTTAAATTGATACCGTGTCGAACAAATCACCTGAAGGCGCTTGTGAAATAAAGTGAAATTTCAAAGCACCAAATTCAATTATTTCAACGCATGTTGGATGATTTGGTACTTTTCGAGGCTCACACCACTTTCCCGTCGTTCCATTTCAGAAACAGCTCTTTTGGTTCGCAAATAAAATTTCGACTGCGTTTGTTTAGAATCTTAGTCCGGCTCCAACAGAACTTATTATTTTAATAGTCCGGCAGGCAGCGTGAACTTTCACTAAACGATAAAGTACAAGATTTTTAACGATTCAGGCTGAAACAACATTTCAAATTAGTAATAAAATCGGCCGTCTACCACTCCTAAGTGGCAGCACTAACAGCCACCCGTCTCGAAAAGAGTGGATTTTTGCTATTTTTTCGGTTTTTCGCTTATGACTCGAAAACTACGCATTTTATGAGAAAAGTGCTTCTATATGAAAATCAACTACATCAAATTTCCTATCAATTATATTTCTTATGTTTTTTCTTCAGATGAACGGTTTAGGCGTTAGAGCGCGCTAAAGTTTGCCAAAAATTCGGTCAGGAAATTCGATTTCAAAAGCGGCTGCCACCGCAAAGGTTGCAGTTAAAACCGTCTGCCACAATATATTTAAAATCTCCACAAAAAATGCAATTTTTTGAACATAAATTTTTCCTGTACCCTATGGTTTAGTTTGGCCCCAGAAACCGACCCTTCTCGAGGCGCTATACTTCAACGCGCTCTTAGTACCTAAACTGCTCGTTTGACGAAAAAGAAGCAATAGAAATAATTTGTAGGAAATTGAATGCACTTTATTTTTCTATAGAAACGCTTTTCTCTTAAAGTGTGTAGTTTTCGAGTTATAAGCAATAAACAGAAGAAACAGTTTTTGGGCCGATTTTGAAATTTTTGTTAAACTTTAACACGCTCTAGCATCTAGACTGTTCGTTTGGCGAAAAAAAAACAAGAAAAATAATTTGTAGGAAATTGAATGCACTTTATTTTCTGTAAAAACACTTTCTCTTAATGTGTGTAGTTTTCGAGTTATAAGCAATAAACAGAAGGAACAGTTTTTGGGCCGATTTTGAAATTTTTGTCAAACTTTAACACGCTCTAGCATCTAGACTGTTCGTTTGGCGAAAAAAAACAAGAAAAATAATTTGTAGGAAATTGAATGCACTTTATTTTCTGTGGAAACACTTTTCTCTTAAAGTGCATAGTTTTAGAGTTATAGGCAATAAACAGAAGAAATCGTTTTTGGGCCGATTTGGAAATTTTTGTCAAACTTGAACGCGCTCTAGCACCTAAACTGCTCGTTCGACGAAAAGAAACAAGAGAAATATTTTGTAGGAAATTGAAGGCACTTTATTTTCTGTAGAAACACTTTCTCTTAAAGTGTGTGGTTTTCGAGTTATAAGCAATAAACAGAAGAAACAGTTTTTTGCCGATTTTGAAATTTTTGTCAAACTTTAACGCGTTCTAGCGCCTAAACCGTTCGTCTGAGAAAAAAACAGATACTTAATTTGTAGGAAATTTGTTCTTATTTATTTTCATATAGAAGCAGTTTTTTCATAAAGTGCGTAGTTTTCGAGTTATAAGCGGCAAATCACTCCCAAGTGACAGGCGGTCAGTTTTCTTACTCATTTGTAATGTTTTGATAACTTTGCAAGTGAAAGACGCCCATCACCACCTGATGCTAGTCAATAGAACATCAGTGGTACTTCGCATTCAACCGCCTGAGGGCTCGAATTGTTATTTGTTGGCGTATCTGCGCTCAATCTGGCATTATACAAAATACAAATTTTATTGTTTTGAGACAATCATGTTGCCGTTTGACGTAACCTCCGTCCTATATTAAAGTGTGTCGTGTTTTTTCCCGAATCTACAATAAAATTAACAAAATCCGAGTTGTATCCTATAATAAAATTCTATGTTTTTCCTAACGTTTCCTGTAATTAACCTTTACAATTAACTATTATTTGAAAATATTGATAGTTTGAGACAATTCTAACAAAAAAAAACTTGTTTCCAGCTCTAGTAGATACATCACCGTAAGAATTAATTGAATTATTCATGGCGTATGTAAATTTCAACTATATTTTACATACTTTTTGTGTTATTATTGTATATGAGTTAATGAGTTAACAATTTGAAAATTTTTAAAGGTTGGGGTGTTGGAGACAAACATATTTTCGTGTAGTCTCTAAAAATAGTCTCCATTAACTACCTACTCGGAGACGCACACATTTGCATCCTAAACGATTCCACTTGTCTTTTTTAGATAAAAGAAACAGTGTCTGCATTTGTTCTGTTACTTTATTGTGTGTTTCGAAAACTATATAAGAGAGGTATTTAGAAACGCCCTCCCTAAACGTCATTTTAAGGTGGCTTAAAGTATGTGAACATGTGGGCTCGTAAGCGATAACGTGTATTTAACCCATTATTTCATGTGCACACCACACCGTAACCTAAAGCGCATTGAAATAAATCATTACAAAATTGCGAGGCGAGCACCTACGTTTAATTTAAAACTAACATGCACCATGCACTTGTTTAAAAATAAATATGCAAAAGTTATAATTAACATTATTAACAATTTTAATTGTTTGCTCAAATCCAAGACGTGCTATTTAAATAAAACGCGGATTCGCTTTCAGAAGCTTGCAAGTATTTCGAAATGCTTTGGAATAAGTTCGTGTGTGAGAGTTAAAAATACTTTTGATCGCGTGGCTGCTTTTTTAATTCAGATTCTCAAACGAAAACGAATCTTGATTCGTTTAGGGTGGAAATCAAAAAATTAACTACCAAAAGTTCCAAGTTTCAACTTGGTTGTTTACAATCTTGTCGGGGGAGTATTGATTTCATTTTTCGCCAGATGTCGTTCCACATCAGCACAACATGGGACTCCCACACATTTCATGTAGGTTCAAAACGTAATGCCGGAGAAGAAGTCTTTGGGGTATTCTTCAAGTAGACCCCCCGCATCGCATTTTCCCCATATTCATATTTTACCAATGCCTTCCAGCCTTCCAGGTTACGTTCTAAAACGTTTACGGAAGAGGGATAAGTGATTTTTGGTAATAAAAAGTTTCGAAAATGTAGCTCAATGTGAGCGGAGCTCACATTGTCTCAATAACAGCATTTCTGAATGACGAGTTCTCCATCTTCTCAAGGCAGTGTTGTTACTTCTGCCACTTCTGCACTACCATAATATAAAATTCAGTTTTGGGGTGTACAACTGGGCGCTTTTGTGGTCGAAGACCAAAAAGGTGTAATTAAGAAATTTAGTGAGCTGAACGATCTGAGGTACTCGAAGGTGCTGTTTAGTCTCCTTACAGATTACTGCTAGGAATTTCTTATTATAAGTTGTAGAAATTCTTCAATCTTCCAATAATATATATTCTAGAACAAAATTTGAATGAAAGCCAAAAATAGTTGAAAAAAAACTTTACCTGAAAATACGTAAAACGAACACACAAAACCACTTTAAACTGGCGATAATTTTCCCAAGTCGTGGGGCTGAAAATAAACTGCTCTCTACACATTCTAAGAATAATTCTGTTTATCCCAAGAGCAATGTGCGTTCGGTGATGTGTAGCTTATGTTTTTAGTGCCTTTTTTCAGTTGGATGTTTTCAGGCCGATAGTAACGACGTTAAAAACTGAAACTCTGGCAGTGTACGTGTAAGCGCCGTGTTTCTCGTCAAAAATATATCGACCACATGATCTCTTTTGGAACTTAATTCACATTTTTAATTAAATATCAAACAATGAAACTTGTTTTACGTGTGCAATTCACGTTTTGTTGTTTCATCATCACGCATGCAAATCGATTTGTCGTTGATGGATTGATGGTTGTTGACCACAGTACTACTTTATAAAGGTTTTTCATTATAATGTCATTTCCTTTTCATTGGATAACAATTGTTACGCATTTAGTAGCTATTTATTACACTCCAATCCGACGCTCACGGAGAATAAAGAGAGTAGTAGGCTTGGAACATGACCATCAAAAAATTTTGGCCAATCATCTCGCCAGTATACGATATTTTTTTTTAATTTACGCGATTCTCGCTACTACCCATCGTGGTTGTGGCAGAAAATTAATAGTTGTGAATTTTGCTTAGAATTCTTCACGTAGCCTCTTCCTATACAATACGTTGCATCACTACAGAGACGTGATGTAAATAAGAATTAACATACGTTGTCCGAAAAGCGTGCAATAGGTGTCATTTTAAATGAATTTGTGACGTCACACTTACAAACGTTGCCCGACCTGTGGTTTTCGAAAAATATTCATTTCTAATTCTTATTTTTTTTGTTACAGGTAAGACATTCACCCCAATTGCAATGGGCGATATAATGGAGATATCTAACAAATATTAGGTTTGTGATAAAGCGCATGATAAATGCTACCTGCTCGACAAGGTAACTATTGTGGTGAATATTGTGTATTTACATAGAGCCTTGTACACAGGTAGCTCTTTTGTGTCTCATCAGAAGCGCGCACTTGTTAGTAAATTCCACAATTTTTAGTTATTCCGAAGCGATTTCGTGCCGATATGGCAAATTAAAACAGGCAAGGACCTTTGCTTTTACCCCCCGTCACGAGATAATTGCGTCAGGAAGGCACATTTTTCACAAAAATGGATACTTAGACCACGATCTTCTCCATTCTTCATTAGTTCCCAACTATTGGTTAATTTCCTCCTAATTACTTCTATAATTAGGATACAAAATAATTGAAACCTTTTTAGTTGCAATTTGTCTTACCTATACGAACAGCAGTTGCTTGTTGTTTGCGTCTCTTGATGAGTATGGTTCTAAAACCCCTACGTGTAAAATTGTGTTCTTTGAAGCAGATTTTTTCCTCAACAAAAAATTAATGCTTTAATTTCCACAGTAATTGAGTGTAAAATTTAAATTACCCAATTTCGTAACTTGGCGCGTCCTTGGATCTCGACGTGTTTTAATTCTATCAGTCGGTATAGCGAAACAGCACATTTCCGAGTTGCCTTTTTGCAACAAACATTTGTGTAACTAATTAAATTATATATTTTTTTTGTGCAAATTTATGTACCATACGTAACCATTACGATCGTCTGAGACAATAACAGATAATTTTGGAGTCGTAAAATAATAGAATAAAAGTGATTCATCCACGTGGGTGCGCCGAATCGCCGTTTTTTTTAACTATCTTGATGACTGATATTATGGTAATCTATTTTACAATTAATTGGTATGCAAACCACCTACCGAATTCACCTATATTTACCCAAAAAGATTTGTATCGGGGCCCGTTTCAATTTTTATCCCACCAAATTTCGGCCTCTTTCCTAACAAATTATTCAAATAACGTACGAAAATTTGAGGTTGTTTTTTGCCGTTGCTTATAAATCTATGCGCGAACGTTTCTATCTCGTACCCGATCTTCCCCATTAGCTCCAGATACCGTCAAAAATCCATAGAGACTTTTTTTATCCTTCCACTTTTTCTATTACAAGAGGCGTATCAAGACCCACATCTTAATTGGATAGGTAAAATCGTTTATGTTTGGAATGGTACGCCATGAGTGTTTTATACCTCGCCCCTGTTAAATTAAGATTGGGGGCCATTCCATTCAATCTAGTACCAAAGACACGGATTGCAAGAAAAACGGAAATTGACACTTTGAGTCAAGTGTTACAGCTGGTTGAAATTAAGTGCCAAGTGTTTTCGTCTTGGTGCTGTTTTTAACCCATTAGATTGTTTGATGGAGTCTACTAGGGACTAGCTCGAGTACCTTTTATTATCACTGAGTCATGTTTAGGTTTACTGTGCTCTAACCTCCCCCCATTTAGCGATTGCATTCGAAGATCGTTCTTCAGCTCGTAGCCTCGCAAAGATGAAGCCGATCTGAATTCTGAATACGAGCTTGGACGACACCACCAACTGCAACTGTCGCATCATGCAAACCTTTTATCACGAGTCACGAATGGTGCAACTCGCAGTTGCTTAACCTGTTAAACGGCGTTGCGGAAAATTTGAAAATATTCGGAAAACGTATAAGGGAAAATGATAATTGGAAGGGATGAGGATTAAAGTAGGTTTCGTTGAATACAATACAATTTGAGCCTTAACTGCCACGATCCAGAAGTCGGAGAAATTTGGTCTCTTGGTCAAGCAATCGAGGCGCGAGGTTACCTCGAGTTTCACGCAGCATACGTGATAGCACAGTTCCGGGATACTTTGCACATAATCAGTCCTCTGATGACGTCAGACGTTCGTATCCATGGCAACGCGACGACCTGTAGATTCAACTCCACTGAGTCTCCTTCACCCTCATCCTTGCTTGATTGGATTGATTGTCTGTAGGTTGGATGTCCAAAAAAATTGGTTCTCATGGTGCACCTACGTTACACCAGTTACCCCATTTAAAAATAATTAAAGGTTGACATTTTTATTAAATAGTTCAATAATGAAATAATAATATACATTAAAAAATCATAAATTTGGACTTTAAATTGAACGGTAATTAATAATTATTATAGTGACCATAGCAGTTTTAATTTTTATTGAAACTTATAATTATATTTAATTGAATAATAGATATGGCGTTTAATTAAATTAATAGTTTTTTCTCCACCCGCGATATCAAAAGTTTTTTTAAACTAATACGTCCACACATTGCACCAACATTCTCAAGTCTCAAGTTTTCCAAGCGGAGAAGTCAAATTGTCCTTGTTGATAGTCTTGAATTACTTTCTCGTAAAGCATTTTTCTGCAACTGCCTTGAATAGGTGTATGGTGGTGTAATTCAAAGAAAATTTATTGTTGAAAAAAATGGAGTTCTCGCTTGTGTCTACGGGGGTAGAATTACACTTGTTGAGTTTTTAAACAATTTAAAGTTGAAAAATTTCAAATTCCTCCAGCTACTTTTACCACCTTCCCTCTACTGTCATTTAAATATTAACTTCGATGCTTCTCGTGCTTGAATTGAAGTACTGACCTACCATTGAAAGTTTCATATAGGTCACCTCTGAAATAAGGTAACGGAGTCGTTAAATGTAACGGTTTGTTACACAATCTTCAATTAAATGTCGGCCCCGAGAGGCGATGAGCTATGCTATGCTCCTAAACTCAAAATTAAATTTGATGACAAATACGCATCTGGTGGCCCTTTCTTTTGTAGGAGAAAATTTCGTTTCCTAACGAGGAATAAGTCTTGCTCACCTTGGTACGAACAGTGATATACATACTAATATATAGGTAACTAATAAAATTCTAGTTTTACCTGTTCTCAATAGACAATCGCCAAATCGCCCACATTATTTTTAACATCTCTTGTGCCCTTCATATTAATTTGGCGCCTGTGTAGGATGTTGTTTACAACTAATCCAATAATCTGCAAGTTGCTTCTCGTTTCCTAATTACTAAAATAATGTGAAAACTACTTATATATTAATAGATAATTCGTATGATACTCTAATAGTGATTTACGGCGCACCCGCAGATATAATCGAACGATCGAACCATTAAATTTAATAATTACGCCCACATCGTTAGAAAAAAAAATTGAGGACACCCGTCCTACACAACCCCCTTTTACGTTACTTTAATTAAACGTTTATTTAAGTATCGAAAAATTTAAATATTGCCCCAATAATACGGGAACGTAATGTGGGTTTTTCTTATTTGAATTTTATTAATTTTTAAGTTAGGTCTATTGAAGGACGAAGTTTGGTTTATTCATCATCCTATTAGTTAATATCAATACTCATTCATTAATATTTTTCATTCATAAAAAGTCTTATTAAACTACCAATTTGTTGCGAAATGCATACAGGTAGTCAAGGTTCGCGTGTGTAAATATTAAATCTCTTTTATTGGTTACCAAACACAGGCGGATAAATTATTTCAAATAACAACCTTAGTTTTTTTTGCAATTTTCTATTTGCATACTAATTATATTTAATTAATTTGTAATTAATTGACAAAGAAACTTATTAAGTTGAACTTTTTTATGACTGAATAGGTACCAGTAATGCATTCATTTTGCGTGGATCACAATTGACATCGGTTTGATATACTTTTGAAATGTTTACCAAGGGGGGAAATCAGGAAATGCACCAAGGGTACGGGACAAGCCGGGATCTGAGGAGGACATGCTTAATGTAGAGCACAGTGGGGTATACTCTAGATTCTAGATAATTTCTAATACGTTCGCGGTCTGCGGAGCTAAAGAGCAAAATGAAGCAACAAGAGTGTAAGGGTTGGAGTTCGGATAAGAGCTGTATAAAAATCTCGAAAAGACGGAATCTGACTAAAGTCATGATTCATTTGAAACACAGTGGGGTGTTATCTAGATTCTAGATATTTTCTACATTCGAGGACTGCGGAGCTAAAGAGCAAATTAATACACCAAGAGTGTAAGGGTTGGAGTTCGGATAAGAGCTGTATAAAAACCTCGACAAGACGGGAACTGACTAGGTCGTGCTTAATGTGGAGCACAGTAGGGTGTTCTCTAGATTCTAGATGAGTTGTTCGTTCTAGGACTGCGGAGCTAAAGAGGAAATTAATACACCAAGAGTATGGGTTGGAGTTCGAATAAGAGCTGTATATAAAAACCTCGACAAGACGGGAACTGACTAAGTCGTGCTTAATATTAAACACAGTGGGGTGTTTTCTAGAGTCTAGATGATTTCTACATTCGAGGACTGCGAGGCTAAAAAGCAAAATAATGCACCAAGAGTTGGGGTTGGAGTTAGGATAAGAGTTGTATAAAAATCTCGACAAGACGGGATCTGACTAGTTTGTACTTAATGTGGGGCACAGTGGGGTGTTCTCTAGAGTCTAGATCATTTCTACATTCGAGGATTGCAGAGCTAAAGAGCAAAATAATGTAGACAACAGTTCAACCCAAACTTCGCCGTGAATAAAAGTCTAGAGTAGCATCGAGTGCGTTGGTGACATGGTAGAAATAACTAAAATTCAGACAGAATTCTTCATCTCTCACTAGATTGGAAGAATACTCATTTTACTAATACCTTCTACAGCAACCTTATTGGTAGTGGTGGTCCTTTAGTTGTTGTTCTAGAGCAGAGTTGTGCAATTTTTTTAAAAATACTTCCACATTCACATACGCGGCATAATTTAGAAATTTTAATCATTTTAATCACCAACTACGCATGCCATACTGAAACTTGTCATTTTACTTGACAGTCGAATCATAACGTGATGGTTGAAATTAAAACGTGACTAACACTACCAATAGATTAGTTTTAACTCGATAAAATTTATATACGGGTCTTTTGCTTTCTAATTAACTTGATATTACCGTAAATTTCAAGTTTGACCATTTTATTATGCTTTTCTATTGCTTATTTGGAAAAATTTAATTAATCATTATTTATACGGCGAAGCATGACATTTCTTTCCCTAAATGCTATCTGCTTTCATTTTTTAATTACATAAATGGACAATTTTATTAAACGACTACTTTAATCTTTAATTACGTGGATGTTACCCCTATAATTTTAATCGAAACTAGCAAATCATTCGTAGCTTTGAACTGGGCTGCTTTCGTCGTCTCATCCCGTGTATCGTGCATTTGACGAAAATCTGAAATTAATTCGAATCATTCTCTAACTATCTATCCAAGGTAATTTCTTGCGCGAACTAGAATAAATTTGAGGTCGGTAATTAAAACCAACTTTTACTTTTATGAAATTGCAATTGTAAAATTGCCGTGGAAACGGAAGACGATTGTATTTTTGCAGTTTAAAAAATATTTAAGATGTCTCACACCAAGGTGGTTCTTTGTTGAATTTGTCATTTAGTTTTTCGCTAACCTTAAAAATTGCGCAAATTTATTTAAATGTCGTTTTTAAAGTCGGCCTCTACGGGACGGCCCTTGCAAGGCTATTTTACTTACGTGCACGATCTTTCATCTCGAACGTTTCTCGAAACAAGACCTAGATTACGAATTGTTAAAAAAATGGAGCAGAAAACTTTTAAAAAGCGGCAGCTTCGTATAAAAGGTAGAATTTTAAAATGTTCTCGCTCTGTACTTTTATTGATGGCCGTGCATCTTCCTTGAACTTTAAAACGGCTTGATGTAATCTCTAATTGTTGTCTCATTTGAGTTAGTTCCTCTACACTGCTTTTTGTTCATCTTCTATTAGATGCGCATCCACATACAATGCCTAGCAAGTGGCTACTGCGTGCTCTGAATTTTTCTTTATGAGTTTCTTTTCTTCATTCAGAAGGGTTGTAATAGGTGATGAGTTTGTGCTATCACCTGTAATGCCACTGTAGAAGCTAATCTAGAGGCAATATTGGGTCTATTCCTCTATGTAGATACACTTACCTTGGTGTCTTTGGAATTTCATGTTGTGCCAGACTGCTTATGCCAGTGTCGCTCATTTTGGGTTCACTGAGATCTGCCCTAGTGTATTGGTATGGTAAGCCATTGGTCTTGTAGAAGACTGTCGAAGCAACTACTCTGTACTGAATAACGTGTGTTAAAAACCTCGCCCACTCTAGATTTTTATGTTTCTCTCCCGAAGTAAAGCACTTAGCTTATTCAAAAATTGAAGTAACGAATGAGAAATATCAGCCCATTTGCTGTTAATACACCAATATTAAGATTTATTGGTTTATGTCTAGTTAGTAAATCATTATTAACATCAAACACGAGCGATTATTAAAACCTTCACCTTTAAATTTAAAAAGAAATATCAATTGTGCGCTAGGTTTAACTTCCAAGATTTTCAATGTCGTGTTCAGGCAACGTAAATTAAACTTCTTCGATATGTAAAAATTTGAAATATTCAAATAGTTTACGCTTGGCTCTCTGCTTCTACTTGTACAAAAGGCTACTACTTGTCTAGACTAATTGAAATTGCACGGTAGCACAGAATTAATTAACTAGAAGCATGAGCCTACCTTTTCATTTACGATTCTCGTACTTTTTAGCGACCATTGATTGCATTTGCTTGTGTAGGCATTGTAATTTATGAAAAAAAACTGATGGAATTTCGTAATATAAATGTAAATTTCCGAACCCCCTCGTATTTACTTACTGCTAATTGTTACTGTTTCTGTCAATTTTTATTAATAATTTCTGTATGCTCGTTTTACGAACCGTGACATAATGTTATTAAATTTTTAACGTATTTATCGGTTCAGTTGTTCTATAAATTAATACTTGGATCACAATTGTTAAATGTTGGTAAGTTGAACGGTTTTAATGCCAAAGTACGCACTTAATAGTATAATTCATCAATTTTGTCGCGCTTAATTTATCAATTTAATTAACACTAAATATATTTTTATATCAAGAAATATGTTAATTAACTTTTTACTGCTTAAAAATAAATTAGTTTAGTTCTACGATCTCGAATAGTTTCTCCTATTCGCCATTGTATAGTATACAGGGCGTACTACATTTGAATAGCGCCATTGTGAACATCGGCGCGCTATTTTTTACGAAAAGTGATACTACGCAACATCGAAAATTTACTTTTTTGTGTAAATATCTAGACTGTTAGTCATTTTTCATCGAAAAATAAAACATCATCGAGACGACCATAAACTGATGCAGATTCTTCCTCATTAAACCGAAGTTGTTTCTCGAAGTTTCTGAAATCCAAATGGAGTTTTTAATCTGCACAGCGCAGGACGAATTGAAGATGTATTCAAGTATTATGTATTCTCAAAATCAAATTTAAAAGAAAAAAATGGGTACAAAAAATTGTTCGCACACAACACACCATGGGAAGTTTATGTAATCAAGCGAACTTCATTATCATAATTAATATTATTAGCGGTTTTAAATTTATACATATTTTCTTAAATTAATTAGGTAAATTGGTATTTAATTTATGATTTGTTGATATTTTATACAAACAAGCGTGTACTTGAATTAGGCATTACTAAGGTGACTCAGGGTTACCTGCATTAGATGAACTTCGCGTATAGGGTGCGGCAACAGTACGGTGAAGGAGAAGTTTTCATGTATTTAATTGCATTTGTTTTCGTATGTCAGTGAACTGAGATTCTAAGAATATTATCACTTTCGAGATATCTTCAAGTAGATCACATTAAAATGTATTTTTATCGATTTTTTTTAATGGAACACCCTGTATATTTTTAGGAATTTTGATTGCCCAAGGAGTGCTCACCAGAAATGATTAACAGCTTTATACGTGTAAGGCTAATAGTTCTCGAGATATGGTCACTTTAGTATTTAGTATTACCACAGGTTTGATTACGAAGAATTTTATCGAAAGATCAACTTAAAATGTATTTTTATCGATTTTTTTAAATGAAACACCCTGTATATTTTTAGGAATTTCGATTGAGTAAGGAGTGCTGGCCAGAAATGATTAACAGCTTTATTAGTGTAAGGCTAATAGTTCTCGAGATATGGTCACTTTAGTATTTAGTATTACCACAGGTTTGATTACGTAGAATTTTATCGAGAGATCGCCTTAAAATGTATTTTTCTCGATTTTTTTAAATGGAACACCCTGTAAATTTTTAGGAATTTTGATTGCCTAAGGAGTGCTCACCAGAAATGATTAACAGCTTTATACGTGTAAGGCTAATAGTTCTTGAGATATGGTCACTTTAGTGTTTAGTATTACTGCAAGTTTGGTTACGTAGAATTTTATCGAAAGATCACCTTAAAATGTATTTTTCTCGATTTTTTTAAATGGAACACCCTGTATATTTTTAGGAATTTCGATTGAGTAAGGAGTGCTGACCAGAAATGATTAACAGCTTTATAGGTGTAAGGCTAATAGTTCTCGAGATATTGTCACTTTAGTATTTAGTATTACCACAGGTTTGATTACGAAGAATTTTATCGAAAGATCACCTTAAAATGTATTTTTCTCGATTTTTTTAAATGGAACACCCTGTAAATTTTTAGGAATTTTGATTGCCTAAGGAGTGCTCACCAGAAATGATTTAACAGCTTTATACGTGTAAGGCTAATAGTTCTCGAGATATGGTCACTTTAGTATTTAGTATTACCACAGGTTTGATTACGAAGAATTTTATCGAAAGATCACCTTAAAATGTATTTTTCTCGATTTTTTTAAATGGAACACCCTGTATATTTTTAGGAATTTCGATTGAGTAAGGAGTGCTGACCAGAAATGATTAACAGCTTTATAGGTGTAAGGCTAATAGTTCTCGAGATATTGTCACTTTAGTATTTAGTATTACCACAGGTTTGATTACGAAGAATTTTATCGAAAGATCACCTTAAAATATATTTTTCTCGATTCTTTTAAATGGAACACCCTATATATTTTTAGGAATTTCGATTGAGTAAGGAGTGCTGGCCAGAAATGATTAACAGCTTTATACGTGTAAGGCTAATAGTTCTCGAGATATTGTCACTTTAGTATTACTACAAGTTTGGTGACGTAGAATTTTATCGAAAGATCACCTTAAAATGTATTTTTCTCGATTTTTTTAAATGTAACGCCCTGTATTTTTTTAGAAATTTTGATTGCCCAAGGGGTGCTGATCAGAAATGATTAACATCTTTATAGGTGCAAACTTAATAGTTCTCTAGATATTGTCCCTTTGGTATAGTATTACCCCAAGTTTGATTACGTAGAATTTTATCAAAATTTTTTAATAGAACACCCTATATATATTTTAACTTACGTTCGATTTGGTTGATGTGGAAATTTAAATCAACAATGGTGTCGAGTCTAGTACTTCTGTTCTGGAGATATATCACTATAAAGTTATCGTAAACTTGCCTACACTAATAATCGAGTTCACACTGAACCTTTGAACTGCCTTTAATTGTAAATTTAGAATAATTAAAAACAGTTTTGTTTGTTTTTCTCTAGTTTTATACCTAATTATTCGTATTCTTTAATAGAAAACCTTCCAGTATTAGTAATTACGCGCGTCTATCCAGTAATTCTTTAAAATATTCAACAACCAACATAAATTATTGTCTACAAATTAAAATTCTATTACTTATGGGAAAATGATTGATTTCCCGTTAAACCGTGATTAATTTACCTATTACCTTTGCGGAAAATGAACACATTCTATTAACAATCCTAGTCATGGCGACATACCTGGAAGGTCCCATTTGTCAAATTTTTCAGTAATTAATTAATTCGCCAGTGTCAACAAGAAAAACGTACGTTATTTTAGCCATTACGTAGTTCCAAAATTTTCGTACAATTAAATCACATTTCGTTCACACCTCTATATTATTTAATACCTAGAAACTTGAACTATTATGAGACACATTAATTTCTCTATTTTTACGAATGTCGAGTTTATAGAAAATTCTGGCGCTGTAAACTTAATTTAAAGCGAGGGAGTGAAGAAATAGGAAATAGTAATAAAACAAGGTGCATGTAAAAGGTGGACTCGAACACGACCGTCTTTTGAAAGAGCTCCAGATATAAACGTGTGCGGTATGTGCTCGTCAAAGTTCTAAATTTCGATATGATCTTTCGCGTACATCTTAGTTGGCTGGCGCTCAAGTCATACACAAACACCTAACCGAATAAAATCGTAGATCAAAGAAACTCATCAAACCACCAATTAAACCCTCCCAAATTCGATCCTTAAAATAACTTTCAATTAAAGTTGATTCGTGAGAAAAGCGCATTTTTTTTACTAGAAAGTACGTAAAATTATAAACGGCGGTAATTTGTAAAAAAGAGCTATTTGAGTAAATTATTTGATCACCAAGATCGTAAAATGTATCGTCGGACGTCGGAAAAGTTTTAGTTTGCAGGAAACTATAAATTTGCAAAACCACGAATTTGTCTTTTATCTTCTTTACATTACCCAGGTTGGTTGTTTAAGTTTTACTTTTTTTACAAACGAGACTCGAAATATTCAGATTCCCAACAATACCTCGTATATAACTCCCCCCACCCCCTCTTTTTTAAACTAATGCGATTGGACTCGCACTATTTCTGAACGGCATTTTTCGTAAATTTTGTTTGATTTCCACGCGCTATTTTCGATTTTACTACCGACAGGAAATTGTCGTTCATGGGAAATTTCAATATTTAACTTTGTCTTTCAAAATATACGGTAAAATTTAAGTATTCGACGTTTTAGTACTCACGGGCGAAATTATCGTCTTATTGGAGAAATGTTTCGTTTGGATTAATTCCAAGTGTGTTTATTTGCGCCATTGTGACTCATTTGTGGAAAATATTAAATTTACTTTTAATTACACTGACACAAGTTGATTATGGGAAACGAATTACAATTACACCTACAAGGTTTTTTTTATTGTTCGCACGAATGGTGCTGTTTTTTTTCCTAATACGCGAAGAATGGAACGACTAATGAAGTTGGATATATCACAGTATCACAAAGAAATTGTGTGTTCGAAAAATGTTGACTTGTTAACCACATTTTGTATAATGAAATCTGACACTTCATTATTCCTAGCAGTGATGTCATTAGTATTAGTTAGTTGTTGTTTGATGTGATTAAATGATTAAATTGGTCGAGGAAGTAGAAAAATTTCTTAATTGAGCGTTTTTCTTTTTATTACGAGCATTGAGAACTTCAGACTTCAGGGCTACTACTCATAATATTATGTGCATATTTTAGAAATATTTCCATTGGTGTATTTGACTTATCCAATTTCTATCGAAAAAGTGTCTCTTAACGGTTCTAGTAGTTCGAGAAGTTTCTTGTATAAATAAAATAGCTATAGACTTGGCCAAACTACTTTCTTCGGCTCGGACCGTGGACTTCTCTACTACAAAACTGCCTTCTGCGTTAATTAAGCAATCCAACAGTGTCTTCTTCGAGCAGCCTTTTCATTTTATATTTCCATTTTGTCCACTTCAAGATTTTCCGGAAAACCAGGATAACGAAATTTCGGCATAAATAGCACTGCGTGGAAGAGAGAAGCTATAGGTGGGCCGAATAAAAGCACTTCACTTAAGTACGCCAAAACGGAACCATTCTGTGAGAACTTCAACTTACAGTTGTTGATGTACGATAACGACGACTTTCCAATTTGTATCAAATATTTTGCACTTGAGCAGTTCACTAATCAGGTTAATAGTAAATTCGATAAACAAACTGCGTCCACATTGTTCCAATCTTAAATTGTCGCTAATGAGGAATTTTTTTGCTGGAGGTACCAGTTGTTAAGTGTCACTTTTAATAAACTCGTCGTGTAACGATTTGGAAAAGTTTTTTAAATAGACACAAAAATGAAAGGTTGAGTTCAATAGTCCGTTTGAATTTTTTTTCCTGCTCTTGTGGCTGACCTAAAAATGATATCGAGAGTTTACAGCCTTTATCAAAGTGTTTTTTGATTGTCAATTGTTTTAGGAAAACACATTTTCGTCTTCATCATTGTTCCGAGTAAAACAAATCACGAAAATCGGTATTAAAATATTTTAATCGTTTAAAGGCTCCCATGAAGATTACAATCGCTGTTTGAGGTATTTCCAATAGACGGGATCTCCGGGTGACCATTTGTGCGTAATCGAAGTCGCTAAAAAAATCATTATTTTTCAATTGTCGGTATGAAATTAGTTTTTCGAGTATTAGCGTCGTATAGCTATAGGATTCTTCCATAATTCCAATTACCTACCTCTGAGAGACTCGCATCAGAAAGAAATCTCCGCTTCAATTACCATGTTGTATCGGTTACTCTAATTTCGACCTCAGGGTGCATTTATGTGGTAGGTTGACGGCCCTTCTAAGGTCTTGATGGTTCTGAGTACCTATACCAGTTTTCAAATAATGTTGGTTAGAAATTTAATGCTTGATAATGACTTGTAATGACGAACTTAACATTTCTCTTTCTTTCCAGGTAAGTAAATTCGACAAAGACATTTTGCCAAGCGCAGCTTTGAAAGTAACGAGTCCACGCCAGTAAGTCTGTAATTTGTAGTTATAAAAATCGTAAAATATGACTTGGTTCCTTCTTTATTGGTGTCAAAAAACGTAGTTAACTTCAATTTCGTCAAATAATGCCTTTTTTAATTAAAAACTCATTACTAATTTCTAATAGCAATTACAGAAGAAGCTGTTATTTGAGCCAATTAAATGGTAGTACCTTAATTTTAATGGACCTTACACATTCAATTATTTTGTAAATTAAGGTTTTTAAATTTTTTTATTACTTCGGTGGTCCACTTATACCAACCAGCGTCTTACGACAAATTACAACTTTTGCTTGCGTTCTCATCCTCAATTCTTCAATTGGTTAGTTCAAAATTGTAAACTAATAAGTGGCCAATTTCCCAAAGAATTTCCTCTTTTCTCCATACCTTCTGAAGAAGCAACTCAAAAAAGAACAGCACTGCCAAGTCTTAGCGTGCAATAATTATTTTGTTTCTAATTCATGGCTGTCAACACCTTTCGCTTTTACAGGTTAAGTTTCTAAGACAAATAATTCGCTTCGTAACATTTATTATTTATAGTTCAATTAAAATTTCTCAAACTTGCTGATACATATCGTGCCCACCCAATTATTTAATTGAAATCGTCTGGACGTGTGTGTTCGCGTGTGTAACTCCGTTCAGCGCGAATCTTATTAAAATAGAAGTACACTCTTGATTTTATTTACCTGTAATGATTTTTGTGTGAAATTAAGTCGTAAAACAGTCGTACAGGGTTGGTTTGGGTCGATACATAACCTCACTTTATCACTTTTAATAGTATCTCAAATTTTTGGTTACATGCTTTGGTTGAGTGGCCAATTTTAAGTAAAAAAAGTATTAAAAGTCATCCTGGCCGAAAGCTAATACGAAAGATCGGGGGGTGCTCTTTTGAAAGTTCGTGTTTTTTCCTCGCATGAAACAATACGCCCAATACGGGAAAACTTTTTAACTACAATGGTGCTACCGATTACGTACTAAGTATACGAGATCCAAAGGTCCGGCGCCTAACTATAGGTTTTAGTTTCCTCCAAACGTGCAACCATCTCTATGTGAGTTTCTCGCAAGATACAAAGGTTTGATCGTCTGCACCTCATTATTTTAGAAAACGCTCGGGCGGCACTAGTGCAACTATTTAATTCTAACAAAAGGCTTTTTTCGAGTTTTCTAAAAATAGTGAAAATATCAAAGAGCGAGCAGTGCGCAGCACCCTACAGTTGCGAGTTGCGATAATTATCTAAAAATAATTGTTTTCTCCTCGAAAATAGTAATCAAACGTAAACATCCAAATAGTAATGCTCGAATTGCTCAACGAATCCGAGTTCGTTTAGTTCGTCTAGCGAGAATGGAATTTTTCATTGCAAACTCTCGTAACGACCTCATTAGTCGATCTAAGATCTAAGGAAATCGAAAATTTTTCAGAAAACGTCGTCTCGCTTTTGAGCGAGCACAGTTGGGACGTTTTAAAATCTAGAAGATGAAGTTGGCTCTTTTTTGTAACAAGTACGCTTGTTTTTGTTGTTTCGTTTGGTTCCCATTGACCGTCTTGAAACTATTTCAAAATTTGGTGGACTTAATTAGGATGCGTGGAAAATTTTTTTCTTGAAAGTTGATCGCTCGAGACGCACAATTTCGAAATGTTTTCTTAAGTTATTTCCCACTAAAAACAAAATGGTTTTCGTAAAAATATAAAAAAAACTTCTTCTAATTTTATCTTTTCAAGTTTTGCCCAATTTATTTAGGAACCAGGTTAATATTGTAGGAGATGCATAATTTTGCATGCGCAAATTGCTCAACACCGGAAAACCATTTCGAGATTTTAGTGTTTTATTATTTTTAGTTACAATCTTGGGAAAGTGTATTTTTGGGTAAGAGCAATTTTGTAATCATTGAGAAAATGATGGATATCACTTTTCACTGCTATGCTCGTATAGTTTGCCAGTCATTGTGATTTATTTCGAGATGTTCGACTCAAAAGTTTTAATTTATTCTAAAAATCCTCTAAACTATATCCCATTAAATCGAGAGATAAACAAGATAAGTTATAATGACTTCTTTTAATTTTAGCATTGTCAGTTTGCCAAAAAAACACCTTGTGTCTTAAATTTGACTCACCTGTAGAAGACTAATTTAACAAGATCATAGGAATAACTAATGAAGTTGAACATTTTAGTAATTTTTATGTCGGTTACGTAAGTGTGTGATATACACTTTGGACTCGTGTGCAAATAGATTTTTGTAAATGATCCATCTGTCTTTTATTTAAATGATGTGTTTTCATCGACTTTTTCAAATTCTAATACCATTAACTGGTTCTTGGGCATTGCTTGGCCACCGTACACTAGTGCCACTATTTTGAAGCAGCCAAGCAACACGAGCGCTATCAACTTTTATCTTTATTATAATAGCTTTTTTGTTTTTCTAATTGTAATTGCTTAATTCTACCAAAATTATTTAAAACGACGCTCGTTGTGGTTCAAATTAGTTACAAGGCTCTCAGAAATTGCGCTCAGTACCCGAGATACGGGCCAAAACAACACGAGGCTGCTCGGATGGTTCCTCAATATCCTGCTTTCGGAAAAGCTGGCCATCGCATCCATGCTCCTCATCACAGGCTTTACATGGGGAGTCCTTAAGTATGTCGTATTTTATTGAGGAGGCAGTAGTATGCCAGTCTTCAGGTGTGCTCTGCTAAGATCACATCATGAGTCAAGCTTTAAACCCTTATAAGACTTGCTTGCTAAGTCCTTTAGGAGTCGGTGCGCAATGATTCTTTTAATGAAACAGTAGGGGGGCCCAAGAGCAGATTCGGGACTTCTAAAGGTGATTTACCTCTTATCTAGCCCGCAAGCATCCTCATTCTTCTTTTTTCAACTGACTAGGGACTAGGGTCTTCTTCTGATCTTGCAGATGCAAATTGTTTACCGATGGACTCCCCAAATAATATTACTCCAGTCTTGGTTGTTTGTTGAAATTTAAAAAAAAATTACACTTCCCTCAAATTAACGAACGCACACACGCACTTAAATTATTAAATAACTCAATAGGTCAACATTTAAAATTATGTGCCGTATTATAATACCGTTTTCACTTTCCATAAGTAAACAGTGTAAATGCTCTTTTTAACGGTACGCGCCTTATGATTGTGTTTAATTTAATTTTGTATACTACTACATATGGGTTGACTGAACATAAATTTAAATGTTTTTGATGCAAGAACTAGTTCTTGCCATTTTATCGCGAAGTAAGAAAAAAAAAGTTTGTTGTAGGTCAGTGTAAAATCATTTGAACATGGAAACGAATTAGCATAATTTAAGTAATATATTCAAGAAATAATTACTACATAATTCGAGTAAAGGAAATTAATTAACTGTATAGGTATTGGAAACGAGCGGGCCTGGTTAAATTTGTGGCGTTTTGTGGCGTTTCTAATAAAATTATTTAAATTCGCATTAATAAATTGCAAGATTTGGAATGAGATTACCCACCTATAGCAGGTTTATTTAAATGTGGGACGTAAAGTTGGCCGTTCGCTTATTGAGATGATCGGTAAATTTGCTTTTTATCTACTTTTATCTAAATGCGTGTCAAAACGCATTAATCGTGTAGTTTCTAATTGGTGTCTATGTAGCTACCATTAATAATCGCGCTACAGTTGGAACAGAAGTGTGAAATCGTTTCATCGGACGCTCCAAATCGGAGTGGTCTATAAACGGGTTCATTTTGTTTCTAAGTGCCGATTGTAAATTACTCGCTTAAACCAAGTTTACTATTGTCAAAGTTGGAAGTTGACCGCGATAAAAGCTAGAGAAACTGGCAGTTTTAAACTAGTTTCGTGTAAACTGGACTGTAGGTGGCGAGAAAACCCGAGGAAATCTTGCAAAAGTCGCTTGCAATACTATAAATGTATATTATTATTGGAAGCGACTTCTTAGAGTTTTCTCGCACTCACAGTCAAGTTTACATGAAGCTAGTTTCTGTCCGTCTCACTTCCTGAAATTTCTCGCAGAAGAAAAAGAGGCCTTTAGGCCTCGCTTCACTGTAAGCAAGAGTTTAAACAGAATACAATTGACTTCTGCAAGACTTCCTAGAGTTTTCTCGCACTTACAGTCAAGTTACATAAAGCTAGTTTCTGTCTCTCTCTCTCTCTTCCGGCAAGTTATCGCATATGAAGAAGAAGAAGATGCCTTTAGGCCTCGTTTGACTGTAAGTAAGAGTGTAAACTGTATTGCAAGCGACTTCTGCAAGATTAGAGTTTTCTCGCACTCAGTGAAGTTTACACTTAGCCAACTTTTGTCTGTCTCACTTCCTGAAATTTCTCGCAGAAGTTTTCTCGCATATGAAGAAGAAGAGGCCTTTAGGCCTCGTTTTACTGTACGCAAGAGTGTAAACTGTATTGCAAGCGACTTCTGCAAGACTCTAGAGTTTTCCCGCACTCAGTCAAGTTTACATTAAGCCAACTTTTGTCTGTCTCACTTCCTGAAATTTCTCGCAGAAGTTTTCTCGCATAAGTTTTTTCGCATATGAAGAAGAAGAGACCTTTAGGCCTCGTTTCACTGTACGCAAGAGTGTAAACTGTATTGCAAGCGACTTCTGCAAGACTCTAGAGTTTTCCCGCACTCGGTCAAGTTTACATTAAGCCAACTTTTGTCTGTCTCACTTCCTGAAATTTCTCGCAGAAGTTTTCTCGCATAAGTTTTTTCGCATATGAAGAAGAAGAGGCCTTTAGGCCTCGTTTCACTGTACGCAAGAGTGTAAACTGTATTGCAAGCGACTTCTGCAAGACTCTAAGAGTTTTCCCGCACTCAGTCAAGTTTACATTAAGCCAACTTTTGTCTGTCTCACTTCCTGAAATTTCTCGCAGAAGTTTTCTCGCATATGAAGAAGAAGAGGCCTTTAGGCCTCGTTTTACTGTACGCAAGAGTGTAAACTGTATTGCAAGCGACTTCTGCAAGACTCTAGAGTTTTCCCGCACTCAGTCAAGTTTACATTAAGCCAACTTTTGTCTGTCTCACTTCCTGAAATTTCTCGCAGAAGTTTTCTCGTATATGAAGAAGAAGAGGGCTTTAGGCCTCGTTTGACTGTAAGCAATAGTGTAAACTGTATTGCAATCCACTTCTGCGAGACTCCCTAGAGTTTTCTCGCACTCCCAGTCAATTTTACATGAAGCTAGTTTCTTGCATTCGTTGGTGTCTATTCTGTGCTCTTCTCTTCGACTCTTTGAGCGAGGTCCAGGGTTTATGGTGTTACAGGATCTACTTGATACCAATTTATTTACGTCTTTTATTAATCCAAAAATTTCAAACATGGCAATATAATATTTTAATAAGAATGCGACCGTACGAAATGAATATAAAATAACACAATAAATATTCTATTCGCATCGAATAGTCCTGCAAAGTTTTGAATGGGCTATTTTTAAGTTTTTGGCCCCAGAAGACACACTTAAAACAATTTTAGTTTAATCAAAGGTAGTTTAAAATTTCGAAATATTAGTAATTAAGAAATAAATTTTTGTGCAAGTTTAAAATAGGAACTTTCGAAAAAAAACGAAAATATGCGTGCGCGTGATGGTGCTGCTTCGTTAATTGGATTCGCGTGTTTTTGAACCTTTTTTTATTATTATGTAATTACTGATGGTTCGTTAATCATTACTGATTTTTACTACTAATTATTAATTGAAGTACATAGTTATAGTTAAAAGGCGCAAAAAATGTTCATTGACGAGCCAAATTTTGGAAGGAAGCTTCAACGCCTATGTATTTTTTTTGCCACGTAAATATAGTTCCAAACAAGTTAAAAACAAAGCCTACTATGTACAGGTGATATAATTTCGCACTTAGACGTCCTTGAAGTAAACTAGGCAAAATAAACCCAATTATTTAACTTATCTTGATTACTAATGTATTCTAATCAGAATTAATTACCTTGTATCATTATTGTAAGAGTTTATTTGATTTTTTTCCTTAAATTTAAATAATAAAGTTGTACCTTTTATGGATTTAAATTGGTTACATTTTTTTTTACTTGGGCCCCCCCCCCCAATAATTTTGTACACCTGCCCCCATTTTTTAAATAGGTAAGAACCTAAATTATTTAAAAAGTTACCTATTTATCTTCAAAGCATTTAAATTACCTTTTCAGTCTTTTTCTAG
Organism: Malthinus flaveolus; assembly: GCA_950108345.1. Taxonomy (NCBI): domain Eukaryota; kingdom Metazoa; phylum Arthropoda; class Insecta; order Coleoptera; family Cantharidae; genus Malthinus; species Malthinus flaveolus. The sequence continues at coordinate 14,302,566 of OX467286.1, forward strand.
GGGGCCCCATATTTCTCATCCACCATTTAACGCAAGTTCGTGCGCCGTTCGAGCCTCAATTTATATATTTTTAACCTTTTTAAGAAAACATTCAACTAACTTCAGAGTGCATAAACGCCACGTGTGCGTGTTTTTATTTTTCTGGTGTTATTTTTACTCGAGATCGTTAACCCCTTTCCTTCTTCTGTTAAAAACATCTAATGCAATAAAATTTAAAATAAGGCGCAATCTGGAAATCTTACGCTCATTACTGCGTTCAACAGAAATTCAATCAAGTCTGTTATTATTAAGTCATAAACGTTTTACGGTTAATACGTATATAAAGAGTTCGTAATGTGCATTTTTCCGTCGATAATACACCTTAAAGCAACTTTTCGCGACATGGTTCTTTCTCTGCAGGGGCGCGCCTCGAACTCGTATTGCTCGTGTACCAACATCTGCATAACATTAACGAGGAATGGGTATTAGAGGCTAATGGAATCAATCATGAGACTTCTTTCTTTGCCTTTTGCAGCTGCTGCCGCTTCGAAATTTTTTAGGATTCATCGCTTGATCTAGTTTTGTCAAGATTATTCACACTTTTTTTGTGCCTCGTTTAAACCTGACTCACTGTCTTAGATCTTTTGGCAGAGTGATGGGTATCTCGTGGGGCGCTCGACCCCAACTCTTGCTACCTGCGAACCCAAAAAGATGAAACAAGAGCTGCCAAAAATGTGGTGTGCCGTGGATACAACAAGGAGGCTCTTACCTTCATTTGCACAGGCTCCTCGTTCCCCGTTTTACGTCGTAGAACTTTTTTAGAAGCTAGAAGGGCACCTATCATGTTCCAATTTTAGGTTTTTGCAATCTCTTCCGATGTGATAGGGTTTATGGCGGCAAAATACAAATTTGTGCTCGAGTTACTTCCATCGGTTTTCCGGACTTACCTTTAGATATTGCCTTTCTGTGCAAAGTTCCTTACACCTTCTCTCTCCGATGTTCTCAAATAGTTCTTTCTTGCCGTACATCAGGCCAAAAATGAACTACTAGCAGGGCTGTAGCATGTAGTAAGCTCTGCCAGACATCGTAAAACCAAAATTTGAGTTTTGCACTCCCAGTGCAGAACTTTTCCATGCCGAATCTTGCCTCTTTGGACTTTTAAATTATTTTAAAATGCCTATCCGCAATTATTTCTCATAAGGAGTGTTTACACGTACAAAGTACTACTATAAATAATATTTTTACACGACCTCTAAGTAGAAGAACTGGTTAAAAATTATGTCAAAACACGAAATGTAGGTTTTTTCTTTTACGTGCATGCATATTTGTTTACTTACTGATTTATCTACAACCAAATACGCCATTTTTAAAGGAAAATTTCTGTATTTAATAATTATTACTAAATATGGGTTGGTTTTTTTTTTTACTTATAAGTTGTGTTCGTAACAAATATAGGAACGAACTTTTAATTATTGATCGATTAAATACTTAATAGGCCTCGACACAGATCCATTTCAGAAAAATATTAATTTATAATACTTTTAACTATTAATAAATAAAGGCGGAAGACGCACGATGGCTCAGTATAGACCTAGAAAAAAATTTACAATAGATCCATGTATTTCTCCAATTTCTCATGCTATTGTTTTTGTACTTTCTAACTTTTCTTTGTTTATGGAAAATGTAAACCTCTTTTCACAAAATTTTAATACGCGTCCATCAATAAGGCCATTACAGATCCAACTTTGTTATTCGAAACGAACTTGTGTTTGTTAAGTATACTTTAAATGCGCGGTCCTTCGAGCCGGATATTTACGGCCACTTAATTTTGAACGTTCCACTCGAAGGAGTGCATTTTGAATTTTTTATTGCGATGCAAAAGAAAAAGGCATAAATTACCGCTAAAGAGACTCCTAGAGGTAACGAGAGACGACGAAGAATCGTACATAAGATATGTAGAGCGGATTCACCCTAGTAGAAGACCAGTGGCCAACATTCAGAAGGTCACTGTCCGGCGTGACACAGATCGTCGACTGTTCGGTTTAATTGCATCAACAGACCTCTTTCGTTATTACAACCTTCTGCAATACAAATCAAACTCTTTGCGCTATAAGTGGAAACGCATAAGTGCAGAACGATTTACGAATGAGAATGGCTTTATTAAGGGATTCACATGTTTCTTTATGATGTCTTATTCATAATGTATACACAGACACACTTGATGTCGATTACATTATTTTTAAGCACTTGCTCGAATGCTCTCGCAGATTTTAAAAACCAGGAAGACATTGCAGGCGACGCTTTAACTTACGGAAAATGTTTTTGGGGTCATCAGCTTAAGAAACTGTTTCATTCAGTTTTTGTGGAACCGACTCGTAAAAAAGGTTTTGCCATCATTTAGTAAATTTGTTGACGATCTTTCTCCTCGAACTTGGCGCGCTATTCGAGGCGATATTGCTAGCGATTTGTAAACGCCGTAAGTAGTTACGAATAAAATTTACATTTTAAAAGAAGGAAGAACGGCGAATTATTAAAACAATAGTCTGTGCGCTTGCGACTTTCGATAGTAAGCTCTGCATCCATTTCACCGTTATAATGATGATGACCTAATAACTCGAAACAATCAAATTAGCGAGTAATAAAATTCGTGCTTCGCCTCATCAAATTAGTACACTATAAAGAAGTATTAGTTTTTATTAGCATTTGTTTCTTTATTGTTATTAGATGAGGAATTAATTTCGACTATTTGTTTAAATCGACACAGGAAACAGTCCTTCTGTTTTTGGCATTGAGTTCTACATTGAATACACGTGAAGAGGGTTTTTTGGATTCTAGCGTGTGCGTTTGGGTTCTATCTACTGAATACACCCTGTATCCATATATAAGTCATGCGTTTTTAGTCGTACTGGCACTCTGACGATCCCAATCGTTCTAGATAGCGCTCTGAATGGTTTTGAAATGCTACGTCAAGTGAGCCGCCTACTCTGGCGTAAGTGAGAGGGCGAGAGCCTCTTCAGTTCATTTCCGCCAACAGCTATACTAACACATTCGTTGTTGTTTGGAGAATCTTTGGATTAATTCGATAAAATACGATTATAAATGGAAAATGAGCAATAAAACCTTTGCGATCGCACCTGTTGTTCAAAAGTTCGGAATTTTTCCGACTCGGACTGCACCCTAATTTCAGGATAGGATCGTTTCACGAAATTGTAATTATGACTAAAATGGCTCGAGGCGAAATGCATCAAGTGAGGCGTGCTTTGTTAAATTGACAGCATGGCACGTTTTTGCAACAGGTTGTTGTGGGTATGTTCTCTAATTTCTAACGAGAAGCTTCTTCTCCAAAATAGTAATGGAAGATGAGAGGAAAGCTCAACAGCTTGGAATTTTTGACACGCGGGGCGTGGAGCTACCATTCTATTGAGAACGTGAAAATTGTTGAAAATTATAAATTTGAAGGACTGTCTTATGGACGTCAACAAGTTTAGTTAGGATGACCAATGTTAGATTAGGATCTGGCCCCTAAAGGAAGAGTAATTTTATCCACCAAAATTGTGCCTTACAGGGCGCACTGGACTAAAGTGCTCTTGAAAATACACAAGTGACTTGTTTTCAGCAAATTCACTCCAGTCACTAGTGGAAATTGCTCAGTGAGGAAAGCGAGCTCAGTTAGCTGTCGTTAATTTTACCCTTGCGGAACCATAATACCAGGGGAGAGAAAAAATGCTTGAAAATCGTTAAAGTTTAATCTGTGCCGTTTGTTGGGCAAAAACTTTGTTGTGAAAATCAAAAAGGTAACCTCGAGAGAGAAATGATTCAGATACAGAAAATTTTATGGAAATTTTATAAATTGCGCCGCTTGCATAACTTAATAAATGTTACTAATTACATTTGTTTTAACAAGTTTAAGCACTAAACGATGACTAATGCGTTCTTCACATGCACATTTTGTATTAACTTTTTTTTTCCACCTACGACTTTCAAAAATATTTATTTTTGTCTTCGCCAGTCGGGCGAGGTAATAGAAAAGTTTTCGAGTCTCCTCAAGTTTAAGTTCGAAATTTTTTAACTAATTCGCTTGTGTGCGCTGCTTGTGGTTAAAACTAAAAATCTATATTTAGTGAATAACGTATACATTATACATATAAATAAATGTACTCGCGTGCGATGAATACGAAACAAACTGTGTATACACACACTTTTGTACGTAAGTTCCTGAAAGCCCGGAAATATGCAGAGTGCCTTAACGTGTTTTCTTTCGCGATTATTTTCCGGTTACAACTATCGAAATTTCAAATTACTCAGTAGTCCTAGTAAGTTCTTGTTCAAATTTGCAAGTTTTCCTTTAGTGTGACCCCATTTTAATTGTTGGAATTGTTGCTTGGGCGTGATAAAGATAGGGTTTGTTGCTTGCTCTTCCATTTACTTTTCTTGCTAAAAATCGAGTCGTGCGAAGTTTCCACGATGGTTTTTACTTATTTACGAATTTCGTTCTTCGTTCCAGTTCTGCGATGTTGAACTTATTACGCAACAAAATTCATAAAATATATCTTCAAGAATGTAATATGTAATATGTGCTCGTATGCCATTAAATTAAAAGTTTTAACACCTTTATAATGGCAAGCTTGAATAATCACATAATTTAACGTAAAAAACTAGAATTTATTAGTTGCGAGCAATAAATTTCGAGATGACTCCTGTAACAATAAACAATCAAAGAAAGAGAGGAAATGTGGAAAGTATCATCTTAATGCGAGGAAACGGATATAACGCTCAACAAGAATAATTTCTCAATATCAATCTTGTACTAAGTACTAACGGTAATTTATTTATTTTTGTTTACAACGGAAAAGATTTCAGAATATGGTAACCTCATTGGTAAATCATGAACAATGAACAGCTCTCTCCTTCTGTTTCCACATGCGTTCTAAAACGATAAAATCTTTGAAAACGGTAGTCCTTACGACTTCAAAGTGATATAAATGTATCGTTTGTACCATTAAGTAATTGTTAATCAAAGAAAATACTTAGTCGAATAACTCGAGGATGTCTTTTTCCGCGTTTAGCTGCCGAGTGTGCGAAGCGCACCTACTTCCGCCGCAACGTGTGGGTCTGTTTTATAAAGGTCCTCCCCGCACCTTTTTCTTTTCAAGCTTCTGCTCGGCAGTTTCGATCGAAAGTCGATATTTTTTAAATTATCGAATAAGATCTGTGATCATCTCGCGACCTCGCCGCTCCCGCCAAGACGTTTCATCTTGATAAATCCGAGTCAACTTTGTCTATTATCTAGTTATGCGCTACTTCGAACGTCAATCATTTCAATTACTGGGACTGGGCGCAGTCCTTTTTATGAAAACGCAATCGTAATTAAAGAGGGAGGGGGCCGTTTTTTTTTAATAAGAAGACTCGCCTCTTCCTTTTATCCTTTGGATAATTTTATGCGTTTCTCCAACCTGATTGGTAAGGTGAAAGATGCGCTTAACGCTTAACCTGCTCATTAAAGTTGGTTTTCATTGTGTATTTTTGTTTTGATGTATTACCCATACAATACTAATTTTAAAAACAATAATTCACGTTTTCTCTTTTGTCCTTCTGTAATTAGTCATACTCACGATGCGTATTCGAGAGCCTTGATTTGATAAAAAAGCAGGGCTAAATTTACCATAGATTTGAAATTAAGTTAGCAGATGTTCCCAATTTAAATTTCGAGTGGTAGGTACTACTTGCTAGACGCCACCGAAATAAAATTGCATCGGAAAGTACACGTCGAAGGGTTTGGTGGAAAATTATCGAGGGTGTCTTCTAACTTTCGGACACCTTTGCACCCACACAAAAACACGCAAGAGCTAACTTTGTAGGAAATTACCACCAAGCACTGATATACAATTTTCATTAAAAAAAATGTCCATGAACGTGATTGTTTTCGATAAATCATTCTAGTTGAATGAGTTTTCGGGCTCTTTGTTGCTTTGTTTAAATTTAAATATCGTTATCTAAAAATAAGTAAAAAGTAAATGTTAATTGAATTTATTTTTAAAATGTTTGTGGAACAAACTTATTGGTGTAACCAACGACCAACCTGATTTTGACTGACACTCGATAATTTTTATCAAGTTCAAGATGTGAAAACTTGTTTTCCTTATTCGAAAAATATGGTTTTAATAAGTGGTTCATCTTTATAAGTTGATCATTTATTTTCTTGTCACGGTTTATTTCAACTTTTGTAATATTTTAATGAGACTATCGAGGACATGGAATTTTTGGATTATTTCCGTTCGCGCGACTGCTTTAAATGGGCACTTCATACTCGTCGCTGAATTTTTATTAAATTCTTTTACAAGCGTCATCGTATTCGGATTTGAAGAAATATTTCAGTTTCCAGATGGCATTATGATTTTGTATGGCCTGTGGTTTCTGATCCTTTTTTACGCCTTGATGTACGCTCTTGGCACTTCAAATTTTTGCCAATCAATGACATATCCATGAGGCCTCGGAAGACCCCTTTAGCTCCTTTGTAGCCCAGCTTCCTCGATTGTCCTGCAACCCATTTTTTACAGTCGCATCGGTCTATCTGGACGCGACTTATGAAGGACATCGAGCAGCAAGCGAATTTACTTGTCTCTCAGATGTTCAATACACCATCGTAATTATCTCATTATAATTTCAAATTTTTGCGATTTTATACGCCACACGCTTTACGTCTAAGGAGTGTTTGAAAAACCTTTGTTATAAACAAATTAGTCGACCTATTAATACGAATTTTACTTACAAATTTTTGTCTGAAATGTAGAACTATTGTCATGCTAATGCACTTGAGGCAGGGCAGGGCGGCTTTAAAAGTCAGCTTGTGCCTATTTCTCAATGAGAAATAACTCACACTTCATTTGCTTCTTCTGTGCCTACTGTTGACTGTAGGTACAGCCCTTGCATTTGAATATACGGGTGTCGTTAGCCAATGTGTTAATAATAGGCACGAAAGTGCTGTATTCACTTTTAACGACCCTACTAGAACTAATCCTCCCCAAGCGTTGCCAAACGCTATAAAATGGGTTTATTATTGTGAATTTGTATATTAATACTCTTTTCATTTTCAGAAATTGCAAAAGTACGAGCTAGCTTATTTCAAATAAATGGAGTCAAAAAAGAACCTTTAATATTACCTGATCCTGATGGACCAGTCACGACACTTACAGAGAAAGTTTATGTTCCAGTAAAAGAACATCCAGACGTGAGTTACCGAGTGGTACCTTTCGATTCTTAATTTAAACAATTTTTTTGCTTACAGTTTAATTTTGTTGGAAGAATACTGGGTCCAAGAGGTATGACTGCCAAGCAATTAGAACAAGAAACTGGTTGTAAAATAATGGTACGAGGGAAAGGCTCGATGAGAGATAAAAAGAAGGTACGTCAATTAATGAAAGAGGATTTTTGCAGGCTTTTCGCTAATCAAATTCAAAACTCGAGGCGTCCACGAATGATATAAAAGTACAAACTAAAAAGCTTGATATACAAGTAATAAATAACCAATTTAAAGCATTCGTTAAAGTTACGAGCCTCAATAAGCTTGACAACTTTTAAGAAGCTTTGTTTGTGGTTTTTTAGTAGTTTGAGTAATGACCGCCAGTGACTATTAATCACAAAAGTTGTTAAATTTACCCTCAGACTCGTTATTACTTACATTCCAATATGTCTGACGACTGACAGCCTTTAAAAGCGATTTAAACTGAAAATAAAGATCTTTTTAACTTTCCCCCAATTCCGCTTTATTCAAAAATGCCAAATAAAAACGTTTGAGGCTAGTGTAGTAGGTACGGACTATTCGCAAACGAGCCCACATTATTTTTAATCTGTGGCTTTTCGAGCCTCCATTGCGACGGATTTTTCTTGAAAACGTCTAAATCGAGTGCAGTTACTTACCTGTTAAACTTTCAACGATACACCAACAGTCTCTTGTCTATTGGACGCAAATTTCTAAATAAAAGTTTAAAGAACACATATTTTGTACACAAAATTCAATTTCAAAGGCTGTAAATAATTAGTGAAACTCCTGTAAAATAGACTTGGATCGTCTTGCATACCTTTTTATTTTAAATTACGACTTGTAATAGGTACCTAAATAACAAAACTACTATTTTAAAATTTAACTACCGTTTGATGTGTATTAAACGATGTAAAATTTAATATCAAAGTAAATTTACATTGTTAAAAAATCTTCTCGTATGAACGTTTTGGCTGCACTCCAACTTGTTTCTATTTTGTCTTGACTTATTGTGCAAGAATAACGCTGTTGAAACAAAAACAAATTTAATGTGTACGTTGTGAAAAAATAAAATCTTGTAGCTTTTGTAATAGGGCACTAATAATATCGAGTTTGTTATTAAATCGCAAGCTGCTATTTTTAAGGAAGAGCAAACGTAAGTTTAACAAGGAGCTTTTTTCGACGTTTATTGCATTTTTATTAACGGAGCACGTTTTTAATTTCTTTTCTTTTTCTCTAGGAGGATCAAAATAGGGGTAAACCAAATTGGGAACATCTCTCAGACGAGTTACACGTTTTACTCACAGTAGAAGATACAGATAATCGGGCACAAGTTAAATTAGCTCGAGCTGTAGAAGAAGTTAAAAAATTACTCGTGCCAGTAAGTATAGCAATTGTTTTCGTTTTACGTATTGCATAACTTGTAAAGATATTTTTATTATTTTTGGCATCAAAGCGATGATGCAAGTGAGAGAAAGCCAACATTTCAATTTTAGGTGTGTTTGAGTAAGAATGTTGAGAATGAGTTATAAATATTTTCGGCGCCATCTAGGTACTTTCGCGCGTTTTGCGTAAACCCAGCATGTGGCTTGTGTTATTCTCGCTGCAATGAAGACGTAACGCGATATATGTACCAAAGTATAGTTCATTCCGACGAGATATGCCGCTATATGTCTTAAATCGAATAATAATTTAGGGTGGATAGTTCGTACGAAACCATTTTATTTAAGAGGAGCTGTCACTTTTAGTATGCGTATGATATTACCCAAAGAAGAACATGCCACACTAGGCTGCTGTGAATCGGTCTCCGAAAGAAAGTAGGATAGAAAGAAAGAAAGAAAGTGGGGGGTAACTGTATTAATAAGAATAGGTTGACTTTAGAATAATTAAGAGATTGTTGCCTAAAGAGCCAACGTAAATGAGAAATATTTTTAAGTTAGGACTTAATCTAAATAATTTTGCAGCAAGCCGATGGTGAAGATGAATTAAAAAAGAGGCAATTAATGGAATTGGCCATAATAAATGGAACTTATAGAGACTCCACATCAAAAGCAGCGTCAGCTGCAGGTAAGAATTACAAATAAAATAAAGAATATTAACTTTACTAAATTAGTGTCACATTATATGAATATAGACTTATCCACTGTATTTGATGCAGTATGTGATGAAGAGTGGAGGCGCGTAGCTGTTGCTGCTGCCGCCGAAACACAAAGGTTATTATCGCCAGCAATGCCTGGATTGCCGACTTCTTTACGTGCGCCAGCAACGCCTCTAGGTGCTCCATTGATCTTATCGCCACGTATGTCGGTACCGACGACGGCAGCGTCAATTCTTAATGGATCTGCACCACCTGGATCGCTTCTATCTCCCGGAGACACGCATAGTCTTATATATAATCCGTACACAGACTATACAAATTATGCTGCCATCGCCGCATCACCTCTGTTAACAGAATACGCAACAGATCATTCTGGTGGGTTGTTTGCTCGCTGACTATATTATGGGTGAATTAGAATTTAAGTAGTTAGAAAGCATTAATAGGATATTTTAGTAATTTTATTTGTTTTTTCGTATGAGAATATCCAGAAAAAGTAGGATTTTGTCGTCTTTGTTCGAACGATTAGTTCGAGCACAGTTTGTGTAAAGAGACGAAGGGAAATAATCGACGAGAAGCGTATTTTCAAACCGTCAACTTTTTGCTTTAAATTATCAAGTTAGGCAGTTGCAATAATTATCGCTCCCCCTTTCGTTAGGAGTCGTCCTTCCGACTTAAAATATTAGAGAATATACCTACTCAAATTGTGTTTCAAGCAGTTGGATTAGCTCTTTTTTTTTTGATTTGTTGTATAAGCGTGTATAAGTTTAGAAGAAATTTCTCGTTGTTTTTATATTCGTATTTTGTTTTGCAGTTTTCGTTCCTCGTTTCTATTATAAGTAATTGAGCCGAGTTGAACTCGTAAGCTTCTCAATTGCTCACAGATCGAAATTATATACAATTTAAAGTAGGACTTGCTGCCTTCTTCGTGTACCAGTGCAAAAAGTTGTTGATTGTTTTAACGATATTTTTGACTTAAATTTAATTTACCCAGTGATTTTGTCCTTACACATTTTAGTCAGAATTTTTAATTACATTTCTGTGATACTTAACCGCAAGCAGGTTATATATATGTACGTATGTATATTGTGTAATTTTATATTTTTAAGTGTGCAAATTATGAATTTTGCATCGAGTTTTAGTAGTAGAATTTTATTGTGTATAGATTTTATTTGTATTGGCTATTGTATGCATGATAAAAGTATATATATAGCTGGTCAAAACATGTTAGGGAGTTCTTGCGCCGCAGGTAGTAATTTCCCTTCTAAGTCGGTCTTGTACACCTGAAACAATCAGGCGTGTATCATAATTCTTCTTATAATATACTATTTTTTCAATTCTTTCTTCTATTTATTAATATAGTCATTTTGAAATTTAATTCATCTAATAATTTCGTATTTTAAATATATATATATATATATTATGTTTCTAAGCTTCTACCGTAAGCTGAATGAGGTCTATAGACGCACAAAAACTCGTATCACATATAGGCCACAGTCTAATCAACTCAGAAATACCAAAAAATTACTAAGAAAGATATGGATCTCAATATTAGATATTATAAATAAAATTCTTTATTATAAAAAGAAGAAGTATGGTACAAGCCGCGCCCTGCATGAACTGATCCGTATTAAAACATTTATATAAATAGAAAAGATGATTTTTTTTCTTTCAAAACTTTACTGATTTTAACGAACACACCTTCTGTTTCCATCGTTCGCCTTTTGAGCACTTTTACGATATTGGTTCGAACTCGAGAAATTTCAGTGGCCAGCCGAAAACAAACAGGACTAATTCGACAAGGCGTGGTTATTACCTGCAGTGCTATAATTTACCTTACACTTTTGACATACTATACCTCTGATCTTCAGTAGTCACTGTTTGAATAAGTCGGTTTTCCATGCATAAATGTGAGAAATCGACATGTATTACGTATATAAATATCACATAATTGCATCACATTTTATATACATTTTTTAATTTTATATGATTCTATATAAAGTTAGTTATTTTTGATTTTAATTATAAGTTAGTTGATATTTTACAAAAGTAAATTTTATTATGCATTTATAAAATGTAATTCTACGTTACCACGAAAATTATTTATTTTGCGCGCAGAGAGCTTTTTATTAGTCAGCTTTAACAGTATTTGTCGTGAGAAAAGGAAAGCAAAAAGTTACGCATTTCTTTAATGTATTGTTACGATCGAAATTTTTCTTTTGAATCGGTCCAAAAAACCATTATTTAGCTTTTGTCGTTGAGATAATTTTAAAACTATATACTTTTTGTAATTTTTATATATTTAAATATATTGCTTGCAATTTGAAGCGGATAAAAGATAAAAAATGGGGTCGCAAGATGGCCCTCTCTTTATCGCTTCATTTTGCAAAAGTAGGTACGTTATACATATTTTTCCATATACGTGGTGAGACTGCTTTGTATTATACGTATGCTTTAACTGGCACTCTGCATAGGTGCGGCTGCCGTTGCTGCCAAACAACGTAGACATTTGGGGCAGATCAGGGAACACCCCTACCAAAGAGCGGGTGCTCTGTCTTAATTAGGCAAAGGTTAGTTTTTTCAATTATTTATTGTTTCAGGCATTTTGTATGGTGTGTTTCTCGTGTTCATTATTTTTTTGAATACTTACTTTTCACATTTTTTCTGAATTTAATTTAAAAAAAAAACCTTGATGAAAAGTATGTATAAACAGATGTGTTTGCCATCTTTTTTAGGTATTTGTATTTTAGTTTAGTAGCAGCAGTAAATATCCACATTAAGCCATTTCTTCAGTATTTGATATTTAAAAACTATGCGGGTTGTGACAATTAAGCTATACAGTTGCTAAAGTTATAGCTTTTTTTTCTAAAGGAAAGAAGGAATTTCAATATTTTTTTCATATGTTGTTACCATGTGTTTGTATTTTTACGAGATATATTTTTTTTATTGAAACATCAATTACTAACACTTCGCTCCAGCTCCTCTTAACTATCGAGAGTCGATGGAGCTGCACCTTCGGGGACTAGGGCCACTCCAACCCTCTTGTGTCTCAGACTGATGAGCCACCTGATTCAATCTCTGTTAAAGGTGTCCCTGAAGATTTGCAATACACTTCAAAACCGTAAGAACCAAGAAGATTCTTTTTCTTGTTTGTCCCCACTCATTTTTTACAGCGGCTGGTCTCAGTCGACTAACACTGGCCAATAAGACACGCTTCTTATTCTGCCCGATACGACATTGCTACGATGTTATTTTCGCTTTAATAGCTGTTCACGTTTGGAAAAAAAATCATCAATGGTTAGACTCACTAGCCACTGACAACATGACCACTGGGAGGTCGTCCGATAGGACGCTCTAATTCCGACTTATAAGGCACTTTTCATCCCAGCTGTTATTTCAACATCTCTAGTAGGACGTTCGGTGGAGATTGGAAAAATTTGACCCAATCTGCCAACTGGTTCTTGCAACAAGTTCTAAAATTGTTTACAAACGTTGATACCCTTTCTCTTAACGTAGTGCTAGTTTAATTGGTGTTTCAATATTTGATTATAAGTTTAATACTAGTCTCAAATTATTTTTAGCAGCGCTTGTGTTTTTTTATTATTCGGTATTTTTTATATATTTTATATACCTACGTTGTTATTTTAACACTTTCCTCACCTCACAAAGATCCGATGTGATATTTTTGATATATAATTTATTTATCCTTCTTTCCTCGAGCGTAAATGAACAATATTATTTAATCCGGCATAATTATGTCATATAATATATATATATATGTTTTTATTATAATATTTATATAGCGGATTACTTTGCCGAATTTTTCGTCGTTTTAAACGGCGGATCTTTATTTAAAGTTGAGCAAAGTATCCTTGTATACCTATCGATTATGTTGTAGTTTTATATCTTCATATAGCATTATATTTTTTGTATGTTGTTGACTTGCGCCAATGTGGAACAAAAATATATTTATATAAAACCAATATTTTTGTTTTTAATTTACCTTATTTCGCAATATATTTTGCCGATTATTAAAAGCGCAAGGTGTAGATTTTATGAATATAATTGTAGTTGCAAGAATATTAGTATTAACTTATTAATAATTATTAACACAATTCTATATTTACGTTTTCATAACTATTCTAATTCCACATGGCCAAGTTCACTAATGTATGAATGGTAACACGAATGTGTTCATAGCACTATATTAAAATAGTAATAGCATTAACTGCATTTTGCAAATTTGGCACGGTTTGAGGTGAGTTTTTTTCATTGGCTGCTATTAACAATAGAAATGAAATTGTTTAAAAATCTTTTAATCGTACCTCAATCTGTGAATTTTGCTTCATTTCCACAAATTTCTATAGCACTTATCGTATACAAAATCTGCATTTTATTAGTAGTAGAAATAGTAAAAAAAAAAATTTCGTTCTCTTAGCACGCATTTGATTTAATATAGTCTATTGAACACTTTCATTCTTTGCTATACGACGTACTTTTTGAAGTGCGTCCAAATTATTATGGTATTAATACTTATGTGTATGTAAAAATTGCTTTACTAATTATTCCAATGTCATTATTTTCAGATGTGTATCTGCATGTTATGGAATTAACAGTAATTTCGATTTGTTTTCACTCGATTTGAACATTTTTAGAAATCGAATTTCCCAAAATACTTTGTATTCTCCGTGTTTTATGTAAATTCGATACCAATTATTATTATATAATTAACGATGCAGGTGTTCTCGTGTACACAAAATTACTAAAGTAGCAACTAAAAGCAAGTTTAATAACAAAATGGCCATATCTTAATAACAAATGGCATAGAAACGACTAATGGAGAAATGATCGTGATGGGCTAACAATAAAGTGTGACGTAGCACAGGACTGTGGACTCTTAATTCGGCCGGATTAGAAAAAAATAAATGATCGTTTTGGAATATTAAAATCTGTCCAAACAATCATTAATTTTTTGCTAATTCGACTCCACTATATGCGTACTACTTAGAGATAGAGTATCCAAATTGTAATGTGTAAGCTTAAAACAAACAATGAGTGAATTAGCATTAGACTTCTATACCGATTTGAACGGAGGAGGAGGAGTCGATGCCAATATATGTTTGAAAGCCAATAATATCGAGTACGGCATGCGGGCACCTCACGTTAATAATAATTAATAATTTTAATAGTGACATTGGAATAAAACTAAAATTGATAATATATTGCAAGTGGTACAGCTACAATACAATACTAACAATCTGTTTTCTTTTCTTTTCTTGTTAACTCGGTTGCCCGGCCTGTAGGCTTGGAGTGCTAACCCGTCACCTACGCCACTCCACTAACCGGATGCCGGACCACCTGCGGTAACGGTACGTCTAACCTCCACATCACTAACCTTCTCGCCGTCACCATACACCGTATACTGGGAAAAAAAATTGTAAAAAGTATCGAATCTCTCGAGCCGATATTATTTAAGTTCGAATAAAAGACTGGATAACATAATGAAGAATCTTCATATGAATCTCAATAATTTTTCAATCTACAATCGGTTATAAATTTTTTATTGGTATGTTTTTTTTATTTAATATAATACGCTTTAGTTTTTTTTGTAAGATCCAGCTTCCTAAGTATACGATGTCTTTAGTGCATATAAATTATGCATAGCTTAACATAAAAATTTGAATTACTAATATTAATAAATAGTAATTTTTAGTAAATAATCTTTATAAAGTACAAATAATTGACAAGTGCCAACATCCATTTTACAATACATATATTCTATATATTGAAAAACTCGGTCCGTTCTTGTATATTGCAAAAAATTTGTTACGTTAAAATCGTAATTCTACAACCAAAACGGTCTAACTGCCTCGCTTGGCAGCTTCGCTCCAAGCCGATGATGAGAAAATTAATTTTTTGCAATTTACAAGAACTGCTCGAAGTAGAAATAAGTAACATTGCACAAAAACAAATAAAAGTTTATATTAAAAAAACAACTCTAAAGGTAGTTTTAAGTTGCAAAATTATTCTCAATTTTTTGGACAGTCAATCGATGAGGCACTTGAACCGATAGCTTCGATTACTTTTCATTCAATTTTGATTTGATTGGAGCCGAATCTTAACGTGAGAGTAGAAAGGAGTATTTGTTAAAGATAAGACTGTCGAATAAATTGAGAGTAAATTTGCGGAAGGTCAAAAGTTTGAAATAATAACTTTGTATAATATGATCGAAATTGTAAAGACCAATTTTGATTATTTGTTACGCCAGTTATTTGATTCTTTTGAAATTAAATAGTTAAGTGTTTTTAAAGTTAAATTTAATTCAAAAAGTGAGTAAATTTCGCATGTTTTATTGTTGAAATTATAAACTTCGTATATTATAAAAAGAGTAAATCGTAAACGCGTGTTGTTGCCAGCTGGCGACATCATGGAGGTTTAGATAAGTCTTCAGAGTTCTTACTTGTTCATAGATCGATATCTAATTATGCATTAGTTATTTGCAATAATTTTATTTTATTTATTCGAATTTAACTAAAGCGCTTTGCGTAATTTTTAAAACGGCTCAGTTAAAATTACAACTTCAAACAATTAAACTATTTTTAATATGTTTCAAGTTGCAAATTTGCTTTTTGGTCGAGCAATTGGCAATTTTTAATTTTTTATAGGAAGCGGTTCAAAATAGTGAGGAAATCTCAACTACTTGAACCTATAGGAGGGCGCCTCACTTTTTAATTCTGTTCTGGAGAGCTCCCTTATTGTAACAGGGGTTGGTTTAAATCCGGCGATTTGGTGCTCAATAACGTCACTCATCAAACTCGAAATTTTATTTGGATTCGAAAAGAATCGAAATTCTCAATTTTTTGTGAAGTTCGGACCAGATATTGTAGAAATCGGAACAATATCTATTGCTGCACCTCATGGCACTCGCAAGATTTTTATTTCAACGTTTCGTCTTTGGGCAAATCATCAACTTCCAAATTTGAAATACAGGCCCGCTTTTAATGACCAAATAATTAATTTGGTTTTGCAAAAGTCACAAAAATAATAAAGTTACACACTCGCAATAACGAATTATACGAAAAATGAGATGAAAAAAACATGTCAAAATTTAGAAGATGGCCCAAGTCGAAACGTTGAAATACAAATCAATAAGTGCTATATGGTAGTAGAGAATATTGTTCTTATTTAGACAATATTTTGTTAAATAACTAACTCAATGAACGACTTTTGGTGATTTTATTTTTTTCGAAAATCTCGAGACTGGATAAAATTTTCGCAAGTTTGATAAATGCGTGCCCCATTGAGCATAAAATTGCGCAATCTCGCCAAATTTAAACCTGCTCTGTCTGTTACAATAGCGGGTACCACTAGATATAATCATTTGAAGCGGAAAGTTGAGGATGTGAGGAGACCGCCCTGTATGTTTAAACTTTTAAAATACTCAAAAATAAAATAATTTGTAACATTCAAATTGTTCTTGTTTGTGAAGAAATTGGAAATAATTTAAGTAGTAGTACTTACGAGATTTTTTGCTTTTTCGAAATTCAAATTTTGAGAAAATGTTTTTCTTCGAGCGCATGTTCAATAATGGGCTTAATTATTTTATATGCAAATTTAACGGTCTCGTTTAATATAATTTCGTTTGATTTGATAATAATAATAAATACGTAATTGGGCAATATTAACTATAATTAAAAATCATCTGACTTCGACTATCCGTCCACGTAATTTCTTTTTTGTTAATTATAACAATTCGTCATTTACTTTATACGAAACTTAATTAAAATATTAGAAGAATATTCGTTAAATACGATGTAAATTTCTTTTCGAGTTTACATAACTTTCAAAAAAAGTGATTTAAAAGTAATTATTTAAGGAAGTGCAATAAAGTTGTTGAAAATCATGAATAGCGGTGCAATTTATTTTTTGTTTTTAAAAAAGAATTAAAAATCGTTAACTAATGTGCTTTAATTTTTGCTGTTTTGTATTTTATTGTACATGTACTTAGATTCAACATATTAATAAATTTAATAACTAATGGAGATATTAATTTGAGTATGGATGCTACAATCGCATTACACAATATTAACGCGAATGTGAAGACTATTCATTTGTCTCGAGTTCATATTGAGTCGTGCAATTGTTTTAAGTGTAGCTTAAATAATTGTTCTGCGGAAAACGCAAAATCTAAAAAACGTTAGTGTTAATCTCAAAACAGAATGTTGAATAAAGAGTAGGCATTAACTATAAACGGTAGCTTTGTACAAGTTTGTTTCGTATTTTTTATTTAGAGTATAGTATTATAATTTATGTG
The DNA here is from genome assembly GCA_950108345.1 of Malthinus flaveolus. Taxonomy (NCBI): domain Eukaryota; kingdom Metazoa; phylum Arthropoda; class Insecta; order Coleoptera; family Cantharidae; genus Malthinus; species Malthinus flaveolus. Next base: position 14,320,212 of record OX467286.1, read on the forward strand.
TCATATTAAATCTATGTATATTATAATAATCACTAGTTGATAATAATTGACTCAAAATGGTAAATATTATTGAGATTATATAGCGTTAAAATAAACATTTTTTAAATTAATAAATCTATTAACGTATTAATTTTGTGCTTACTAACCGACCAAAAAACGCAGTGTGAAATCCTTTATAAACAAATCTCCCATTGAATATTCTTACGTCTATGCAGGTCTACAGTTAGTTGTTAACTGCGTCTTCATCTCTGCTGGAGGCGAATACAAATTGTAAGTTTAGGTATACAATCTACGTCGGCAATTAAAGTAACACTCTGAACCTAAGTAAATAACTTCAAAAGCTAGAAGCAGAACGGTAAGTATCTGAGCAGACCTCTTCCATTTTGATGCTTTCCCGGACAGAGGTATAAAGTATAGAAATCTGTTTTGTGGTGTCTAGAATAAATGTGACCATAATAGATAACAGTACTGTTTCATGCGAGTTAAAAGTTAATTCTACAAGCTCTCAAAACTACTACAAATATACAGGAAAATAGTATCAAACAGTAGTATTTCCAGAATCTTTCTCCAATGTCTAAGAAGTAAAAATACGGAGTGTTGTATTTAAAGTAGGAAAGCTAATAATTATTAGAAACTAATTTTACCCTCCCCCCTTCTCGAGAGCCAAAATCGGTAAGTAGGAGAGGAGGGGAATACTAAATTTCACGTCGAAGAAAGTATTCCCCAAGTTCGAAATAGTGTAAAAAGGCTACATCAAAACGGATCGCTTTGGCTGAGAGTTCTTAAACGCAAGGGTAAGGTGGCAATTAGGTATTTTGAATAGCGATAACTGCGCGATCTAGTGGCGCCAACTAATATTTTACACTATATTCTGGGGAGTTTTGTACTTCATGGTTGGTTTTTCAAACTTTGCAAGTAAATAATTGACATAACATAACCTCAACAATTTCACGTGTGTCAACAGTGAAGTGAATTTAAAAACTCAAAGAGTAATAATCATATTCCGAGATTAACAGTTTACGTAAAATGTGTTTGAGCGTAAATTGTTTGAAGTGACTAATTAAGTGTTAAGAAAGTAATATACGAAGTTTGAAATGGCGCCTGGTAGCAAAATATTCGTACCGCAACGTTGTTTAGGATATGTGAGCAATCACATTCCACTACAAGTACGTTATATAAAAAATAAAAAGGAGCATTTTATTGCAACATGCGTAGGCAAATCTTTTCATACTTATGGAATAAACCAGCTTAAACTTATAAATGTTGGAGGACAACATCCATCGGATATCCTATGTATGACTTCCGATACATTTCACGTTTACACGGCTTGTGATTCGTCAATTTATGCATGGAGACGTAGCGCGGAATTACAACATACATATAACGGTCATAAAAGACCCGTACACTTAATGTTACCTTTTGGTGAACACTTAATTGCTGTCGACGAAAATAGTAACGTAAAAATATGGGACATCAAAGACGAATCGCTTTATCTAGAGTTAACTTTTACTAACGAACTTTTTAAAATTACCGCAATCGTTCATCCTAGTACGTATATAAACAAAATATTGTTAGGAAGCGAACAAGGAAGTATGCAATTGTGGAATATAAACACCGCAAAATTGATTTATACGTTTAAAGGGTGGGATAGTCCAATTACTTGCTTAGAACAAACTCCCGCACTAGACATTGTCGCAGTTGGCTTACAAAATGGGAAAATAATTTTACACGACTTAAAAATGGATGAAACTAAAATAGACTTTACTCAAGATTACGGTAAAGTGACGAGTATATCTTTTAGAACCGACGGACACGATATAATGGCCGTTGGAAGCGTCAATGGCAACATTGTGTTTTGGGATTTAAACGAAAGGAGGGTTGCATCTCAATTAGTAGCACATGACGATGCCGTTACAGGAATGGTTTGTTTACCGAACGAACCTTTAGTAATTTCTTCGTCGCCCGATAACACATTAAAGCTGTGGATATTCGACATGACGGATGGTGGGGCAAGGTTACTACGATTACGTGAGGGTCATTCTGCCGCTCCAAATTATATTCGATTTCACGGGTTAAGTGGTTGTCATATTTTGAGTGCCGCTGGCGATTCTTCGTTGAGAATTTTTAGTCCAGTATCCGAGAAGTTTAACAAAAATTTGGGAAAAGCCTCTTACAATCGAAAAAGTCTTAAAAGAAAAAAACGAACGGAACGAGAGTCATTAATAATGCCCCCAATTGTCCAATTTACTTCGGAAACGGCCAGAGAGAAGGAGTGGGATAGCATTGCTGCAATTCATTCGGGTTAGTAGTTGAAACGGTTTTGTTTAGTTAAGTAATAATTTGTTTTTATAGATTTAGCTGTAGCTACGAGTTGGTCGTTTAATACAACCAAAATGGGTGATTTAAAACTAAGGCCTAACAGAAAAACAAATTTAAAATATGGAGGTGCCACTTCGGCTTGCTCGATCTTTTTAACTCATTGTGGAAATTTTGTTATCGTGGGATATACTGATGGATTTGCCGATAGGTTTGTTACAAGATTAATAATGCAGTCAAATTATCCAAAAAAATGTCTTGGAATGGTTGTTCTTTTCTTGAAATCGTAAACAGATACGACATCTTATGGTGACTATCAACGATTTCAAGAATAGAATTGCTATTCCAAGACAATTCCATTATTCCATACATAATTTGTTTTGGCTCCAGTATAGGGTAAATTCTTTTCTTTTACATATTCCAAATTTTATAGATTTAACATGCAGTCTGGGTTGTATCGTGATACCTACGGAAATCCAAAAGCTCATGAAGGACCTGTTCGTGGTGTTGCGAGCGATTCTCTTAATATTGTGGCCATCACAGGAAGTAGCGATTTGCAACTTAAATTTTGGAAATTCAAAAATGAAGGTGAGTTCTGTCTGTCACCAAATTTGTTGAATAAAAAATTAACGTAACTTACCTTTTGTTTTAGGCTCTTCACCGACAACCACGTTAGATATCGAAGAATCCGTGAACTTTTTTAGAACTCATCACGAGAGTTCCATGCTCGCGGTTGCCTTGGAAAATTTTAGCATCATTATTATAGATATAGAGGTGAGAAATATCGTTCGTAAATTTGAAGGTCATACGGCTCAACTGACCGATGCGACTTTCAACCCGGATTCCCGATGGTTAATAACCTCCTCCATGGATTGTTCTATTAGAATATGGGATATCCCATCAGCTCAATTAGTAGATCAGTTTAAGACAGAATCGGCTTGCATATCGATCGATATGTCGCCTACTGGCGAACTTTTAGCCACCGCCCACGTCGATTATTTAGGCATATTTTTATGGACGAATCGCACATTATATTCTCACGTCTCTTTGAAAGCTTTATCTCCTTCTGACGAGCCGCCTAATGTTGTTTTACCAGAAATAGGGATGGAAGATGACGAAGAAAATGAGGAAATTTTGGAAGAAGAAGACGATTCAAAATTCATCTCGCCTGAACAAATTAGTAAAGATTTAGTAACTTTATCGGATCTTCCTTCGTCGAGATGGTTAAATCTTCTGAATATTGACTTAATTAAAAAGAGAAACAAGCCAAAACAGCCTCCTAAAAAACCAGCAGATGCGCCATTCTTTTTACCTACAATTCCCTCATTAACATTTCAGTTTGACTTGAGTAATGCCAAGCGCACCGACGGCGAGAGTAAATTACTCATTCCTAAAGACTTTTTAAATTTATCTCAATTTGGAAAAGCGTTAAATGACGTCAGAGACGATTTTAAGCCAATAGTAGAACAGCTAAAATCTATGGGACCATCGATGATAGAACAAGAAATAAAGAATCTTTCGCCCGACAATGGCGGTTCTGTAGAAGTTATGTTACAATTTTTTAAATCTATAGAATTTATGATGAAAAGTAATGAACATTTTGAGTTAGCTCAAGCTTATTTAGGCGTATTTTTAAAAGTTCACGGTCAAGTAATTGCGTCAAATGATGTCCTCAGGAACTACTTACATGTTATTCAAAATTGCCATTCGGCGTCGTGGGAAAAAATACAGAAAAAATTTTTATATACATTATCCATAGCGCAATATTTAAAAACTGTATAGAATACATAAATAAATATTTTTTAATTTCAAGATATATTTATTTACCTAGTATATTAGTCAATAACAATAACTTCATATTATACAGGGTGCATTTTTTGCACTTAATGCCGTATTTTTTAATTCTATCTTTTGTACAGAACAATTTTTATCCAACAAAAGAAATTACAATCAATATGACAAAAAGCCTGTTTAAATGTCTAGGAAGCCTTGTAATTTTAGGAACTTTTAATAACGGCATTGGATTAAGGCAAAAAAAGGCTGCACTATTCTCTTAACAGTTTTGTGAGATTATAATAGTATTGTACGTTAAAAAATACCCCTGTATTACACTCAAAATTAAGCCCAATTAGGTGGTAAAGTTGCAAAAGTTAAAAACCCTGTGTGACCGGGCTGTGCAGTTGGAGGTATCGAAGTAACCGTTTTAATAATTTCTTTTTCGGTATTTTCTTTTACATTATCGTCTTTTTTTGATTTGACAAAATCTAATTTTAAAACACCAACCGATCTCGACTGCACCGAATACTGAGTTTGTAAAACTTCCAAAGTTTGTATTTCTTGATAACCGAATTGGGCTAGAGTTAAACAAGTTTTTTGTACCTGCTCTATGCAAGGCGAAAACGAACAGATTCTACCTCCGGTTTCCTTCAAGCACTTCGTTGCATGTGGGATAGACAACCAAGGATGAGGTAAGTCTAAAAATACCGCATCTGCCGAATTATGTAAAGCGTCACCGAACCCATTGTTGCACACGTCTCGATGCTCGACGGTAACCCACTCTGATAATCCGTGATCTTGAAACTCGAGCTTAGCGATTTCTGCACGCCCATCGTGGAAATCGAACGTGTATAAGTGTCCATGAGGTTTTATTGCTCGTATTAAAGCGTGAGATAACGACCCACTACCAGTTCCACTTTCAATTACTACACTTCCGGGTGATATTTCTAGTTGTAATATAATCATACTTGCATCCGGAGTATATATAATTTGAGTACGATGGGGTAACGTTGAAGTCCATAATTCTGGAGTTGGTTGTAAAATGTAACCCCAACCTTTACTCAGACGAATTTTTGAACCATACTCTTTTCCTACCAAATCCAAACACTTTAAGGCACCGTAAGGAGTTTGAAATACGTTATCTATTATATCTCCTTTCTTCCGACTACTTATTTTAGCTTCCGCTTTCACACTGTAAACCTGATGTATAGTTAAGTAAAGTATTACGGTATCGCCTTCTTCTACTAATTGTTTAAACTCGTTAAAACTTGGCATTATTAATTATTTACTGGCTAATTATATTGATTTTTGTAAGGTACGTTTCGTACGTTTATTTTAGCACATTTACCACTCAGTTAAAAAGTAGGGTTAGAGTTAGGACAGAGGCAAATTTTAACTTAAACAAAACATAACCTTATTAAAATTTCTTTACGGAATCACACATCACACGTGTTTGTGTTAGCAATTCTACCATTGATTCTTTTTAAATCATGAAGCGACTATCAGAAGAGAGGACGAAAATTCTATTTGAAAAATTGTCAAAATAGTAAGTACTTGTTATAATGATATTGATTCAACAATTTGTAATGCTCCATTTTAGTATTGGCGGCAACATTAAACTCCTAATTGAGCGCCCCGATGGTCTATACTGTTTTCGGGAACAAAAAGACCGGGTCTATTATGTGTCTGAAAAGGTATTGAAATTAGGAGAAACGCTAGCACCGGAAAATTTAGTTTCGATGGGTACGTGTTTCGGCAAGTTTACTAAATCGAATAAGTTTCGGTTACACATTACGGCCCTAACGTATTTAGCTCCTTATGCCGAGGTAAAAAAGAGCTTTTAATAGCTTCGATTTGTAGTTAATTTTAGTTTTTAGTGTAAAATTTGGGTGAAACCGGCTATGGAGCAACAATTTTTGTATGGACGCAATATAGCTAAAAGTGGCTTAGGAAGAATTAGCGAAAATACCGAAAAATTTCAAGGCTGCGTTGTTTATAGCATGTCAGATTTACCTTTAGGGTTTGGTGTAGCAGCAAGATCGACTGCCGAATGCAAACATGTTGATCCACTTGCAGTAGTTTGCTTTAATCAGTCGGATATTGGAGAATACATTAGGTCTGAAGATGATTTACTTTAGCAATTGTACATAATAATTAATTTAAGACTCTGTTTTATATTATTTAAAAAAATAAATGTTTATTAAATTATGCATTGTCTCTGGCTAGATTGAGCGAGAAGGAAACAATTTTTATTTTGAATTTGACAAGATAATAAAAGTTTCTGCCTGAACCAAAACTAGCTTTACTAAACTCTTGGTTGTTGTGTATGTATAAAGGTGTAACTGTTTAGAATCTAGAATCTTTTTGCTCGTTTCTACTTGCCTAACCTCACCTACTCATTGCACAGGAAAACTAAGAGTATCAATGGAAAGGTACACTTGTGCATACTAAAGAGTGTACAAATCCAACGATTTTTAAATGTACAATATTTATTACAAAGAGGGAAAACTTTTATTTTTTTTATTTCTCAAAAAAATCCGCTTTTCTTAAATGCTCCTGCTTGCTTAGAAACTCGAGTGCCACATATTCTTCTTTATATGGAGTTTACAAAGAGTGGATATTTTTGAGAAATCAAAAATGAACATTTTTCTTGGACATACTGTATACAGGATTTCGATTGTTGTTAAATTTCATAGTTATCTCTTGAGAGATACGTGTGGAAGCAAACTTATTGCTGTGATAAGGAATAAAATTTCTTTGCCAAAACCTATCTAAATAATAACCAAGTCATTAATCTTCTATAAGGTCTATCCAATTAGGTACTTTTTCATTGAAAGTACTATCTGATTTAGAGGAAAATTAATATTTGATTGTTTCCCACAACTTTTAGTTTCCAAAATGTCAAGGGTTCGAATAGCCGGTGTACTAGCGTACAAAAAGAGTAAATTGTTTTATCAATAATGAAATTCCCTCAACCCTCACTCCCCTAATACCAATTTTTAATATTCGATAATAGTCCAAAAGTTTCCCACACAGTAAGCCTAAAATACGCTTTCATTACGTTAAAAACGCGATCAATTTATTTCCAGTTGGAGGCGCAAGTCTAAAAACTGCCGCCAATTTATAGAAAGTTATAATAGTAGATTGATGTTTTTTTCTCTTTATTAGTGTCGTGTGAATGTCTCGTATAAAAAAATGTAGTTAGATAATTGTGCGCGAGTTAAAAAATATATAATGCCTCATTTTTGGGAACATTTTAGTAAAACTCACAGTAGCAATAGTCCCAAGCATCGTAATATTCAAGACGGTCTATTTCAAATCGCATCGCACACTTGTAATTTATTAGTTCAAGTTAATAATACTAATAATATTAGTTTTGGTGGTGGTTCGACAAATTTAAATTGTAATAATGTGGAGCAAACATTAACTTCTAGTACTTCAACTACTTCTAGCAGTATCCAACAGGAACAACTTTTAGTTCTTCTTCCACCTTCTACGAGAAAAAAAGCCAAATATAAATCGTCAGGTCGTGTTGAATTTTGAATTTCCGCAAGTCAAAAATTTCAAGCGCGATCTCAACGTAAACGGCAGAACTACAAAATAGCGTGGCAATTTAAAACTTCGTTTGAGAGATATCGATACAAAATTATTTATTTTAACAAATTATTCATATAAAAAAACAAACATATGTTATTTACAGTACTTAAACAAATATATCATTAATAAATAAAAACTAAGCAGATTTTACTATACAAATTTGAGTAAAATTATCATAAGTAACATTGCAGATGATCGGCAATATTTTTTTCTAAAGCAATATCTGGCAAATACTTTCCAAAAGTTTGACAAATATTACACAAACTTCTTTTAACAGCAGCGTTTAAAGAATTTTTCATTTTATAATTAAATTCCGAATTTGATCTTCTCTTAATAAAGATAGGCAACTTATTTAACCTTTCTAAAGACATTTTTAATTGTACCAATGTTGTAGTTATTAGTGGGAGATCTTTCTGTATAATTCCGTACGGATCTTCGTGAAAAGATGACACCGCCATATTAGCCAATCCTTGTGAAGTCCATATTATCAACTGTCCACTTTTTAAACAGTTGTGTATGCGTGCTTCGGGAAGTTCACCAAACAAATAAGTAATGATGCGGATTTCCAAAATTTTCTTTCTTAAAGTTAAAAAAAATTGATTAGGTTGATCTTCAACTGTTACTCTAAGCGGGGAATTTTCTGGCTCACTAAATGCCGACATGGACATATTCCGCATATTTCTAAAATTGGTAAGTGATGTAACGGGTGATTGAATTCGACGCAACGTTAAAATATCACTTTGTGAAACCTTCGGTTGTTCTTCTTTCATAATCTCGTCAATCGTACGATTTAAATTGTCGGTAAAATCTGTCAAGATTTTTAGAATAGACCGAAATAGACGATTCCATGTGTAAGGGTGTCCACCAGGTTGTGAAAGAGTAAATAATAAATTTCTTCTCGGTAACGACCAATTCGACAGCAAATATAAGTCCAGGCAAGCTAAATGTTGTAAAATGGGCACATTTAAAAGTAGCGCATTTGCTAAAGTTCCATCCTCGTCGTTTTCTGAAAGAATACGATGTTCTATCGGCTCCATGAGATACAACTCGAAAAAGAATTTCATGAGGTTCATATTTAAAATGTACAAAACTGAAAATAACCAAGTGTACTTATAAATCCAAAATATGGAAGTTTCTTCTTGTACTTCTACATTGCAGAAATCGGCAAAAGCATTTCTTAATTGGCAACCGAAGAAAAAATATAAAAGAATATAATAAGCTGTCGGATATAGCGCATCTTGTCTACTCTTATTCAATATTAAAAAAAACTGCGATTTAAAATGTTGAAGTTTTCGCTGTTGTATTACGGGAAATACTAAACTTCTATCCGAAACGTTGATGTAAAGGAAGTAATATAATCCTATCCATAAACCACCGAGTAGTAAAAAGAAGTTTCCTTCGTTCAAACAATACTTTTCTTCGTTGCAAGACACAAATAAAGCCTCATACTGTCCTCCGGCTAATGCTAGGTATAACGAGACCATCATTCCGCCGACAACTACATGTAAAACTGCCAAACTAAATGCTCGTATTGAAAACACTGATAAAAATTTTTGAAAACGAGTCAAAGGGCACGTCGTTTGGAATACGTAATTTTTGGCACAAATCATAATTTGTACAAAAATCGTGGTAGTAAATGTAAAGAGATATATCCAAGTGGTATAAGATGCTACTGAATCGAAGGTAGAGCGGAGCCATTCCAACGGATGCAGATGAAAATTTATAAGGATAATATACACATATATAACTGCTACGTTAGATAAGACACCACAAATCACAGAGTACGTAATTTTTTTTAGAAAAACTTCTTTAAAACCGGCGTTTTCTTGAAGGTTAGAATGCATCGTCTGTGGTAGTAACTAATAACTTTATTATAAAGCGCCACAACTAAACTTAACCCTAAATTGTTTTTAAGCGTCTTTTTTGTAAACTGTTTCAAACTTTAGTTTTTAATTTTCACATTTCTGGCAAATTTACCGCCACTAAATTTGACCGAAATAGCAGCTCACAGTTAAATCACGTTAAATGTCAAATTGTTGTTCGTTAATTCCAGGGCCTACAAGATGTAATGAGAGCCAATGAGAGCGTTGATTCGCGTCGAGGTGCGCTGTCGTAGCATGGTGCATACTGTGATTGGCTGTTGATTAGCGCTGCTATTTAAATTTTAGTTTATTTTCAAAGTTTTTTTATTATGACTTTACAAATAATTCTCGGAATTCTATTGCTTGGGAAATGGTTTAGAGACACACACACACACACAGACAATAGTTAATGCGTGCAAATGATATTTCTCGACGTAAAATGAATACAAAGTGTGTATTATAAGAGATTTCCACTCATGTGTTTAGAAGGCACCAAACAAAATATATAAAATTGAGAAATAAGAAGACGAGTAACATATTGAATCTTTATTTAAAAATTAATAGTAATAATAAATCTGAAGTTTTCTTAAGCTAATTTTACTTATCGAGTTACACTTCTGTAAAATAAAAGTTTGCACATTTACAGAGTGTCGCATAATTTCTTGTCAATAACAGAAATTAAATTTACATGTACAATGTACTTGATGTTGCATGGCTTACAGAAAAACAGTGAATCGTTGAACGAATACTTGCCCATAAATGAAACTATATTAGCGATACAAAATAAAAGACACATATTTATAATTATCATTAGCAATATTTCGACACTACATTTTGTATAATTTAAAAAAGTTATTTATATCAAAACCAATTCATTCGACGTTTAATCAACTTCGTAGCAAGTATCATTCCATTTTTTAAGCACTAAATTGTCGAGGAGACATTGATAAAATGTGAACAAGCAAGTTTTGAGATAAGTCTAACTAATTTTGTTAGCTATGACATATTTAAATCACAATTTTATTAAATTTCAAACCTTAAATTAAAATAATGTCAACAGTTACATAATTATTTTATTTATATACGAAAATATTTACTGGATAAATAATAGTTACAAAAAAATCTACATCAGCATGCTAAATGTGCAGCAAAAACAGTAGTAGTTGATTTCACTGCCGAGTTCCTAACTTATGTATTAGGACATTCATGATACCAAATTAACTAAACAATAAACAGCAAAACCGTGTCGTAGGCGTAATCACTATAATGCTGTTGATATCTGCAAAAATTACCACAAAGTTCGTTTTAAAAATTCCACCATGACAAGCAAATCACTCACCCGATTAAAAGAAACGTATTGCTAATAATGTTACTGGCAGCACTGTTTGCGTACATTATCCGTGTTCATCGTGGGTTTGACGTCGATTGGCTCTACGTTGGGTCGAATCGTATCGCCTTCGGGTGGATCCCTAATTTGTTTTTGAGATACGATTCGATAAATCTCCGTGAGTATATTTTGAAAAGCAGTATCGACGTTAGTCGAATCCAGAGCTGATGTTTCGATAAAAGATAGACCGTTCCTTTCGGCAAATGCTTTAGCTTCGTCGGTTAATACAGCGCGTAAATGTCTAAGATCGGACTTGTTTCCGACGAGCATTATGACTATATTTTGATCGGCGTGATCTCTCAATTCGCGCAACCAACGTTCTACATTTTCATAAGTTAAGTGCTTAGCTATATCGTAAACTAATAATGCTCCTACCGCTCCTCTGTAGTAAGCCGCCGTTATAGCGCGGTATCTCTCTTGACCCGCAGTATCCCATATTTGGGCCTTAATTGTTTTACCATCGACCTAAAATTTAACAAAATACACGTGAAAATGAAACCGTAAAACTAATTTCCAAAAAGAAAAGCTATTTTCTCAAAAGTACTAATGTAGTAAAGTACCTACTGTTAACACTTTTCAAGGTATTTAAGAAAAATATAAAAATGGACAAAATCTTCAAATGAAAATATCTCAGTCACTGTTGTAGACATAACAAAAGTGCAAGATAGGTAATCAAGAAATATTCTTATCTATAGTTTAAGATAGGGTAATTTACAGAATTATTTTCAGTTTCAAACAAAAACTTACTTTTTTCAAAAGGAACATAATATATTATGGTCAATTTTAGGGCTGTTAAATAACACATTTTTAACATTTATGTATTTCAAAAATGTATACTGTGCCCAATTTAATTTGAGTGTGTTTGTTTACGTCCGCATATTTGGTCATACTATGAGCATATTATCAATCAATGCCATGAGCAAACTGTTTGGTACAAACCTACAAACCCGTGCTATTTTCGTAAATGCATATTGATTTAGTACTAGTACTGTAGTAAACATTTTTATTTCAAATGGTAATTTTCTAAATATTTACCCATACATGTCCTATTCAGGATTGAAAGATAATTATTTAATTGAAAATGAATTATTGTATTAATTACATATTAATAATTTCTAAGATTCGATGATATCATGACTACTACAACTGCACGACTGACTATTTAGTTGGTTAAATATGTATTATAATGATTATAGTGTTTTTCAAAATATGACACTCAGTCCAAGCCCAATTCTGTAACTACATTTGATTGCGATCTAAAGATTTCTAGCTACTAAAGCAATATTGACAATTTCTTATTCAGGAAGGTAAAATCAGATTACTTTTAAATATAATATCAACAATTTCTTGATGTATTTATATTTCTTATAGCAACCATAGCAACAGGCACGACGAACTTGCGCACTAAAGCTTGATTTTGCTCGTTATTTGCGCAAATTTAGGGTCATGGTTGGTAAATTAAGATCAAGCACAATATTTCTCAGATTCAAAACTAATAAGCTGCTTTATAGCTGTAGTTATACTCCATTATTTCCCTTCATTTCGAGGGTATTTGTAGACTTTTTGATATTCTAAGTGCTGAGAAACCAGCCCAATCGTTCAACCCTCACACCACCTGGAGAACCAGTTGATTTATTTTGAGTTTTCTTTGATGGTTTGCTGTCTTCAGCTCCAAAATACCATCTCTTAGTTATCTACTCTTCCGCCGTTGGGATATCGTTATTCCTCGTCGAATGTAGAAATAATTGGTAGTTTTTTATTGTTTATTTAAATATCACTTAGCAATACAATATTTCAAAATATTTTTTTAACTTTTTTAGTCCTACCGAGTACCCTTAATGAAAATAACTGTAATTCAAGAAAGGTATGACCTAATACTAACTACACAGCAATCTGTGCTCATAATTTGTAACAAGAACTGCTATTATTGCACAAGTTACTGAATATGAAATATTGAAAATATTTGTGCCAATGTTGCCTACCAACATTGTAATCAGCTGTAGTTACAGATACAGAATTGGGCCCACTTCATCCTTTTCAATGAGTGCCCTTTTGTTGCTGTTAAGTAGTTCGAAACGAACCATTTTGCATTACTTGTATCTTGTATTAGAAAGACAACTCGATTGATGCAAAATATTACTTTTACAGATAATTCTAAGAGATTCCCAGTTTATAAGCCTCAAATGAAAACATATTTTTATTACCTGTATACTACGAGTTGCAAACTCCACACCTATTGTCGATTTTGATTCCAAATTAAATTCATTTCTAGTAAAACGAGCTAGTAGATTACTCTTACCGACACCAGAATCCCCAATCAACACAACTGAAATCAGACACAATTTGTAATTAATTTCGTCAGAATGAATCAATAAATTTATTAATAATGCTAAAATTATTAGCTCGGCTCAAAATATCGAGTACATACTTTATTCATAAAACTAATGACTTGCAACTTTTCAATTTAATAGCCTACATTCTACATTCGTTAAATTGGGTGAACTACAAACATTTTTTTACAAATACAACAAATTTCATTGTTCTCATTAAATTTATATACTGAATTAAATCTTCAACGGGGTGGAAGTTACACAAAAGAAACATAAAGGAAAATGTGATGGTCCCAATTCCGAATTAATATTAAATTCAAGGTTGGTATGGATGGTAGTCCACAAAAGGGAGCAAGTTTAAAAGAATTTTATAATGGGTGCTGCACTAGACCCATCTTTTGAAATGGCATAGATAAAAAAGACAACGTAAGATAATTAGATAATTAAAACAGCTTGTAACTAACGTAACGTATGAGGTCATTAGTTGGTTTAATTTAATAAATTTTGTGTAACTGTATTATCAGAGATTATGAATCACTCTTCAATGGGTTACATTATTTTCATCACCAACTAAACCTAACAAAATTTAAGAGAATAAACCTAAGGAAATAGTTTTAATAATAATTAAAGTAGTAACAATAGAACACAAATGAAGAATTGATTAAATATTTGACCCTTGCCTTGCCACCGTTTTAATGACAGCATCTACATACGTCAAACGTCAGTAAACAGGTAATCAAAAAAATAGCAACGCCAAAAGGAACGTACAAAAGAAAATGTGAAAAATTAATAAAACGTACCTTTAAACAAGTAATCGTATTCGTCATCTCTTGTACTCATTTTCGTTTTTTAAGTTCTGCTTTTTTTATACCAAGGAATTAAACGTTCAATTAATAACACAATTTTTTAAAACGACGATTGCATATCACTAATCAATATCCTAAATGCCACGCCAATATACCTATCACAGATGCATTTTTTAGATTATTAATAACTTCGTTATTCTGATTACACTAATAAATACGGAATAAATATAAAATTCAGAACAAAATGGATCCTTTTGTTATTTCGTTCTTTTCTATTGTATACGCCCCTTCTTGTCTCCGAATAAACGCATGCGTACCATGATTAATCTAAAGGTCATTTTACAATGCCGTACAGATAGCGCTAACTTTGAATTGTTAAAAAATATATAAATAATTTAAATTCCTCATATAAATTCATTGTTTATCAGCATTATTTATAAATTGAGATTAATTTCGCTTTAATATTCATTTGTTTTCTCTTTTTATAAAGCTGTTTTTAAAACCATTTCTAATATAATATTTATACGTTATAGTTGTTAGTTAAAAGAAAAGAACATGTTTCATTACATAACTTACCAATTTAATTAACATCAATTCATTTCGTTTATAATTGTTTTGTTATTAATATTACAATAATCTGCATTATTATATTTCACTTGTCTTGAAGTGTACGTAATAGCATAGAGGAAAGTACTTTACTCTATGGTAATAGGCTTGTTCGCTTGTTTACTTGTCTGCTTGGAATAAAAAGAGCAAATTTAACGCGTTTGCTTATCCTGTTTTTTTGCACTAATTTTGCCTGTGTGTCCTGCTCTGACGTCACACTTGGGCAATTGGAGTAAATCGAGCAGGCAAATAAACAGACCTAATAACGTAATCATATCGCATACCAACAGCACACTATAGTTTGTGTTTAATCTTATGGGGGGGGGGGGGGGCACTGCATACAAAATCATGACAAAAGACTCAATTGTAGATCACTAATCCTGAAATTATAAGCTAATATTGATCTGGCTCTGTACGTCTGTCCTCCGATGGACGACTTTCTAAGAACCTAGAGACCTAAAATTTGAATCAATAGACCAATGGTTCACTGTACTATGGAGCGATACACAGACAGAGATGGCTCCCGTAGATTTTCCCGCAATAAAGAATCCATGGAGAGAACCTAGTCTCAAAATTCTTCATACTATAGGCACCATAGGTGTCCAAGAGGAACCTGCATGTAGAGACTACGGATTATACGGAAAAAAAGATAAATCTTCTCAACGCATTATAATAAGCCTTCTTACTGTCGTCAAAAAGATCAAACTAAGTGCAAGGAGCCTTGGGTCATATGATAGCAAGCTATGCGGGTTACGAGTTAATTGTAGATATCTTAAAATTACATCCTAATAAACCAAACTGAAAATTCCCTTTTCAATCTGATAAATCTTAGCCATCAAATATTGTAATCATTATGGTCTGGTAGTGGGGTGGCCAGTCCAGGGCCAGACAATTTTTCAGCTTAACTCGTGTATGTGCTTCTTACCGCTTAGCTTTCACCATCAGTCCCAGTAGTCAAAATAGTAAAACCATTATAAATAAATGCTTTTTATTTTCTAAATAAGAGCAGTAGTACCAACATTCTGAATTTTTCACACGCCAGTCTTAAAATCACACAAATTCAATAATATAAATAAAAACCATTTTAAATAAATACATTTAAACAAGCTTTTTCTCCTTAATTCACTGTCATAACATTTAGTTAACTTATAATATTATTTACAAAATAGTTTACAATAACTTTTTCATTATTATGTATTATTTATATTATTTTACATATGATACAAATTTTTAAATAAAACTAATTTTACAATAATTTATTATTCAATACAACATGACATATCCATAAAGAAAATGCTAACAAAGAAGTCGCACCTCGTAAGAGTGCTCTATATAAATACATCACACAAGCTCATGTTAATTTAAAAGAAGAAGAAAGAAAACAGATTAGAAAGTTAAGCAATCGAGAAACTATAAACGATAAATACATACAACACCTTACGGATAGTCGGTAAATATCACATTTAAAATGTATTAACAATGTAGCACCATTATTTCAAATTAGTAATGATTATTACTTTTACAACTACGAGCCTTAACAATGTAAGACTAATGAAACATTCAAACCAAAATAACAAACGATACACTACCATAATTTAATTTGTTCGTCTTCTATCAAAGTATCGTTACTCTGGCAAAAATTGCCATGTATAAAGTTTGTTATTTCGATGTGACCATTGCTAAACTCTTAAACTAATATTGATTGTCCAATAATCTTTTTAAATTTAATAGAAAAATACAGTTTTTACGATAATATTTTTGATGTTTAGCGATTTTATGAAGATGTTTCCTAGTATTATTTATCACATGTTTATGAACGTATAAACTATATAATAAAAACGAATTTAGTTTTGAATAATAGCTAACAATCAATTTACATTAGAATATATTTTAAATAAAAAATAAATTAAACATTTTACTAAAATTAAAGCTAAGTGCATTCATCATTGTTAAACAACATTCAAAATTATTGTCGAGCGTTTACAAGGATCGCCATGGCGCTTTTTAAAGAGTACAAAATTTAAATTGCTGATTGCAAGTCTTTTGACCCTCTAATTAAGGCAATGTGGGAGCATTGATAACTGATACGCTTGGTGAAAATACGTAAGAATATACTGAAAAACATATTTCCATTTTCAATAATTGCAGCTGGAACCAGAGACTTTTATCACAATTGCTATTTAAAAATATACAGGGTGAGTCATTAATAATGTCTCGATTGTCTTTCTCTTTTATCACGACTTTACAAATCGAACTCTGAAGTGCCTGATCGTCGCTTAATTTCTTTCATTACCTATTTATAAGGGAAAAATCAATAGTAACTTTCTAGGCGACTCACCCTGTATAAGCTTGGTTTCAGTTAATATAAATGCATTTTTTTTTACAAAAGTAGACTATTTTTTAAGTAACAATTTGTGTCTACAGGGTGTCTCTAATGTCAAATTTACTCCGTATTTTCAAAACAACTTGGCCTATTTTGGACTCAAGAATATGTAGTGGCGTTTTGTTTGGACCATGTAGAGACAACCTGTATATGAAATTGTTGGCAAACTATATCTTGACGATTCTAGCCTGGCTTCTAAGAATTATTATATGCATGAGTAGGCGAAACCCTTGCACTAACGGGAGCTAAGCGTCATATAGCATCCAGTTCAACTTGACATAATATCTCAGGTGCCAAACTATAATCGTCTACTGAGAAATGGCTGATATCAACTCTTATCACATACATTTGTTAATTTAACAATCACAAACAAAAAGACCTGATCACACTTCCACTAAGTAGCCGAGTGAGTCGAGCCATAAACCCCGTATAAAAAGAATTTTTTTTCAGCTCTCTGTACACAGGCTGTTATTAAAATTAAGCTCAAATATACAGAGTGGTTCACTTATTATTGGCCAACCTCTATTTTCAGTAAATTGATGGTACATAAAAGTTTATTGGTCCTATTTCATCTGGTATGAAGACTTTTTTAGGGTAGTCGCATTGAAAAATATACAGGGCGTTTTATTTAAAAAGTCAGTTGGATATTCTCCTAAAATTCTTTAAGTAGAAATCTTTAATTAAGAATACCAATATTGCCGAAAGTATAGGCTGGCTAATGAAAAACCACTCGGTCATTAAAGCCATAGTCAAATTAAACAATTAATTTATAATTACAACAAATGCACATAGCTTCAATAATTATTGTCATATAATATTTGTTAAATAACGAACATTGAAATTGAAAGCAAAATTTGCTTAATTATTACAGAAATAGTCATTAAAAATCTAGAGATTTTATTATATTTCGTGGATTACACTGCGGAAAAACTCCACAAATAAATTCAAAAATTGTGACTAGTCGGCATTTTCAAAGAATGCTTATTTTTGGATTTATTGAAACTACATTTTCCCTGCTTTTTTTGAAGACACTATTAGGCAAAAATTGCACATAAAATAAAATTTAGTTTTACAATATAAATATTAAAAATCTTAAAACTAAACATTATTAATAAACATGTCGTCTCGGGAGTATCGTTAATGTTAGAGATTCTGTAAAAAAAAAACGGCTAACCTTAGAAGCTACAATTGTTAAACAAGTAAGATCTGCAACAAACTGTAAAAAAAAGTAAGCAAATTTCTACTCCAAATACCACAATTTCTTCCTAGCTAAAGCACCATTGTTTCAAATTGTAATTTAGCAGAATAGAATAGAAAACGTCCGTTAAAAAATTGAATACAAACTTTGCAAAAGCGCACTTCGGCGTATTTAGACTCGAACGTCGTTGGCAAGAGCACATTTGCATACCGAATACCAATCACAGGGGTTCCACCCCTACAAGGACTCGAGATTTCACACGTAAACTGGACCTTGATTTTCGTTCGTGTCATCTAAATTAATCCTATTAAAAGCGGGACCACCACCGTCGTCAAAAAAACGTCTAAAAGTGAATTCAAAGAAACCGTGAAATGGTCTAGTATTATCTATAAAATCGTCCGAAGTGCTCGAATCCATCGAATTCGAATTTCTCAATTTATCTGGATCTACCGGATCGAAATTAGACGTGTCGGTTGGATATTCTATTTTAGGTATGTGAGGAGCGGGCTGCCTTCGCAAACCCTTTTCAAAGTCTATACCGTAAAAAAATGGATGAGCTTTCACTTCACTTGCATTTTTACCTAATCGTTTATCTCCACTAGTGCACAATTTTAATATCAAGTCCATACTTTCTTTAGTAAGATTCGCTTGCTTTGGTATATTCAACGTAGTCTCCCAATTAATCACCTAAAACACTGATGAAGAAAACCACCGAAGAACAAGTTAAATCAAAACGCCTACCTTATATTGAGTTTCCGCCGGTGAATTGGCAAGAAATGGCGGACTACCGACTAACATTTCGTACAGAATAACACCGACACTCCACCAGTCGCAAAGCTGAGTATAACCGGTTCTTTGTAAAACTTCTGGCGCTATATAATTGGGAGTTCCTACTAACGAATGAGCCAAGCATCTCTGGTGTTCTAGTCTCCTTCTCCTCTCCAAAGGCTTCATACTCTTACAGTGACATTCTTCGTTACTCCACTCTTCCATAGGTTCCATCGAGTCTTGCCTACTGTGTTCCCCTATATGAGCATTCGTTAATAAAAGTTTTAAATAAAAAAAAACATACAAACCATTAGGTTGGTAATATTTAGAATTATGTGTCCACCTAAACCCTGTGCAAAGCCCAAAATCTGTAAGTTTAATGTGCCCGTCTTTATCGATAAGAATATTATCTGGTTTTATGTCTCGATGAATAAAACCCATTTTGTGGACACTTTCAACTGCACAAGTCAATTCGGCTATATAAAACCTACAAGTAAAATCATTAAAGTCAAATTACCCAATTGTAAGGTTCAAATACCTAGCTAACTCTTCTTCAAACACACCGAGCTTAATAAGCAAAGACATCAGGTCACCACCAGGAATATAATCCATTACAAAATACAAAACATCACTATCTTGAAACGAATAATATAATTTTACGACCCATTCGTTGTCAGCTTCGGCTAAAATATCCCTCTCGGCTTTAACATGAGCAACTTGATTACGTTTTAAAACATCCGCTTTTCGCAAAGTCTTCATTGCGTATAAATGATTGGTATCAATTTTACGCACGAGAGTAACTTCGCCGAATGCTCCAACACCGATTGGTTTAATTTTTGTAAACATGCTCTTGTCCATTTTAGCGCGTTTTAGCCTAATGTAATTAGATTCCTTTTGTGATAGCATTTTTCTCATTTGACATTGAGCATCGGGACTAAGGCCGATCTTTGTCATTTCATTTTCTAGCTGCATACGTCTATAAACACGTTGTCTGTATGCTTTGATAACATTTTCTATATGTTGCTCCATGAAAAATTTAAACGCTTGTGGCGAATAATTTTTAACTTTACCGTCCCTTCTTTCTTCTTCTTTTTCTTTACTTATTTTTTTCCTCTCCGGAATTGGAGATTGATGTTTTATTTTCCTGTAAGGTGGAAGCTGAGGCGGGTGTTCTTCTTTATAATCTCCATTACCATTTATTTGATTTGTTCTATTTTTGGCATTAACGGACGACGACACTATGTAAAAACAAATTAGTACAAATTACTTGAGAATGAAACAAAACTTACGGGTCGGAGGTAAAGGAGGTGCGCCCGAATCGGGAGCGACTGAATGTGCCGGCGACGGCCGTCCTTCGCTCGAAGAAGCAGAATGAGGACTATCCGATCTAGACGCCATACTTTCCGAAGGTACGGCCGGCGAAAATTTTCTTTGCAACGGGAGGTGAACTTGAGGAGACGATCTAGGCGACGCCATCGACTCAATCGTAGTGAGCTGTACAAAATTGTCGTCTGGCACGTTTGAATATGGCGGTGGAGGAACTGGAGGATGCGTGACGCCTCGTTGTACGGCCTTGGCTTTTGCTTGCATCGTACTAGCGTAACTAGGAGGTTCGGTGGTAGGAACGGGTATGGAACTGTTGGCAACGGCGGAAGATGGCACGACGTTAGATGGTAATGGTGCTGCAGGTTTTGGTATGTGAACCTGTTGCTGCTTTTGCTGTATGGAGGCAGTGTACGAAGGAGGAGGCATTGTGGTAGCCGGAGGAGTGGTACTCGTTGGAGATGCTGGAATTTGTGGGGAAGTTGGTGCAACAGCAGTTTGTAGAACTGGTTTTTGAACTTGTGTACTTTTAACCGACTGCATAATAATCGGCGGTTGAGTTTTAGCCTGTCTAGCAACGTACGCTTGTAAAGGTGCCGGTCTAGCTAAAGCGGTCGGAGTGGTGGAAGATACTGGAATAGGACTAGGCGATCCGGCAGATGTTCCGCCAGAATATATACCGGATGATGGGCTCTTCCTGAAGTCTTGTGTGGGGCTTTGCCTGTTTTGTATAGAAGCCGAATAAGATGGAGGGGGTGGTGGTGGAGCCGAAGATAGCGATTGAGGCATAAGTGGATAAGGTGGGGGCGGTTCGGCCGTAGACGAGGTGCTGCTCTGATACAAACTTAAAGCTTGCATTTGTTGAGTCAGTTGCTGCTGCACTTGTGGTCCATTTTGTACGACCATCGGTTGGCGTCCGGAACCTGAAGAAACACTACTAACAGGACTCGTTCCTCTTTGTTGAGTAACTGGCGAGCTGTAAACTGGTACGGCGGGCGGAGGCCTGGCCGGTAAGGCAGGTGCCGGAGACATACGTTTAAAAAGTTGCTGTACATTGCTAGGAACTGGCTGATATGATAAATGAGGTGGGGGCGGTGGAGGAGTATTTCGTGGTGGCGGTGGAGGTGGTGGTTCACCAAAGTTACTAGGAGAATATTGACGGCTAACCGGTTGATGTAATTCTACTAATCGTGGACTGTCAGAACGCGAACTTCCGGCGCCACTATCCAGTGCAGGACTTCCCCTATGCAAACTTAGCTCTCTTTCTATGCTAGGTTTGCGAATAAGTTTCGTAAAACCTCCTTTGGTACTCGAATCTAACTGCTGTTTGAGAAGAAAATCGATGGCTCCTTCTAAACGAAAGCCCGAATACTGAAGAGCTCTTATTGATGACTCCTAAAAATGATATATTTTTAATCGAAGGTTTTTAAATAGAACTTCACAACTTACCTCCGTATATCCCATATTAAGTAATTGCGCTAATATTTGTCGAAGCTGTTGCAAATCTTTGTCGGTCCCATTACTACCGGATGCAGAACTTAAAGAACTAACCCCGCTTGTAGTTGAAAGGGTTGAAATTGTACTTGCTGCACTCGAACCCACTAATTCGCTACTACTTTTGGCAAACGGCAGTAAAGAATTGTGAATTTCCTCCATCGCTTTTTGATGGTAGCCCGAAGAACGGGCCGGAGTTGTGGGGTTCATGTTGAGTTGTGCCCGAGGCTGTTGGCCCATAATGGGCCTCAAAAATAAATAATTATTTCACATGCCTACCACTAAGTTGTAGACAGTTGTAATATATTTTCAACATCTTCAAAAACTATCGCACTATTTCTTTTTTCACAGCCTAATTATTTTTAGATAGATCCAAGAGACTTTCGTAAGGCGTTCGATCTGTAAAGGATTATTAAAATACAGTTTTGGCGTTCACAAAAATTAATTTGATAATAATAGTGGTGCCGAAATCGGTTTTTGAATTACTCGATGCATTTCGATTTTGCAACTGCAAGTTTGAGCTATTATTCTGAGAGAATCAACTAAATTATTTAAAGGTACAGGTGAAGGAATGAATAATTTTTAATCTTGAGAAATTAATTTCCCGCTAATTACTTCTGTGTATTTCGATAAATTTTATAATTAGAAATCGCTTTTAAATTAGCAAAAATAATTACGGCGATAAACAGTGAAGAAGCAGATCGCTCTAGAAATATGAATTTATTCATATAGGTATATTACGTTCACAAGGTTGATAAACTGCAAGAACCTTGCACACTCACTATAAAAATATTTCAAGATTATTATGAGTTTCATTGTAAACGGAACGTCTATTTGGTATAATATGATTAAATCTAAATATATACAAAAATAAATTTTAATTAGGAATTTAAATGAGAAACAAGAACTAGTTCTATATAGTTGCGTAACAAAAGAAGCTCGCCAAATCTAAGAACGAGGGTAATTAAGTTAATTATTATTAGAGTTAATAATATGGTAAAGCAATTGAATTATTTTCCTAAATGTTTTTTAAATCTATGTAATCCAGGAGCTAAATAAACCTGTATCTGTCAATGTGCAGTGGTACACAATCGGGGCGATTCTGTTCGTTATGGTTATGAATCTTGCTATAATAACAATATTGCTGAACTCTTAAAACTTAACCATATGGTTAGAATCTTCCGAATTCTGTTTACAGCATCTTAGCAATGATTGTTACGAATTTTAGCTTTAACAATATTGCCAAGAATTAGACCATTTTTATGTGGAATATGTTTGGCAATACTGTAAAGAATGCATTTAAAGGACTATCGAGTTTGCGCACGACCGTCTTAAACTTTTTAATTTTGCCCCGTTGTCCTATCTAATTGTTATAAATTATTGTTTATTATTTTCGTATAAAAAACAAATATCATGCATTTTTCTACTTTTAATTATTTACATCAATTGGTCAATGATTCAATTGGAAATCGAGTTTTATGTAAAAAAAAGTTATTTTTAAGTAAGAAATAAAATAGATTTACAATAGGGTAAGTACATGGTATTATAAAAGATTGTAAAAATTTAAATTGTCGGTTCTACCTAAATTAAAGCAAAAATTTAGAAAATGCAAAAACCAACATCTGGTTGGTTGTAAAACTCAAAACGTGACCACCGTGCGAAAGAAACTTTGGTGAACTCAAATATTTATTTATTTACGTTTTACGGTGATAATAAACAATTGAATTTAACTATAATAGTGGTGGATTGTAATTTTGGCGCCCTTACAAAGTGCCGCTCTCAGGTCAGGTTCGATTTATCATAAGCAAATACGTGTTTGTACAATATAGTCGTTGTTTGTGATTCTGTGCCTCAAGTTCAGTTTAAAATGTCGAGAAGTAAAAAAACCTCCAAAACTCAAATGGAAGTTTTAATAAACTTTTTAGAAAGTAATCGAATACTAATATCGGGAAAGTGCCATCCCATGGATACTAAGGCATATGAAGATAAATGGGAGGAATTAGTAAAGTTACTAAATGACGTCGATTCTGGTGCACGCAAAGACAAAAAGCAATGGAAAACTGTAATTATTAAAACTAATAATTTTTATTTCTTAAATAACTTAATGCAATTATATTTAGTTCTTATATGAGTGGAAATCCAAAACAAAAAAAAAAGCTCGTACAAACAAATCCTCAATTACTGGAACTGGGGGAGGCAGTTACATTTGTGACGAGTTGAACGAGTTAGAGAACCGTCTAATGAGATTATTCGGATGGATTCACATCATAGGATGTTCAACTCTTCCAAATGAGCTGGACCCCGATGAGCCACAATCAAACCAGGAAGAAGACAGAACCAGAGAACCAAGAGGAGGTATATTTGAGGTCAACGACGATGGATTCTTAACACTGCCGGTCCAGGTATCACCACCACCAGAAAAAAAAGAAGAAATAGTAGAAGTGAGAGAAATAGTAGAAGGTAAAAATAATTTAATTTTATTAAATTGCTTATAGGTATATTTTGTGTATATTTTACAGATCCAAAAACTCCAATGAAAAATAAACACGAGAAACAACAGTCAAAATTAGAAAAATCGGCTCAACTTTATAGCAGCAGTACTGCGCAAATGGCCGTAGCTACGTCTGAAATGGCTGCAGCTATAACAAAATTAGCAGACGCTATTGTGAAGATTTCAGAGGCAATGGGGAATTTTAATAAGTAATTTTATAACACAAATAAAGCACTGATGTTGCAAAAGCAATGTACAATTTATTACTGTAAAAATATGAATAAAAAATTATTTACACTGTAATTGTTTAGAATCGAGTAAGTTAATGAATATTTCTTCTTCTATTTATATCATTTGCCACTTGTAGTCTTATAAATCTACCTTCTGCTAGATCATTGTTGTGATTCGCAATTTGATTTCTGGGCTCTCGCGCCCCTTGCTGTAGTTCTGGATTGTGGTTAAAATCGTCATCATTACCGTTTTCAAAATCTTCCACGTATTCTGCGACATTAAACTGTCTGCATATATTATGCAATACAGCACACGAATACACTATGCGACCAGCTACAGAATGATGATAATGAAGAACTCGATCTTTTCTCAAACATCGAAAGCGTGCTTTTAAAACTCCAAAACCTCTTTCAGCAACGTTTCGCGTTTGTATATGTTCTTCATTAAACAAAGCTTCTGGACTGTTGGGCTCTGGATTTAAAAATGGGGTTAAAAGCCAAGGCTGTATAGGATATCCAGAATCCCCTAATATAAAGCAATTTCGTCGACCTTCCCTGTATTTTCGTCTCATATGATTATGAATAGTAGACGTTTCCCAAATAGCCGAATCGTGTGTTGCTCCTGGATATCGAGCGTTTATATTCATAATTACTAATTGTGCATCGAATATTGTTTGCACATTAATGCTATAGAACCCTTTGCGATTGAGATACGCTATAGCAGGATTAATTGGATCGTTAATTTTTGGAGACACTATGGCAATATGGGTACAATCTATAGCACCAATTACGTTGGGAAATGTAAAATTAGCATTGTAAAAACCTTCTTTTTTTACTGTAGTTTCTTCATCTGTACATGGAAATTTAACGTATCTTTGTAATAGATGATTAGTCATAATATCGCTGATTTTATTTATTATTCGACTAACTGCAGGTTGACTTATACCCAAATTGACATCTTCTCCAATAGTTGTTTGATAATTGCCTTGAGCAAAAAACAGAAGACTAGCAAACACTTGTAAATGAATTGGGATGGTGTCTTTTCGTACAGGTTCAGGCATAATTTGTTTTATTTCTTCGATTAAATGAAATGTTGCGGGTTTGGACAACCGAAAAAGTTTAAGAAACGTTTTATTCGGCATTTCAAAAGGATTACTTGAATCTCTTATACTAACGAATTTTAAGCGAATATTCTCTCTGCAGAGTTAAATTATTTTAGTATTAAAATTAAGTTTCTAATAATAATCAACTTACCGCTCCTCGGCATCATCAACTTCTTCAAAAAAATTAAAATTAAAATTAGCAAATAACGGATTAACAGCCATTTTTCACAAGTTAGCAACCTTGTTCGCTTCCCAACAAGTACTAAAATGCGATTGCTATGTTATAACCAGATCTGGCTAAATATGACACACCTTCTTGCTAACTTTTGACAACCTGAATACCATTTTTAAAGATATGGTTATAACTTAACAAGATCTCTTTAAAAACACGCGTAGCAATGTTGCTACAACGATCAGAATCGCCCTGAATGCCTCGGGCGCAGCGCGCAGCTTGAGGTATGTGCCAAATTGCTATCTCACTCGCACCGCATTCCGATCATGCATTCTTTGGCATTGTAACATGTACCTAAT
The DNA here is from genome assembly GCA_950108345.1 of Malthinus flaveolus. NCBI lineage: Eukaryota > Metazoa > Arthropoda > Insecta > Coleoptera > Cantharidae > Malthinus > Malthinus flaveolus. The sequence goes on from OX467286.1 coordinate 14,346,413, forward strand.
ATTTAACTGTCCAGGAAAAGAATCACGCATAATCGAAATGTATATTTATAGACAGTTAACAATTATTACCTGCTTTAATCTAAATATAATGAGAAATTATCGCTCGCAATAGCAGATTTAAAATTTCACAATCCATCTCGTTCTACTTGGAATTTAACAACACTGCACAGAACTTTTACTAACTAATTCGTTACAAGTTGTAATATTCGGTTAATTCACTAAAGGCACTTGGTTACTTTAATTAAATGCATTATTTAAAACTAAACTACACTCGAAGGCATTTAAAACTTAAACGAAAACAAAGAAAATTTTGTAGAGTTCAGAATACGGCCATCTTAACGAGTGTCAAATTCCAGAATTTGCCAACCTTATAAAAATACAAAATAATAAGAAATTAATTTTATTTAAAAAATCTAAAATTTAGAGTCTTTATAATTTACGTACACTTTCATTAACAACATTATCGTTTTAATACCGTAAGTTTAATGCGATATTTTGAGCATTTTCATAAATTTTTCTTTTGCGATTTAAGTTGGTATCGCTTATCAATTTCCAAAATTACTTACCTAACCAAAAAATTTTTACTTGAGGAATGTTTATTAGGAGGTTGGAAAGTACGAAAGAGGTTATACTATTACAAGATTTATAATTACATAAACTAGTTAACGAAGAAAAATACCTTAATTTAAGAAAAGTAATTCAAAATTACTAAAGATGTCTTAATTGCTTTTAACACGCATTTCATAATTTCAGGTATTTTGACTAAAATGAAATAGTAGCGAAAACCGCAAACGTACACCAATATGGGGAAAGTAGTGTCTGTGATGTCCAGACCTTTTAAAGATTTCAATTTAGAAAGTCGAGTATCAAAAATATTGTCGAGAGAAAAACCGACAGCTGCTCCTAAGTATATGAGAGATAAAGTTAGTCACGAAACAATGCTAAAAGGTGAGTTATCTTCTAGTTTGAATATATCTTATTACACAAATTATAGAATATTCTAAAGAATTTGAAGAATCTCTTAAAAAGAATAAGAACTTAGATAATCACTTAAAAGATATTTTCGTGACTTCGCTTGACCCTAAGGTAGTAATTGTATTGCTGGTAGTTAAGCAGTTGACTCATGTTGATTATATTACAGCCACAGGCGCCTCCTAATAGCTCTAGTGCTCAGAGGCCACTACCTTTAGATAGATCAGTAGTGTATGAATCAGAATTTGGATTTCGAGAACCAAAAAATGTTCCTTATGGGCGAGTTACTCTAAAATCGGCTTTGAAATTTATTCAAAATAATCAACTCGACCCTGTAAATCATCCTATCGGCAAAATAGCTTTAGATTTTAAATTACCCGAAGAAGTAGTAGGTACAGTTTGTTTAATTTCCTGTGTGCCTCAAGTAAAAGTCTTGTTTTAGCAAACGTAGTGAAATATTTTAGAGTTTATGAAATATATGTGCCGACTGAACGAAAGCCAAAAGTTAATTTCGTAGGACCTTTAGTTAAAAGAACTCAAGTTGTTACACATCCTAGTCCTAAAAAGTTAGAAGATGACACAAAAAAAGAGAAAAAGTGATTAAAAAATGTATATTCGTATAGAAAAGTTATAGCTTAATAAAAATACGTCATTAAAATACGTTTTTAATTTTATCCCATCTCCAAATTGTTCCATCGTCACAAACGCATAACAGAATCGAACCATCTCTACTGAGGCTAGTTTGTCGAACGGCCGACGTACAACGAGGATGTTGTAAAGTGTGGCAGTATGCTTGATTCGGATCGGGAACGTCTAAATCCCACACGTATACTTTTCCCACTTGGTTCCCAAGTGCCAAGATCTGGCGAGTTAATTTTAGAATGTAAATATGAATTTATTTAGTTTTACATACCTTTTGCCAATAATCCATGGCAAATCTAATAAACCAAATTTCACACTCCTTGTATTCGAAACGATGTATAACGGTGGAAGTCGTTTCTCCAGATCTTAAACTAACGTCGTGAAGGCGCCCAGGTCTCCAACAAACGATACAGTTTTCACAAGATTTACTCAGAACAAAATCTCCATACCACTTCACACAATCCACGTAATTCCTGTTGATTTTTTTGTAAGAGCAGTTAGAAGGTTAAAATATTAACTTTTGTTTAAAATAGTTTACATTGAGTGCGTTTAGTGGACAATTATGCTGACATTCAGCTGTTAAACCGTATGCTGAAAGTCAGCATACGATGACTTTAGTTACCACAGCGCTCTTGTGCTGACTCTCAGTACATATACGGTTTAGCGGATTGTAAGCAGCTGCATGTCAACATACTCAGCATAATCGACTGCTTACTTTAAGCAGCTTTGTCTGCTAAATGCACCCATTGTTTTGGCTATATTTGGCATATCAACAGTACAAAAGAAAACCTTATTATCCAAAGAAGAACTGCTGACTATCAACGTATATTAATCAATAGCTGCAGTAGTGCCGTTAATTTGAAGTACTACAAGAATTTTTTAGGATTAGGTAAAGGTTTTTGTAACTGTAAAATGTTTAATTCAAATTGAAGTCATTTACCACCAAAGTGTTCTGTGAAAGCTAAGATACAATTTGCATTCTACTTGGCACACTGCTTTGCTTGAAAAGCTCAATACGCCAAAGGTTAACTACAAATCTCACCTATGGATATCTCTAGTAGAAAAATACGGAAAGTGTTCCTTTAAAGAATCGAAAGGTCTTGAACTTCGATTAGGCTGCCAACTATACGATTGTTTAATAGACTCGTGCATGCTTTCTTTATCAAGATTCCACAATTTTAACGAATGATCCATACCACAAGACATGATACGATTTCCTAACAGATCAAAATCCTAAAATAAACGTGCAAAAAGAAGTTAGTCTAAATATTATTGTAACTTACAGCACTTAAAACTTCATCACGATGCCCTTCAACTCCTCCAAATATAGCAATACAAACATCAGTCTTAATATTCCATAAACGTAAAGCATGATCTTTCGAAACTGACAACAGTAAGTTAGGATCTCTAGGATGAAACTTCAACTCGTTAATAGCATGACCGTGGCCAATATAATGGCGAATCGAGCTCATTGCCGAAGGACTTAAAATGCGAATAATACCTCGTGAGCCGGCCACTGCTAAAAGAGGTTTACCAGTATCTTCGTCGTAAGACCACGCACAAGTGTAGTAATTCTCGTCCAACTATAACAAAGTACCGAGTTCATACATTACAATAAAAGTATAAAAGCACTTACATCAGGATCAGCATAACACTGAACTAGCTTTATTCCGTGACTTTCAGGACACTCGTAAATACTAACACGATTACTACCAACTGCGGCAAATATTTGAGGCTGATTATTTTTTAAGTGATGATTAAACTGAGTCCCAAATAACGGTTGTCCATGATCTTCTTTAATGCTACAGCTAGAAGATTCAAATTTTTAGTTAAGTCGACACATTAAAATGTGACTTTTACCTAAATTTATACAAAGGCTTCACAACTTTAACTTGGTTCAACTTCTTTCTGCCTCTTTTTCCTTTTCTCACTCTATTAGTAGGTGTGGCGCTTCTAGAAGTATTATCGGTGGTCGATGTACTTCCCACACTCGAAGTTTCATCCTTTAAATCATAATAATTAGTTTGTAACACTTTATACCTAAGGCATACCTACTCCTTCATCTGCTGACTCTTCGGTTAAATTAGAATCGTTGTTTGTGGATAATTTTACAGATTTTTCTTTCATCTTTTTGTTTGTTTACAAATTTGTCGTCTTAACCTCAAACTTCCGTTAAATTGTAACCAAATTTAGACGTTTGCGCATGCGTAACGACTAAAAGTGTCGCCAACGCCAACAGCTAAGTGAAAGTTACTAAATTTATTCAAAAACCCGCCAAATTTTGATTTTGGGTTCTTGGGCTTGAAGTTTTTTGGCATTTGAATATGATTTACTCTTTTCATCTGCATGTGGGTTTATAGTTGCCAAACATGTCAAATCTGTTATTGGTTATTAAAAATCAACCCTAAAGAAACTTTTCGAATACCAAAAGGCACTTAGTTAGGGGACCTTTACAAAATAATTACCTAATTAGTACGATAATAAAGATATTATTCGTCTTATCCGTGGACTTATCTAAAGATTCAAAGTCAGAGTGACTTTATTATGACAGTTGTTACACTTGATGTAACCTTAACCTTTCATTTATTTTTAATTTAGTTATTGCAGAATTAAATTAATTTTGCCATTTTGTGTTACGTATAAATTTATAGTTTTACACAAATCTTTTAAAAATGGCTACATTAGGACAGAAATTAGTAAATCAGTTGAAAAGCAAGGAATTTCGAACTTATCTAATGAGGTAAGTAACAAGTTTAACAATTTTTTTTGTAACGAATGAATACGTGTTATTTGCAGCACCCATTTTTGGGGACCAGTAGCAAATTGGGGTATACCGATAGCAGCAATAGCAGATTTTAGAAAAGATCCTAAGTTTATTAGTGGTAAAATGACCGTAGCCTTGTGCTTGTATTCTGCGATATTTATGCGATTTGCTTGGAAAGTACAACCTCAAAATATGCTCCTGTTTGCTTGTCATCTAACAAACGAAACTGCTCAAATAGTACAACTTACTCGCTTTGTTAATCACAATTATTTAAAACAGGAAGAAAAACTTGTTAAATGAACAATCCGTTCAAATCAATTTGGTGCCTTATTTAGCGTATTAATGGGTGGTAGTAATTTAGGATTTGACCATTGGAATTATTTTTATCTCGGATATTTCTATAAGTAGGTACTGCCTCTTTTAAAAGACATAATTTGTATATAACGCACAATACTAATTCTTGCACTCGATTTATTTACGTATGAATCGTGTTTTCCAAATTGTTCTGTGTTCTCGTATTACCTTATTAACTATGCCTTTAACAAAACTATAATCGTTCACTACAATGTTGTTTCTGCATGCTATGCACCATGCACCACAACCCTCTCGTAACTAAGTTGCACTTCACATGGTACACAAAGTTGTTGTTTAAAGATTGGTAAAAAGATGAGCTTAGAGAACTTAAGATTTAATTGAAATTCCAAATTACTTTATATCTTCGCTAAGTGCCAAATAAATCAATTTGTTGCTTGTTGAATAATAGGTCAGTCGAGAAGGGTTTTACTCTGAAAATAATTGGGGGTAGGTGAGAATAAAATTTATTTTTTTATTTAGACCTAGATATAATATGTCGTCTACTAATCCAGGGTTATAACAATAATTATTAATTTAAAAATTATTTTCTGCTAATACAAGTTTTGTTGAAAAAAAATTTAATTTGGTTGAGACCCGAGCTTTCAATGCAGGTCTACGCAGATTTCAACAATTACCTAAAATTATCTATAATTTTCTTATATCACAATAAATGATAATTATCGATAAACTTTCACAGCCCTAGTATGTAGCACGTATTTTTAGACAAATTTATTCCAGCTTTCTTCCAATAATTATTTCAGCAACTGCCTTTTTAGAACGCCTTGTTGGATGGCCTATAAATTGTTTGTAAATAGATTTAATTATTATGACTCGCTCAAATTTATTAAGAAATCTTTTATAATATACTTATAAGTATACAAATTATATTTATTTAATTGTTGAATTATTTATAATTATATCTTGTTTAAAATAAAATTAGTAATGTGCCTTTTTCTCTTCTTATTTCTTTAGATATATTATAGTTTTACGTTACAGGATTTTCCCCTCTTTCTGATACTATGCTATCTCATCTTTTGGTTTAGCACCCTTTTACATGAAACGATTCTTAACAGCCTCCAGATTTCGAAACGCTAGGACATAATATCTCATAGTCGTCTCCACTTTTCACTTGAATCACTGCAGGACCTCTCTAGCCTCTAATTCTGCTATCTATCGCTGTACTTCGTCCTTTAATGTTGGCTTTGGGAACTTCGATCTTTTCCTTCTCTCACTTTCTTGTTTTAAGGGCTATGTCCGGCGGTGTACATAATTCATTTATTTTGTTTTGTCTATTGTAAATGTCCATTAATAATAATGATTAGATCATAGTTTCGTTTAAGTCTCCTTTTATTGTAAGTTCGAATCAATTTTATTATTTTTTTAATATCTGGATTTGAATTTAACAAATTTGAATGTAAAGTTTTATATTATATATATATTTTTTTGTTTTGAAGCTGTAAAGAAAAAAAAAATTTTTTTGGCGTCTTAGTTTTGGGTCTTCTGGCCTGTTTAAGACCTTTTTTTCTTAAATAAATAAATATTTTGCACATTTCAGCTTTTGACGACGTAAATTCCACAGACATATTGACTGAGCGCTCTACTATTAGATTTAGCTTGGAAAGTAAAGAGATTGAGAAATCATTAGTCTTCTTGTCTTATAATTACCAAGCTTCGGATATTAGACGCTGCAAATTAAAATTCAGGCTCATAGGCATGCCGTCCGCCTGTGAACGACTTTTACAGCCCAAACTATAAGATGAAAGCTGAAATTTTAAATAATTATATCGGGCCGATAGTAGTCAGGAAATTAGAATTGAGGTTCATAGCTGTCAGTTGGAAACTCTTTTACAGCTTGAATAGTAAAAGCCAGCAGATTAAAATTCAGATTGATCGGTCATTAGCATTATGACATATTTTGTTGTTAGGATATGATTCCGTCGTGTAACATTATTTGTTTTTTCGTTATTGTGCCTGCAAGCTGTTCAAACGAAGTCGCACTACATCTATTAATATAATTTAGTAATATAAAAACATTTCACTTTAAATGAGTTTGGATTTAAATTAAACTTCATTGGATTTGTTTCAAGCAACAAACATAAAAATAGTAGCCATGCCATTATGATGAACGAGTGTCAGAAAATATAAATATTTCTCGATGAGTATTTGGAAATTGATATTCATAATTTACCTAGTTATTTGTTTACTCACATATGTAATTATAATTATAGTTTTAAGGCATATACAACCAATCCATTAAAAAAATTTAGGAGGTTTTTAAGATTGCCTCAGGTTGTTCTGGAAACTAAAACAAATTGAGTTTGTTTAAATTGTTTTGCAGCATTCGAACAGTGACATTTAAAAAAAAACTGGAAAATTAGGAATTAGAAGAGTTAAATTGCAAGATATGGTGATATTTTGTGAGTGATAACCTTTTTTTTCTATTTTATTTGTTAATGCTTAAGTGACGCATATAAAATTAATACTTGTACGAGTGCAAGTGCGACACGGTTATCTTATGTAAATTGTTAAATAAAATACCATAAATGTAGATTTTTAGCAAAATTGACGCAAGCGACCGCTTGTATAGATACCCTAAATCAAAGTTGAACTACGGCCAATTAGTAGAATGCAAATTTGATAATGTCGTTGCGCTTCACAAGGCCTTTGAAGACGGTAAAAAAAACGAACACTATTGTAGTAAAATTTCGTTTTGAACTAATATGCAAAACAGTACAAATCCTTTTTAAAATGGACGGAATAATACATGTTATTAAATTAAAGCTACATTAAAATTATTCTTAAAACCATTATTTTGGTAATAAAGTGTTCAGGCACTAACAACAGCTACACGAACATTTTTCTATTAAAAATTGCATCTCGGCCTAATTCATAGTAATTTACAAACTACAAAGGCACTTAAAATTAAAAAAGTGCTCATAAAAATTATCTTAAAAGTTACAACAATGTTAAAGTAAAAAAATAAATGTAATTATCCCGCTTTGTAACAATTCGAAATGTTATTTTCCAACAAATCTATGTACATTATGTCAAACATTTAATGTGCGTTCTTATAAACTAATAGACTATTTTGTGCAGTAATTATTTAGGTGCAATATTTTCTTACAGAACATAATTTGAAGGTCAATTTGACAGCTGCATACTTTTATGCATAAAAATGACCATTTTTCACACGTTTATCAAGTGTTAACAATAAAGACCAGTTTTAAAAATTGCTATGGGGCGATTTTACTAAAATGGGTAGGTCAGTTTTTGCAAACTTTCACGACTATAATAGAACATATTTATTAATAACATTTTCTTATCACATTTGGTTGTAAATTGTTATAAAAAAATTAATTCGCAAAAATAATAATAAAAATATCCTTAGGACGGAACTAATAAGTAGTTTTTAACTGATTTTAGTTTTCGTTGTCGGAAACGAAAGATTATTAAAATTGTGTAAAAAAAGTTAGTTACGATACTATCACAAAAATGTTTGTACTTTTCATCTTATTAAAAATGGAGCGATGCACAAAAGTGCCGTTATAAACAGAATAATTAAATTAGCCTGTATGTTGTGACCGGCCGCAATGCGGCACTGATATGTATGAAAACGTGTTATGTTATCGTCCACCAAGTTCGTATATTCGGCTTCAACAAGTTGCCCGTCAAAGTAAGTTATATAATCTTCAAAAGGATACTCGTAACCTTGCTTACATTCACATTTGTAACCGCCAGTTTCAAAACCTCGACCAAGAATTGGTACGCACTACAAATACAAAAAGTCCGTTACGTATTTTTATTTAATACTTTCCATATAGTTAACTCACGTAAGAACTCTTCTTATCGCATTTGTTTGTTCCTTTAAAAGCATTCGGTATGTACGGTTCGTCGGGACATTGATTGATATCCAGTTTTAACAGATCCATCGTAACCGTCACTACACCCCTAGTAATAATAAAGCATTTTCAGTTCAAATTCAGTAAGGGTAAACCTATACTTACTTAAATTCTAGACGTGCTTTCAAAGTATCCCAGCCGAAAAATGGAGCTCCATATTGTATCTTCCACATGGGAACTTTACCGTAACAATCGAAAAATGGTTCGCTCCACGATCCATGATCTAATGCAGCTGCTCTGTAGAAGTTTGGATAGTGTTCGTATTTTTTGGTTGTTTCGCCAGTTTCATTAAATCTCACTTTGATTTTCATGTAATACTTTTGCAAGCTATCGAAGTTTGTCGACCAACGCTGTTTTAAAAATTGATACCAATCTTTGTTCAAATATAGTTCCTCTAAAATTACGACAATTAATAGGTGACCAATGTGCTAGGAGACTGTTATTTAAGTTTAGGAAACCAAATTTCTGTATTAGTACAGTAAAATTAGTTTCTAAAATAAAGGAAAAAATTCCTTGAACTGAAAGTGGATGAAAAATTGCACACAGAGACTCTTGTAGAAACCAATTTTTGGCCGATATTTTGAAAAATAATAGTTTTATCGAAAAATACAATCAGACTTTTATTACAGATTATAAGATTTCCTTTAATTTCGTTTACTTTTTATTCCTGTATGATAACAATTGGTCGAGATACAATTTTTTGAAAGTTCAATTTTTTTTAAACATTTAGTTCTACGCGATGTTTACAAAAAATCAATAATATATGTAAGCCGTACCATCAACAATGTGTAACAAACAAAATTGAAGGTAATATAAGCTTTAAAAAAGGTCTGATTGTATTTTTTCATATAATTAATTTTTCAAGATTTCGTTTTTTTTAAAGCCCCATTTTATTGACCATCTAATTCTAATTTCAAATGATTTAAACCAGTTGCTAAATTAGAACTTACCGCTCTTATTAAGTCTTGCTAAATCCTCGACAAAGAACTTTCTGGTATTTAATTCAGTTTTGTATGCATAGGGAGCAAAAAATGTACGATTAGTAAATTTATTTCTTTCCCAATACGTTCCAGCTGACCAAACACGGCTATTACCCATAACCAATGACAAAGTTTCAGCAATCATTTGATCTTCAGTCAACGGTTTATCGGCAACTCTTTTTCCCGAAAAAACTTCTTGAGGGTCTGATATCTTTAAAAAATGTTGAAATTAGATTTAGTTAGTTGATTTTGCTCCAAAATTTTGTGTACACAGGTTTGTAACTGCAAAACCGGACCAAACTATACGAGATTAGGTTTATTACAAGAGACAAATCATGTGACTACAACAACAATGCAGGCAATTAAATGAGCTTCAAATAAACATCAATATTATTCGATGGTCTAGCGTACAAATGTGTTAAGTACTAATTATGCATTTTTCAGTAAGTGAAACGACAAACGACAAAGACAAACGAACCGTTTTGGTAGTCAAATCGACTTACTGTGTATTCAAAAGTCTGCAGTAGACTGTGTTCACGAAATTTTGGTACACCCTATATAATTTACCAACCTGTAAAAATGCACTAATAAAATTGGCCAGACGAAGAGCCATTTTAGCTTCATTTTCGAAAAATTCTTCAGCTCCAAATTTGTAGCCGCCGATCAAAACTAACTGCTCGGGAGTAAACTGCTTGCAATTCTCTTTTTTTACACTAAAAATGAAATCCAACACTTTGTGAATATTCAATTTTTTCGTCTTTAACGCATCCGGTCCCGTGGTGGCGTTTTTGTATTCTGAAAAAGTTTCCATCGCTAGCTCACGCATTAATGGAGGCGCCTTCTCTAACTGGACCAATTGTTTTTGAATCCCTAACAACAAAAAAATTGAGATTTGTCGTAAATTGATTTTCTTTTACTCACATCCAATTTTTAAGCAATTGAATTGATTGTAATACTGTTCTGAGGTAGCTCGTTCTACGACTTCTCCCAGATAAGATCTCCTGACGTAAAACGGTAAACGATATCCTGGTTTGCAGCGACACTGATAACCCCCTCTTCTAAATCCCCAACCGTGTACTGGTTCACACTTGAAAATTAATTTTATAATATTATAAAATAAACTAAGGAGGGTAATTTTACTTCTGTTGTGTCCGTTTTACATCTAGACGTTCCTGCAAATATGTTTGGGCCATCGTTACCGGCACTTCTTGGACACTGATTAATGTCTATTCTGTCAAATTCCATTTCAATTACTGATGCTGCCGTATAACTAAAAAAATTAAAAACTGAATTAAAGGGGCAGAAATAAAATTGGAAAAAGGGTTGTAAACACCATGCGCTTAGTTTTTCTCTCAAAATAATTAGGACAGTAAGTAACTGCAAATACTTAATTAACATGGTAAACTTAATTATGTCGCAGATCTTAATCGGTACTGTTCATGTTTTTAGTACTGTTTAGTTACATATTTATAATTTATAATTATTTATAAATCATTAGCGCCTCTCCAAATAATATCCACATTGGCAATAAAAAAATTAACGTTAGTGCCTTGTTGATATACAAAATAATAACATCATTCCAATTTATCAGAAACCAAATCGCTTAATTTTCTTATTATTGAGATATGAGATTGGGTGCGTTTACCGGACAAAGCTGCTTAAAGTAAACGGTCAACTATGCTGAGTATGTTGACATTCAGAGCCTTCCAATCTGCTAAACCGTATACTGAAAGTCAACATACAATTAATTTAGTTACCACAGTGCTGTTGTGCTGACTCTCAGCATATAGTTTAGCAGACTGGAAGCCGCTGAATGTCAATATACTCAGCATAATTGACCGCTTATTTAAGTAGCTTTGTCCGCTAAACGCACCCAATGTCTCAAGTTCTGTAGGTCAAAATTTATAAAGGTTATGAGTTCAAACTCGAACATAAACAATTAGTTTCTTGTAGGTCCTTTTCATATTATTAAGAGTGTCCCAAAAAATGTCACCGGTTTGATCCCGAGTATTAACAATCTCTTTTAAGTGACCCTTTTCATATTAGTAAATTGTCGCAAAGTTGCGTTAGTAAACATTTATCACAGAAGGTCAGCAGTTCGTTCCAAAATGTAAACTTTTATGTGACCCCGTTTGCCCAATTTCGATTGCAATATTCATATTTAATTACAAAGTTGTCTCAGTATAATTGTTTACACGATTTCAATCTCAAAAAAAACATAAACATATTATTTCAACGTCGGATAGCGAGTAGCAAAACACCAATATTCAAATGAAAATCTTGAAAACCCTTCAGAGAATAGGCTCGATACTAGTCATGATTTGTATCGAGTTCGTACCGGTTCGATCACGTGCTCAAACGATCTTTTTTAAATGGTCCATTTCATATTAGTAAATTGTCGCCAAGTAGTTAGTCAAAATTTATCACAAAAGGTTAGCAGTTTGATACAGATTGTAAACTCTTTAAGTGACCCCAGTTGCCAAATTTTGATTGCACTGTTAAAATCGTCTCATTATAATTGTTTACACGATTTCAATCTCAACAATAGCATAAACACTTAATTTCAAAACCTGCAAAACATCAATGAAATGAGAATCTTGGAAACCTTTCAGAGAATAGGCCGATACAAGTCAGTGACTTAAAAGTCAATAATGAGGACTCCTCTTTAGATAAATACTTACGTTGGGTATTCTATATGTCTAAATCCCGTGTGACGTGGATAAATATCGGCAATAGGAGAAACGGCGGCCACCAACCATCTGTTGGAACGACCGCAATCAAAGTAGGGGACAGTCCATTGTACGGGTCCATTTTCTTCGTCTGCATCTTGAGGTCCATGGAATGTAAAAGTCTCATTTGTATTGTTCGCATAACGAATCTCAACTTGATATGTCGTTTTTGTATCGTGGCGGCTTTTCACGTTATCGGGTAACCATAATTTGTACCACTTATTTATTCTATAGTAATCGGTGGTATAATCGGAGCTGGTATCAACCGGTACGGAACCTAAGTCTTGAACTGTGAACGTATTTAGGGTCGAAATGCGTTCTAGATGAATTGGGTCGTTGAAGTCGTCTGCGCGAAAAGTTCTAGGTGCAAATCGTGGGAAGGTTTTATTGAAAAAACCTAAATAAGATGGTGAATAGGACATGTTGGGTGAGAAGTATATTGCACTAGCATTGATGTGTTTGTTCGACGAGACGTCTGCAACCGTGGATAAAAAATAATACATCATTCCTGGATCGTAAGTATCGTTAATAGCCGGTCTGATGAATCGACTTTGTAAAATGTAACTCCAAAAGAAGGCGCGACTTCTCGCTATATTATGTAGATGTAAAAGTGTCGTTCTATTTGGAAAAACTGGATTTATGTTTACATCTTTCACGTTGGGTAGGTGCGATATTGAACCTTCGGGAAGATACAAATCACCTACATGTTGAACGTGGCAATTGTCTTGATTAACTTTGTCCATTTGCAAACGGACTTCGTCGAAAGCATCCCTATTTTGCCACTCATACTGAGCTATTGCAAGCCCCAATAATGACACGATTACGCCTGCTAATGAAAACCGCCACATTTTTGAAAAATAATTTACAGATTGAAATTAAAACTTTGCATTTTATCACACTTTCGGTTAATTTTGAAAATTAATAATAACTGCCCTGCCCACAAACAGTCATCACATAAATATCACAAACACCCCACTTTCTTGCTTTATGAGTAAACACCTAACAACTATGGGTGTAGGCGGAGGGGATTCAACAAGTGTTTGAGAATGAAGTAGTTAGGCAACCAACGTCACTTTGATCGTAGGGTGGTGCAGGTAGTTCGTGCAGGTAGCGCAGGTTATTGAATTAATTGGACAACTAACATACGAAAGTGAAGGGGGAAAATAACGTCTTTTGTACTTACAATACGACCCTATTTTTGCAATATAAATGCGAGACAAGAGCTTTTTGTCAACTTTGCTCAATGTTATTTTATTATGCCTTTTACATTTAGGTACATTATACATTTTTAAAGTCACTCGAGGATCGAGGACTTGGGAAAGTTTATTAAAAATTAAAACAAGATCAAATAAATAAATACTCGAAGGGCCCATATTATTTTTTTCAAAAGAACAAAAGAGGTGAATAAGGTAATTTTTTAGTCTACGTTGCTTAACGGAAATTACGAACTCATTACATAGGGGAGTTTGTTTAGTAAAAATGCTTCAATATATTATGGAGGGTCGTAATCTTATTCTTGAAATTAAAAAGTGAATTGCGAGCAGCATGTACCGCGTACTTTCTATTAAATAAAATAAAACCGTTAAGGGGTAAAATAATTATGGGACATTTTAAAATTATTTGTAAATTTTGGATAAGGGATCTACGTCTACAGATATACAGGGTGTCTGGGTGTCCCAGTCCAGATAAGCGCGTGGCTTTGGATAATTCCAACAGTATTAGAAATAAAGCGAAAAATTAAAAATAAATTGTTTATAACGTTGATACCGATTATTTAATATACTACTACACTACTACTATATTAAAAATTTATTCAAATTTAGCTTTTTTAGTATGTAGATCCAAAGATGCCACATGTTTGTGTGATGCCATTATAACAGCGAGTTATCGAGTAATTTTCAAAATATATTGAGACAAAATAGTGAAAGAGTAGATTTTAAGTCTTCTCGACCACAACAGGGGTTAACTGACCCCTCGACACCCTTGCATGAAGACTAATGATTTTCACTCTTTTATCGGTTTTCATCTTACTACGTATGGAAAGCAGTTGTATAATTTTTATAAGAGGGGTATCTCAAGAGCAATACGAAGAGTTTAGGGTTGTCTCGAGATTATTCAAAACGTTCGACCATATATAGTGTGTTCCTGTATTGACTTCACTATACATAAATATAATAGTACATATAATCGATCAAAAATTTCGTTTTGATGTTCTGAACTGTTTCGTCTACGAAAATGCATTTCGAGCACATTTTTAGTTTATCAAAATCAAGGCAGTTATGACAATTAAGAAAAAACTATTTTTTGTTTAGGTAAAGTTCTATTTTGGCCAGTTATTATATGGCAAAATATTATTGAGGAAAGTTGTTCAGCATATAAAATTATGGTTATACAAGGTGATTCTAAAATGTATACCCAACGGTTTAGTGGATATATGCAAGTCAATTAATGACGAAAAGCTTTATAAAGCTTTTTTCTAAGATGTCTCCTAAGGAAGATACAGCTCTTAGAAAGTGGTTCCCTGAAGAGAGTTTTTATTTAATATCTCTTAAACCGTTGGAGATATTAATGTTGAAATTTTGCGTATTAACTACCAATATTTTAATATTTAACAAAGCAACCTTAATAAGATAAGAGTTTCAGATGTTAACTCATCAGAGTCAGAGTAGGTTAAATCTGAAGAGGAGGTGCAAATAACCTCTCTAACTTATTTGTGCATAGGCTTCTTTTGTTTTTGACACGAAATTATTAAAATTCATTGTTATTTGTAGGAAAAAGGTACTCTTGTCAAAAATCATTAGGGCCCACCGTTTAACTGGTAAATTGCTTTAAAAATGTTTTAAAAGTTGATTTTTATGCATAAACAGTCATCTTAGGTCAAATTTTTGTTCTTTTATTCCATTTCAAAAATAACAGTACAAAACTTTACGTTTATGCATAAAAATCGACTTAAGGTAGTACTTACGCCAAATTCATTTTCTTACAATTTTTTTTAAATTTTAACAGATAATTATTCAAATAATTCCGGATCGAATGGTGCATAAATGAAAAACTTTGACCATGCGGATTCCGAGATATTCAATTTTAAAAACTGAATTTTTTAGAGAATTTTACATTGCACTATAGGGAAAATCAAAATTTTTCTTCTTATCGTTTTTATTAAAAACTAAATCAACATTAAGCAAGAACTAATAAATCTTTTGAAAAAATAATAATTAACAGTCACCATCCAGTTTCTGAGATATTAATTAATAAATGATAAAAAATTTATATTTTTCAACTAGTGGAAGAGATACACTAAAACAAGCTGGCAACAGCGTATTTTTGTAACAGCAAAATAAGCGTAAAACGCGCATGCGTTAGATTTTTTCAAATTTTTTTCACACAAGATATACTGTAGGTGATGATTACTTTTATTTAAATAATAGCAAAACGATGTTTATGATATTTAGTATTGTTTATTTATCACAAAATGGATTTCCACGCAAAATTATAAACAAGCTGTCAAGATTGAGGTTATTACATGACGTTTTCAAACTCGGACAGTGTTGCCAGATTTAGAATACTGGCTTGGGATTGGTTAAAAATGGTACACACACAGCAAAAAGTTTTGGGTTGACATTACGAATCCTAACCGATTGTACTATATTTTCTAGCGTTAACTTTTTGCTCCTACTGTCGCGAAAGTACTACCTTAACCAAAAATGTTTAAGCAATTTTACTCGAAAACTGTGGATTCTATCAATGTCTGACAATGGTACTTTTCTACTTTTTCTTCGTAAATAACTATCAAATTTAATAATTTCATGTAGAACAAATAAGTTAGGATGACTATTAGCACCTCTCCACCAGATTTAACCTACTCTAAATTGAATCTAAATTTCAACATTAATATATCCAACGGTTTGGGAGATATTAAATAAAAACTCTCTTCAGGGACTATACCTTCCAAGGGCTGTATCTCCATTAGGAGACACCTTAGAGAAAAACTTTGTTAAGCTTTTCGTCATAAATCGACTTGCTCTATATCCACTAAAACGTTGGGTACGTATTTTAGAATTACCTTGTATTATGCAAAATATCAAAAAGATGGGCTCACTTGATATTAAATTCGTTTTTTATTTGAATTTACGAAAAATCGCAACAATTGAATTATTAGGTATACTTATTAGTACTTATGCAAAAATAAAAAATTGACGACTTTGCTAGTCGTTTGTTCCGAGAATTTCAGGATTATTTAGAGTTGTCAAATTGCAGCAAATTTCGTTAAAAACGCGTAGTCCAAAACGTATATTTTCAAGCTTTTAAGGGCGATTTAAAAACTTTGACATTCCCGTTCCTGTTGTCGTAGGTTTCAGTCGTAGGTTTGATATCATCTTCAGGTCGGGTTTTTAACGGCGGTTTAATCAAATTTTGTTTTTAAAACTTATTTCTGCTCGAATTTTCTTTTTATTGGTATTGATGGAGGTAATAATATTTTTATTAAGCGCCTTTGTATGGTTTCTTTGATTTAAAAATAAGATACAATTTATATTGCAAAGAATTTGTGAGTCTTCTTTTCCCACTTTCTAACATGACAGAATCTATAAAATAAAGTACCTACTTACTACCATATACTACTACCCCCGTAATAATTATAGACTAAAAACTAAAAGTTTTATTAAAACAAAAGTATAGGTTACGAGAATACAAAGTTTTCAAATTTTCCACTTACGTAGGTATTATCATAGGTTATATCCCGAGACCTACAAATTTTACCGACTAAACTGCTGGTAGCTTGTTGTTGTAAATTCTTGCTTAGAAAATGTTCGAAACTTAATAATTTATATATTAAGAGCCCGAGACCGTAGGTCGAGGGGTTTTTGGTAAATTATTAAGTCGAGAACATTTGCTCAAAAGCAAAAATTTGAAAAAACCAAGCTACCGGCAGTTTGGGTGGTAAAATTCGTAGGTCGAGGGGTATATGTTACGATTATCTCTCAAATAGAATATACTATGGTTTCATCTTTTTTTTACTATTAACAAAAAAATAAATTTTACAATTCTAAATAATTATTATTTTTAAAATCAGAACAATTAAAAAAAACTACTATTTTGATATTATATTGTTAATGACGGGGTATAACTACAGAAACGACAGATACTTTTTCAAAACAGTCGTGGTTGAAAGTTTTTACTAACATGCCGGCTTATTATTATATGATTCTAAATTTTGTACTAAAATTAAAGTAAAAAACGTGTCATACTTCAAGATTTTAAAGAAAATTGTGTGAAAAAAATATGAAACTAAATTTTTTGAGACGCGTACCAATAATTTGTACCCTAACATCAGAGTGCATAGTTTTCCACGCCTAATTTTTATAAATTCGGAAATGACATTTGTAAACGTCAAAAGGTGGAGGCTGTTTATTCACTGTTAAATTTGGTCTAAACCTGTTACCCGTTTATCTAAACTAGTCACGTGGTACAATTTTGATGATTTTTATTGGTCAGAATTATTATGAGGGAGATAATCTATAATATCAAAGAACCTTTGGATATCTCACATAGTTCAAGATGGCGTCGCCTGACATAACAAAAATCGCCATTCTGAGATATTTCTGATCAACAACCAGTCTCTCGTTGTCTTTTCAATTGTCAAAATGTAGAGTTTAGCCTCACCTTCATAGGATAGGATAAAATGAGTAATAAAACCGACCGTTTTGTTAAAATTGGCAGCATTAACTTGGGGGTTGGGGGAGGCTCGAGAAGGGCGGATTTTGACTTTTTTTCGGCTTCTAGCGTATAACTCGAAAATTACGCATTTTATGACAAAAGTTCTTCCACATAAAAACAAAGCACATTAAATTGGCTACAAATTATACATTTTCAGCTTTTTCTCTCAGGTAAACGATTTAGGTGTTAGCGCGCGTTAAAGTTAAAAAAAAATCCAACAAAATTTTTTTTATTGTTGATAACTCGAAAACTACTCCTTTTTTATAATTGGTTAATTTTTATAATCATGTAGCAACTAAATAATTTTTTTCGTAAAGCAAACAGCTGAGGTGGTAGAGCGCTTTGAAGTTTAGAGTATATCGGACTTGGCGACTTGGCGTGTTCGGGAGGCAAAATGACAAAATATAAAAATACAACATTTTTGATTTTGACTAAAAGGCAGGTTGAAAGAACATTATACAGTTCCAGTGCGCCCAATATCAGAGAAACTAATACCTTGAGATTGAGACTGCGGCATGAATTAAAAGTGGCTTTTTTATTCCACTCTCTCTCTAATTTTGCGCCTGGAGAAGTTCGTTCCAACTGCTCCACGGTAGCTACGCCACGAGATACAATAGAATAGGATCTTTCGGAAGTTGCAGTTGGAATTTTGTATTCTAGAATACTCGGTACGGTATTGGTGCAATGCGGTGTGCAGAATTTGCGAAAGTGGGCGGAGTTAGCAAAAACTTGAGTCAAAGCGTGAGTTGAATTTGATTATTGAATTGAGCCCTTATGCCCGTCCTAATAAACGAGAATTGATCCTAGATTTATAATTAATTCTCGGAATGACTGATATTGTTAATTGTTAACAATAGTCGATATAATCCTAGATTCGAGCGATATGAATCCTTACTTGAAATTGATAAATCTAGGATTGCTCAATCGTGGTTTAATCCGAGAACGTAGCACGTACGAGGATGTATTGATAACTAGTTAGCCTAGACCAGTTCCATGCAAAAAAAAAATATTGCGTTACCATAGCAACGAACAATAACTTATTAGAAGTGTCAGTGTAAAGTTTGACGTCAAAAAAGTAAACCAGAGTTAAGCAATAAATTAAAAGAAAAAAGATGTCCACCGAAATTGTAAAAATCGAAAAATTGGAGTATCGAGCCTTCATCAAGTCCCTGTATTTAAGAGGGTTAAGAGGTAAGCAGATTTGCGAAGATATGGTTAATACCCTTGTTGATCAATGTCCTTCGTATGCGACTGTGAAAAATTGGACTGAAAGCTTCAAAAGAGGTTTCAATTGAAGATGATGACCGATCGAAAAGTTCTTGCTTCAGTTTTTTGGGATTGCCATGGAGTAATCATGATTGATTTTTTGGATAAGGGTAGAACAATAACTGGAGATTACTAGATTACGGGAAAAAATTAAAGAGAAAAGACGCGGAAAGCTATCCAAAAGTGTTTTGTTTTTGCAGAACAACGCCTCTGCACACAACTCTCATGTTGCCATGCAAAAAATTCGTGATTTAGGGTTTGAATTACCAGAACACCCCCCTTATTCTCCAGATTTGGCTCCGTCCGACTATCGTCTCTTTCCTCAACTGAAAAAAAGTTTAAAAGGTCGTAAATTTTCTTCCAACAAGTAGGTAAGGAGGTTTGCAGAGCAAGAAGAAACATTTTTTTTGAAAGGTCTAGATGAGACGTTGCAGGTTCGCTGTAATAAATGTATCCAATTAAGAGGAGAATATGTTGAGTAATAAAATATTTTGACATTGACATTTTGCTTGGTTCTATAGTAGGCTAAGAATTTTTCAATATATCCTCGTATATCGGTACTATATCGCCAAAAATTAAGAACCACCAATGAGATATTTTTTAAAAGCACAATACGCGTCAGATTAATTAACTTAAGTTTAATCTTTGTACAAGGGAGATGATGAATAGTACATCCAATCCAAGTGGTCTTCTTTGATTTTACCAAAGTGGCGAAAGATCTAATAAATGCGCATTTCAAGTCAGTAGACTTTTGGACCGAATATAATTAAGAGTAACGAACATGAGCCAATTAAAACCGTTTGAAAATTAATCCTCGTGTATCCGTCTATTAAAAAAACCAAAAATAAATTTTTAAGTATGTAATTGTAATTTAAATCGATTAAAATAATTATTTTAGGTAGGAAAAATGTGATGATAGGGTTCTTAATTTGAGAGGAGAGGGCGTCTTTTATTCAAGGGTATCATTTTCTACCGTTATATTTTAAGAAGAATCGCGCGATGCCCAATTCTTCTTCTCCTTTTATTAGACTGCCTAATTTAAGATAAAAAAATTCAAAAAAATTACCCCACACGTGTTTAAGAATAACTCTCTAGTCTCCCGATAATTTCTAAAATAATTAAATGAGTTTTGGCACATGCCCGTAAAGCCGTTGGTTCCATTGTTTTAAGTTAAATTGTCCTTAAATTAATAAGTTAATTAATTAATTTTCGAAAATTATTAATAGATGCAAATTAATATTTTTTTCAATGCGGCGTTCGGGTCGCGTCGATGCGAGTTCCCAGACGTTTTAAAATTCCTTTCAATTATTGTCGAAAGCATAAAAATATTTTATGCAAAATCACATTCATAATAGCTTTTGTACTGTTTATAAAAATAAATTGCAAATTTTTTTTGTTTCGATAAATGGATTAAATGCAAACCAGTTTATAGAAATTGTCGGTACCCGGATTTGTCCGTTAAACGTATGTACATTGGGTGCCTAGAAGAAAAGTACATGTATATGTACGTTGCCCTAACGCCCGGTCTTTGTTCAGGACACCTCACGATTGCATTGAGCAAGTGCTATGGAACGAGGGGACAGACGTGATGGACTAGAATTTGCGAAGCAGCTGGAAGTTGCCCGCAATAATGTGCCGTTCGCGCCACGGCCGTTTGCCATATTCTCTTATTCAACTCTCTTACTATAGATAGATCTTATACACACACGGTGCATGGATCTAAAACCAGTTGTAGAGATTTTTAACCGCCTCCGCCCCTTTAAGAAATTAAGTTTTTATGCGGGGAATAAATCTAGAATAACTTGTTTATATTTGATGGCGGGAATATATACGGTGCCGCGAAACATTTTGCACATACATTTTTCACTTGATGAATATTTTTTAAAAGGACGAATTTGGCGTGCAAAATGCAAATTAGGCAATAGGTACACGTCCACACTACACTATTAAAAAAAAACTCTTTTAAACTGCATTAGCATTAGAAATTTAATTTTGGCCGACATGCCTAATTTTTTAAACAATTTTAATCGATCGAATCGAAAACTTTCTTTTATAGTCCACACACTTCAATTTTGTTAGCACTACGACGAATTTCTACGAGATCGAATTATAAAACTAATCGCAATTTGTCATTTTAATCCTTATTGACCTTAATTCAATTTATTAAATTTGAAAACGCCACCGCAATTGTTTGTTAATTTCCTTTTGCAGACTTTCAATTGTTTAATTTTAAATTAACGGTTTTATTATTTAGACGAGCAAATTGCGATAGAATTAATTTCGACGTTTTATTTAGCCGTATTACCTATTTTAAATAATGTAATCTAAACGAATAAGTTGATAACCTTGATTTATATTAATTAAGACTAGAAGTTCCACTGCCGCCAATTTCGATGTTCGTGTCGACCTTTTCAGCCGTTTTCTTAGCTAGACACTGGCGTTGTCATGGAAATGGAATTCCATAACATCGTCTGGCGTAAGTCTGCCACATGCACATACAAAATTACGCTTTTCGTGCGAATAGTTGCTTTTCGCATTTTTTTTTCTTTCTACACCTCATTTTAGCGCTTTCGCCCAGCTATAAAATTTCAAATTCAAATCGGCAACAGCCTAGAGATAAACAAATGTCGAAATTTAAAAAATTACGAAATAAAATATCGAACACATTGTGTGTAATTAGAGAATGTGCATTGTAAAAAATTTAAAATTTGTATTATTAGGAGTTAGGAGCAAAAATTTACCACCGGATACCGAATACTGGTTTGCAATTTGAGCGCGAAAAGCGCATGTCTGTTGCCCGCTAACAACCTGAGTGCAAGTGACGCGCCGCGCCGTTTGGATTGGTTGCAAAACAACGTATTTTGTCGGTTGCACATTGCATTTGGCTTAAAGCCGCGGGAGTCGGCACTACACCAAAATTTTTTTTAATTACAAACAAAATACGTTTGTTTTTTATTAAGTTTTAAATTTTAAGGTCTCTTTTTATTAATTGTTTGTTAAAAATTGTGTTTCTTAAGTTTTAGAAAAATGTTTGTTGTGTTTGTTAAACATTAAACTCTACGAAAGGATTACAATAGCGAGTGGTATGTATCTATTAATAATTTTCTTTGTTAACGATTCGCGAGTTGTAGGTTAGTCATATTTAACGTTTTTATTAGCGAATTAGTACCGCAAATTTTCGTCAATTTAAGCTTTTCGTAATTTATGATTGAAATTTTAAAGGAACGTGTCTAACATTTGCATGTAACTTTCGATATCATCGATTTTTTATGATCGGTTGCCGGTATACTGCGGATGTAATGGGTTATTTTTGAAATTATCGGACATAAAACATACGCGTATATGCGCAGCTTTTATTCACCGGGTACGAGGCTATGTCCGTGCGCGTCGATATGTGAACCCCGAAAAGCGCCGACTATCACGTTGACGCGAGCTGTATACGACCATTAGCTTATAAATGATCGCCATTTTATATCAGATAATAAAATAGTACTTAAAATTAAGCTCAAGGTACTGTAGCAAAATTTTATCTATTATCATAAAAAGTAGCAATTTTTGGGTGCGGGAAAGATTTGTAGACTGCTGGGCACTGTAACGCAATTTTACTTTCAAAAAAGATATACGAGAATCTGACGTTTCGGTTAACTAACACATTTTTACACCCGATTACTTTCGATTACATTCTTAAAATGTCATTTAGGCCTTCTAAGTATGCTCTAATATGTTTGAACTTTACGTTTTTATAAGCTCTAGTTTATTATTTCGTATAACAATCGAAAAATTATGCGTCAACGACGATGCCGGCAAAGGACGATTTAATCGAAAAGATGGCGGGAAATTTTAAATTTGTCAAAAGTCACGCAAGTTTTTTTGCAAAATTCAAATTTGACAAGCCGCGAAATTTTTGCCCAAGCTTCATTTTTTACCGCTCACTTTAATCTAACGCCATTTTTGAGGTTCGATTGATAAAATACTTTTTTGCAAAAAATTTGCAAATTCGAAAATTGCGATTTCGCGTACCTATAAAAAATACTAAACGAGAATTACTTAAAATTTAAATCGACTTCAAGGAAAGTTTGTGCAAATTTAAGTATTTTCTGTCTCAACAATTATTGTAATTGCTGCAATGTTTGTATTCGACATTTTCAAGAGAGCCATGCACGAAATTTTTTTGAAATTGTTTTTCTTTGCTTAAAATGTCCTTTTAAATTTTTAATTAAAACTTGAAGTAATTAATTGTACGTTCTTGCAACAGCTATGGCAGAAGGGAATGGTGAATTAGCTTTGGAAGAATCGATGAAAATAGTAGAAGATTCGACCGAACGCACCGAGGATTATCAAAAATTACTCGAGTATGGCTTAGACGAAAAGGTAGCAGCTAAGTTAGACGAAATTTATAAGACTGGCAAATTAGCACACGTAGATCTTGACGAACGAGCTCTCGATGCCTTAAAAGAATTTCCTGTCGATGGAGCTCTAAACGTTCTCGGTCAGTTTTTGGATTCAAACTTAGAACATGTATCAAATAAATCGGCTTATTTATGCGGTGTTATGAAAACGTATCGGCAGAAAAGTAGGGCAGGATCTACGCAGGGACCGGCTACTCCTGCCGTAACTCCAGCTAAAGGTCCCGACGAAGAGAAAATTAAAGCAATACTGGAACGTACTGGATATACGTTAGATGTAACAACAGGTAAATTCTAGTTCTAGTTTCATTTACTATTTTAAATAATTTGTGTTATAAGTAACGAGTCTTCGGCAGATTATTAACGGCTAGTATCAACACACTGCAGATCTAGTTCGTCGTTGTTCCTCAAAGAGCCGACATAAACTTTTGCTTTGATGAGTGAAACAGATTTACTTAACCCCTTTTGAAGTTTTTCTAGTTCGGAGTTAAACATAATTTGTTTTTAGGTCAGCGAAAGTACGGAGGTCCACCGCCGGGCTGGGATGGTTCGACACCGGGTTCGGGTTGTGAAGTGTTTTGTGGTAAAATTCCTAAAGATATGTACGAAGACGAATTGATACCGTTGTTCGAAGAATGTGGAGCAATCTGGGATTTGCGTTTAATGATGGATCCGATGACTGGTACCAATCGAGGGTATGCATTTGTGACATTTACTGCACGTGATGCTGCACAATCTGCCGTCCAAAAGGTAAGTGGGTTTCTAGGTACCTTTATGTTTGATGTACGTAAAAGTGGTGGCCTTTAATTGTTCTTTAGTGGAATGAAAGATGGGTAAAGGTTATTTACGTAGATGGTGAAGGAAGCTTTCAAGTCGTGAAGTACTTACGGCACCTCTTGAAAGTTTTTGAATTTATTATGTAAACTGTATCCTATGTGTGGAAGTTCAAACTTTGTGTGGACCTTTGGTGTTACATGTTTTCCTTACAAAATTTGTACTTAACGTAATAGTAATTTACTCTTTGAACGAATGCAAATTTGTAAGTTACTATTACACCGCTTTATTGGAAAACATTGAGTTGAGGTCTACTTTTCATAAAATCGAGTACGTGGTCAACTTTTTTAAAATGCTCAACTGATTTTTGTATAAATTACGTCATTTTTAAATAACGCCAAATGGCCAAGTCGGAAAATTTCGAGAAATGCATAAGGAACTGTCTTGGAATAGCAATTTTCTTTCTTCAAATCATTGGCAAGCGCCCTAAGATGTTACTCTCATAAGTTTTGTTAAACACCTGAACGTGGAAAAATTTATCTAAAAAATTTTATGTTTTTGCTTGGCTTTTCTTTAATATCTCTGGTTTTGTTGTACATTTATTTCAAGACTAGTTCTCTATAAAACTCATTTGACTGCACTAAAAGAGTTTTAATATTGTTTTCTCGTGAAACTCAATATTCGGTCATTTTGGAACCCTTTAGTTGAAGCAAGAAATGAACGAAATAAAATAATACGTTGTTAGCATCTATTCGGTTGTAAGATTATTCTAATATCTTAGTAATTGAGTCACCTCTTTGGTAGGTCTAGGATTAATTCATAATCTTAGGCCTATTACAAATACAACTCGATGTTTTTTACAGAGTATATCCATGCATCATAATTGGCGATTCTGTTATAGTGATGTGTGCCAACTGTTGTCACAGCCGTCAATTATTGAGAGCTGACTTTTGTTACAGCGGCTCTGACTACGGAGCATACGTTCTTTTCCTAGTATTTCACCTCCATTCAGAGCCCTTGAGTGACAAAAAATTTGAGATTGAGTATTACTAAAATAAAAAATAAAATCGACACTCGAGTGTGTTACAATTGGCTCTATAGAAGTACTGGTGTGTTTGGCTGGAAAATTTTTTTCAGGTCTCCTCTTTGCACAAAGAGGGCAAAATTGAGACCGGAAAATGTCAGAAACTTTGCAGGTGCTAATAGAATGCCATTTTTTTTATTATTTTGACTACAACAGGTTTGTAGAATGTACACAAATTGGTAGTAGCGGTACACAGTTTTGAAGTTGTGCAGTTACTCGTGTATTTCGGTTACTAAAAAAAAATCTAGCAAGCGAGCATGCCTGTTCAGTAGTTTGTTGGTGCAAAATTGTCTTTTTGATACATACTAAATTATTATTATTATTTTATCGTAAGATATAATTATAAATTAACTTGATGTGGCAACCAAATTCTGGCATGTTTTTGTTCTTCACCCACAGCTCGATAATTATGAAATCAAACCTGGCAAGACGTTGAAAATTAACATTAGCGTTCCAAATCTTCGGCTTTTCGTGGGCAACATACCCAAGTCTAAAGGCAAAGAGGAGATACTGGACGAGTTCGGTAAATTAACAGGTAAAGTGCATCAGTAGCTAGTGGCGGCCGGCTGCCGGGCTCAGTCCTATCCTAAGGGCTGCCGAGCTCAGTCCTTTTTAATTCCGATCGTTATCCGCAATTTGTATCCCGTCCCGCCCTACACCCTTGCCCTAGGCATAATTGGCTACCCTTCCACTGTTCTTGCAGCTGAATGATTACGAATTACCAAATGGCAAAAAGATTGGTGTAACAATATCTTATAACAATCACCGATTATTTGTCGGCTATATTCCAAAGAACCGGGATCGAGACGATCTCTTCGAAGAGTTTTCCAAGCATGCACGTAAGTTGAGTACCCTTAATCCCCGGAATGCGTTAGTCTGCGCCTGAGCAATGGGTAGGGCAGGGCCGCTACGAGCATGGGAAGGGTAGCAAGGTCCAGTGCGAGTAGCATTGTGCAGCAGCTTTCTATAGGTCTAGCGATGGCAGTGGACTTTGGTGCTCGTCCAATATGTAGATCGTGAAAGTTTAGGCTCGAGGATCAAGTTCTCATTACCTTTTTTCTCTATTTTCTTTTTGGAACGGCAGCTGGTCTAATGGAGGTTATCATCTATAGTTCGCCCGACGATAAGAAGAAAAATCGTGGCTTTTGTTTTCTCGAGTACGAATCCCACAAAGCTGCATCGTTAGCCAAACGACGACTAGGAACGGGTCGTATAAAAGTATGGGGATGCGATATCATTGTCGATTGGGCCGATCCTCAAGAGGAGCCCGACGAACAGACCATGTCCAAAGTGAAAGTTTTATATGTTCGCAATCTGACACAAGAAATTTCTGAAGAAAAATTAAAAGAAACGTTCGAGGGTTATGGCAAGGTGGAACGAGTTAAGAAAATTAAAGATTACGCTTTTATACATTTCGAAGATCGCGACAATGCAATTAAGGTGAACTTGCACGAGCTTTTGCATCTTTTTTTGCTAAAAATCGATATTGTAGGCGATGGAAGATTTGGATAATAAGGAAATGGGAGGATCTCACATAGAAGTTTCTTTAGCCAAACCACCATCGGATAAGAAGAAAAAGGAAGAAATTCTACGCGCTCGGGAAAGAAGGATGATGCAGATGATGCAAGTTCGTGGAGGGTAATTTGATTTCAAATGTCTCGAGAAGTGGCGTTAAATTTGTTTTGTTTCTTAGTATGATGCCAGGCACTGCAATGCCGATGCGTGGACCACCCGGGCAAGCGCCTAGGTCGAGCGGAAGTGGCGGAGGCGGCGGCGGAGGAGGAGGCGGCGGAGGTATGAGAGGATCGATGGGTCGTGGTGATTACGGTGAGTTGTGGACCAATAAACGTACAAGCTGTTTTCTTTTTGAAGTTTTGTGACCCTCTAATAAAAAATTGGTCTTTTGCGTGCTTGTTAGTCAAGTAACTATTCTACTTAGCTACAAATATTTTCAACTCAGATTTAAGAAATTTTTTGGATTTGTTAAGAAAAGTAGAATTCAAATTAGCTCTAGTTTTCAATGATTATTATTGACAGCGATAATATTTAATTATTTTTGTTTGTGCGTTTGATTATTTAAATTTGAAGTTACATAATTCAATTCGAAACGTGGAGAGAAGAAAAGCAAAGTTAATTTCTGAGTGATATTTGTACGAGGTATTGTTTAAATTAAATTTGTGCAATGTCTTCTTGAACTAACCTTTTTCATTTTCTCGCAACACAATATATTTTGCATACTAAACTGCTTTTGTTTTATCGAAACCATCGATTAGAGATGCTGTCAAAAATTAAGAGAGAACATTTTGTCGCCGATTGTGAAACTAGTATTGTAAATGAAAGAGAATGAAAATGTAATTGTGTTAAAAGTTCCACTGTGTTTAGATCTTACGTATAAATATTTTGTCGGTGCTGTGGTAATTTTATTACAAATTGATTACAGGTCTGAGAATAACCTAATGTTTTGTAATCAACAACTTTGATTCCATTTACTAATTGCTTTAAATAAGGAATAACGATGATTTATTCCCTTTCTTGTTTTTTGGATACCTTGTGATATTGATGAGGTAGTAGTGTGAAAGTTGTAAAAAGCGTGCATGCGGCAGCTTTGGTGGCCAAAGGGGCACTGCCAGGCAAAAGGGCAACTCGTACAGCATTGCACGCGCTCTTCGACTGTTATTAACCTGCATGTTTTTGTCTTTCTTATCACCTGTGTTGTATTAAATAACTATTTGTTACGCTTGCGACCTGGAGCTGGTAAGTACCTTAATAATTTGCTGCGGTAATTTGGTGTGGTGTAAGGGTTAATATTTTCTTTCCGGTATTAGCTAGATAAAGATTATTCGGCCAAGAATATTTACTTGACTCTTTTCCCGGCATGCTAGTAGTATTACTTCCAGGCATACAAATTGGACCAAGTTGGCTAAATTGGGTTGTATTGTGTGTTTTATAGATTATGATTACGACTATTACGCGTATGGGGATTATC
The DNA here is from genome assembly GCA_950108345.1 of Malthinus flaveolus. Lineage (NCBI taxonomy): Eukaryota > Metazoa > Arthropoda > Insecta > Coleoptera > Cantharidae > Malthinus > Malthinus flaveolus. The sequence goes on from OX467286.1 coordinate 14,374,984, forward strand.
GAGGCGGCTACAGTGACCCGTATTACGATGACTATTACCGTTACGAAGATTACTATTATGATTATGCTCCGGCCCCACCGCAAGCTCGAGGCAGAGGCCGGCAATCTCAACCGGTGGGTGGCCTTTTTAAATTTAAACGTTTTTTGTTTGTTTTGGTGAGAATAATGCGGTAGTTTGATTGTGGCATAGTGTCGGCGCATATAGCCACTAACCATGCACTTTTAACCATTAACAGCTCGACTCGCTTGCACGGTCGTCGACTAACCATATAAACACTTGCCACACTCAAACACCATCATATCTGAGCCAACAGGCTTTCTAAATTTTTGGGCGCCGGGAAAAGTGATACCTAGCGGAGTCAGGAAAAGCCAGCCTTCGCCGAGGCTGGCTCAGATATGATGAGCTCTTAGTTGCAGGGTTATCCAAAAGTGGGGCGAGAGATGGCGCCGTCACGCCGACACTAACAATTTTTATTTCATTATGATTTGCTTTAACTGCAAACTGTCTAGAAGAACGCAGCTTATTTATTTTTGTGTCCGTGTCACTGCATTGTTTTTATTTTTACAACGAGCCCGAGTGGCTTCCGTGCATTTTGCTTGTGTCTTTATTGCTTATTTGCTTATATAGTGCTTTTAGAGGCTTTGCTTTTTTTTTGCTTTGCTTGGCCTTAGACGGTCCCGAGCTATGTAGCCGAGCCAGCCAGCCGGTATTATTTTGGATAACCCTTTTTCTGAAAGCTTCCGCATTTTAAAGTAATTTGCGCACTCAGTTGAGCATGCATACTCTTATTTTTTTATATATGTTGCGTGCTGAACTCGGCGCAGTTCACCTTAAGTGATCCAGTGCTAAGTGTTGCCATAGGCAAAGTAAATTAGTAAATTGATATTATGTTGACACTTAGGAACTGGAGGACGGAAGCACTTTGAATTCCACCAGTGTGTTCTATGAAAATGGGACTCAGGTTTGTTCCAGCCCTTTCTACTTGACCTTATCCTACATTTGTACGATCTTGTATCATTATTTGTTTGGAATCAGGTATAAAGTTTATTTTTATTTAGAAACTAGGAAATACATTTTGTCTTGTTAATCAAAATTATTTTTTTCAATAACAGGTTATCAAAATACGCGATGTGTTTGTGATTTTAAGTGGTCTATGTGGTAAGGTAATTAACTGATTAGTTAGTTTTTGATTGGATCATTACAGAACTACATTACTCTCTCATTCACCGGAAGAAATACAAAGACTTGTTTGAAAATAAGACTGGAATAACTTTTACAACATTTTCAGCTTTAATTTAATGTCCGCATTTTATTAATTTTATTATTTAGGTAGTTGTTCAAAATTGTTTTTGGTAGAATTTTAAAAAATGTTTAGTGGGTGAAAACAACAGAACTTTTAAGGACTAAACGCTTTGACGGACTGATAAATATAATAATAGTTTAGCGAACATTTTATTAGCCAAAAATATTGAAAATATTAAGACGGACAGATTGTTGTGCATAATATAGACGGACAAGAATGTGGTCAGGTGAACTGACAGTCAGGAGGACATATAGATAGCCATCTAGACAGAAAGACAAAAATATAGACCTAAAGATAAAAAGACAAATATAACAGCATTCTGAGTTCTGAGTCCGTCAAAAGCTAACTTTTTGACGGTACTGTAAAAAAAAGTGCAGTACAAAACTACCTTTTGGTAACACAAATTGGTGCATTAAAAGTAGTGCATTAAAAGTTTATGAGTTCTCTTATTTTGCTTTATCACAAAACCATATCTGCGAACATACCGTGTTTTCGTTTTCTAAAAGAAAATAGTGAATTTGATTTCAATTAATTATTACGACTGTTTTACAGCAGTAAAATTATTTAGGTTGATATGTCAGTTAGCTGTTCGTTAGTATCACTTTCGTGCAGTTGATTCAATAATTTGATGCAAAATAATCGAATAAAGGAATTTGCAATTTAATAATTGTTAGGTTAATTACTTATAAGTAGATTTGCATGAAGTCAACTAATTTTAATGAACGAGTGAGCGATTGTATCTTATGTGAAAAGTACATGACACCCTTAAAGTTTTTTTCAACGTACGATTTGTTTATGATCGTAATTTTTAAATATTTGCAGATATTAGTGTTACGCGCGTTTAATTTTTTTTCAAAAACCCAGTTAATTTAAGGAATGCATTGTATGCTCGATTGAATTTGATGTGGATAATTGTTCCCAGTTTAATTCCTCAATCCTTAAGTTCAATTTACCTATAATGTGATCAGCACTTGAAATGTTTTTTTCTTTTATGTTTTAATTTTGCTAATGTGTTACAGTTTTTTTGTTTTAATAATTGCAGTTAATAATAAATTTGATGTTTTGCCGATGTTTAATGTATGTACTCTTTAGCTTTAAAAGCAATCGCAGTAAGAAAGTGAGTGGCTACTGTCATAAAACGGTGCTGTTTCCATTTATTTTGTGGAAGAGCGCCGCCCATTGGGTGTTTGCTCAAATTTTCTCAATTTTTTATGTGTGAATTGAAAAAATTGGTGTTTATGTAGGTATTGTTCGATGTTTTTATTGTCTCGATTGGAGTCATTTTAATCCGTGACTGCTTTGTAGATTTCTGTTGATTTTTTGCAATTATAAAACTTGATATCTGCAAAAATACTGTTCACATTAGAAATTTTGAATCAAAATTGTAACAAAGTGCATCACATTAAACACTGGATCCTTTTATTTGTAGAAAGGGATGGCACATATTAACTGTAAGTAAATCTGTGTCCTCCTTTAACTCTGGTGATGGGAAAGTTACAAACAATTAAATTTATACCGATAGGGTGTGCATTATTATTAACTGCGAGTGACTGTTGTAGATATAATTATTGTCATTATTTATTCGTTGATTGCATTCTGAATGTTTTTTGGATATTTTATTTTTACGTGCGAATTAATTTGTTTTTGTTTGATTTAGGCTGGCCGTGGGCGTGGGGTGGTGGCACGTGGCCGGGCAGGTGGGCCCCCGGCCCGTGGGGCGGCGGCCAACCGGGCGGGCCGGGGCGGAGCAGCAGGGGTTCGTGGGGCAGCACGACAGCAGTCCGCTCGTGGGGGGGCCCGCGCCAAGGCAAGTTTACCAGGTGAGTAATCGTTCTTTTCTTTTTTTTTTTTTAAATCGCCACCATCGGGCATTGATATTATTTTTTCGAACCTACCTTTTTTTGTTTTACCGAACACCTACTCCAAATATAAATTCTAGAACTTCGATTAGGTCAGTATTGTAACATGGAATCCGTAATATTAGGTTCAATAAATAGTCATTTCTGACTATATTTTCAAGGAGGTTGAGTCGAAACAACTATTCATTTTGTGCTTTTTTAGCGTTGCTCGACTAGGCTTAAACCGCTGTACTTTTTTTTAATATTATCATTTTATTTCAGCTGTTTTGTTAGCGGTTGCTTAGTTTTTCTAGAACAACATCGGAATATGGAGTTAGGATAGTTCTTTTACCTAACAAAAGTATGTATCCTTTTCCCATTTCCCAATTATTCCTTACTATGTATCTGTTTTATCAAGTTTTGCTTTTTAATGTAGGACTTTTTTATCAATAATCATTAGTAATTTTGCCTAAAGTTCGATGTAACATGAGAGATTTCGAGTAGTTCTGTTTTTTTAATACTAGCAAAATTCTCGTATCTCGTGTTACGGAACTTTTATAAAAAACTAATTGGCACTCCGTGTGTTTAGGTAAGCGGAAATTAGACGGGGGTCACCAGAATCAGGGGGAGTCAAAGCGCAGATACCACCAGAGCAGCTGGGGCAGCCAGCCCCTGGCGCAGCAGCCGCTGGGAGCAGCGGGTGTTAATGGAGAGCAGCAGTGGTACCAAGATTCTTACACGTCTTGGAGCTAAGTGAAGGACAGTGCAGCCCGCAATGGACTGAGTGCGAGTGGCCCTGCGTCTGGGCATAAAGGGAAGGCGCGCATAAGATGTGTGCCTAACCCGAGGTAGCGGAACCTATACCATATTTAACAACTAATGGTGTCCCCATACCTTTCTGCATTCGTTTTTTTATATTTGTTGATTTGGTTACTCATGTGTTGGATTTTTCAAAATTTCTAAAAATTGTAATTTGTTTATCTTGAGTATGACAAAGAAAAAATTAAATTGTTAAAGTTTTTGCGTTTCAATGTTGTTAATGATGGCATTGCGTCCCCTCATTCTGGAGACTACATCACGGGGGCGCCGCCCGTTTTTAATCGATAGCTAGTTTTGTGCCGATCGCATAAGTGTTATTATTTTAACGTGTTTATTATTTTATCCTGGCATCCCGAGTGTCGAAATCTTTACAACTTGTAATTGAGTTTTAATTAGTTACATTATGAATTTAATATTCTTAGTAAATTTTTATGTCGAATTGTGTATTTTGAAGGAACAAGCGTGGGTTTGGCACTGTGAAGGTGTAGCGATCAACTTTTGTGATGTGTTCGCTTCATCTGGGCATGGAGGGACTGCGCTCGATTCAAGCAGTGTCCCGAAAGACCATTGCTCATGAAACGAGTGAATTTTTTATTAATGTATATTAATATATATTTTATTCCTGCAAATAATGCGTTTTTGCATTGTGATGTATTTTAGCAGTAATTTATAAGGAGTTTAAAGCATACTTCTGTTTCTGGTAGAAATTTCTGATCAGCTCCGTACAGTGTTACAGCTAAAAAATCCATTATTTGCATATATTCTGTCCTAATTAATATTCTAATTGCTTTTGCTTCCCCATCATGTCCCTCTGCATTATAACAATCTGTCATTATTTTTAGTGCGATGTAGCTAAGATAAATTTGATAAAACTGTTTGTTTACTACTGGTTCTTTATGGAGCTAATACTTTAAAAGCTTCGATGGGAATTGTTATCAATCATAAAAGGACTGATTTACATGTCTCAATAAACAGTTGTATGTGTATTATATTTGAAACTCGTTTGATTTTTTACTTTTCCCAATCAACCCCTCGCCTCTTTCTTATCCTCCAATCCCTCACTATTATTACTGCAAAGTTGTCGTGCGCCGCCGCTACCGCCGCCGCCCTGGCTAACAACGCGACCGCTCCCATTCCGTCGGTGCGCGTTGGGGCGGCTGCATGTCGGGCGAGAGCGGGCGGCCGTCTGACGATGACACGAGACTGGGCGGGGCGGGCTGTCACCCGACGGGTGTCCTGACGTCTGCTGTGTGTGATGTGTGCACTACCTTTTGTGACTAGAGATTATTGTTGTGTCTTATTTGTAGGGATAAGATGGCTGCCAGCACAGCGCTCGGCACTAAAGGGTAAGTCTGTAGTAAACGCGACGACGGACCCATAACCGACGATCGCCGCTCTCCTAAGAAAGAAAAAAATAAACGACGCTCCTCTGAGTCCTAAAAATCTCAATGATACGAGCGGCGAATGTTATCCTTCACGCGCTTTATAAAAATCACGTTCGACCAACGGCGAAAAGATTAATTTTACTCCTTGACCTATTTTATTGAACAATTTTAATAACTACAATAGAAACAATCGGCTGTCCAGATCGTCTTATATACTTTTTGTTTTCTTAACCTAACGAAAATAACGTAGAAATTTTAGTTTGTTCGTTGTAAGGGGCGTGGTTTTTAATCTGAATCAAAATCTTTAAATATTGGGCATATTTGATTGCATTGTGGTAATTTTGCCTTTTATTGCAGTATATTGTAAGTTCGCTACACGGGAAGAAGTAATATTTACATAAGTAAGAACTTTCCAAAAGCCACATTTTTGAGGTTTCCCACCTAATGTTCAAATATGCGGCTTAACTTTACTAACAACTTGTTATTACTTACGTAAAAAAGAGAAGTAATCTCTTTATTTGCGAAATTTTCAAATTGTGGGAAGGGAATTGCTGGCACGCGAATATACAGAGTGTTGGGTAACGGCATGCTTGTTAACTTACGGATTTATACGGCAAGCTTTTACACGTTTCCCAAAGTATCCTGTTCTTTTTCCGAAAGATTTAAGTTCGTATTGGTTTAAGGAAAGCAATTCTAGAACCGCAAATGCAATCTTATCTTACATACAAGCTTTACTTATATCATGGTGCATTAAGTTTTTGCAACTTTTATCGAATAAGAGTCTCTCTACAATAAGAGTCTTTTGTGGTTAGACTTATTTTTGTATTTTTAGCTTAGATTTGGAATTTTCGACTCGATTGCCTCTCAACAAAATTTAATTAAACGTTTTTTAAGCGATTGCTAGAAGTTACATTTTAGGTCGAAATTTTTTATCTTTTTTAAAAGTTTTTCTTCAAAGGAGTTTTATGAAAAAGTTTTTTTTGTATTTTAAGTTGAAGTTTAAAACTTATATGGATTGACGGAAACGTCTATTTGAAGCTTCTAGTGTTCGAGTTCAGTTTGAACCTTTATATAAAGGGCGTTGCTTATATGCTAAAGCGTAAACAATTTTTTAGGTCCTTTTTTTAAAATTATTATTTTGTTTGTCTCGAAAAAGCGATACTTTGACTACGAAAACTATAAAATTTATGCAATTTATAAGGGTGTTGGCAAGGAAGCTTCTTCGCGTTAAATCATGAGTTTAATATTAACGAAGACCGTAAGAGTAAAGCATTTTCTAACACACCTTTTTTTAACGCGACGTAAAATTTTATTTTGAACTTTAAGGGTGCCATTTTTCATTTATTCCGTATGGGAAAATTGGACATTTTAGTTTTGTATTAAATGTACGACCTAGAAATAATTTCAACCATTGCAATATGAGAAACGTCTTTCCGTATTAGTACAGTATGAACAACAATTTCAATTCCACTCAGATTTCTGAAGATTATACTAAGGGTCATAGGGTGTCCCTAAAAGGACATCGTCAAACTTCTACAAGGTGAGTTTCTTGAACGAATATATTACGTTTGGGCTTAATATCCTTTTTTTTTTCAAAAATACACCTCTTGAAAGACCTTCGAAGCCGAAGTTAAAATTGCAATAAGTAAATTACCGTATCTAAAAAGGCGTTACGTATGTAGTAAGTAACGATATTTAGGAAACCGGCATCACGTATTTTATGAAACTCATAATTTGATCAAAAGTAAGAAAATCACCAGGACCGGACTTGAGAAGAGTAGAAGTGTGTTTTGTTTCTTAACACTTCATGCATCAATTTCTTAAATTACCGTGATTTTATTTATATTTACAGGAAATTAGGTGTAGCCCTCCTGGATCCTGGATGCCCTCAGCAATCCAACCTCTCGGCATTTTGATTTTCCCGTTAAGTAGAGGATAATCATTAATATAGTCGCTAAAGTTTATTTATCAAACTTCAGAAATATTTCGTGATTTATGTACATATTCTTTATCTTCACAAATCCTAGAGGACATTACGAAAACTTCCTGAAACATATCCAGCCGATTTATGTATCAATTCTTAATATTAGCTATTATGCCCACCCTAAAGCGAAAGGTTCTATTTAATTGATGTATGATTACAAATAAACTATTTTCAGTCTATTTTAAACACTTCCTGAAACATTTTAGGATGATGTACTTATGTAGTAGGCACTATTTTTAATATCATCTCATCCTAAATTCGAATACATCTTACTTTTCAATGATATAATATTAGAAATCAAAATTTTTAGAACGCTCTGATAAATTCGTCCCAGAAATTCATCTTAATAGTTTGTTGGTGTATTTTTGAGACAGATCGACGCAAAAACTGTAGAAGAACTGACTTTATAAGGCATTAAATCACGGTTGTGACAATCGAAAAATGTGGTTCTTCTTATAAAACCAATTACAACTAAAATAATTAGTTAATTCAGCTCAAAAGTGTTAAATCTGACGATTAGGGTGAAGCTAGACGAGCGTTATTTGAGCCGCGTAATTATCGTTGCGTTTTCTATGTCGTATTTATAACCGCGCGTTTAAACGCAGTAAACTACACGAGCGTAATTTCCAGCGATGAAAACGCTTCTCCACCGGCGTGAGCGAGTTATACGCTATCGAGAATGTTATTTAGTTCCATTTAGTACCTTCCAGTGTAGCGTTTAGCGTAGAAAACGCGACGCAAATAACGCTAGTTTAGTTTGACTTTGTCGTGCTAGAGTAGTATGGGGCATGTAGCTCTAGCTGCCAAAAATATTGTAGACGTATGTTCATGGGCTCCCGACAATTAATATACTACATTCATAATCGATTTATACTTTAGTGCTCTGGTATTTTTATTATATTCTTGGTTAATATCTCGAAAACTATGGGCTGGAGCTGAAATATGACTATATACAAAATTAAAGCTGATAAAATTTTCTACAAAATTTAATATTTACACGTTTCTTGTATTCCCAAAGTTTACCAAGTTATAAGGTGTCGAAAATTGGCGTTATTTGTGCTAAAACGACCAATGCAACTGCCTGTTTCAATGATTTAAACTCTTGTAAAGGCACTTGCAGAAAGAGTGCGACAGGATATCCAGAACAGTTTTTAGAATACATCCACCTACCCTCCAGGACATTGCAAATGTCAGAACTGTCAGATTGCTCCAATGTTCCAACCTACTGTGCTCACGAATGAACATATTCACAGGGCTAGATCAGGTTTTAACTTCAGATATCAATTTTTAGGGAGTCTTATCACGCATATTTTGCAGAATACAGACCGATGCAGAATTCAATTGCCTATTGTCGCTTAAAAATGATTAAATAGATTGAATAAGTCGAGCAGTGATTAATAGCCAATGAATTATATTTGTGCATGAAGTTTTGAGCTTTTCATATTCTCTCAAAACAATGTAAAATGTGGTTGTGTTTGAAAAGACAACATCTGGGGGTGTCAGGCAGGTAAATATTTTCTGCAGGTCACTCTTTATATTTTCTTGCATAAATGCACTACTAGCGGCCCCATATCGGATTTAGTTTTCGTAAATAAGCAACAAAAATCCTTAAAAGGTCTAACCAGATTTCAACAATTACCTACCTCTACTTAACTTCTTCAATGGAGGCATCTATTCACTATTGTAACCTCTCTGCTGGTGGCGTAAGTCAAAAAGAACTTTAAGAAATGGCCTCACTATAGTTATCCTAATTTCAATTCTCGCAGTTTTTAGTTCAATTTTATTTTCCGGGCCCACGGGGCGTTAGTGTGTTCGAGGAAAACGAACCGATAGTTCTTCACCTTCAGATTATACGCGCCTGTCTTCTTTTGTCTGCAAATAATAATAATAATAATAATAATACATTTATTTACCCAATCTGAAAAATTTACAAACAACATAACAACATAACATAAAACACAACTGAGTAAATCCCAGGGACGGAGTTCAAGAAGACATTAGAAAATGCCTCTCGGTCTACCACTCCGCCCCAGCAATAAATCATACAAGATCTCCAACTACACCAACTGCACAATACAAAAGAAAAAAAAATTGAATCAGAATCAGAATGCTACCCATATATCCTTCAAGTTAATCAAGGGGCCTCTCTAACATCAGTTTACGTAACGCTGATTTAAAGGCCTTAAAGGCCTTAAAGGATTTAAATCCTTTTATGTATAACTAACATGTCACTTAATTCGAACAACAGTGGAAATGCAAACAACTAACTTTATTCCAACGAAAAATGTATCTCTTAAAGTTCAAAGGTACGTAAGAATAAGAAGGTTAGTGTAGTGTAGTATTTTTAGTTGTTGCCCAAATAAAGTAAAATTGGAATGCGACTTTTTAAAAATATGTCGATGTGGCTTAAAGTGAGTTCAACGCATCAATGAATGGCCTAGCGGCGTACCTACGAGCAGCTACAAAAATTTAATCATTTCGATCTTCATTTGAATAAGAAATGTATGGTAGACGATTTCCATAACAAATTTTTTTTGGTGGAAACTTAGTTTGAATTTGAAGCAAAAATAGGGACTCTCCTTAAATATAACATGATCTATACGACCCTCTTTTTCATAAACAAAAATGAATACGATTTGAATGTTTTTCGTCTGTGAGGCTAAAAACAACGGCTAGAGCAGCGACGCAGCGACTATAACAAACACGAGCAAATGTATTCCACTCAGAGTCTAGCGCAAGTTGTTAAATTTGGTAGTGGACGCTTCAAGCGGTATACAGGCTGGCGCACAAAACTTCCTTGACTCACTTTAGTTGCCCTACTATCTACATACGTCACGGGGGTACTAGTAATTGCTTGTGATAATAGTTGAGTTTGAGTTGAGTCACTGCGTAAGTTTTGAATAAGAGCTTCAGTTGAGGAATAGTTTATCAATGAGCTTATCAAGAGGAGCTAACAAAAAAAAGTAAAAAGTTTAATTTTGTTTTAGTTTCATTTGGTGATAAATTATTTTTAATTGATAACTGCTTTGTACAGCATCGACAGGCGAGTCGAGGTTCAACTCGTACTTTTATTTTATTGAGAAACATCAGATTACCTATAATCTGGGCTGTTAAAAAATAAATAAAGGCTCGGGAGTATAGGCAACGATTCCACAATTTTTTTTATTCTAAGACAGTTTCTGTATCAAAGCATTTTTTTGACACTTTATCTCCACTTATGTCAATGTGCTCGTAATACATCTAAGTTATTGAAGAAAATCCACAATTTTTATCTTTTGAAAGAGTAGCATTAGTAAATGCACAATAGCTTAATGAGATTTTAAAAATGTATATCCGAGTTTACTCTATAACTCTATACAAACAAAATTGGAAATTCGATCCTGTTTCGTAAATTAGAAGTTAGACCATGTAGTTTCCGTTTTCACGTATTCCTTTTATTGGAAAAGGGATGAAACTGTGTATGCATAGTAGATAGTAGATACTACAATTTGAGACAATTTAGTTTTGATTCTAGTAGTGGCTTCCAAAGGTAAATTAAACTTTGCGGCGTGTAATTGACAGCGCCGGATTAAGGTATGGCAGGGGGCATGGCCCACTGGACCATTAACTAATCAAAAGCTATACTACCCTCTCAGTTTTTTCAAACAATTTTTTTTAATTTCTAAAACTAAAATACACAAAGTTTTGACACTTTTTAGTTATTTAGAATCTGAATAGTGTAAGCGGTGCACAAAACACGCTGCGAATTTGGTCAAGCGCCAAGCTACTCCGCACAACGCTTCTTTAGACCAAAAAAGGATCGATTTGAGTTAAATCACTCGCTCACTTTTGCGTTCGTGTGGAGACTCTTTTTGAATGAATTCGCAAGATGATACTTTTTGGGTCACTAAGCCGATCTTGTTGGTTCAAAAGTGCATTTGGAACAATTTTGATTGCTCATCTGTACTACGTAAATGAGTAATTTGCTACTCGACAAAATTTAATTTTGATGTAGTTGGAACTTCTATTAATATGTAGGATTTAGGTGGGGTTGTAGTTTCTTTAACACCCTCTGATATCAACGGTTGGTAATTGAAACAATTTAAAGAATGATAAATAGGTATAATAAAGAAAAGTGAGAAACTTCAGTTTTAGAGGAGATACTGAAAAAAAGTTCATTTTCTTAAATATCAAGCATTTATCAACAGTTCAAACAACGTTTGGGGGCAGTAAGTTAAATATTTCGTAAAAACAGCATTTGATAAAGTTTCCTATCAATTAAAAAGTTGGAAATATTTAAAACACCACATTTTCGAGCACGCGTTTGTGCGACTTTGATTGCCGATGTTTGATACGTATTCGAAATCAACGCACACTATTGATTGATTCGTCTGCCTTTAGTCAGTTTTAGGTACCATTTCCAACATTCTAGAATTTGCCAAAGGATATCGACTAAATTTAATCGGGCATTTAATTGAATAAGTTTTACTAATGAAACTGTGAGAAATGCAATAATACCTAGTGAAGGTATATCGAAGTAAAACAGTTGAATTGCCTTAAAATTTAATTGAATATATGAAAAACTGTAAGCTTTACAATTATTAAAATGAAATGTTCAAAACTTTACATCTGAAATAAAAGAATAAAAGAAGAATTTGAATTTTATTATGGCGCTTACTTACACTTCGGTGGGTTACTAGCCCCAAGATGAGGCGAGACAGCTTTTTTTCAATCAAAGCCAATCTAGTTTTAAACCACACTAAAGTGTGTTTTTTAGAGACGTAAAAACTTAAACCAAAGTAGAGGTTAAGTAAAGCACAACTTGGAAAAATGTGATTTGGAAAACTACTGGATGTACAGTCGGAGAAATAATTATTGGCCACCTTAGTGTTGGTTCACATACACAGCGTAACCGAGAGTAGCTAAGCGTAGCGTGAAAAGCGGAAATCACTGTTACATACATCATCTTTATACGTGTGTGCATATTGCAAGCGTGTCCGAGCACAAATATCTGTACACAAAAAATATCTGTAGGGAGGCCATTTCTTAAAGTTCTTATTGACTTACGCCACCAGCAGAGAGGTTACAATAGTGAATAGATGCCTCCATTGAAGAAGTTAAGTAGAGGTAGGTAATTTTTGAAATCTGGTTAGACCTTTTAAGAATTTTTGCCGCTTAAAACGAAATCCGCTATGATGGGGTTGCTAGTAGTGCATTTATGCAAGAAAATATGGGATGGCCTACAGAAAATATTTACCTGCCCGACACTTCAATATGTTGTCTTTTCAAATACAACCACATTTTATATTTAAATACAAGTTTTGTTAAAAAAAATTAAATTTAGTTCAGACCCGAGCTTTCAATGCAGATCTACGCAGATTTCAACAATTACCTACCTACTTGACTTCTGTAAGAGAGGCCTCTATTCTCTATATTGTAACCTCTCTATGGGTGGCGTAAGTTAAAAATAACTTAACAAAATGGCCTGACTATACTCTCGGTTACTCTTGCGCTCGCTTGAGCACTCTTGCGTCTTATATGTGCACGTACACTTAGGTTGTTTGGTGAATACATTGTCCGCAAGTCCACAGTTTCTGAAATAAAAATTTTACAAATTAAAGCTACTGCCGAATAAATTTTTCTGTGGCTGTACGTCCTGATAATGTGTTGCCTCCGTGATTTAGTAGATTAATCTTGAACCCTCTACAAGTAGGTAACCAATAAGGCGTAAATCCGCAAATCAAAAGAGATCTCACGAGAGTTACGGGCTATCAATCACTCGGTATAATCTTATAATAGTCGATGATTGAAATGAAAAGGTGCGATCGTTTAAAATACTTTGCGACGTGACCCTATTTGGGCACTACTTTTGAAATACCTATGAAATAGGCCAATTAAGTTTCTGGATAGGAAATAACCAAAACTATGGTATTCGAGAGTCCCCTGAGAGACGCATACCGACGTTTGTTCAATTCAGCCCAAATTTGGATTTTTGAGGTTATCTTCACCTTCTAGAACAAATAAAAAATGTAAATATGTAAAAACTGCTGCATTGATTTGTGTTTTGGGAAAGTGAAGGTATATTCGACGTCTTCATACATGACTCCAACCGCTCCAACCCCCCCCCCACTGTTGCTAGTGTTTTAAGTTTTGTAATACCAAAGTTCACTAATCCTACCTAGTAGACGATACAGCCCGATACAGACAACAAGCTGATTAGTGTTGGGGGACTTCTGGCTCGATATGGCAAGAATTAGTGCCACCCTTCCCGCTAGATTTCTAAAACTGGCTCTACAAGTTCGATGGCTCGAGACCTGATGAGTCGGGAAGAAGTCGGGAAGACTTCTTGAAGGAGGTACCATGGGCCCAAATGAGTGGTGTAAGCGCCGCCGAGGGTTGGTTGTATAGAGTTAACTCCACGCTCTGAATGTAAGGTTTAGATCTTAGGGTAGATTAGATTAGGTTAGCTCGTAGGCACTTGGTCCAGAGTTAACCCATCCATTTTCTAGAGTCAAATATATTTCAATTTAACTCAGAATTAATTGTTGATTTAGGTTGATCGTGGAGTTAACTCTGACTCCGAAATTAGCTCGTTAATACAACTGGGTCTAAGTAATTCCGAATTTAGACTTCGGAAAAGGATGTTTTAGAGCATTTGCTCATTATTGCACACGAGAGACGGGGAAAACAATATATTATTTCTCCTGTTGACATCCCACCAAAGCCAAGACAGGCCTATCGGCTAGAAAGGCCACTATTTTTAGTGGTGCATATGGCACACTATTTATTCATGTTTTGGAAAAATAAAGAGCATCAAGTGCAGGAAAATGTTATGGATCATTATTGGACTTACAGAGTCGGCAGAGAAAAAAGCGATTTTCTCTAAAATAATCAAAATTTGACGTAACTTCCTCTAAAATCGAAAATAGTAAAAATATCTTACGATAGCGACTAAACTCACGATTGTTCGTTATTTAATCTCCCGAAATTTCGGATAGATATCTCAAGATATAAAAAAGTTATAGCGGTGATCCTGATTGGGTTTCCACTCGGTATTTTTTAATAAATTTGTATTTAACTCAAGAGTCATTTAAAAAACAAACGACACAACGGTCTATTTTCCACTTGGTAGTGTGAGAATTTTCACCCCATTTAAGTAGTCGACCCCATGGTTATTTATTTCGTTTTTATACTTCTTTAATAGTGCTGGATATACTTCAAACAACAGTAATTCTTCTCTAAGTCAAACTTTTACGCTTCATTTATCTGCTTATTTTGCTTTCAGTTAATTGGAATAAGTAAGCAATTACAAAATGAGGTTAGAAAATTGAAGTGACTTGTATAACTACACTTGCAGCTTTTAAAAAATTGTGGAATTAATAAAGATCCTCTCAGGATTAAGATAAATTAATTTCGTTCGGGGCGAATTAAAAGAAAAGAGGTTTTAAAGGAGTGGGTTAATAAATTCTACCAAACGCCCGGTGATCGGATTTAATAAGAAATATAATTTTAAAAATAAATTCGTAATAATTGTGTTTTGATGTAATAATGGGTCGAAATTAAAAATAATACGTGCCCACTAATCATCTAATCACTAATCAGTGTTGGATAGAACATTTTTTTCTATTTAGCTTGTGAATCCGTACAAAAGAAACTTTCAATCAATAGTAGTAAATTACGTTCCGGTATGTTTTGAAGTAGTTAGGTTCTTTTGTATCTTCACCCCCAGATTTTGATCAATATTAGGAAATATTGAGTCTCAAAACAACCATAGTTTACCCACAGATTCGTTATATAAACATGGATAAGTTACGTTTATCCTTAATTATTGCAAATTAGGTATGTATTATATAAGGTATAGTAGCTAATTTCAGCTTAATTCATCCTTCATTTAAAGATAAAAGTAGGTAATCGAAATTCTGTTTTCATTTAGAACGCACCACTCTTAATTAGTTCTCTTCTTTTCATAGTTCGTTGCTGTCAGAATGCTATTTTTAAAAGACAAGGTAGGCAACACGTAATACATATCCATTTTCATCCTTTCATTGGTCTCCCATCATCGCTTATTTTCAATTAACTTCAAGTCGTTACCCGTTTATTTCGAGTAAATTTTATTTGTGAAAGATACGAATCATATATCATATACTTATCCATTTATAGGTTTTTGCAGATTAATTTATTATATTTACATTGAATTGGGAGTATTAAGTCAGCAGCGTAGCCAGAAATTTTGAATCGCAGTTTGAATAAATGTAATAACTTTGGTTGGAACTCCAAGTTAATCCAATTGTTAAATTATTACTGTAACGATCATTCGGAAAAAATTATCCCTTCTTTGCGGGAGGGGGGGGGATGTAACAATATCATTAATATTGAAGAATATTTCAAAAATTCAGGAAGTTAAACGGCCCAAAATTATCAATTGGAATTAGAGGACGATACAGTTGAACATGTGCTTTGCCACTGTCCATCTCTAACGTCACAGGAAGATCCGTATTGTGGGACTTCTGGCTTGACATGGCCCGAATAAGCTCCACCCCTTTTGCTAGAATTCTGGAGCTTAACTTACAAGGAGGATGGCTCGAGATCTGATGGGTACGGGAAGGCTGCTTGGAGGCAATGCAATTAAGTGGCCTAAGTAAAGGGAGCTCGTTGCCCCTCCATAAACACCCCAGATTCAGATCCTCATTAAGACCTTAGGTAGTCCAATTATTTTCAATTTAAAGTTGTGAGACTGTTCGAGATCTGATGGGCACGGGGAGGCTACTTGGAGGCAGTACAATTAAGTGGCCTAAGTAAAGGGACCTAGCTTCCATTCCATAAGATAAGCAATCCAGATTCAGATATTCATTAGGATCTCAGGTAGTCCGCTTATTTTTAATTTTGAGTTGAGACGACTCGAGATCTGATTCAGATTCTCATTACGACCTTAGGTAGTTTGCTTATTCCTAATTTAGGCCCAGCTGTATAAACGAGCTAATCTGGGAGTTAGAGTTAATTCCGCGATTAACCTACGTTCAACATAAATAACAAGTAATTCTAAGTTAAATTGAAATATATTTGACTCTTGAAAATTGATGGGTTAACCCTGGACCAAGTAGCTACGAGCTTACCTAATCTAAGTAATCTACGCTAAGATTTAACCTTATATTCAGATCGTGGAGTTTACTCTGACTCCGCGATTATCTCGTTTATACAACTGGGCCTTAGAGTTGTAGCTCAAGATCTGATTGGCAGAGGGAGGCTGCTTGGAGGCAGTACAATTAAGTAGCCGAAGTACAGGGAGCTCGCTCCTCCTTCATAAACAATCCAGATTCAGATCATCGTAAGAACCTTAGGCAGTTCGCTTATTTCCAATTTTGAGTTGTGAGACGACTCGAGATCTGATTCAGATCCTCATTACGACCTTAGGTAGTGCGCTTATTCCAAATTTAGAGTTGTGAGAGGCTCAAGATCTGATTGGCACGGGGAGGCTGCTTGGAGGCAGTACAATTAAGTAGCCGAAATACAGGGAGCTTGCTTCCCCTTCATAAACAATCCAGATTCGGATCATCGTTAGTACCTTAGGCAGTTCGCTTATTTCCAATTTAGAGTTGTGAGAGGCTCGAGATCTGATTGACACGGGGAGGCTGCTTGGAGGCCGTACAATTAAGTAGCCGAAGTACAGGGAGCTCGCTCCCCCTTCATAAACAATCCAGATTCAGATCATCGTTAGAACCTTAGGCAGTTCGCTTATTTCCAATTTAGAGTTGTGAGAGGCTCAAGATCTGATTGGCACGGAGAGGCTGCTTGGAGGCAGTACAATTAAGTAGCCGAAATACAGGGAGCTTGCTTCCCCTTTATAAACAATCCAGATTCGGATCATCGTTAGTACCTTAGGCAGTTCGCTTATTTCCAATTTAGAGTTGTGAGAGGCTCGAGATCTGATTGACACGGGGAGGCTGCTTGGAGGCCGTACAATTAAGTAGCCGAAGTACAGGGAGCTCGCTCCCCCTTCATAAACAATCCAGATTCAGATCATCGTTAGAACCTTAGGCAGTTCGCTTATTTCCAATTTAGAGTTGTGAGAGGCTCAAGATCTGATTGGCACGGGGAGGCTGCTTGGAGGCAGTACAATTAAGTAGCCGAAATATAGGGAGCTTGCTTCCCCTTCATAAACAATCCAGATTCGGATCATCGTTAGTACCTTAGGCAGTTCGCTTATTTCCAATTTAGAGTTGTGAGAGGCTCGAGATCTGATTGACACGGGGAGGCTGCTTGGAGGCCGTACAATTAAGTAGCCGAAGTACAGGGAGCTCGCTCCCCCTTCATAAACAATCCAGATTCAGATCATCGTTAGAACCTTAGGCAGTTCGCTTATTTCCAATTTAGAGTTGTGAGAGGCTCCAGATCTGATTGGCACGGGGAGGCTGCTTGGAGGCAGTACAATTAAGTAGCCGAAATACAAGGAGCTTGCTTCCCCTTCATAAACAATCCAGATTCAGATCATCGTTAGAACCTTAGGCAGTTCGCTTATTTCCAATTTAGAGTTGTGAGGGGCTCGAGATCTGATTGACACGGGGAGGCTGCTTGGAGGCAGTACAATTAACTGACCTAAGTACAGGGAGTTTGCTCCCTCTCCTTAAACAATCCAGATTCAGATCATCATTAGAAGAACGTTTAGGAACTTATTCTACTCTTGTTTGGTTTCGGGTGCACTCTATTACTGTTCTACTGACTAATCGTATTTTGAGCATGGATCGTCTATGAGCTCTACTGCGGATGCTTGAATAATTTTATTTTTAGAAAAACTTAGATTGCCGGTGAGTCACTGGTTGGATGACAATTTTTCTTTTATATTTACACCCGCACCTTCCCAGGCCAGTGTTTTAAACCGACCGTCTTGGTCTAGATACGATCGATGGATCACTATAGCGTTACTTAGGATATACAGCATACAAACGTTGCTGGCGTTTGAAATACGTCATATATTCCAACACCTCATCTATACAACCGTCTTAACCACAACCCCTTAACGTGCTAAAGAGCTCCGTGGTTTACATAAGCAAAATCCGAGTTCTTTATTTTTCTACAATTCGCTTTTCCTGCATTTTTATTGTCTCGCAAAACCTAATTTCTCCTTAATGTAATCATTGGGGATTAACTAATACTTTAACTTCTCTAAATTACCAACTGCTAACTATTAGTCTCAAGAGAGTTGGTACTTTTGCGGACATTTTTGATCGCTACATTGTATGTTTTCCCTTTAACAAACTGGTTCAGAATCAAACAATGTAATAATAATTGTAAAGTAAAAGAAAAAAAAGCTCTTCTGAATTTTTCTGCCCCAATTTTATTACTGTGAATTATATTCTTGGAGTTTTAATACATCTTAAACGTTACATAAGATGTCGGAGTTATTATCCAAGTTTTCTTAACTTCCAACTTAAAACGATTTTGCTGGTCACAACACTTTAATAAAAGAAGCGGTCCAAGTACCTCTTATTTACAAAGTACTCGAGCAAGTAAAGTTTTTAGCTTTTGAGTGCTCACAAAGATATATTTATGCACCTTAGTTAGTAGTAGCCGAGGGGCCAAATTTTACTCCTATAGCTCTAGGAAGTTTCTCGTAAATTCACTTTAGGACGTCGATGGTTGTGATGGGGCGCCTATTTGAATCGTTTAAATGGTAATTACACCAAATACGTCTGTTACTGCAATATTATAATTTTAAGAAAATGTTTGAAATGATGTTTGTTGTTAGAAGTTAGTTTTGGTATCAGGGCGCGGCATGGATATTGATCTACCGTCTGCGCTTTTGCAGCGACACTCTAACAGCTGTTCAATTAGACCTATAACTCGATTAAAATTACTATAAAACAAAAAATAAAGTTAATTATTCATCCAATTTTTTTTCGTAAATTGCCCAATGACCCTTAAATTGTTTCTGCTGTAAAATTATATATTGTCAGATTATCTGTTTTTCTTCTCGACCATCTTTCTTATACAGCTCGAGTTTAACGCAGTTGATTTCGTTTGTTAAAAAGTTATAATCAAATATTTAAGATTACAAAAGTTTTTATATTTTTAACTTTTAACACGTCTAAAGACAAAAATGTATAACAATTTTTAACCGCTGGTGTTGGGCCAATAAAGTACGTTCTTATTAAAATTTTACTTTAAAGTGGTCTCGAAGTTTAGTGTGTAATTAATAATTTATCGGGCACTTTTGAATTACACCCAGTATATTTTATCAAGATGGACATACAGAAGTGATTAAATGGATGAAATGAATTTTCTAATTCCGTATTAGGTATTTACTCTTTTATCGGGTACTTAATTTTATGTTTCAACGCGTATATGCACTCTTTTCTCCAATTTGCCAATTAATTTCCTTCCGAAAACATTCTTGACTCTCTACAGAGTGTCCGTCAAAAATGTAACTTTTCCACTACCTATCATTTTTATAGCGTGCGAGAGTCTCTGTGATTAGGCTGCTTGTCTAGGAATTAATTTAGAGACATGCAAAATTAACATGCAGCTCCTCATTTAAATATTAAGTAGGGGGAGGCACAAATATATTTTCAATTAGTGTTTGATTGTGCTAGAAAAAGGGCTTTATCAAAAATATAATGAATAAATTCGAAGGTGTTGTAAGCGCAATACCTTGGGTAGCGGGTAGCTGCTTATACAGAGCCCACGCCTTGCCTTCTACTGAAAACAAAACAAAAAATTCATTGCTGTAAATGTAAAATTAGAAAGAAAAGTTGGTTGAACTTTTAGTGATAAATCAATAAATAGTACAAGAAATACTTACGTATAAATTTAACTTCATTTCTGCAAGAATAAATTGATTGTGATTTAGAGCTTCTCGCAGAGTTAGTAGTTTTTACATAAAAATTTTAGGGAAAAGGGAAACCTTTTTCAGATGATTAAGAATTAAAATTTTATAAAAATTTCTCAATGTTTGCCTTTCAGACTTTAAGTAATTGTCTTTTTGTCTATAAAAATGAATGGGAAACACAATGGTGTTGTAAAAATTTTATTTTTAAGGAATTTTTCCCTTGCAACTGCGATTTTTTTATTGCGAATGCGAATAGTTGTAAAAATGCAACCGATGCGCCCCTAACAAGTCCAATTGAAATAAATGAGGTGGTTTTGATCTACCTTTAGTTTGTTCAGAAGATTTCGAGAGCTTACCTACTCTGCTCAGATTAAGTCATAGCTTAGTTTACTCAGGACACGGTCCCCAGATAAAAGGAAGTTTGCCATGCTTCTGGATCTAGATTGCTTAGGAAGGGCGATATAGTTCCCTACACTTAGGCCACATAATTGTACTACCTCCAAGCAGCCACCCCGTGCCCGTCAGATCTCGAGAGGCATTCCTATTACTTGTACTACTTAGCACATGGGCATTTGCAGAGATAAAGTGGGTCACATGAGCACGGAACGATCTATGCTCAAAATCCGAAATCCGTGTATCCGAAATCAAACAAAGGCGAAATATCTAAGCTAAACGTCTCACAACTCTAAATTGGAAATAAGCGAACCACTTAAGGTCCTAATGACTGATGAGGATCAGAATCTGGATTGTTTAGCAAGCTCCCTGCACCACTTAAGCCACTTGAACGGACCCATTGTACTGCCTTCAAGCTCCCTCCTGTGTCCACCAGATCTCGATCCTAAACTCGTAGGATAAACTACAGAATTATGGCAGGAGGGGTAGTACTTATTGTGGCCACGTCGAGCCAAAAGTTTCCCAACATGGATCGGAACTGCTGAAAGTGAGAAAAGTCTCTGTGTTTTGTCTAGTAGGCTTTGTAGTAATATATCTAGTTTTGGACCACCAGAGCTCCATAACACATCATAACTCTAATAATGGCAGTGTAGACCCAGAATTAGATTTTAGGAGAACGACCCTACCCTACGTCTTTCCCATTTTGCCATGTTTTTTATGTCTTTTAAACAGATGCTCAGCGAGAATGTTATTTATGAAACTGAGAGCATCCCAAGATGGCGATAGTTGGTTGGTGATAACACTCTCACCGCCAGCTTACTCAATATCTTGTTATATTGGGGGGGGGGCAGTAAAGAGGTACATTATTCTTCACTGAAATAACGCTAACGTTTGGTCAGTATCGCAGAGCAAGCCTAGAAGTTTTTCTGATGCAATTAAGCAACTATCTTAAGCCTGATAGTCTCATCTGGTTGGATTGAGCACAGTTTTATCACACAATGGCGTCAGAGCCTCATAATTTATTTAACGGTTATTTTATAAAATCAATAAATATTTATCCACAGTACGGATACCGTTTCACCTATATACGGCTTTAATTTTTAATTTTGAGGTCTGGATTTGAGCCCAATAACATTCATTATTGAATATTTAATTTTAAAATTAATAATACCTAGTACAATTCAATATTTTCAATCGAATTCCAGTCCAAGTGACAACAGAATGTAAATGAAATATTACATTTCCAAGTTAAGTTATTGAACTAACTGATTATTTGATTTTGTTGCAACACATTATTGTGGTTGGAAATACCTTTAGAGGAATTCCTAGCTTCATCAATTTGCGTTTAATTGACTTATTACTAGTGTCAGTAACCCATCGGTCTGTTTATTCCAATTGTCAGTAAATTGTTACAAACTTTCTTCTTTAGTAACTCGCATTTTTTCCCCTAAAACGTAAAATATTTTTTGGGGGAGTTTTCCGGGGACGATCATTTGAGTTTATTTAATTTGCCCCTCCACTTTCTTAAGTCAGTACTCGTTTTTAGAATTAGTGGCCCACTACGGGTTTTCTTGAAGCTAGTCCACACAGTTTTATCTGTTCTTCTTCGCCTAGATGAGCCGTACGGCCGTATTCAGAACAGTCGTACAGAAGGATCTAAGACTTTATTGGTAGAATTCTGAACCATAGGTATCTCACGTAATAAAGAACTAATCTCTATATTACATGTTCGGAAAAAAAAGTTTATTTTTTAGATTTTGAAGTTTTTACTATTTTTCCTGTATCGAGAGTAGCGATTAATTCGAGAAACTTGAAAAGGCGTCTCTAATGTCGAGTTCAGTTTAGATATTGCGATATCTGAAAAAAGATAAAAAAAAGTTTTTGTGACGATTCCAATCTGCTTTACGCCCGGTATAGTAATCAAACATTATTGTAGAAGGATTTTGCGAACTCATTCAATTCAATTTAATTATCTATTGGTTCAACTTTTTATGTAATAAAAACCAATGATTTATAAAAGCTTTCAACAACCACTTATAATTTAATCTCGTTGAATGAAAATTTTTTAAACAATATTGATTTTGATTTGTTTTAATTGGCTTTAGGCAATCGTAACACTAATTAATTTTATTTACAGGTAAAATTGGAGGTTTGGGCCTGTCATTTGCCTCCAGCCCTTGCTCCCGACTCTGACGATATGGTGAGTTTAATAAAGATTTATTTGGAAATTAACCAAATTGAGTTTATTGGGTTATTATAATGTGATAATTTGTTTACTATTAATTGGTGTGTAATTTCTATTATATGCGTGTTTGTTCTATTAATTGTTATTGTTTTGCTCATCAAATCAACGAAGTAGTATTATTATAGGAAGCGATTAAACTGAATAATAAACAAA
The DNA here is from genome assembly GCA_950108345.1 of Malthinus flaveolus. Classification (NCBI taxonomy): domain Eukaryota; kingdom Metazoa; phylum Arthropoda; class Insecta; order Coleoptera; family Cantharidae; genus Malthinus; species Malthinus flaveolus. The sequence continues at coordinate 14,397,906 of OX467286.1, forward strand.
TATTGGACATTACCAAAACAACTCTCAAAATTTGAAGTTAATACGAGTGGAGGATTACAAAATAATAGTACAAGTATCTCTAGGTAATGTGGCTAGGCTATGTACCCGTGTACTCACTTTCTAGTCCTGAATGGTAGATTTGGGAGTCGAACCCGGAACCTCCGTTCTGTAGTTTAGAGTTTAGATTATGCCGATGATAATAAACGAATACTGGGCGACGGTTTGATAGAAGAAAGCTCGTCGAGCAATCCATCACAGTAGTTTATTTACTACTATGTGAATCAAGTTAATGGAGCACTCGGCTAAAGTTATTCTATTAGTGGACACTCTTTTAATCCTCTCCAATCTCGTAGTTTAATCACTACCATTAAAATTGTCTTAGATGGATCTTGTTATTTCCTCTACGTCATTATTCACAACTGAAACGAACAATAAGAGTGTTTAAGAAGATGGGAAGGAAGCGAAACAGTCTTAAAGGCTTAAAGGAAGGATTTGTCACGAATATTTTGAAATCAACCAAACTTTTTTTAAATTTTAAGCTACGTAAATAAACTTTTTTAAGTTTGTAAAAGAAGGGATCAATAATTTCTCAATTATAAGCGAAAAGTAGAGTTGGGTAGGGTAGTAAGTAATAAGGAAGTGAATAATGATAGGATTAAAAATTTTTAGTTTTAAGCAGTTTATAGTTCCAATCAAGTATGACAATCTATTCAAATTTCAAAGTTTTTTCTAAAAATCCTTTTGTAACTTTAGAAATGCGATGACGTATTTTCATGCACAAAAAAGCGTTTAGCTTGGGGGTGTATCGATACACGCTTGCAGAAGTTAAATAAATGTCAAGTTATTTTTAAATAAGCGTTGTTATTCTTTATATTTTATCCATTATGAACAGAAATATGAACTAAGTATTTACGTTTTCTTCAACGCAATTTTCCTCCTTCGGTTGTCAAGTTTAAAATTTTTGATGAGGGATAGGTACATTCAAAAATTATTTTAGGGTGTAGTTTGCAGTATTTTGAACAAAATATGTATAATATACTGTTTTTATTTTTTGCCCCCTGTCTCATTTAATTTAGCGCTCTGTCATTTCAAATTACTCTCTCTTCGGGCTTCAGGCGGTTCGGAAGACATTTTTTATTTTTTATCCATGTAAATTCTCACGTAGGTAGTACCTAAGTGATTGTTTTGCTAAAGTAACGTTTTAAAACCTATATTCATCCATCAAATTGTATTAGATGCTCTTTTACCAGAACGAGTTCGATAGAAACCACTGGAAGGAAGCCATTCTGATGAAAATTATTCTCTAATAGCTCGGCGCTGTGCGCCTCATTGAGATAAATTATAAATAAAATAACTCGGAGTTTTGAACAAAATTTTCATAGTACCTAGTAGGGAGTTGATTACAAGGAAAAATGATTGAACTAGTATTTAAACCCGAGGACTACTCATGGGGTGCTCAATAGACTAACACCATGTGAGAATAAGAACAGCTTTGAAGCAAAGCTCTCGACTTAGGACCCAGGCACATAACTAGAGTTTTCGTAGAAGCTCGGTTTAACCTCATTACGTCATATCAAAACAGTAGCGAGATCAATGTAGTTTGAATCCTCTCCAAAAGTTTTCAGAGATCGGGAGAATGTCATTGATAAACCATTAAAAGAATAGTTACTGCCTCTACCAATTTGCTGTACTAATATGAAGCGACACACAGCAGAGATGCATCCCGTAGATTCTCCTGCAATTAGAGAACCTCGTTTTAAAATCTTTCGTACTATTAGGCACTATAGGTGTCTAAAAGGACCCTGCATGTAGAGATTGCGGATTATGCGACGGAAAGGATGAATCTTCTCAACGCATTATAAGCAGATGTCCAGTTTTGCAGCATTGAGAGAATCTACACCACGTTCTGCTTCTTTTAGTGTCTTCAGTAGTTATCGTAGTCCAGGGGCAGACGGATTTTTAGGGGTACCAGGCCACTATAAGCCGCCCCAGACCACCACATACCACCCCAGGCTACCACAGGCCTCTCCAGGCCTCCCGTAGTTACGTGTCTGTTAGCACCGCTCTCTCTCTCTCTCTCTCTCTCTCTATGTGAATTGTGCACTGGTAAACTATCGTTCTTCTTCCTTCGACGACTAGCCAAAGATGGACATATAAAGCTGTTCCCGAGTGCACGGAGAGTACGACTTAGGAGGGAGTGACTGGGATCTGAAACTTGGAGTGGGTATAAACAAATTTCTTTTCATTCCACTTTATGTTATAGTTACTTTTTCAGCTAGTGCAGTGTACTATATGCCTATCTTTACTTAGTGGTAGAAAATAACTTCAGTTGTCCTGGACGTCTCCGCTCCTTCTCACCAGCAAATATTCTCATTACCGTTCCTATTTTTGACAAGGTGTACGTTAAGCTTCGTTCACCGCGTTTAAAATTCCGTAGTTTCTTTTAGAATGTCTCTGAAATTACCGCTAAAAGCTGAAAATTTATCTATAGGAAATAATAATAAAACTGAGCTTTATCAGACACACCTTATCTATTCTTCACTAGTGTTTTTACAGTTATTAATGTAAAGATATGCATTAGAAATTAGATAGGTATTTTAACCGATAAGACTACTATTTACAAACCGAGCATTAATCTCTTTAAACGATTCGTTTTTTATGCTAAGGGCTTTGAACTTTTATGTCACTATAAAAAAGCTTCCCTTTTTAGAAAAAAAATCGATCAGATAATTTTTAAATTGCTTAGAGCAGGGGTTCTTAATCTTTTTGTGTGTCATGAACTGCCTCAACAGTTTAGGGGAGTTCGTGTGCATTTTCTCAAAATAATAAAAAAGTACCAACCAAAGATACGACTTCTTACAAAGCTCTTTTTTCTCGTGTAGGTCAGTTTGAATTCCAACGGATTCAATTAGAAACAGAGTGTAAATGTAGAATTTTCTCGTGCACTGAAATAACTGTCAAGTTATCGGTAAAACGTCATAGCGTAATAATTTATCAGTCCACGTCCACAACTTCGTGGACATCTACAGAGTAATCGAAACTTTATTAAATATGTACGTTCTGTTTCGTTTCAATGTTTCGTTCTCAAAAATTTGATTTATATTAGCCAAATTTTGAGTCTGACTCAGTGAATACTTCTTGTGTTGTCGTAGAAAGAAGAACTGACGCTTTGGACACCCTTTCATCTTTGTAACAGTAACCAGTACATGTTTTGCTAAACAGTGCTATTTTAAGAACTATTCTGTGCTATATTAACACACTGTAAGCCTGTAAGAGTAATACACTCAAAGGTCGTGGGTTCGCTACTGATAATATAGTTAACACCCAACTCCACCGCTTTTGAGGGTAGACAAAGTCTTAAATTAGGACTATCGATCGTCGTAATTTTTGCATCATTAATAAGACACGCTGTATACAAAGTTTTTAATACTTTAAAACTTTATAATAATAAGCTTCAGTTTTTTTATTGTTAATAAACTTTGCAAAACTCGTTGGTTTTCGTAATATTTTTGGTTGCGCACTAAAACGTTTTGCTAAATAATTTTTCTTTCGAGTTTCAAGGGGTTGTACGTATAGCGCTTGTTAATTGTCTTTAATTATGCATTAATTAATTTCATTTTTGTTAAAAAAATGACACCAATTAAATTATAATCTTATTTAAAACTTTTTTTCTCCCCAAATAAATTCCAAACTTGCTGTTTTCAACAAACTTTTGTGTTTTATTCTAATTCGTATTATAAAATGTTTAATTCATGAAGTATTATGCCATAAATACGTACTTGATGCTTAAGCGAAAATAAATACTAGAGCAAAAGGCATCTCTTGTCCCACCCCATGAATATCATAGCGTCCATTTCGCATGAGGCTTTAGCTGCTTAGTATAGAACCAATTCGCACGAAGGATCAAAACTTCCCTTCAAACATGCTCGACGTCGTTATATATGACACCGTACAGGAAGTCCCGGTGAAAATGATGACAAACTGCTCTAGACATATTCACTCGGGAATCGAGAAGTTCTTACAATAAAACCTCAAAGTTTGTGCTTTTACGGATACATTTCGGCCTCCTTTTTTTAAACATAAGGGTTGTTAAAATTATATTGTTATCAAATAACCTTTATGTTTGTTTTTTTAATATCGCTAAAAGTACGTTATTGTTGTCTTTTGTCTTCTATACGTGTATTCTTTTAGATCTTTGCATTTAAATTGGTTTAGTGCTATTGTTGGTGAAACTGGGAAACCAACATTAGCCGGGCAACAACAGTAACGCTAACACTAAGCTGGGGTGATTTGTCGTATAATTTGGACGTTGGCTTTTAATGCCTTATCCCAGGGTTCGACCCGCTTCCAACTCGACACAGGCCAAATTGCAACAATCTCGAGGACTTGAATAATGCACAAGGCACGTCAACTCGTGTGCCGCAAATAACGACTTTCCTTAGATCGTGTTTACACATTGCTCGAATACTATCAGCTTTTCCATTTTACTTATTGCAAAATGGTCCTTGAAATGTTTTATTTTTCTATTCTATTTCTTTATGTTTATTTACTTCTTCTTTTTTTATAAGGAAAAAACATTTTAAATTACTACGTAGCGCTTCGGTTAATAGTTGTTTACCCTCAGAATACATTTCGGACTACCAGTACTAAGCAGTAGGAAATTCGCTCGAGATCCTTCTTAGTTTTTTAAATTAATAGCACTTAAAATAAATTAAATCGTTTCTGTTATTGGATAGACTTAATTTTTACCAAATGTAATTTAATAAAAAGAATATAGTAATAGTCCCTTTTTATAGCGCTGGACTAGACTTTATTTTCGTTAAATTTGCGTCGAAATTTTCCGAGGAAGGTAGTGCGGTCATCGATACTTTTCTTCCAGGCTGTATCGTCCAGATATAGGAGGAAGACGTAATTAAAAGGAGGCGAACGTGCAGAACAATTTTATTTACAAACAGATAATGAAATATCGAAAGATAACTTCAGTTCGTGGCTTGAAACAATTCTTAACTGAAAGTTTTCACCAAATAATGCAATATAAGATTAGTTCATGAAGAATATAAGAACAAATTTATAAATCTGCCCAAAAGACCTAAATAGCAAAAAAATAAAAAAATATCCAGTTGATGTTAGCGTAATTGCTAATTTGAACACGATAGCTTAGATGTTATAGAATGTTACGTAACTGGGGTAGCTGAAGATATCCGCAATTAGAGCTGAAAAAGAGTTTCAGAGAATTGTGTCGAGCGTGTCCGTACTAACGGTCCTTCTGTAAAAGCAATTTAGTCGGGAGTTTTGGTTTCTCTCTTTTTAAAAAAAATTGATCGTTGGTATGCATCAGACACAAAATTGTAGAAACTGCTCTCAAAAATAGATTTTCGTGAACTTGTATTTTCTGGGACTAAAATATTTTGCTTACTGCGGATCCACACATTAAATGCCAATGTTGGGGCCAATATTGGCTCATTATCGTCTTGTAGTTGGCGAAAGCATGTACACCCTAGGCCAAATAAGATGGCTCATGACTCATCGCCGTGTAACATAAAAATTATCCTGTTACGTAGTTTGTTTCTACTCCGTTACTACCGGGGAGGTGGTCGTCTGGTGGCTCAGGCTAGACCCAGTGGATGGTAGCCGTGGGTCCAAGAAAAAAAAAGTCGGTGTGAAAAGTTTGGCGCCAGGAAACCTGGCCCGTGGGCACCCCCAGCTAGTTGCTGAGCACCGGGCAATAACGGTAGCTCGATTGGTAATTTAATGGAATTTAATTCTTATACAAAAAAACAAACCGGAGCCTCGCCTCCAAGACGGCCTCCTGTGATGCGTGTTGGTGACCTGAACTCCTAAATATGCAGATATGCCGAATAGTCGATTCTTGTGGCGGCGTGGAACGGACCCACCAGCAGAAGACGAAACAAAGAAAGGAAACAAGACCAAACCAAAACAGCCTATGGACCTCAAGAAAAGGCGGCGATAACAGTGAGCAAACACTTACCTCCTGCAGAAGGCGGTTTATACAAGTAATCGACGACCACGCCAATTCCCTAAACGGGCGAGCGGGACGTAACGAAGCAAAAGAAATATGTAGATAGCCGGGTCCCGTTTAATGACGAGGGACGATGGGCTATATAAAAAACAGGAAGATAACTAGCCAAATTGAACTAGACGTAGATCATACCTCACACAACGTCGACGTGGATCATACGACTCTCTCCCTGCAGGGCCACGACGGGCTCACTATTATCACCCCCACATTCTCGCGGTCGTGGCGGGGACAATCACATTTCGTTATTCTTCCTAACGTAGGAGAAATAACGTAACAATCCTTAAAGAAATGTTATTATCTTTGTTCATCTTAAGCTGTGGATTGTTGGGATTGTCCGCGGTAGGCTTCCAATTCGGGCAGTTGGACAGACTCTTAGACTGCTATCAGATCGAAACTAACATAATGTAAATTGGACGGCAACTGCGATAAAACTATAGGAAGTCTTGCAGAAGTCGTTTGCAATACTGTAAATGTACATTGCAAGCGGTTTTTACAAGACTTTCTAGAGTTTTCTAGCACTTACAGTCAAGTTTTCGCTTTTTAAGTTTTAAGTTTTAAGTTTCTGACAGTCTCCTCAATTTCGCCGAATTCGGCAGTTCGTCGCGTTTATTAATTTCGTCCGCTGTCGACAACGGACTGCCGAATTCGGCACAGCTGAACAGACTGTTAAATAGAAATTTAGAAAACGTAAAACTTGACTGTAAGTGCTAGAAAACTCTAGGAATTCGCTTCCAGTGCAAGCTTCAAGTTTTGCAAGCGGCTTCTGCAGAACTTCTTAGAGTTTTCTCGAACTTATAGTCAAGTTTACGTTTTTTAAGTTCTTCGCCAACTTCGCCAACTTCGACGAATTCGGCAGTACGCCGCGGTTCTTTGTTTCGTCCGCTGTCCGCGGCGGACTGCCGGATTTGGCGCAGCTGGGCACAGATTGTCGTATATAAACTTGAAAAACGTAAAACTCGACTGTAAGTACGAGAAAACTTTAGAAGTCGCTTTCAATGCAAATTTGCAGTATTGCAAGCGACTTTTACAGAACTTTCTAGAGTTTTCTTGCACTTACAGTCTAGTTTTACGATATTTTAGTTTCTATCTGACAGTCTGCTGATTTTCGCCGAATTCGGCAGTCCGCCACGTTTATTAATTTCGTCCGCTGTCCACAACGGACTGCCGAATTTGGCACAGCTGGACAGACTCTCAGATAGAAACTTGAAAAACGTAAAACTAGAACTTCCTAGAGTTCTCTCGCACTTAGTCACTTCCAGTCCACATTTAAATTCTCTAGTTGCCTAGTTGTGCTTGGTTCGGCAGTCCGCCATAGACAATCCTAACAATCCACAGCTTTGCATAATAAAATGAGATGGTTAGCGAGACTTATGAGGTGAGTCACGCGTCACGCGCCACTTTAAATGGACTGAACCGTATACACATTGGGACAAAATTCAGAGTTTTGCTCATAGCCGTCGTGGATTTGTTTGATATTTTGTCAAAAATTCGGCACTTGTGTTCAATGTGTTTGGAGATAGCACTCGTGCAGGTCCTATCAGAGGGGTGGGGGCAAGAGGGGCGGGTGCCTGGGCCTTGCAGTATTAGGAGCCCCAACTTGGGAACTTAATATGTTATTAGACAAAAATATAGGAGAAGGTAAAGACAGAAATGAAGACGAATGGAAAAATTCAATGCTCAAATTGAGGGGCCCGGTCGTTCTCCAATAATATACTTTTTGTTTATCTGAAATAAATTGTTAATTTTCCTATTTTATTTTTGGGAAACATCTTTTTGGGGGATACTACCAATCGCTACTAAAATCAAAAATTTGCGCCTGCGACGCTATCCTGAGGTATAACCGTACTTTTAGGGGGGTCTCTAAAATATTATTTGCTGTCGCATTTTCTCTGACAGGGCCCGCTCTCGTGATGCCGGCGTAAAACATTGGCGGTTGTAATAATAGAAAATTATTTCCTTAAAAAAATATTTAGTAAATTAAGAAAAAAAGATAAAAGTGGAGAGGAAAAAACTTGAAACTTGATGTAGGTACGTTAATGAGAAGCACCGGCGCCAAACCAACTTTTTACATTATTCAATATTTTTCCGTCAATTAAGTTTTGGCCTTTTTAAACTTTTACGTAGGTTCTTTTATTACATTATGTAAATTTTAAAAAGAAAAATTTTTAAGTCATTTTATTTTAAAATATTAAAAGTTTTCGAAAGTGATTGTAAAATGTTGAAGTAACGGAACGAAAGATAAGTTAGAAAATGGATGATGATGGATCAAGCAACAATGACGATATTTAAAAACGCGTTTAAGATAGCAACTCATATTATCGTTCCTTTATAAAGTGTATAAATTCATATACACCCGAGTATATAGCTATAACTTCTTTTTTTTAACTGTAAAAAGAATCAATCAGTCTTTTTGAATTTAAGTGAATTACAAACAAAAAAGGCTCTTTCATTAAAACTTCGTTTACTTTAGTATATAGGTACTACGTTTCTGCAGTAGTCGCTCGAGTGAATCGTTTTAATTTCGTGAAAAATTTCTATTAGTGAGAGAGGAGAAAATTAATCTTCCATTACCCAACACGTATCTATGACGGTTTTATTAAAAAATCAAATTTTCTTCTTCTCTTAGAGGAGAGATAATTAATATTAAAATACGATTTTTGCGTTTATTAAATTAATTCTTAATTATTATTTAAAGGATGATCGATGAACGAAAGAGTCAAACTTGATCGAGTTTTAAGGAGTCGAGTTTTCCAACAACGCCATTTTGTAGTTTTCGTAATTGTATTTTCTCGAGCAAGATTTGATTGTATTGTAAGTGAAAAGATATAGTACTAAGCTCCGATTTACCGAGACCAATTTAACTGGGTCCATTGTGTGGCCTTCTTGCAAATCTTCCGCCATCAGATATAGAATAGTTCTAATGCTCGTGTAGTATCAGGGTTTACGATATTATGGTAAGGCGATTCCAAATTAATAATGGATGCTGTTCCTAAACGAGAGTTCTTATAAAAATGAAAATTAAATTCGCGCGGTCTAGGAATAAATTGCAAGTTCCCGGTTCCCGCTTTATTTACTTTATTAAGAATCGCCATTGTTTCTTTTTCTGATATTTTCGTACGATCCTGCCCATCCATCATTTATAAAATATTTCAGTAGTATACAAAGTTTGCTGCGATATTCGATCTGCCACTTTTTACTTTTGAAACTACCACTGTTGAGAAAGTATGGGAATCGAAAAACACTTTCGAATCTTTTTATTGCAAATCTTGACGTTTCAGACGCGAAATAAAGCGAACATTTTCCCCAATATATCCGTCTGTCTGGATGCGTGTACGAGTGTACGTGTTTGGTCGAGTAGTTACAAATTTATAAATTTCTTCTGTTTCAAAAAGCTCCCCATCACGATTTCTTAAAGAACATATCACATCATTATTTCAACCCTTGCAATGCTAAAATTGCAGTTGTTTTACTATTTATTTTTTGGCGAAATAACGAACGGAAAATAATTTCTAAAACAGCCAAAGACATCCCGATGCGTCATGTCACATGCGACGTTATTATTGGCCGCCGAAAAGCACTGCTTTATTTAACTGTTTTATTGAGGGAGTTATGACGATATAAATTTTACGACCACTAATAATTTCTTTATTAAGAAGCTCTCGAAATTTGATAAACTGTACCTACTTATATAAAAATTTACTTTTATGCGGTCATACTAAAGAGATAAAAACTGACGGACAAAAAACTGTTTTTCCCCAAAACCGATGTTATTGGCCCAAGAGGGAAGATTTTAGGAAAAACAGAGTTGCTCGAGAGTTCACTCAGATACTTATTTGTGGACAACTCAACTTTAAATTTTTTTGCAATAATTAGCAAATGCTTCTCAAATACTACCCTCTCTTGAAGTTACGTAGATAATATTTGTGCGCCTAAAAAAAATTTAGTTTAACGATTTGAATTAGAATCAACAAGGGCAATGACATCGTGCTCGTCTGTTCTTATAGGGTAACCTTTGTAAAGAATTTTCGGTAAGCTTTTGTGGTCTAAGTTAAGGGGTTTCTCTTTACAAGGAACGCTGTTACGCTGTTCACCACCATGCTTGTATTTTATCGGGTTTATGAAGTACGTTTGTTACAGAGCCCCATTTAAATTTTTAATTAAAATTATTGTCTTAGCGGCGAGTCGAATTTAAAAAAAGAGTTTGAAGAAAAAGTTTAGAAAACGCTTTTATTGGGAAATGTGTTGTTGGCTTTTCTTATTAAAACGTAACGTTTTAAGGGGTGGAAAAGAAACGATGATGCAATCTTCTTTTGGAGTTGAAAATAAAAACTAAAAGAGTATGTTTTAGTCTTAGAGGTGGCTTTGTGGCCGGGGAACCACCGCTAGCAACACTCTTTTTAAAAAGCATCGTTGGGAAATTTAAAAATTTTTAACAGTTGGCGAAGTGCCTTTTGCGTTTTGTGGTTTCAAAAACGTCATTTTACATATTCAATTACAAGTTTGAAAGTTAAACAAAAGGCATAGGGAATATAGCCCTGAGGGAAACCAAGCGATATACACAACACAAGCTCGAACAGAACTATAGAGGCGGAGCCCTTGTTCTTTACTTTTTAACGCCATAAAGACGAGCTCTTTTACTAATTTCCATATAAAAAATTTAAACTATTATTATTATTGAAGCAATTTAAAATGTTAAGAATTTTCATTGTTAGGCCTAGGTCTACAAGATACAGGTATGCTGGGCATTTACCCTTTGTTGAGAATGACTAAAACAAATTGTCATCGTTTATCTTAGACGTCGGGAATAGATCCAAAACTAACGTACTTTTTTTAAAATTTAACAATTTAACTGGCGTTCATTTTTTACCCCTTCAAGCAAGACACCGAATATCGCTACCCCGTTAGTCTTCTTTAATTTAAAAACGTTTTTCCCGAAGCAGAAAATGAGCCTGAAAGAGACTCCGGTGTCTCCGATGGTTCTCCGAGTTATAAAGGACCAAAAATCCTCGCAATACGTAAAATTTAAAATCCTTCGCTTGCTCTCGGCTTTAGTTCAATTTTTTGTTTTCTAAAGAGGGCGTTTCGGTTTCGCATTTTTATTATTCGGAGCGTACGTTGCGACTTGAATCATTATTTTGTCTAATTAATTTTGAAAACGTAAAATAACAAGCACCTTGCAGTGTAATTATAGTAAAAATTAACGAGACGATTTTAATAAATTTTCGTCTCTTACTTGTAACGACGCTCAACACAAATCTGGTCGAAATTCAGCAAATTCGACTCGAATCGTCCAATAAGATTCCGTTTAGGAAAGTTGGTAAAGATAAATTTTAAACAAAAATTTAATCAAATTTGTCGAGATCTCTCACAATTTTTTTTAAAGTGTAAGTTGTAATAAATTAGATTTAACTTTAGATATCTGAAATTTGAGAAAGAAACTTAATTAAAAGTAATCAATTTACTTTTCTTCCTATTTGAGTTTTGTAGATAGTAGATATGCAAGTAAATGAATTTAAAAAAATACCAAACTAACTTGATTTCGTCTTCCAGTGTAAAGTAAAACTCCAAAAAAGATATTGAAATATTTTTATTGCAGAAATATCAGTCCTCAGACTAGGTATACAGGGTGGTCAGAATCTCACTACGAAGTACGAGATAGAGGGTTGGTTAATGGAGTAAAATTCAGCCCAATCATGGCTAATAAAATTGAACATTGTTGCCAAGTTTCCAATTTATGTAAAAAAGTTTTACATAATTTTGAGCAGTGGGTAAAAGAGGAAGGGGGTAAAAATGTTTACTCAAATTCAAAAAAAATTAACTGTGCTCAGTTCAGACTATCTTAGTCAATAGCGGGTTAATTGAACATTCCATTTAGTACCTACTTCTGGTGCAACTTCGACAATCGAGTAGTTAAATAATTTAAAATTAATGCGAATCTGAGATCTGAGAAGTAAAAGATATTTAGTTTAGCGTAATTAATTAATTTAGCGTTAATTAAAAATTAAATTTTTTAAGCGACGAATAATTTTATGTAAATTGAACGTTAAACAAAATCTTTAATTGAAAAGAACAACAGTTTGTTTAGGATGTTGACCTTTTAGTTTTATTTCTTGAGCCGTGTTAATGTGGCAGTGTATCATTAGTAAGTTGTGCGCCGAGGGTCTCCTTTGTTTGGCGACGCCGGCGCCGAGACGCTCAACCACGCCCCACTAGGGCTATTCACTCGCTCTACCTTCTGTAATGCACTTTGTAACTTCTTTACTTTAATACATTACGGTTCCAAGTTTATGTACTAAATTTTGTTGTGTTTTATTATAAAAGCGACATATTAGATGTTTATATTTTACGAACTTTTTTTAAAAACACGCTTTTTATGGATTTTTAAAGGAAATAGCGACGTGCAGTTGATTCGAACGTTAAATGTGAAAAAAAATTAATCATTTCGTTTTGAAACTGAAAACAAACAAGAATATTTTTCTCGAAAACTCCGAATTTCTCTAGTAGCGAATTGGATTACTCCAATTGACTGAATATTTTTGTATATTTAAAGAAAATCGCACGTTTGTTTTACTCCCTATAAGGAAAAAAAAGCGTTTACATTTTAGCTACATGTCGTCAAACTTTTAGAATTTTGAATTAAATGTATTGACGAATTTTCATCGAATACAAATCTTAAAAGTACTACTCACCAAAGAATTTTTTAATGAGAATTTTTCTGGAAATTAAATTCGAAATAGGTTTAGGAAATTAAATTTAATGAAAGCCAACTTTATCGAGACTTGATTAGGTTATTAAGTTTTCAATTTTTTATCAAGCCAATGGCGCGCGCTTTGAGAGATACGCGCTTGAAAGTAATAAATTTACTAACTCATAAGTATTTCGTGAATAATTAGAGAAAGCGTCGCTACGCTTATTAGTATCAATTTTTTAAATTCTAAAAAAAACCAGAAGAGTAAGAAATCGTAGTTCAGCGAGAAGTCCCACAAAGGTAGACTTCGTGCCAAATAGAAACATGAATGTCAATCAAGACGTATCGTACTCCGATACGCTCATGAATTGTATGCCGATCTCTAATAGGACACTGGCCAAATAACGGTCCCGCCCTGTTCACATTTGGCACGAAGTCTATTGTCTCGTAGCAAACCGATGGCCAGATAGACGAAATGAACAAGGACGAGCTTGGGTAGATGACCTAAAGAACAGATTGACAGTCGGCCAGACCATCATATACGCACAGAAGAATAGACGGACAGGCATACACACATACGCTGCCCTCGTCGTCATCATCAAATCATAATCGTAATTATCGACATAAGGCCCTCTCTCTCTCTTAGTTTTTTCCAATTTCTCTATTCTGAACGCTGCACTTCCAATCCTTCAAGTTTTTTGTCACTCTTTGTAGGTCGTCTATCCATCTACTTGGGGGTTTTCTTCTATTCCATTATATGTTGCCAAATTTCAGCAATGTGACTCTTTCAACGACGTCATGTTATTTGCTGGTTTTGGAAGCTCACGTTCAATGTCTCGTTGAGTTATTTTCATTTTACTCGCAGATCTTTGCATTAGTGTTTACTGGCGGGAAACATTGGCTATGCAGGGTGTTAAAAAACATTGGTCACAAACTAAAAGGGAGGGGACAGTATGGCCCAAACTGTGCAGAAAAGTCTTAATAAACATGGCCGGTTTTGGAGATAAGAAACATTTTGCGTTTACAGCAGAACTTTTCGAAAACACCAACATTGTCTCAGGTTCGGTGGCATCCTTGATCTACTCGTTTTCAAGTACCTATACTCGAAGAAAAAAATGAAATCGGGCGATCTTGCAGGCCATGATAATATAGGTCCTTCTCTTCCCACCCATGTGCGTCTGAAACGGCAATCGAAAAATGAACAGGGACACCATCGTGCTGGAACCACAAAAATCTTTTATGGGGCAAACTAAAAAGTTATAAGTGAAAACGAAATTGACAAAATTTCCCCCTATGCATTTTTGTGTAAAACAAAAGCTTGTCTAAACTGACCCCTAATGAGGTAACTTTTGTCTAATTTAACCGATTTGGTGTCTTTTTAATACTTCCCGACATTATCATGCTTAAACAGTTCCATTGTAGATTGTACACCCTGTATTAATTGGGCTAGATTAAACTATTGTACTGTCCGATTTGTACAAACTTAATAAGCAAAAAGAGAACGCCACTTGCTAATAGCGATTTTACAGCTTCTCGAATTTGGAAGTATTGAAAACGAATTAAAAAATCCGAATCGAGCCCTTTTTTGTACTACTCCAAACTGTCTGTGATTGTCACCAGTCACCATCCAATTTTTTAAATTGGCATTTATATCGGCGAGGAGTGAATAAATAATAGCGTATGATTTAATTCCGTCCATCGATAAGAGCATTGTTTTGAAAAAAGTTCATTAATCTATCGATTGTTTTAAATTACGCACGTAATTTATTTTTATTTTTTCTCAAATTTTATATTCAAATTGTATACCAATCGGGTTTTTTCGAAGCAACACAGATTTTCATTACGTTTTAATTTATTCACCGCTTTTATATCGCTACAAGAGCTCTTGTAAAACACCTAGAGATATTTTAAAATATGTACATAAGAATTAATGATGAAATTTGCAACTTTATATAAATTTATTATTTTGAGGGAATCCCCCTAATTTAAATCAAATTAGAAATTATGTTGGAGGGTAGTTTTAATTGTTAACGCAATATAATTTTCATTTTTCTTCTTTTAAAAAGAACATTTTCTCAATTTTCATTTACTAGGTGTTTTTGCTAAATATAATATTAGTTCATTTATTAAAAATCTCCCCAATTTCTCTAAAATATATCTTCAATGGAGACTTCCAAATTCTAATGGATCCAACTAAGAACATCGAAGCAGGCATAACTGCTTTTACCGATGGATCTGAAGAGATCTGGAGTAGGTGGGCACTCAGCTGAGCTTGCCCTTGATAGTAGCCTACCGCTGGGAGCATATGACTCAAACTGTACTTGTGGGGATATTATACAGCGCCAATGAAATTCTAGAGAGGAAAATCTTAAACAAAAAAGTACTGATATCGATGGGCACTAAAGGTGCCTTGCAAGTGACATCTGGCCTCCTGTTTGAGTGCATAGAGCTGCTGAATCAGATATCCAAAAACAATGTTCTTATACTCTTTGGGTCAAAGGACATCTGGGAAGTAAGGGTAATGATAGATGATGAGCTGGTCATGAAAGGTTCAAACAGCCTTCCCTGTGGCCCTGAGCTAATCATCAAACCAGCCGTTACAACTGTTAACATCCTCCCTACAAATAGAACCCATAAAGTATATACTGAAAGGTGGACAAGCAACGCAATCTGTCGTCATACTGGCTCTTTTTAAAAAGCTGGCAAAATATTGTCTATAGCTGTCCCGAACTAATATACGAACAATTGGAGGGACACTCGCGGGATACTGTCGACGACATAAGCATCTCCATATTTATAGTGGTTTCAGTAGAAATTCCATGTGACGTGGATGCAAACTAGAAAGCAATACAGTTGAAGTTTGCCACTGTCCAGCTCCAAAGTGACAAAAAGATCCGCGTTGGGGGACTTCTAGCTCTACATGGCCAGAATGAGCACCATCCCTCCTGCCAGTCTTCTGAAATTGTTCCTACAAGTAGGATGACTCGAGTTCTGATGGGAACGGGAAGGTCGCTTGGAGGAAGTACAATGGGCCCGATTAGGTAGCCTAATTCGCTCAGCTCCCCCGTCCTAAACAATCAAGAATCCAGAATACATAGCTGAACCGATTCGGTTTTAGCTTATGGTTCGTTTCAATTTTCAATTTTGTTTTCTGTTTCGTATCTCGTCTCTAATGTTTTGTTGTTTCTGAAGTATAGTTTTCGACGTCTTCATACATAATATAATTTATACCTTTATGAAGCGTAAATAATTTTGGTAAATAATTTTGATGCAGAATGTTGTGCCCTAAATCTTATTTTTGCAAGTTTTTTGCCTGAAATAATTAGAGAAGCTAAAAATTACGTTAGTTTAAACATGAAAAAGGATGCTAGGTGAGATTTTGGATATCTCTCTCTCTCTCTCTCGCAAAAAAAGTCGGTATACAGTCTGTGCAAAAATAAATTAGTGATACTGCGACATGCGATGCAGTTTCAATTAAAACATCTTGCGCGAAAATTACCAATTGCGCCAACACGCCATTTTCCATAAGACCATTTTACTTAACTATTCGTATCTCTGGCGTATCTGCTTAGTTAGATGCAAGAAAGCGTTATATTATGAATTATGAAGTGTTATGTCGTTATGTGAACATTATGGTAACAATTTAACGTATATTTGTTGTTTTAGATAACTCGAATTGTATACACTTCGACTCTGTAACACTGAAAGTTACGTGCTAAAGTGCAGTTGACACGGCTCTTCAGATATAGCTTTGATAACCCAACCGTAACGTTTAATACGAACGTCAAACGGCATTATTGATATTAAGTTGTTTTTTTTAAACTTACACTTGTCTTAGTAATAAATAGACATTTCATATTTCAGTATTTAAGAAAAGCGAAAAGCTTTGGTTACGAAATGTAAAAATAAGTATTACCACATTCTACTTCAAAAACAGATTTTCAATCTCTTTTTCGGCTCATTTTCCCTTTGAAATGCGAAAGAGAAATTATTTTTGATTACGTCGATTTTTTATACATGTTTGAGGCTCGCAAAATAAACCTCAAATCTATATTTTTTGTTAATAAGAAAATTTAGAAACTCTTTACTGATCTGACATAAGGGGTCATGATAATATGTCGTATAGGGGTGAATAACCGTTCTAGACTTATCGTTGCATTAGTTTCTCATTCGAGAAAAGAAACGTTCAAACCTTTATAGTAAACAAAAATTTATGTTTTTCTATTCATCGAAAGTCTTATTACTTACTTTTTTACTCAATCAGAGAGAGATGTATGTATAAGAGTGGAGAGGTTGAAAACGGCAAAGCAAGATTAAAATCTCGTAAGAATGAGCATTGGAAATTTTGACCACGCGCGTTTGTAATGAGAAATAGCTTCCAGTTCAATTTGATGAAATTAAGTAGCTTTTGAGATACTAATTAACAGATCGTTGCAGTAAGCTTCAAAATTCCATCGTTTGACCTCTACACTACAGGGCGTTAAACACCCGCAATATCATATCGATTGTCTTCCCTTCTTACTATTTGAATTGCTTTGCTTTTTATGTTTAAAATTTACATCTTTTATTGGGGGTGCTAAATTAATAAAAGACAATTAAAAATTGCGAATTTATACTAATTATAAAGGTAAAGGTCCGTCTAGACCCAAGGTTTTGGGTCGACAGTAAAACCGAGTAAAACGTTGAGTTAAAACGTTGCAACCTCCCGGTCCACGCGCAACGTTTTAACTGTGCAGGCAAAATGTTATAAATGCTTATATCGGCTACTTTCTATTTTTCCGCTTAACATGATTGTATTTCCATGATCCTCTTGACTCTTGATCATCATGATCCAATTTAGAAAGCAGACCTTTTGTCGTCAGACAACACACGGTCCTAAGAATTTGAGAAAACCCAAAATCCTTAAACAAAGTAATAATGACGACAATGATAAGTACAAAAGAAGCGTAAGGGGGCATTCAGCCGTATTGTGTATCAGAACCTCTAAAAATAGTGGTTAAGTTTTACGTTAAAATAACGTTTTATCGCAGAGAAATAAAATAGGATAGTACCCTATGTTAACGTAAAGGTTGGCCACTATTAATTCTTACAGGTTGTGATACACAATACTGCTGAATGTCCGTTTACCTCTTTCTCTTTTTTGTACTTATCATTGTCGTTACGATAGGAAAAACGTATACAGACTTTGTGAAAGTTTTAATTGGTATTCCTTGGTATACCATGCCTTTGAAATTTGGAATTTTTGTCCAACTTTAACGCACTCTAACGTCTAAACCGTAAGTCTGGAGAAGAAACCGAATAGACAAAATTTGTAGAAAATTTGATGTAGTTTACTTTTGTATAGAAGCACTTTTCTCGCAAAATGCGTAGTTTTTGAGTTCTAACCGATAAACTAAAAAGCAACTTTTGGTAGATTTTGGAATTTTTTTTAAACTTTAATGCACTCTAGCGTCTAAACCGTAAGTCCGAGAAAGAAACCGAATAAACGTAATTTATAAGAAATTTTATGTAGTTTACTTTTATATAGGAGCACTTTTTTCGCAAAATGTGTAGTTTTCGAGTTATAACCGATAAACTGAAAAGCAGCTTTTGGGACGATTTTAAAATTTTTGTCCAACTTTAACGTCTAAACCGTAAGTCTGGAGAACAAAACCGAATAGACGAAATTTGTAGAAAATTTGATGTAATTTACTTTTGTATAGAAGCACTTTTCTCGCAAAATGCGTAGTTTTTGAGTTCTAACTAAAATGCCACTTTTGGTCCGATTTTGGAATTTTTTTAAACTTTAATGCACTCTAGCGTCTAAACCGTAAGTCTGAGAAAGAAACCGAATAAACGTAATTTGTAAGAAATTTGATGTAGTTTACTTTTATATAGAAGCACTTTTCAAAAACATGTGTAGTTTTCGAGTTCTAAACGGTAAACTAAAAGCAATTTTAGGGCCGATTTTAGAATTTTTGTCAAAGTTTAACGCGCTCTAGCGTCTAAACCGTAAGTCTGAGGAAGAAACGAAATATACGAATTTGTAGAAAATTTGATGTAGTTTACTGTTGTGTAGAAGCACTTTTCTCGTAAAATTCATACTTTTGAAGTTCTAAGCGATAAACTAAGAAACAGTTTTTGGGCAGATTCGTCAGAGCTCACTTAGTATTGGCTAACGTCACTAGTTAGGTTAGGTCCGAGGTCTTAGCCAAGCTTGAAGAGTGTATGATAGTATCGCCCAATCGTAGCTGAACGGTTCTAATCTGAAGTGCCCTCTCGCAAAGAACACTTACCCCTAGGCAGAGAAACTCTGTCTTTCTGGATTTGAGCACTTGACCATTCCTAGCGGACCAACGAGAACAGACAACAAATGTCACTTGGAGTAGAGTTAAAGTAGTTATTTCCTTGATTTATCGGTGCGGGGTCACATGCTGCAAGTAACTGTGAATCGCCTGCACATTGACAATGTAAGAAGAAGAAATCGACATTTAGCGAAAAATTTAAAAATCGAACTTTTGTCTATGGCTCTAAAACAAAAGAAGATCGTGAATTCCGGTTTTCGCCATTGAGTTCCTCTCAAAAAAGAGAACGAGGATGGGCCATCTATTCTTCCATATCTCTGATAGTTATCGATTTTTCCATAGAACCATCGAATTCTACCCACCCTGTACATCTGTACATATACAAGAATTGACGGGGCCGTGGAGCGTCATAAATTTCGAAATTATGCGGTTCTATAACCGAATAGCCCAGTGTAAATGTGTTTGTTTACCCAGAACCCAGAGCACTGCCAGAATCGTCGCTTAAGCACGTCCCTTAAGCTCGAGACGGCTTCAGACACCACTCTTGCTGAAAAAAAAGTGATTTTTTTTAGTTATATCGATGTTAATTGCCAACGTCGTTTGCGAACGTTTGTCGTCGATAGCGACGTGATTTAACGACTTTATAATTTGCTTAAATGACACATAAACGCGCGTACAAATTGACTCGCTATTAATGCCGCAACATATCTTAACGTCCGCGTTTAAAATAACGTCGTGACATCAAGCCGAGCGTACTCATAAACAACTTGGAATTGATAATTATAACTTGGTAATTTCGCGTACGGTTTTAATCAGCGAAGAATTGATCGATTGTAAATTTAGTTACACGTTAACGAGGTAAAACCAAAACACCTCATGTTTGTTATAACTTTATTTGCGTTTTAATACGGGGTGATCGTAAACTGCGAGAAGACTTAATAAATTTTGCAACTTCTCGAGCTATTTCCAATATAGATTTTATGGGGTGAAAATGTTTGCCCCTTGGTGGTTCGTTATCCTGTAAAAAGATCTTAATTGCAAGAGCTCATATGAGAGCGTAACACGGAGGATACTATTTTGGAGTCTTCTTCAATTGTTTGTATTTCGTGTATATACGATATCGTTATAATTAATACTCGGAAATAAATTTACAACTCTTCAATTACATTATGCAATCTTTATAATAAATCAAACTTTATAATGAAGTAATTAAACATCATGTTTGAGTGTTTGATAAACATCAAAACTTAAAATGACATTAAATGATAAGTTTTGTCTAAACTTACGGTACACTTGCCCCAATTAATTTTGCAGCCATGCTATAATAAATTGTTTTGCTTTATTAACACTTTAACATAATCCTTTCTTAGGTTTCGAGTTACGATTTAAAACGGCAATCGATTGCTTCTTGTTCACTCAAAAGTTATAATTTGCTCGTCCGGCAGGCGAAGTCGTGGAAAGTTTATAGCGCGACGTTGGAAAACTAAAAAATTTTGCAACTTTCCCCAAACTTCACTTTGTTATCGCATGAAACATCACTTTGCAGTATTTTTCTGTTTTCCGCTCTTAATTAATAATTATTATTGGCGTGAATTATATTAGCGTTGTGCCGGGCGGGGAAGCACCGATAGCAATAGTTTGCTGCTGTCTTGAACGATTTATTACGATAATTCAGTTAAGCGAACGAAATTTTTTTTTCCTCTCTAATATTTATATTACAAAGAATATTTTTCTCCAATTCGAATAAATTATACATCTCAATATTCGAATAAAATTCATTGCTTTAAAATATAAGCATTTACTGTTGAGGTTTTTTTGTGTGGGTGGCTTTTCTTGAATATAGATTTGAACCGAACAAAGGCGATATTGGCAAATTTCCCGGTGGATCAGTAAAATGCTTCGTATACCAATT
Source organism: Malthinus flaveolus (assembly GCA_950108345.1). Classification (NCBI taxonomy): domain Eukaryota; kingdom Metazoa; phylum Arthropoda; class Insecta; order Coleoptera; family Cantharidae; genus Malthinus; species Malthinus flaveolus. The sequence goes on from OX467286.1 coordinate 14,418,830, forward strand.
TTAGATGTAAATAAATATTAATAAGTACCAAGTTTATACAAATTACTTTGATTTTAAGTACTAACTCTTTACTTTTATCAAATTTTTGTGAATAACCCTTCATAATTAAAAATTTTAAGCGTTTGGGCGACTATTTCCGGCTTAAATAGGCCCGAAAACCTTGAAATTTATAGCAAAAACTTCCTCGAGAAAATCGATTCCTTATTCCTTGTTTCTAGTCTCACGTCCACCTCGGTGGTGCGGTGCCCACTAAACTAGCAAAAAATTAATTAAAAACGGCCGATGCGGCCGTAACAGGACTTTTCCGTACGCGTCGGAGTTAATTCTACACGAGTTCTTTAATATATTTAAAAAGATACCAGAAATATAAGCAAACAATAGGTTGCTCAGAAGCTCTCCCTAAATTTAAAAATCTAAAATTATACAGCGTGTTTCCGCTTATAATAGGAAATCTGATCCCCTTTCCGGCTAAACCAGAAGTGAAAATATGAAATGCGCGATATCACTATGATGGTCTATTAATTTCAAGATGCAGTGAACATAAAGTAATACACATGGACATGGAAGGGCTAGTACATTGAACAGGGGCGGATTTAGGTAGTAGTGAGTTGTAGCATTAAAAAAAATTTTTGTTGTTTAAATCTAACCGCCGTGTCTTTAATCGTAAAGGGTTTAAAATCCTTCCCATTTTAGAAATATTTCGAAATGAAACATTTCCATTACTAACTAAATAATATATCTGAAAATTCTCACTCGGTACGGCCATGTACGGCCTAGATATTTAGAGGGCTAGACTAATACCTGCAGCCAATTGCAGTCAAGCACGATGCTAACATGTAGTGATCAAGCAATGACCACGGTTGACATTTACTGGATCTTGAATTTGAACCGACTATTGATAGATAATTTTACATTTTTTTAAGCCACTTAAACTATACAGGGTGTTGTATTTAAAATAGAAAATAAAACACCTTTTCCGGTTAAACCAAGATGTAACGCGCTGTACACAGTCCCCAAAAATAAATTAAACCGTAGTTGGTGTGTGGTAAGGCCTAATATGAATAAATTGGCCTCTGATATCAGAGAGCATAGTTCCCACATTTAATGCTGTCCAAATCCCCACTGTTGATGGGAGGTTTAGCATGGCTAACTCAGAAAATTCCACACTGAGATCGCAAGATCATTTCAACCGTATTGTGTTATTATGTTATTATTAACATCTATTATTATCACAACAAATGCACTCCAATCCGGAGACGCAAACATATTCCTTCTGATCACAGTCATCAATATCAGCACCAAACCTGGTTACGATTAATGATAAAACGTGAGAAACACGAAAAGCAATCCACAGTTACCCCAAAATCGGCCCTGAAAATGCCCAAACAAAATAAATGCACTCAGAGAATACTGGTTGGGCAAATCCGTCGGTGCATACATCGCCTAAAAAACAACAACGATTAGCTTCAAAAGCAAAAACTTAAATGCAGAGCATAAATTTTGAGGATCCAAGAGGCCGACCGCTATTATAGGTATCGTGGACTATTTCTACAAAAAGTCCAACATACTGGACCTCAGATATCTCAAAATTATCTAGATATTAAATCAACTAAATCTATCTTCAGACCACTCGCCAGTCATTGTCTCTTTAAAGTGCCATTTACATAGACAGTAGTCTAAGTAAGGTAAGGGCAAGCATCGTCTAGAAGCTTGAATAGGGTATTTTCAATGTGCGCGTTTATAATGAGGTATAGTTGGCAAGGTCGTTGCTAACAATGGGCAAAAAGTTTGCAATGTTTAAACTTCTAGACCACTTTCCTTATTAAATCGGCACCAGCCAATCATAGAAGCGCATCTCTCCCACGTCGCCCAGCTATTTGAAATTTAAACAAACAGCTGACAAAATAGTGGCTTTGATTTTATTTCTTCATTTTGGTTTTCGGTAGTACTATTTTAATCTCATTGTTCAAGTTTAAGAAAAAAAAAAAGAAAAAAGTAATAATTACCACTAAAGTGTATGTAAATGGTTTTACGCCACGTTGCCCACTTGGCGAGTTCTAGATCAGCAAACTACACCATCAATCTGCACTAAGTTCTATGTAAATGGGGCTTTAGTGCTAACGTTATCGTCAAAAGAAGCCCTCGGTCTACAAAACAAACTGACTGGAATTCAGAATTCAAATAAGGCTACAAAACAATTAATGCTGAAGCTCACAACCACGGAACATCCCAATATACCTATGTATAGTATACAGTGTGTCCGGGGATAGGTGGAACACGGGCGATCTCGCTTATTAGCGATTTTAACAAAAAATGTTACTCTTTGTAAAAGTTTTTGCTTGTTCCAAAATTAATATTCACAATATCATTTCTGCAGATTTTTGTACAGGGTGGTTTTTATTAGTGTTTCTCTAAAATTATACACTAGTAAACTAGGAAAATTTTGAAGAGAAAAATCAAAAATTCATAACAAAAAGTTATTCGTACGCTCATGTTTTATTCAAATATAAAATTTGAAAACGATGCGGTACTTTTAATATTTTTAAACGATTCCGACATTTTTTTATTAACAAATTCATAAAAAATTTTTATTAGAGATCAAAACAAACAAATAAATAATAATTACTACTCAATATAAGTGCTCCTTACATTCATACATCCTTACAATTTCTTGGCGAAATTCAAAATACGCAGCTTGAAACATCGTTGCATCGAAATTTTTGAAAATATGAAAAGTGCCGTATCGGCTTCAAATTTTATATCTGAATAATAAATCGGCGTAGGAATAATTTTTTGTTATGACTTTTTTGTTTTCCTCTTAAAATAAGAGTAGTTTACTGATGTATAATTTTAGAGAAACGCTAATAAAGACCACCCTGTATAAAAATCTACAGAAATGAAACTGTGAATATTAATTTTGAAACAAGCAAAAACTTTTACAAAGAGTAACATTTTTTGATAAAATCACTAATAAGCGAGATCGACCGTGTTCCACCTATCCCCGGACACACTGTATACTCACGGCATAACAAACCATAACCTTAAAAATAATTTAAGTAAACTCGATCTCATAGAAACAATCGATTATTTGATTTGGAAGCCTATAAAGAGAATAAAGCGTTCACAATAAGTAGGTATTGGAGTCTTAAAAGGTTGGAACAAACTAAGCAAACATTGTTGAACAACGGTAGAACAACTGTTGGTAAGCTGTTGGCGAACATACGCGGACTAGAAGTTGACAAATTGTTGGGAAACATCGACCCACCTAGTTACTCGGAGCTCGGTTTCTGAAGCCTTGGAGTATTCAGCAACATATACACATTGTGCGAGCTCTTATGTTGTTCAACAGTTGTGCAGCAATGTTTGCTTAGTCTGTTCCCACTTTAATAGATAAGTCTCATCCCCAGAAAGGCTGCAACTCAACAACAATTGACTTAGTGACTACGGATTCGAAAGCAGGATAAAAAGGGACAACTAAAATATTTTTACAGAAATGAAGATGATTAAAAAATAAGAAAGTTACCTACCTATTATAAAAGATAATAAAAAGTTTTGATTTTTTCCAGTTTTCGTTAAAAACGCGTAAATTCATTGCAAATTCTTTTGCAGACTATTTCCTAGCATCGAAGATAAGCGAGACTACCATGTTGCACAACGAATTTCAATCATCCTGTATAATCACCATACGTCATATGAACGAGATTGAATAGAAAGCTCGCTTGTGAATTATTAATTATTAGTCTTAAATGTCCTTACGATTATTGTAGAGGGCGCTTTAATCACTACTTTTTTGAAATCCCCACAGTTAATGTACTAGGGTACTAGCGATCACCCAAATTGTACATTAATAGTGGGGACTTGGGATATTCTAATATTGTGTGGCTATCTGTTGAACTACATTAATAATAACTGACCAGAAAAGTACTAAATATAAATAGAATACATTGTACCAACGTTGACCACTCGTTCTGTCCAACTACAGTCAAAAAAATTACGCATGTCCCCACAGTCCTGGTTTCTTACACATGCACTTTTTCTAAGAGTTTAATTTTTTTAGCTTTTTGGATTCAGGGGGGGGGTCTAAAGTTACAAAAATAATTTTTTTCACGTCATGGAGTCACGGAGTAGACTCGTTTGGAATTAAACTATTCTGTAGAAGTTCCAACCAATATTTTCCCTCCTTTAGAATTTGAGACGATGCCACGCACCGTCTCTGGTAGTAATTCTTATTAAATTATGAAAACTGTTACCAAAAGGTCGCTCTAATTTGTATGATTTATACTTAAACATTTTTCAGTACGCGGCGTATACCCTTTTTTTTTCGTTTGTACATTTAGCCGTAAGGTAATTTACTCTTTTGTGTAGTAGAAAAACTGAATGAGAAGACGCATTAAAGTGGAAAATATGCTTTGATGCTATTGAAACTAAAAAAATTTATGGCCAGTACAAACACTAATAGAACCCTAATAAAATTTTTTATAGCATAATGCTTTCGTTCGTGCATTAACTAGAGAATAGAATGTGTTAAATATTACGATTACCTCAAGATGATATCGTTGATTCAATCTTTTTGTTTGATGTAATTTTTATTTTCTTTTTCGCATTTTGACATAAAATGTGTTTCTAGAAAATGGGACGACGTCGTGATGACGGTGTAGGAATAAAAACTTTTTGGACTTATTTTTTGTAATTTTCGATAGCTCTTCAATTATTTCGTTAGCTGTCTAAACATTTTTCTCCGAGAGGTGGAAGAAGTTTTGTTGTCGTGCTACCGACTTTTATTTACTGCGGCTTTCCAAAATTTTCTTACGAATGATCGTTTTTGAATTCCCTTATTTCAATTTCTGCTTCGTTCTTCTTTAAATGTAAGTGATACGGAGATGGTTTTCTTCTTTTACATAACTGTGTGGGTATAACAGCGTTGAACAGATACTATAAAGCGTTTTCCAGACTACAGCTGCAACGTGTAACGCGCGCACCTTTGATGTTCGCTATAAAAACCGACGACTCGATTTTATCAAAGGTACGCGTGTTGCACGTTGTGGGTGTAGTCTGGACGAGACCTTACAGATATACAGATACAGCTAAACGTGAAGGCTGAACGAAAAGAACGATCTCTCCAATTCTCCACTTAGTATAGGAATTTATAATGGAAACTCTCGGAATAAATAGAATCTCTTTATAAGGGTAAAAGACTGTTTGAGCACTGAAAAATAAATAGAAAGTCGGTCGCAGGTGTAATGGTGATTAAAGTGCAAAAAATAACTCAACAAACGAACGGAATATCTGAGGCTGTCATATTGCAGACTTGGGACTTCAAAGGCAAAAATTCACATCTAAAAATAAAGAGATATGCCAAACATTAAAACAACAAACAAATTACAAATACAAAAGATAAAATTACAAACACAAATTAATTGTGAAAGCTAATTCTTCAAATGTTACTTTGGGAAAAAGTTCAATTTGAAGTTAGGAAATGAATTTAAATTGCCCAATCCAACCAGTCGTTTGAACGTTGCAGAACGAAGCAGTACTGCGTGGTCTTCGCCGACGTTAAAATAACTGTCGAAAGGACCAAGAAACTCTTTTCCCCACTACGAACTTCTTTATGCAACTGACAGCTTGTTCTTCTCCGGGCGCTTCATTTTCTTCGCGTGTTCAACCCTTCTACTTATTTTCTAGTTCCATGGTAGTACTCCACTATGAATATCTTTTGATAATAAAATAACATGGAACTAGAAAATAAGTGGAAGGGTTGATCGTGCGAAGAACATGTAGCGCCCGGCGAAGAACAAGCTGTTAGTTGCATAAAGAAGTTCTTAGAATTTCGTTGTGTGGAAAATTGGGAGTAGCCTGGCGTATGGTAGGTACGCTCCGTAAAGTTGTCGGTAACTTTACCACCAGCAGAGAGGTACAATAATGAATAATCTCTTTCTATTCTATTCTTCTATTGATTGTATTGAACCTCTCTGCTGGTGGCGTAAGTCAAAAAGAACTTTACGGAGCGGCTTTAGAATACTAGATCGCGCACACTTATTGAGTAACACCCCCCTTCTGTTACTGATACTTCACTTTTAGATACCCCCAAACTAGCTTATAACCCTTCCCGTCACATCCGAGTCCACCTTCATCTCTCTTCCCTAGCTGTGGAATTAAACCAAAATCTTTTTGAAAGGGTTATGATGCGAGGTCCCACAAACGAAGTTACACATTCGATTAGTACAAGTTCCCTGATCAAAAGCCTAAGCTCGCGTTATTGGAAAAAATATAAAATAAACACCAATTAATTTGAAATTTTTTACCCAATGAAAGTCGTTTGAGAAGTCGAGGAATACATAATTTAAATTTATTTTAAAAACCAAATAATATATATAGGCGTAGTAGCTGTTTATTTATAAATAATTTTATTCCGGAAACACTTTTTGAGAGAATTTATAATTTTTAAATTTAATGGAGGTACATGCGGCGATCTCATATTTTTTTAAATAAAAACAGAGTACTTAATTATATTTTAGGCGGTAGGAGCGCGTAAGGTAAAAGTGGACGTGCAAATAGTTTATTCATATAGACGTGGCGGAATAAATGAGAAATGTCAAAGAGGAAAGCAATCGAATAAAGTATCGTACGCTAAATGGGAGCACATGATGTGCTATAACGCTATAACCTATAACATTCGATGTGTACTACCAATTTTAAATTTTAAGATTGACAAATGACTATTTCAAGTTATTTCAAATTCATTATTAGGCCATTTATATTTATTTATCATGTGGAGCTTAATTTGATCTAATGCTTCGCTTAACGGAAAATTTTTGTTTCGGACGGAAACGTAGCCAAATTATATCTTCATCAGCTTTAATACGAGTTTTAGACTGAAGTCATTCCGTCAAAATATTGGCGATTTAAGTGACCGAATGGGGAAAAAAACTTTGCAGGTTGTGCCTTGCTTAAATCGTTAGTTCTGATAATAGCTCGGCCAAATAAGACAAATTGAGACAGCAAAATCCAAGAGGTTTGAAAACTGGTGTGGTTGTTCGTTGGAACCTGCAATACAACATACTAAAAGTTCCGGTGGGTGGGGGGCGAGAGAAGGGAGGGGGAGATTCTTAAAGGTGACTTCATGTTTTTTTTGCAAATAACTCGCTTCATATAGATAGTTTTAAATAAGAAACTTCTGAAGTTTAATAGGCTTCTTGTCCGCCCCATATCTCAAAAAGGGTTAAACTTATGGAAAAATGCATATAACAAATCGTGTAGCTAATAATGTATTCTACAACTTTCATTATAACCTTCATCGACGTATGATCTGTATGAGGCGAGTTATTTGAAAACTACAAGGAAGTCACTTTTAAACAGCTCCCCCTCGCCCCGCCCTTCCCCTACTTTTCTGGACTTTTAGTGTGTTGTACTGCAGGTTTCCACGAACACATGTATAACTGTAGTGACTGCTTCCTTTCATGAAACTTACGCGCCTTACTCTGCAGTTTATACAGCGACACCTTGTAAACAAATTAACTGTAACCCCTTCTCCGCGCTATATCTCGAAAAGGATTAAACTTATTGAAAAGCTGAACGTAATCAATCTTTTAGCCAATAATGTTTTCTATAACTTTAATAATAACCTTAATCAACGTACGATCTATAGGAGACCCGTAATTTGCAAAAAACGATGGAAAGACCCCTTTAACTAGTTCCCTCTCCTCTTGCTTACCCCCCCTCCCCCCTCCGACACGTTTAGTGTGTTGTACTGCGATTGAACTGACGTTTCTCGGTGTCGTGTCGAGTGTTCTACCTTCTAAGCTGTCTCGCCCCTTGCATTTCCCTGGTTTAAACGCCCACGCACGTTAGTTTCGAGTCACCACAAAAACGTACTTCCGGTGGGCACGGTAACTTAATTAATTTTTTCCATAAAACGAATAAATTCAAATGGCACGTAACTTTTACTTAAGAATGGTTTGGATTTAGTGTGTAAATTTCTAACGACACGAGAAGGAACCACAACAAAGAAACTCTTGGAGCCTTCTTAAATTATTATTTTACATAATCGTTACTTTGAGTGTATGAAATTGATGACACTACCCTTACGAGAATTCTCGTTAAGCTAGACGCTATAACTCCTACCCCTTTTAATAATTTTAATCGACAGATTCGATAACATTACGCGTACAATTAACGATGAGCTGCAGTTCAGGTGTAGTTTGTTAAGAAGGTAAATTTGCCGTTTAAAAGTGACCTCTTCGTAAACTCAACTAAAGAGAGATTTGTCTGTTAGTATAATCTTTTTTTAGCTTCAAGATGATTTTTCTTTCGCGCCTAGAAAAACAGATAAAGGAAGTGTCGAGTTAAGTCCAAAACAAGTACTCTCGCCCTTCCGTTCCATCCTGTTTTGTTTTAACATTAATCAAAGGGTTCAAGTTGGTAAATCTGACATATTTACTCGCAAGTTTCACCTAACTCTCGGAAAAGTGGCGGTTTTCTTACCGAAAGTATTAAATTAGGCGGTTTAATGGGCACATATTACTTCGTATACCTAAAGGTGTATTGATTCACTATTAAAATTTATATACGTGTGGTTTGCCACACCGCGATGTTAAAGAATAATGATGTTGGCTCTTTTTAAAAAGTATAAAGAGAAAATTAATGTTTGTTCGATAAGGCAAACTGACATTGTTCTCGTTATCTTTACAATAAAGGAATGTTATAACAACGTTTGTGCGTACTAACACTAACGTGCATTTAAATAACGACGCGCTTTTAAGAGGTAAGCGTGAGCGAGTATGAAATATGAGCGCATTAAAAAGATTTTTAGGAAAAATACTAAATAATTACGGCAAATTAGTAGGTAACTTTTAACTGAAATAGTTCTAGAAACAATATCAAATGTAAATACTCGAATTGTACGAATTGGATACACAAAGTAGTACTAATAGTTCTCAAGTTACATCTTCAAACCAACCGTGAACTAAGGAAAATTGTTTGTTTTGTAAATAATTTTCCGGGTTGTTAGTTGCTAGTTGGCTTTCGTCGAATTTTATAATGTACTGTAAATAATTTGCCAAAATAAGAAGTTTATAAGACCGGCGGTAAATTGGAGTAGTTAGCATATTCTGCTGAGGTGGCGCTACGGAAGGTGCGCCTAGTTAAAAAAATAAGCTATGCAACCATAATTGCATTTAAACCAACTTGTACCTGAATTACTTTAGAGAGAGATGTATTTACCGTTTACTTTCTTGCGACTGTATTGTATGCTATATCCTTTTTGTACCATTGTATTATTTAATAGGTACCCTCATAAACTCTAAAAGCAGATTTTACGGATTTGTATATTTCCTATTTTGTGTGATGGGTAAGGCGTAGTAAAATTTAAAATCTACGGAACTAAATAATAATTTCAAAATGTAAAAAATGAAAGCTAATGAAAATCTACTTCCCTCCAAAAATTTGACAAATTTTGTAGGGTCAAACTCGACGATCTAGATACTAGTAAAATTCGCGGTTCTCAAAACGGGACTTCATTGAGCAAACTGCGGATACTGGTCTAAAATAAAGGGCCAATTTTGGTGGCATTCTGGAACTTTTATAAATTAATATGAAAATACCTTTTTCAATTTTTAAATTCAATACGTCGGTTAGTATAACCAAAGAATATCTATAATAATATAGTTTTTACTTGTTTTAAAACTAAGATTAATAGTTTCATTTCTGCAAATTTTTAAACACGGTGGTTTTTATTAGCGTTTCTCTAAAATATACATCAGTAAACTACTCTAACTAAGAGAAAAAAATTATTCCTACTCCTATTTCTTATTCAGATATAAAATTTCAAACCGATACGCACTTTTAATATTTTCAAAAATTTCGATCTAGTTAACGATGTTTCAAGCTACGTTTTTTGAATTTGGCCGAGGATTTGTAAGATGTACCTATGAGTGTAAGTAGCAGTTATATTCAGTAGTAATTATTATTCTTTGTTTGTTTGTTCTAATCACTAATAAAAAAATTTATAAAATTGTTAATAAAAAACTGTTAAAATCGTTAAAAAATATTAAAAGTAGCAATGAAAGTAACCAAAAATTATTGCGGAATTTCAAATCTAAAAATGTAACCGCTCTTTTACGTTGAGGAAAAGCAATTGTACTGAATGGTTTTTAATTTGATATCAACAGCAGACTGTTTAATAAATTTAAAGGAATGACATCACCTAGCCCGAATTTCATTTTTTATTGATTGGCATTTTTTGAAATAATTTTAACGGACGTTTCGACTGGAGGTATTTATTTATATTTCAAGTAAGTAGTGAAAGTAGAAGAAGGGCGCCTTCTGAGGTAAACGAGAAGCAAGCACAATAGTTGCGCATGATAAATTTTTGATCAATTTACAAAAATCAAAATAATATTTTGAAATAAACCGATATTTCAAGAAACGTAATTGACAGTTTTTATTATTGACCTGAGGTCAATAATAATTTTTTTCCACCCCGTAGTCTAAAAGTGGTACGATAGATAATAGACATCCAAAAATATGCGAACTTTGTGTTTAAAAAAAAGCATTAATTATATGTGTTTTTGAGTTCAAAAGTATCTGAAGCTGTAGAGCAGACCTTTTTCTTTATATATGCTGAATTACAGGCTATCATATTCAATAGTTTTTCTGATTTGTAGGACAAAAGATTGCACGTTTTCAAGCCTCAAACTATGCAATGTTCCGTCGCTCTTAACTTTAGATCCGATTTTTAAAGACCAAAGTGTAATTTTTTATACCCCAGAGATTAATAATGAATTTGAAGGATTAAAAAGAATAAATAAATAGTGTTAGCATAACAACAACGACTTTAATAAAGTCAAATTATTACAAAATGATGTCTGTCAGACGTTTTGTTTTACAGCGTTACTATGGTTAGTTTTGCACGGATTTCATTTAAAAGCTTAACCTGTGGATGAGATTTTATTCAAGTGGGCGAAATCAAATTTTATCAAAATGTAATTTTTTTCGATCATATAAAACTTTTTCTAAATAGTATGTATTTAAAAATAGTCAACGAAAAAGGAGAACCATTGATGGAAACTAAAATTCGCTTCGAGTCGAACGAATTTCTTCAGTGTAATAAATTACTTAAAATTTTGACAGGTTGTTGACGTTCATATTATGCAAGTACCTGGCCATCCCAAAATTCGACTTTCGCTTTTGGCTACTAACACCAAAATATTAAGTGCCCCTCTTGTGGCAACTTGCTGAACTAAAACAGGCGTTCGTCTAAGAGACGTGTATATAGAGTTGCCTAACTATCAGGACATTTAGCGCTTTTCCAAATAAATCTTTTGGCGAACAAAGGAGAAAATTGAGAAAGATTTAAAGTTTTTCAAAGTTTGTTTACAGTTCATTAGACTATAATGAACAGCTTGAGATACTTTTTATTTTAAATTTGTGTCAAACATTCGATTGGTAAGGCATTCAAAAATAGGCCAACTTTGTGGTTAAAAAAAGGCACTAATTGTATATTTTTTTGAGTTCAAAAGTATCTCAAGCTGTAGAGCAGACTTTTTTCTTTATGTATGCTAAATTACAGGCTTTCATATTCAGTAGTTTTTCTGATTTGTTCGCCAAAAGATAGCACGTTTTCAAGCCTTAAACTATGCAATATTCCGCCGCTCTTCGTTTCAGTTTAGCATCAGTTTTGTGCTTTTACAAAATTTATTGTATCTTGCTATATAGTATTTATAGTCTAGTGCATTTACGAAAATTCTATACGTGTGACCAAAAAGTTTTAGGCACTGTCATTTTTTTATTTTTTTTATTTGGTAGAGGGTTGGTCGGAGACCAACTTGACCAATTTGCGTATCCGCGAAATTACCCAACGCCATCTTGGAAAATGCGTTGAGGCCCATATCTCGCGTTCTATCCATTGCAACTCGATGGTTTTGGGGTCGTTGGACTCGTTAGTATTTTTACTTCAAATGCATTTATGTCACAGTGAGCGCTCCGATGACGAGAAAAAAAGTTATTCGTGTTCAAAGTTGAAAACTTTTTTGAAAATTTTCTCTTCGGGCGGTTTTTTGCAAGTCGTTTTCTTATGGTGCGTCGGAGCTGTTGATGACTATAATGATTTTTAAAGAAGACTCAATTATGCCTATTTTTATATAAAAAATAATCTGATTGGTTGATTGGTCGCCGACCACTACAAGGCCAAAGTGGCTTGGCCAGGCGAGTACCTTTAGCAATAACTAACCGGCAATAACTACACGAAAATTAAAAAAATTAATATCTCTGTTATTAATAGGACTATCCCTTTGAAATTTGGTATACTTATTGGACATTCACCAGTCTACTACACCACATTGCCAAATTTGTCAACATCCCCCCCCGGGGGTGCAAAATTAAAGTTTTCAACATTTACACATATTTTACATCTTGAAAACTAGTGTTAAAGAGACAAAATTGACTTCTTACGCAGTTCTTTAAATCTGAACACAATTAACTATTACAGTAAGCACCTTAAATTGTTTAAATAACAACGGAGTGCACCCCCGCCCCGCCTACCGTAAAAAAATTATAGCTTCCTTGATATAAAAATTCTAAAAATGAAATTAAGTATGTACACTCCTTAAGGTGTCCTCTTTCAGATGCCACCAAAAAATTCGTTTAATCCGATACAAGGGGTTCTAGCAATAGCAGGGGGTCCGAGAAATTAAATTTAAAAAAGTAGACGAAGTCAACGATAAAGTAAAGTTGCGAATTCAAAACATCGACATGTTTCATAATAGATGACGTACGGTATATACGGTACCAAGAGCAACGACATGTTTTTCATTTTTAATTGAAAACAAATTGGTTAAGTGGCGAGTATCGATTCTTCTATAGTACTACGTATCTGCTGACAACCGAGTAATTTAAAATTATTACGAAATTTAATATTGTCAATTACAAATGTTACAAGTTATGAGAGGACACATAGCCCTATTTTTATCTAAATAATATATTTTGCTGCCATTTGCACAAAATTTATATCTCTTAGCATCTACGAGAAAAATTTATTATAATCTTTTTTTCCTCTCTCACCAACACTTAAAATATTATTTTTTTGGCAATAAATATATTTGCAACACACAATTTTTTTACAGCACACAAATACTTATTTGATATAAATTTATCGGCGCAAAAATCAACTCGCAACTTTTTCAATTACTTGCATTAAGTTCGTTTATAATATTATATTTTATTTTTTAAAAATTAATTTAAACCGATTAAAAGTTTTTAATTGAGTTTTTACAGAAAATGAGGCAAAAAAGATGTTCAAAATACTTTTGTTAAGAGAGTTAGTTAACAAAAAAATTTTTTACTACTCTTTTATTAATTAAAGTCGTTGTGGCTTTAAAGGTTCCTAATTAAAAATAAATGGAAATTTAGTACATGCCAATGAGTTGAAAGCTTAAACTTCATTTACCTTTTCAATCGTATTGAAAATTACAATTTAATGGCTCTCTAATTAATAGTTGGGAATTTTAATTTGGTTTCGTTTAAAAGCGGAGAAGTTTACTTTTTTTCCAAAATTGGACGATTTTTATCAACTTTATTGAAGCTTTGTTAAACGAAGTTCGATGTAATTCTGATGATTTTATAATTTATAATTCGGTATAGGTTTTCGTGGTTTTCCTTCTTTCAGACGACACGGCTTTCGGGGCCGCATCCGTACAGACATCGAGACACGTGAAACGATGGAAGAGGAACAAAGCGACTGGTCCACTTGAATGTCCAGTTGGAGTAGCTTTAAGTAAAGAGAAGCCAGAAATCTAATCAATTTTAAGTTTGAGAATACGTTGTCTGTGACTAGCTTTATTGCATGAAACTCGTTCCTTCAACCATCTACTTGACTAGGTTTTTATGTATAAAGTTCGAGACCTCACTACCAACGTTAAAAGGCTCACTGCGATGAAATTTCTTTTTGTTGCAGGGAGAAGAAGGGCGATTTTTTTAAGTTTGATTGTTTTTTTTGTACCTAAACCTATAGTTCTGCAAAGCTAAAAATTCGTCTTATCAGAGGGGTAATTCAGAAGTTCATTAGAATTCATTAGTCCGGGAGCAGTCAACACTTTTACTAAACCATTAAGTACAAAATTTTCGACTATACAGGAGGAAAGAACATTGCTACTGAGTAATGAAACTGACAGTCTGCCTGTTAAAAATGGCAGCATTAACTCGAGGATGGCTCGACAAGGGTGGATTTCGGCTCTTTTTTACGTTTTTCGCTTATAACTTCAAAACTGCACAGTTTTTGTGAAAAGTATATCTATGTAAAAGTGAACCAGATAAAATTTGCTACCAACTATATTGGAAATATTTTTTTCTCAGAAAAACGGCCTAGGCGCTAGAGTGCGTTAAAGTTTAACAACAATGCCAAAGAAACTGTTTTTTGTTTATCGTTTTTAACTCAAAAACTACGCACTTTTTAAAAAAAGCAATTTTTAATAAAAGTAAACTACATTCAATTTACTACAAATTATGTCTTTTAGATTTTTTTGCAAACCAATAGATTAGACGCTAGAGTGCATTAAAGTTTGACAAACGTTTCAGATAAACTGTTTTTTGTTTGTCATTTATAAATCGAAAACTAAGCATTCTTCAAAAAAAATATTATTATAGAAAAATGAAGTACATTAAATTTCCTACAAGTTATGTCTTTTAGATTTTTTTGTCAAACAAGTAGTTTAGACGCTAGAGTGCATTGAAGTTTGACAAAAACTCCAAATAAAACTCTTTTTTGTTTATCGCTTATAACTCAAAAACTACGCATTTTTTAAGAAAAATGTTTTAATAAAAAAATAAAGTAAATTAAATTTCCTACAAGTTATGTCTTATAGATTTTTTTGACAAACAAGTAGTTTAGACGCTAGAGTGCATTAAAGTTTGACAAAAATTTTAACTAAAACTGTTTTTTGTTTATCGCTTATAACTCGAAAACTACGCATTTTTCAAGAAAAATATTATCATAGAAAAATAAAGTACATTAAATTTCCTACAAGTTCTTTTTTTTAGATTTTTTTGTCAAACAAATAGTTTAGACGCTAGAGTGCATTGAAGTTTGACAAAAATTCCAAATAAAACTGTTTTTTGTTTATCGCTTATAACTCAAAAACTACGCATTTTTCGAGAAAAATATTATCATAGAAAAATAAAGTACATTAAATTTCCTACAAGCTATGTTGTTTAGATTTTTGTGTCAAACAAATAGTTTAGACGCTAGAGTGCATTAAAGTTTGACAAAAATTCCAAATAAAACTGTTTTTTGTTTATCGCTTATAACTCGAAAACTACGCACTTTTAGAAAAAAGTATTTTCTACCGCAGTTCTATTATCTCAACTGTTTGTTTGACAATAAAAGTTGAAGAGGTATAATTTGTAGGAAATTGATTGTACCTTATTTCTGTATAAGAACATTTTTCTCTAAAAGTGCGTAATTTTCGAGTTATGAGCGTTAAAATAATTTTGGAAGTTTTTTTTAATTTTAACGCGCGCTAGCGCCTAAATTGTTTACATGAGAAAAAAACTTAATAGATAGAATTTGTAGGAAATTGAATATAATTTATTTTTGTATAGAAAAACTTCTCTCATAAAGTGCGTAGTTTTCGAGTTATAAGCGAAAGACCGAAAAAAGAGCTAAAATGTTAGTTTTTTATCCAAAATGTCCATTTTGCATTCCCTCCTGTCTGCCTGTACACACTCAAACTCACTTGGCATTTCGTATATAAATTTTGACGCTATACGAGAACCCGGTGGAACGTAGAAAGGTAGTAATTTCAAATTTAGACTTATCTCCCAAACCACAACCCCCCATTTGACCAACTGAAACAATCGGCAAAATTGAATTACGCGCGTTGTCGGTGTCATCGGTAATTTGTTCAATTTTAATCGATCGTTTTTTACGAAAATATATTGTTTGGTTTAAATACAAACTGGACAGATTTATCACCATATAAAACGATTAGTTGCAATGTCAATTTGAAATTGCAATTTGGTTTTCGTATAAATTAATTTTTACTCCATATATCGCGCGTGGGTGAATCGAACGACACAAATGGCAGTAACGACATTTTTATGCGCGCTTTTTATTTATTAAAAAAATATTTTTTGTTTGATGTTATCAATTGTAGAAAAATTGAATTTTCTCAAATTGTTTCCAAAGGACAAATATTTGCATAAAACTTCACAAGTTTTAAAGTTAATAAAGACATTTTGTGGTTTCGGTCTCATCCATAACCTACTTGAGATGAGAGATTGTTAAGGAGATTTACCAGTAGCGAGTATTTGGTTTGATTTGAAAATTTAAGAACAATAATTCGAGTTTGATAAAATTCAAATGGTGGTGGTGTTAATTGTTAAAATAATGGGGTTGTTAAATCACTTTTTTTTGTGGTTTGTAGATTTACCTATATGGGCGTATTTTTGTCGTAAAATAAAATTGTTCGCGTTAGGCGGAATGGGAAAAATAACAATTTATTCTCATCAGTATTCATAAAATTGCTCGTCACGATTTCCTTTTTTTCATATACGTGTTTTAAGTGGACTTGCGTAAATTTTTTCGCATTACGGAACTAAACTTATTGCGTTCCTAAACTAAACGGTTATCCTAAAAGCTGCAAAGTATTGGTAAGAGTGCTTCCCTCAACTATAACGAGGCTTCTAAAATTTCATTTCATCGTCCTCCGAATAACGAAAGGACAATAAAACAAATTAATGTTGGCAGAAAAAATATCTCGTTGAGCTTAAACTATTTTTAACGCTTTACTGGTCCGGACAACCGGACAACCGTACAGCCAGATATGCACATATCCAGCCTGTTCTAGGCAACTAACTAGAGCCTCAGAAAACCATACGACTAGAAAGATAAACAGCTAGACAGGCAGAAAGCAGTTTGGCATTTAAAAAAGTAAAACATTGCTAATGAGAAAAACAATCCGTCAAAATGCAACATTCAGCTCCGTGCGCGCTTTTGTAATTTGTTTTTTGTGCTTTTGAAGACATACTGTGTAATAGCGTAAGATTAGGTGTAATCCGCCAACTAGACGACTGTTTGGATTGTACACATCGAGCAGTTTAATAAAAAATAGTAAAAGAATTGGATTTTAAAGAGAGCATTATACCTAAAACTGAATTTCTAAGATTCGATTTTCTGAAAAGTTTCGCCGGAAATGACTCGGTTCGGACGTTAAATAGAAATAAAGAGGAAAATATATGTATGCTGAAAAATTTAAATTACTTAGAGAGAAAACTAAAATTTTATTTTCTAAAATAACATTGCGCTGTTAAAACTTGCGAAAATTGATAAAACTATTTTAATAATTTATTATCCCAAAGTGCATTAACCAAATTGACTCTCTTTGTTTATCGAGTTTTTTCTATAGATTAACTTTTTGTTTCCAAATAAAATTTATTTAAACAACGTTTTCGTTAAAAACTTACTAGTATATTATTTTTAATGGGCGTCGCTTATAATATTATAGACATTAGACGTAACAAATTGAACTTTGGGTGAGAAAAAAGTGGAGAATTGCGTGATTCACGTGTATGGATAAAAGTTTCTAGATAGTTCAGCTCTAAATTCGGGCAAATTAAATCTTTGGTCCATGCCAGCCCAGTATTATTAAGGTTTTGGCTTGTAGCCTAAGGACCGTTCAAATTAATTATTTTGAATTTGTCACTTTTCAAAGTGGCGGTTTAATTTAGAGCATTAATGGAATTTTTAGACCATCAAAATGTGGTAAAGTGACTAAAAATGTTCAAGACGTATCTACTACAAGCCCATAGGATTTAGCGCTAGACTAGCGCTTTCTAAAGTTCAAAAACGTGCCTCGTGTTTTCGTTGGTTTCATTGGTAAAGGGTGGGCCATCTAGGGTTTAGAAAAACTGATGAATATTTTTTCTAAATTATGAGTTTATTAGAAAGATTGGACATTTCCATTTAAGAATGTAACACAATATCATTCAAATGACTGACACGACTGGCTTGACAGTACCCCATCCGATCAACCCAATTTTTCTACTTTTTCTATTTTGTCTTTCAATGCATTAATCGTCTCTAGATGGTTAGCGTAACACTTATTCTTAAAGGCTTTCCACAAAAAAACGGGGTCAAATCACAGCTTTACAACTCCACGACATCATTGGACCATTTTTCTTCGAAAATGAGCAAAAATGGGCCTCGCTGTTACGGTGTTACCGTCAATAGCGAACGTTACTGGGCCATGCTAAACGAATCTTAATAATTGAAGAGTATGAAATGGACGACATTTGGTTTCAACAGGACGGGGCCACTTGCTACACAGCCGACGTAATCAACGATCTTTTGAGCACTGTTTTTGGAAATCGAATAACCAGCCGTAATGCTGATGATGTCAATTGGCCGCCTAGAAGCTCTGATTTGATCCTGTGGGGGGCCCTTAAGGACAAGTGTTACGTTAACCATCCAGAGACGATTAATGCCTTGAAATAAGAAATAGAAGTTGGGTTGATCGGATGGGGTACTGTCAAGCCAGTCGTGGTAGTCATTTTAATAATGTGAAAATGTCCAATCTTTCTAATAAACTCATAATAACTCGGAAACTACGCATTTTTAGAAAAAAAGTGTTTCTACACAAAAATAAAGTAAATTCAATTTCCTACGAATTATGTCTCTCAGATTTTTTTGTCAAACGAATAGTTTAGGCGCTAGAGTGCGTTAAAGTTTGACAAAAATTTCAGAAAAACTGTTTTTTGTTTATCGCCTATAATTCGAAAACTACACATTTTTAGAGAAAAGCGTTTTTATACAAAAATAAAGTACATTAAATTTTCTACAAGTTATGTTTTTTAAGTTTTTTTGTCAAATAAATAGTTTAGGCGTTAGAGTGCATTAAAGCTTGACAAAAATTCCAAATACTTAAACTGTTTTTTGTTTATCCCTTGCACGTTTGGAGAAAAGTGTTTTCTACCATCGTTCTACCATCTCAAATGTTTGTTTTACGGTAAAATTTTAAGAGGTATAATTTGTTGGAAATTGAATGTACCTTATTTTTGTATAAGAACATTTTTCTCTAAAAGTGCGTAATTTTCGAGTTATGAGCGTTAAAATAATTTTGAAAGTTTTTTTAAATTTTAACGCGCGCTAGCGCCTAAATTGTTTACATGAGAAAAAAACTTAATATATAGAATTTGTGGGAAATTTAATGTGCTTTATTTTGTATACAAAAACTTTTCTCATAAAGTGCGTAGTTTTTGAGTTATAAGCAAAAGACCGAAACAAGATCTAAAATACGGCCTTTTTTTTATTAGTTTTGTTAGTTTTTTATGCAAAAAGTCCATTTAGCTTGCCCTCCTGTCTGTCTGTAAACACTCAAGCTCGCTTGACATTTTGTATATAAATTTTAACGCTACGAGAACACGGCGGAGCGGAAAAAGGTAGTAATCTCAAATTTAGATTTCTCTCTCCAAGCCCCCGTTTATACGGTCAACGTGGTTTTCTACAACTGTCCACTTCATAAGCATACCTGTCCATTCCAACTCAAGGAAACTCTCTTACATCTTTAACTCACTACGGCACACTTTTACAATTTTTACAAGTGCACTACTTCTTCAACCGATGCCCTAATATGTCAAACTTTCTTACTGCGGTAATTTTTATTCAAATCCCTCTCTTGGGCTTAAACGACTTGCGGGGTTTCTGAAGAGTTGTTACGCGTTGAAACTTGGGACCTAAAATAATTATAATAGTTAAAATAGAATAATTTTCTAAATATTAATGTGTCTAATTAATTTCCTCGATTTGAAAATTTCGATTATGCGAGCACCGAAATTCCTAATGGTTAAAACTATTTCATTAGATTTTCCTAGTTTATCAGCGGTAAAATTTATCACCTATAGGATATAAATCGTTGTATCTCGAACGGGTTCTTGAAGGAATCCCCGACCAAAGAATTGATAATGAAAAAGAGGCCGAAATTATATTATTTGCTTCGTTTAATTTAAAAACATAAAATATAAAAAAAGTGTATCGGAAATTGTTCGGAATTAAATTATTAAACAAATTGGAAAACTTATCATCTAGAGAAAATATCATAATTTGTACGAGATTTTGGTAATTTAAGAAATTTCCTATAAATTTAACTTGAGGCATCGTATACAATGGCGAATAATGGAATAAGATACGCTCAATAAAATTTTATACGAAAAGCATAAACAATACAAAAATTTGAGAATTGCATGTTGCCCATTGTTTCGACTCGGTTTTTTGTTTATTTTTCTTAGTCAAAAGCGCTTATACGAATTTAAGAGTATAACTAGATCTTTATAAATTTATGCTTTCTTATTGTAGACTACTGACCATCTAGATATTAATTTATAGACATACTGTTAATGCATTTTCGATTTCTGAAACAGTATTTTTCATGATTCTTACATTTTATGTACATATTGAATAAAAACTGCGGTTATAAAAGTCCCGTGCAAAGTCTTGCGACTACACTTTTTTTTTGTACTACCCACTAATTTATTTACATTAACAGTATTTATTCACAATTTATTTTAGCACACTAAAATAAATAGTGAGCTTTGCTTTGGGCGTTGAGGGTAATTTGCAAAAGGTAGGCACTACCTATTGCCAAATAGAAAGAGACGTTCTTTTAGAAATTTTTCCAAGGGGTGTACCTACTAGAGAAGGGTTAAAAATCGTCCCTGTAATGAGATAACTTTTTTTTGAAATTTGGGTTCAGATTTACGTTTAGAAACTTTTTCATTAGGAGACTTTTTTGTTAGACAAACTGGTGGGGCACGTCTGCAAACACCGTAACTCACGGTCGGTTTGAGCGAGATATCTAAAACTTGGAATGTGGGTTCATTAAAAGCACGAGATCGAAATCGCAAAATATTGATAAAAATTGGGTGGGACCTTAAAAGGGTGTGGTCACAAAGATATTTCTAATAATTGGCATTTTTGAACTTCGTCGGGTTAATTACAACGCATACAACAACTTTGTAGGTTGTGGCGAGCTTTATCTGTTTACACCCTATTTTCGTGTGAGAATTTACCACAAGTCTAAAAATGTTAAGTCTTTTTTTTACCTTTGTGTCGACACGATTACTTTTTCTGTATAGGGTTGGGCGAATTAACGAGCAGGAGTCCGCAAAAAACGTTCGAAATAGTGTTAGATCCTCACAGTCTAGCGCTCACACCTTTGGTAGAACACCGTCCGATAAATACGATCTTACGAAAGAAGTAACGCAAAAAATAGACACCACGCGTTCTTAGGCTATAAAACAATCAAATGAAGGCAATAATGAGCGAATGCGTATATATAAGTGGATATCTTTCATACTTCCAATTGTATCGATTAACACAAGTGAGTGAGATGTGTAGCAGACGAGTTAAATGTTGTTCAGATTTAACGCTTTGGGAAGATCTCGGAAGTTTTTGGCAACAAACGTAGGGGTTTTAAACAAAAAATGGTCGTTTAAACGTGTTTCTTTCGCTTAGTTTTCTGTTTCGGCGCTTGAAAAAGATAAAATTTGAAGGAAGGCATTTTTGGCGATGCTCTCGTCGCTAATTATTTTAGGGCGAATCTAGATTTTATTTTTGGGTTTAAATAAATGGGGGCAGTTTTACGTTCCGAAATGTTTGTTTTATGACTCAAAAAAGTTCAGTAAGTGGCATTCCGCACGTAATGTATTTGTACTTGTAATACTCCGCTCGCATATTTTTAAACTCTCGTATGTTGAACTTTTCCATATATGTAGAGGAAAACGGATTTTCTCCTTGCGTCGCCATCTAGCGTTTACCGTTAGTTTAAGTAGAAATCCCTAAAACTGATTTTTGTGTTTGCGTTCGAAAGCGTAAAAACATTAAGGTTTAAAATTGAGTTATTTCGATTGTTTCGAAAATGTTCTTAAGTCGTTCGAGACGAGGGGTTGTTTTATTAACAGGTTTACCATTACCATTTTAACGAATCCGAACGCGTCAAAATTATTTAAAATATTACTTTAATATAAGCGAATAAAGTTCATCGAGGGAAAATGCGAAATTTACTAATAAAATTATCTTAAGACAGTCGTAGAAATTCTAATCAAAAGTTTAGATGGAAAATATTTAATTAGGTTATTCAAACTTTTGAATCGCTTATAATTAAAAAGTTCTCCTTTTAACGTTTTTATAATTTTTTTCCGAGGCAGTTAGACTAGTTAGTAGGTAGTAGCTAAAAGAACTATTTCATTAAGTTAATTTGATAAATAAATATTTGTGCAAACTTGCATTATATAACACAATATAATACAAAGACAATTTTGGAAGCGACGCTACGAATTTAAATAAACTTTTCTCTGATTTCCATAAACGTATTTGAACAGAGCGTATTGTATAGCAAAGAATAATGAGGCCAATACAACACAGGATTGAAAAGCAAGGAGACCGTCATTATGTTTTTCCCTCGAGGGTATATAACCGGGAGTGCGTCGAGAGCGAAACCTGTGATACCCTTCAGCAACTGAAACATTGAAAGCTGTGCGGTTTTCAGCAAGAGTTTCCACAGAGGTGTGGCTCGACAAAAAGTAATACGACGATGCTCGAGAGGGCGCAAAAGTCGACTTTCGAGGATCCACCTTTTGGGATGCTGGAAAACGTTAAAACGTTTATTGATTGCCTCATAGTACTAGGAAACACGTTGTACAAATTTTATTTTAACGGATTTGTCGTTATTGTTTACGTCATTTTATGACGATAACTTAATTACAATCTTGTTGAAACTTTATATTGTTGTCTCTACCCATTAAAATTACGAGAGCGACAAAAATGCCACATTCCGTAACTACTCCGCGAGTTGTCAATTTATTATTGGGTTTGATTTAGCTTTTTTTTTCGATTTAACGTCAAACCGTTTATTTTCTTTTTTATTTCGAGCCCGAGGAAATATTATTTACTTCTTCCCCGCACTCTTTCGACACGGAAAAACTATGTAGGCCTCTTTCCGAATTTGATATAATACCTAAACGTAATTACACAATTTAATTTTAAAATAATGTTTCAATTTACAAAGAACTTCCCTCAACTTAGGTTTTAATTTCGAATTGGTTATTTACTCGAAAAGGTCTCCTTTTTCACATTAATTAAATACTTGTGATATTCAAATTCCGATGTTGAAAGCGAGAGCGAGAAAAACAATTTTTCGCTCCTTTTACCATCCACCTACATCCTCAAGTTGAATTATACGCTTTTTGCACGAAAACGTATAATGGAGATGTTTTTAAGTTGTTTTACACTTAGCTAATCCTCTCTCCATTTCTCTCTATATTCCGTTGGTCAGTAGTAAGGGTCGTGAACTGCTCTGCATACGTCGATACGTTCGTTCGGATTTGGATCTAGGATCCACCTGCCCTCTCCCCTGTACCCAGCTTTAGCTATACCAGGGGTTATAGAGAGCAGGCTGATTGGTATCTCTCACCTCCCAGGAAACCATTAGCCCCTGCGAATCCAACCTCATCAGAAGTCTTTAGACGTCTGCCCGCAGTACCAGTTTTAACCAGGCTGGTCACAAGTTCGGGGGTAGCTAATCCTCTTCCACCAGCATCTACTTAATCGCCTCCGGATCATCCGTTACGAGCTATTTCAGACCAGTTACCATGATTGCGTGCTCGTGAACACTTTGCCACCCACCAACAGCAGGGCTATGTCTGAAACAGGGATTAGGTAGATAGCGGAGAGCCTAAACACGCACTGGTGGTGCCTACGTGCCTAACATTTAAAGCATGCCTACGCCTACTACGGAAGTACGAGAACTTCCAACCAGAACTCACGTCTTCCCGTTACTATTTAAAGTACAACTGCAGATAGACTAGCCCACAGCTCCTCTGGTGGAGAGACTGCAGCAGCCAATTGATCCAAATGACTCCGCCGAGCGCTCCACTGTACCGGTATAGCGGGTATAGTTAAATTGACATTATACCGCATACGTGGAGACACTCTACTTCCAGTTTTATTCGTTAGAACTTTTCCTTTTACCCGCATCCAATCAGGTGCGGGATAGGGAGAAGCATCTGCCGTTTTATGGGCTGGACCCTGGAAGTACCAAACCAGCCCAGTGCATACGTCGGTGCTCGAACTTCTTATCATTATAATAACAAAACACACACATACCTTTTGCTCTGGGTGGTTTACCATTGCCTTTCTAGAGATGGTCGCCGTATAACAGCTCAACTATCAGCTTTTAACTTACAAGCAGACGCTCTAGCCTTCATCACCAAATTCTGCGGTTCTGGTCCAAACCCGACTGCCTACGTCTTGAGCGGGTGGCTCAAAACTTAGCCAAATCTGCAAGGCACGTCTTGGGTTTCTTCTGTTGAGAGAGCGTTCTCAGTTACCACCAGATACAAACTGAAGCGTTTCAAACCTACAACCGGTTAGTGTCTGTGACACCTTCCAGTTGCGACACAGCTCCACGCTCCTGCCCGTACCAAAGGTGCTATCTATCTTCCGCGATTGTTTCATTATTCCAGTTTCTGTAAAACAGCAGACCTGGCCGCTTTGTCTATTATAATCGAGTTTCTGTTGTTTATTAAGAGCATCTGAAATAATAAATATTACATTAACTTTTTCTAAGACGATTGCCATCGTTGTTAAGTTTTTAAAGGCAGTCATCTAGGATTTTATTCGATAACTAAAGAACTTTTTCCGATGTGTAGGTTTAACAACTCTGTTTTGGGCTACAAAGGATGTCGCTACATTGTATGTGACGTTAATGTTGTAATCTCGAGAAGTCCTAACTTGCGAAAATTTGATGACTATAAAGCAAATTGCTTTTAAGGAATTTAGAAATTATTTAAAGACACATTCAGCGTTTCTAGAACGCGAAGGCGGATTTTCGACGAGGAGAAAATTAATAAAAATATCGTAAAAATGGAGCCTTGGTTCAGCTCTTAATCGTGAGTGCCGGTTGCATAACCTAGTAATAGGACAAGGAGATTACATTCGTTGTAGTGCTGGTCACATTACCTTCATTGTTATTTTGTAATGGCTAGTTTACAGTGGGCAACGTGCATTATCGTTAAACTCTACCTCAAAGTGCACCATATTAGTTATAGTTTGTTTGTAAAAACATTCAATTTAATTACTAATACAATTTAAATAGAAAATAAAGCCAAAATTGAACATTAAATTAATTTAACAACGATACTTGAAAGTTGAAATATAGTGAAAACGACAATTAGAATCATTGTTACGTATAAATTCGTAATTTAAAATTTAATAAACAGAGGCATTGAGTGTTAACAGAAACTTTTTTGAAATTTATTAAATTAAAAACATTTAATTGCGTTGCGGTTTCGATTAACTTTATTAGTTTTATACCGAAAGCAATGTTGTCGTTAATTTATGCAAACGTATTCATCCCCTTTTGTAAATTCGATAGACAATAGGATTCCATTATTGCTCGTGATGAACTCTTTTATTATATTATAAAGTGGAATTTCTTACAACTTTTCCAAGTTAGGATTGAAAATATTAATTAAATTGTAGTTTTTTTCTCCTTTGACGACATCTTTTTTCATAAAAATTGGAAATTGAATTTTAGAAGTATAGGGAGAGAAAAAAGTGCAAATGTATAAAATTTGCCAATAAAACCTTTTCCAAAACTTTTTACACAACTTTAGCTCTTTTTTTATACCAAAATCTATACTCTCTGATGACTCTAAAAGTAGGCAATAATATCGGTTGTGCTTTTGTGCGGAATTAAATTACTTTTAAAAGTCAGCGACATAAATTCGATTTTCTAGACAGAAGTATGTGACATCGTTCGAGCATTGATTTTGATTTTGGTAGCTATTAAAGACATGGCTTAAGTCTTAATGGCTTTTTCAAGTTTTGCAGGACCTATCTTGCAGATACTATACTGGATGATTCACAGAAGCGGATTTTTTACAGTTCTGCTAACATAACATCTTTTAACATAAGAAAAAAGTATACAACGGTTTTCAATTTTGTTTGAGAAGTACCTACATAGTTAACTTTGCTATTTTTTTAAATAAAGTGGCCTATTGTTTTCATTTTGTTCTAAAATCTCAAGACTAGTGGAAGTAGGTATAACAAACTTAAGTAAAGATACCGAGTGACCTCGAAGTTCTCCATACATGGAGCTGACTCTGCGAATAGACCCACTTTTTAGTTTAGGGAATACGGTAGTCTAAATGCAAAAATGGACCAACGTATGGGTACTAAACTTGAACTTTGGGCTGCCAATTCGTCAAAACTAGTGGAGATACATTTAAATTAACAACAGATTTAGAATTCCAATAAAATTTTCTAAACAAGAGCTTAATTGGCAATTAGACTCATTTGATAGTTTAGGCAGTGCGGCGGACTAACTGGACCAATACGTATCGGTAACAGTTGGGATATAAGATACTGGCACTTTGGACGGCCGTATCGTCAAAACTAGTGGAGATACAGTTAAGTTAATAACATATTTAGAATTCTCATACAATTCTCTACACAACAAGATTAATTGGCAATTAGACCCATTTTCTAGTTTAAGCGGTACGGCGGCCTAAATGAACCAATACGAATGCGTACCAGTTGGGGTATAGGATACTGGCACTTTGGACGGCCATATCGTCTAAACTAGTGGAGATAGAGTTTAGTTAATAACATATTTAGAATTCTCATAAAATTCTCTACACAACAAGATTACTTGGCGATTAGACCCATTTTCTAGTTTAAGCGGGACGACGGTCTAAATGAACCAGTACGAATGCATAATAGTTGGGGTATAGGATACTGGCACTTTGAAAGGCCGTATCGTCTAAACTAGTGGAGATAGAGTTTAGTTAATAACATATTTAGAATTCTCATAAAATTCTCTATAGAACAAGATTAATTGGCGATTAGACCCATTTTCTAGTTTAAGCGGTACGGCGGCCTAAATGAACCAGTACGAATGCATAATAGTTGGGGTACAGGATACTGGCACTTTGGACGGCCGTATCGTCTAAACTAGTGGAGATAAAGTTAGGTTAATAACATATTTGGAATTCTCATAAAATTCTCTATACAACAAGATTAATTAGCGACTAGACCCATTTTCTAGATTAAGCGGTACGGAGGCCTAAATGAACCAATACGAGTGGGTAACAGTTGGGGTACAGGATACTGGCACTTTGGACGGCCGTATTGTCTAAACTAGTGGAGATAGAGTTGAATTAATAAGATATTTGGAATTCTCATAAATTTCTCTATACAACATGAATAATTGGCGATTAGACCCATTTTTTAGTTTAAGCGGTACGGCGATCTAAATGAACCAATACAAATGGGTAACAGTTGGGGTATAGGATACTGGCACTTTGTACGGCCCTATCGTCCAAACTACTGGAGATAGAGTTAAGTTAATAACATATTTAGAATTCTCATAAAATTCTCTATACAACAAGATTAATTGGCGATTAGACCCATTTTCTAGTTTAAGCGGTGCGGCGGCCTAAATGAATCAATACGAATGGGTAACAGTTGGGGTATATGAACATGGCACTTTGGACGACCGTATCGTCTAAACTAGTGGATATACAGTTAAGTTAATAACATATTTAGAATTCTCATAAAATTCTCTCCACAACAAGATTAATTGGCGATTAGACCCATTTTCTAGTTTAAGCGGTGCGTCGGCCCAAATCAATCAATACGAATGGGTAACAGTTGCGGTGGGGTAGAGGATACTTGCACTTTGGACGACCCAAAAAGGTAGTTGAGATACAATTAAATTCTCTATCATTAGGTCAACACTTCTAGCAGTATTTCATTCAACCGCCTGAGGGCTAGAACTTGAATGTCTTATACGATTTTTCTAAAAAGGGGCTAATTGTAACTCAAGTTAAGTCGAGCCAAGGCACTATAATTCACGTTGTATAAACTTTGACCACCCTGTAGGTTCATCGACTTTAACTTTATTTCCAAAACAGTTTTATGTTTTGGTTCAGTTTTTAATATAAATGAAAATCAAAAGCCACATATGCCAAAGCAAACTTACCATAACTCGAGCAAGCTGTCCTCGAGAACCTGATCTGTTATGGAAAATATATTAATAAAAGGAAAAAATAGCTTCATTTTAAATTTTCAAATAGAGAGAAATTTACGCTTTTCGTTAACTATTATAGTTTCGTTAATTATTATTGTAACAAAGATACTTCTAAATACTTTAGGAGGAGCCGACGAAAAAGTTTTTTGATTCGAAAAAGTTTTTTAGTCCGAAAAAGTAACCAAAAGCCGGTTAACTCCTCTCTTTTTTGTTTTTGATGATGCCGAAATCTAACTTTTGGTTTATCTGAAAAGTTTTCGCCGTAAGTTAATAGCGACTTTGTTAATTAGTTAAGTATACTTTAAACAAGAGGATACTCTCTGACTGTAACGTTTACAAACTTTCTATTGTTAAACTAACTCAGATAATAACCAACAGTGTGCTTATGAATTAAATTAATTTTAAATCATACCTAATTTTTCTCCATTGATGTATGTATTTATATAGTAAATTGTTGTAGGTACTTTAGTTATTCAAATGCTTTAAATGTGTGTACACGAGGTACCTTTGTTGTTGGCAAAATGTTTTATTTTAAATCTTAAGGTAAATTACTTTTGAATAACTATTTGCTTGATTGTAAATGAGGGCGGGGACTGAGAAGTACCAGTAGCTAATTGATTTTCATGAAAATCTACTCTTTCTACTTCACTTCATCCATTGAAGGGGCCGTAGATCAAAATTGATTTGAAGCACGTGCCTTGGTATTTTGGACAGCTACAATTACCCAATCCAAGGCCTGAATTACTTAAAAAGTCGCCTTGGCGAACGACAGTCACACAGTGTGCGTGTGCATTCCATTGCCATCCCGGAAGCTGACTCTCGACCTTCGGATAAGTTGGTCTTGGAAATTACCAACGTGAACTTTGGGCGCAGTTGAAATAAATTCCTGGTAGGGTGTCTACGCTGGTGATGATAGTTTACTCAAAAGGAACGCTAGCACCTAGAGCTGGAGGCCAAACCGCGTAACAAGCCCGTTGAAAGCTCTTTATAACCTGGGACTTTGCCTGGCAGCGCTGTCTAACAGACTCCAAAATGACTACCGCCGTTCAGGCCAAACATGAGGAGATGGTTGAGATGGAACTATTTTGGCACTATCTTTTAAATATCTATATTTTTCTAGATCAAAAACAAATTTTACTCTTTTTTAGCATATAGAGACGAGTACGCCGGCTTATATCTCACTTCTACGCACATTCCGAATTACTCACGCAATAAATTTTTTAAATGCGCGCGCCTTTTGTTAATTTCGCCAAGATTATACACTTCAACCTCATTTCGTCTTTAAAGTCAAGTTCACTTTAAACGAGCGATAAAATGGTTCAATGATGGTTATTTTTAAACCCTCTTTAAACCATTATCTCGGTGACTTCTACGAGATACTTAACCTATATTTTAAATTTTGCCAAAAATCATTTAGCGATTTCGACAAGTCTATAAGTTTTAAACGATGTAAGTCTTGTACGAGTATCTATCGTTGTTTCCGCACATTAGAAAATTTAGGTCAAACTTATCACTTAAGGTGAGTTTAATTGGAAGATGGATATTGCGTATAAGCAAGCGATGCTAATGTTGGCAAACTCAAAAATGTAAAAAAATAACAATAACGAATGTTATATTAAGAGCATAAATAAAATGGGAGGGGGCTATTATTGGCCGGATAATTGATAAGTGATAAGAAGGGGAAAGTAGATTAAACATTTCTTGTCATGCAATCGTTTGGACTAACCGTTAGGGCCTATTGATTTTCTTACATGAATTTACCTTTACATTTCCAAATAGCTTCTTACCTCTTTTCTTTACATTTTGGAGCGCGTTGTAAAAGGACTAATTTAAATTAAAATTTTATTCTTTTTAATTAAAAGAGGAACATTGGAGTCACTTGATAAATTAAATCGTAAATTAATTTTGTAATTTTACCAGGAAGCTCTTACAAAGCTTTAGTTTTCTTTTTCTTGGGGATTTTGTTGAGTAAACAGCAATAGGAAAGAAAGAGCTCGAGCACATTCGATTCTCACAGTTGTTGTTGTCCTCCTTCATTATTCAATCATTCCTATGTTTTAGATAATTTTGACGGCTCTGGAGTGTGAAGCGTCACTTGAACTGTTGTAGGGGTGTAGGGCTGGTAACTACCTAATTCATATTGCTTTGTGTCTTCGGTTAGAGTGAGGCTTTCCTCTTATACTTGGTTGTGGATGTCTTTATTCTCAAATCGCATCTGCTCTTCACTCAGTAGCCCGCTTTAGCTATTATGGGGGTATGAAAGAGCAGGTTGATAGGGCTAATCCCTAGGTACCCTTCTTCTCGCAATACTAGTATTAGAATGAGCATACTTAAGGCCCCAGCCACACAAGCTGAAAAGCGGCGGACGCATGGAGAACGGAACCATATTCATGTACTCATTCTAGCGTGATTAGTAACGGTCGCGATCAGATCATCACCCTACCGCTAGTCGGTCACAGAATCGCTTCCAGATCACTTGTTACGACCTGAAACAGTCCAGGTTTACCATCAGCCTGCGTCAGGAGAGAAGGTTCATCACTTAACCATCATTGAGTACACTCCAACCATCATTAATAGGACCGATTTTACCAAATGGTCACGTCGTATGGCTCCGCCGAGGGCCACACCACTGAGAACTGAGAACTCTCTACTTCCAGTGAATTACGTTGATGCTCATCCGTTACCCGCACCCCATCAAGTTCAGGATAAGGCAGAGCAATAGACGTTTTAAACGCAAGCCCCTAGAAGTACCAGGCTTTCCCGAGTAGTACATGTCCTGTTCAAAGGCGGATTTGAAGGCACTCACACGAAGCAGAAGAAGAGTCTTAAACATCTCTATTTATGGGACTATATGAGGGGGCTAGGTTACGTTAGGCTAGGTTAGGTTAGGTACGCCATTGCCTTCTAAGGCATCTGAACGATCTGAACAAGTTGCTAATTTGCCCCGGAATAAAATCCCAATGCATCAGTAAAGTAGTCGGTGCATTTAACTCACTACGTCATCTCGGCCTCAGCTTCTGAGACTTTCAAATCTTTGTCACCTGATCATTTTGGATTAGAAATGCATGTTTGGCGTCGTAAAATTATTTTTAACTAAAAAATCTAAAGAAAGACCGCCTAAATATGAGAAGAGCGTATTAGAATAATTGAAGCTTTTCAAGGAGCTCCGGATTTTATAAAAAGCTTTGAAATACCTACCCACATGAAGCTAGTGATTATTTTGGGTTGAGTATTTTAGTTAGGTTAGTTCATGAAACTTGTAGTTTTTCGACAAGCCATCGAAATCTGAAAAAGCAATATACAATGTTAGCCAAAGTGACCTGCAATGGAGTACGGACGAAAAAAGTTGTGTTGGCTCGATTTTAACTCGCGAAAAACGTACTAGAGGTACAAAAACGGTCCTTACATTCCCCATGAGTAAATATCATTAGAGAGCTTTACGTGATGTCTTTTCGAGTCTGGGTTTACTTTTCCAACTTTAGTATTTTTTAATTTACTTTTTTATTTCGTAATTATCTTGTTGCAGATAGGAAGACGTTTTCGTTTATAGTCCGGCGATTTACCCGAATAACCTCGTGTGGAAACACAATACCGGTCTTGCTTCGAAACATTAATTTAAAATACTCGGTCGGCTCCCACACGAGCAACGTGAACTGAAATTCACTTCAAATGGCAGAGTTTAAAACACTCCAGAGGTCTAGATTCAACTTGATAGCACTTTAAAAAAGCATTATTATTCTCTCAAAGCGATAGCTATCGAATAGATTAGAATTTAACTCTAACCCGAGGCGGTTCGAACGTTTTAAATTTAAGAAAGAAAGTATGGAAATATGAAAAAACAATTCTGTCGAAAATTTGTTGTCAGAAAATAACGAGATCCGCGAAAATATTTTTAGCGTGTGTGGCAAATAAAGCTTAAATAAGATTAAGAACAATTCTTTTCGAGTATTTAAGGGTGCTTTTTATAAGAAAAGAAAGATATTGGGTATAGTAATATATCATCTTTACGTGTAGCAATACTTTTCTCTAACTTATATTTAAGTCATTTAGAAGAAAAGATTATTGCGAATTGGAAAATAACAATGAATTCCGAACACGCCGTCTTTTGAAAGAAGAAAAATAAGTTTGTAGTTCTCAATATTTAAGTAATATTTTCAAGCTGCTAGCACGAGCGCGTTATTTTGTTGGCAATGCAGCTGACGCTCTCTTGGCGATAATTTACAAATGCTAACCTTGCAAGATGTTAGTTTCGTGACATCTTCTCTGATTGCAATTGTCGCCAGTCGATATTAATGAAAAGCAATTGAAACATACGCCAAGAACGAAATTGAGACAACTTACAACTACCACGCTAGTTCGACGGTTGACGAGAAAATTTGCTGCTCGGGAAAAATAAAATAAGAAAAATGGAGACGCTTTTATTTTCTTCGCCGCACTTTCCGATAAACTTATTGCCTAATAATTTTATAAATAAAAATATAAATAAACAGCATTTGAATAATCGCTTGTCACGAAATGTTTAATAGGATTCGTCTAAACTCTAAACGATAGAAGGAAATTGGAGTACCTACTACAACTAGAGGAGGGTTGAGGGTCCAGAGCGCCTAATAAAGGTAAAACACCCACTGTTTAATGAAAAATCCTAACCACTAAATGGGATGAGAAGTTGGCACTTGAGCCTCTACACCGAAACTGCCTTCCAAGCTACGCTTAACAATTTATTGATATTACTTGTAGGTCTAACATATTTTTAAAAATTGAAGAAGGATGAAGAATGTTTGAGAAGAAGGAGTGCTAAATTGTATTTATTATTTCCAATCTTCGCATATTGGACTTTCGTAATATACATTAATTTGGTCACAACGTTATTTTAAAGAAGAATAGAGGGAGAGAGAGAGAGAGATAGAAACTAGCTTAATGCAAACTGGACTACAAGTGCGAGACAACTGTGGGAAGTCTTGCAGAAGTCGCTGGCAATACTGTTACACTCTTGCGTACAGTAAATCGAGGCCTAAAGGCCCCTTCTACAATTACGAGAACGCTTCTGCAAGAAATTGCAGAAAGAGAGAAAAAGAAATGTAAATTAGCCTAATGTAAAATG
Organism: Malthinus flaveolus; assembly: GCA_950108345.1. Classification (NCBI taxonomy): domain Eukaryota; kingdom Metazoa; phylum Arthropoda; class Insecta; order Coleoptera; family Cantharidae; genus Malthinus; species Malthinus flaveolus. The sequence continues at coordinate 14,452,007 of OX467286.1, forward strand.
GACTGTAAGTGCGAGAAAACTATAAGAAGTCTTGCAGAAGTCGCTGGCAATACTGTTACACTCTTGCGTACAGTAAATCGAGGCCTAAAGGCCCCTTCTACAATTACGAGAACGCTTCTGCAAGAAATTGCAGAAAGAGAGAAAAAGAAATGTAAATTAGCTTAATGTAAAATGGACTGTAAGTGCGAGAAAACTATAAGAAGTCTTGCAGAAGTCGCTTACAATACAGTTTACACTCTTGATTACAGTAAAACAAGGCCTAATGGCCTCTTATTCACGTGCGAGAACACTTCTGTTAGAAATTGCACAGAGAGAGAGAGAGAGAGAGAGAGAAACTCGCTTAATCTAAAATGGACTGTAAGTGCGAGAAAACTCTAGGAAGTCTTGCAGAAGTTTCTTGCAAAACTGTTTACACTCTTACTTACAGTAAAACGAGGTCCAAAGGCATCTTCTTTAATGGCAAGAACGCTTCTGCAAGAAATTGCATAAAGAGAGAGAGAAGGAAAGTAGATTAATGTAGACTGGATTTTAAGTGCGAGAAAACTGTAATTTTGTCTTGCAGAACTTGCTTGCAATACTGTTTACACTCTTGCTTACAGTTAAACGAGGCCTAAAGGTCTCTTTTTCACATGCAAGAACACTTCTGTTAGAAATTGCAGAGAGAGAGAGAGAGAGAGAGAGAGAGAGAGCGACAGACAAACAGACAGAAACGAGGCCTAAAGGCCTTTTCTTTAATTGCGAAAACGCTTCCCTAAGAAATTTCAGAGAGAGAGAGAGAGAGAGATAGAAAGAGAGAGAGAGAGAAAGTAGATTAATGTAAAATGGACTGTAAGTGCGAGAAAACTAGGAAGTCTTGCAAAAGTCGCTTGCAATACCGTTTACACTCTTATTTACAGTAAAAAGAAGCCTAAAGGCCTCTTATTCAATTGAGAAAAGCTTCTTTGAGCAATTTTAGAGAGAGAGAGATAGAAACTAGCTTAATGCAAACTGAACTGTAAGTGTGAGAAAACTCTAGAAAGTCTTGCAGAAGTCGCTTACCGTTTATACTATCGCGTATTGCGTACAGTAAAACGAGTCCTAAAGGCCTCTTCTTCACATGCGAGAACGCCTCTGTGAGAAATTGCAGAAAGCGAAAGAGAGAGAGAGATGGAAACTAGCTTAATGCAAACTGGACTGTAAGTGCGAGAAAACTCTAGGAACTCTTCGAGTTTGCTCGCTGGCGATTTCTCGAACGCGAATACGACGCCTTATTACAACGCGCAGTTAATATTTTTCAAATTCTTGAACTCAATTGACACCAAGCTTTTGTTATTCTCTATACTTGTCTCTTTTATCTTTTTCTTAATGAGAAATATATTTATTTAATGGCATTGTGACAGTCTTAACGCTTTAATTGAAAGAGAGTGCTCGAATTATTAGTTTTCAGTTTATTTGAGTGCTCTGCTGTTGGCATCAAAACGCTTTATCGGAAAGCTCGCTCTTTAGGCCCAAGCTTTCTCGATTTCTTTTTTTGTCCCGATTTCTAGTAATTGGATCACCTCGAATAAATTGTGTTTGTTACGTGTACGCGGGATGTAGCTTTAAACAAGTAATTTACTTTAAACTGCAAGTATTATGCAGGTCATTTGTAGCCAATTATGACAGAGTTAGTGCCATTTTATGTACCATAACTTTAACCACAGTGAGCAACGATGTTAGTTAAACTTTAATTACTAATTGCGTTAGTTTATAGTTTTCGGAGTTAACATTTTCATAAATTTATATTTAAGTTGTAGAACAATAAATTGTTGTTTAGGGTTGTATTGCACGAAATGTGTAACGATGGCGAAATCTGAAATTATTTAAAATTTAAATTAAACTCGATTAATATGTGCAATTTTGATTAAACGTTTTTTTTTCTTGTTTTTCAGGACACAGTATGGCCCCAGCACACCGGCACACCTCAGGGAGAAGTTTTGTTCTGTCAATCCTCTGCCTACAAGCCATATGTTTTCAAATTACCAGTGGTGAGTTCTGCGCCATTTTTGTATAATTTGCATGCTGTAACGTACAATTTTACACCGTTTTATTTGAAACGAGAATATTTAACTGTTTTCATTATACCGGGTGGCGACACGTTTCAGATTTAACTACAACTCTTTGCTTTTATAGCGTTTAATCGCTCGGTATAGCACTTAAAAGCAAAATATTATTGTTAATGTCTTTAATAAAGTTTATTTTGTTGGTAATTACTAGTTGTTTTACCACACGTCTGTCATTTGAAGTGGAACTCTTGAAGGATCTCGCATTATAAATTTATAACTATTCAATTTATATCTAACCGAAAACTTTCAACACCAACAAAAGTCACATAGGATATCGACATGCTTCAAACATAAATAAGAATAGGGTCGTAAGGCATTAGACTACAAGTGCCATGTTCTCAAAAGTTACCCGTTCCCTTGTGTCCCAACTTCTAAATTTTAAATAGCCAACATGGCGTATGTGGCTTGTTGTTGGAAAACTTGGAATCAAAACTGTTTGGAACGTGCCTTAAAGTTGTTTTAGGCGAACGTCTTTAAATTTATATATTTTTACGTCGATTTATAGGCCAGTCAGTAGAGGGTTTCTATGATGCAATAAACGGGGTAGAAGCTTTTATTTTTTAAATTGTTTATATGGGTGTAAACATGTAAAAAACAAAAATGCTAACACCGGCGACCTCGGGAGACTTTTTGACAGCCAAAAAACCCCAAAATTTTAGGACTTGCATTGTTTATTTGCCTATAACTCTTAAATGGAGCATCTTCACGAAAAAGTATTTCTATAACAAATTAAAGAGCATTAAACTCTGCGTCGAATGAGTACCAACACTTAATAATTTGGTCAAGCGGTATGGTCGCCAACCGCGGTCAAAAAACGACGATTTTTCCCAACTTTTTCAAAAACTGACATATTGCATTATATATGAGTCTGCTGTTTAGAAATTAGTACTTGAACAGAAGAACTCATTGAATAAAAGTTATAGAGCATCTAATTCTGCGTTCATGTGTATTAAAATTTTTAAATTCGGTCAAGCATACCTCTCCCAAATTGGCAATATTCTGATGTCCGGCAGTTGGTATAGTAAGAAAATAGTCCAGTCGAATAAGGATTTTTGGTCAGAATAATTCCTACGAAGCCGAATATTGGTCTACACGTACATTAAGATGTTCCAAATAAGGATATCACAAAATCAGAAAAATTTTGGCGGAGCAATTTGAGATATTCAAGGTCAAAGGCTACAAAAATTGTTTTGGGCAAATGACTCGCCTTCTATAGATCGTACGTTGATGAAGGTTATTATAAAAATTATAGAAAACATTATTAGCTACAAGATTGGTTATACACATTTTTTTCATAAGTTTAACCCTTTTCGAGATATAGCGCGGAGAAGGGTCGAATTCTGGTTAGGGATAAACTCCGGAATAAGACGCGTAAGTCTTATAAAGGAGTCAGCCACTAAACTTACCGACTGATAAATAATGTGGCACTGTATAAAGTTGAATAAAGGATGTAATTAAAAATTTATGAAAGTAAAAATGGTGTTAGGTCTCGTCTTGACATATTGCAAAGAAATATAAAAAACATATAGTTCGAAATTGTGACACTTAGTAAGCGCGCTATTCAACTTCAAGAGCTTCTTATTCACAACTTAGAGCCACGATAAAGATTTCCCATATCACATCTGATAGAATAAGGACGTAGTAAAGGGTTTTTTTAGAAACAAAGTGGTACCAGGTCCCTCCTTTCTCTTGTGGCATCTTACACTCGGATGCCACCACGTTTATTGACTTTGCTTGGCTATTCGAGTACTATTTAAATTTTTGTTAATTTACCGCCATTTGCGGAGTACCTATGACACAATGAACAAATCTCCATTTATTCAGGGCTTCGTCTTTCAAATGGATCTAAAAATTCTTTGAATTCAGGGCTGTCAGCAGCCCCCTGAACAGTATATAACAAATTTTTGGGGGTCGTATGTCATCTGAAAGATGCGAGCGTTATGATATACTTGTTATTCATGCTCGTAAAGGCTGCATCTTTCAGATGACTTAATGCAGTTCAGGGGGTCGCTTACAACCGCCTAAACTGGATTGAAGGAATTTTTGGTGCCATTTGAAAGACGAAACTCTGAATCGCATTCAAATTTTTCTCTACTGCCAAGCTACTCGTGGTGCGCGACTCGTCGGTAGTGTCACATGTCGGTCTTATGCACAGATGTCACAAATGTGCACGCCTAGAGGCAATAAAACTGCCTTGCGATTGAGCAGACATGATGTAAATGTCATAGAAAAATTTGTTTAATGACATTTTGTGTATTATTTGTACTTCAACGTGACTTTGCGTTCGTCCTGGTCAGAAAGAGATTGTTTTCAAGCTTTCGTCTTACAATACAATTTTTTTGAACTCTAATATACCTCGATGGTTTTCTCTAAATTAATCTTCATCGATTTCCCATTTCTTGTAAAAAGAGCCGAACAAAAACTACCGTTCCCGACTGTTTCCAATACTTTTCATCCCGAAAGTTCAATTCGAAAACTTTTTTTTAAACAAATTAAGATTAAAAACACGAGCAAAATACGACTAATGTTACTTCCTTACCATTATTTTAAACAAACCTGGTTTTCTCCAGGTTAACGTCAAACCCGTTTTTATTAGTTGTCGATCTAATAAAAAAACTTTGAAGATTCTCACTTAAGCTCGAATCGCTTTAGCGATTTATTATATTCATACCATGTGTAACAACTTTGGAAGTTTAGGTTGTTTGCTTCGTTTAAGACGTTTGAACAGGAAGTTAGAGCTATGTTGTGTGTGTGTATAAACTTTCAAGACGTTACAAAACGCTCAAATTTAAAAATGCTTATTCCTATCTGGAAAGTTATTGCATAATGTACGTTTTACATTATACGTATTACAAATAAATTTTCATTCAAAAGGGGATTTAGCGGGATTTTCATTTAAAACAGCTTCTCCCCTTTTTTTAGGTTATAAGAATTCAAATATAAAATTTAAAAAATACTCGTGGGTAAAATTCCAACAATTTAGCAAATCGGGACCTCTATCTAATCTCGCATCTACTACTCGACGCGTCGCGACGGTGAGGTTCCGCTCTTTGCCACCGCCGCAGTTTGGGTGCAGCTAAATGAGATTTCTACTATCGTCGTGAGTCAAAGTGCTTTATATCAAATCTCGACTCTGTCGATATCAAACTCGAATATCCGGGGGATCAATATTTCCTTTATTGCATATGGAAAACTCGATTTGAATAACATTATCTACTAAAGAGCTTTTAATTTGTCATTTTTAACGATTCGTTCTTTGCGAGTCATCAATTAAACGTAAGTTAAAAACAAAGCCGATATTTTATAATAATTTTATTCGCGTTATCGAAATAACATTTCTTAGCATTTGATTTTCCCGCTATTCAGTCGTATAGCGCTAGAAAGCCTAACGCGATTAGCCTCTCCTCAGGACCGTACTTCATCTTCTGAGCCTAGAAGCAGTAGATGAAACTGCTAACTTGGAACTAAATGTCTTATAACTTATAAGAGAACAAGAGGAGTTCGATTAATTGTTACTACCTACTACAGTACCAATCAGAACGGCGTTCTTGTCGCGGAATGACAATTTCAATGAAAATCACAGTTCAGAAAGGGTCTTCTGTGCGATGACTCTTCTCTAATTGCATCTACTGTACATTGTATAGCCATATACAAATTTATTGGGCACTAGTAAGTGGTAACTTTCGTCTTTTCTTATAAGGTTTAGCCGAGAACGGCAGCACGAGAGTGCTGATGTAACTACAAACTACAAATCATTCAATTTGTAATTTCATTATTACGGACTTTAGTATTTGCCAAACAACCTATACTGGCCAATAATTATTTCTTCGACTGCACATCTTCAGTTGTGTCGTCTTTCAAGTTTCGGCGCGTTTAATACTTTTTTTTCGTGGGCAACTATAATAGTTCTCAAGAGCGCTTCAAAGAAAATTTTTTGGGAATCCGATTCTCCGCCTAGGTCTAGATAGCCCAACATATTTATTCACTTTTTGTTTACAATATAAGGATAAGGAAATCATCGAAACGGCAGCAAATTGTTAATTTTCTACAGTCTATTTAGAGTAGCGGACGAGTACAATAACGCCCTTATTGCTCTTGAAGCGATTTGTGTATACTGCAAAATTAAACTAACTCCTTGGTTATTGTACCTAAATAATTAAAGGAATTTGATTACGTAACATTGTCTTACGGGCTTAAACAATATTACAAGAACTAATTGCGATTAGAAATAGCAATTCAATCCAAATATACCCCAATCTCTGGCATACTGCTGGTGATACTAATCTAAAATTGACAACGCGACACAGATAGTGGGGCCATAGGATAGCGACTGCTTTATTATAGCTGTAGGCTGTAGGACTATACTTGCGCTTATGGTCCGGGAGGCAACGAGCACTTTTAGTAAACGATAGATAAACTACAAACTTGCATGATGAAAGAACATTGCAAAGTAGTAATAACACTGACCATCTACCACTTCAAAGTGGCAGCGTTAACTTGATGTGGCTCGAGAGTTTGTGAAAATTGCATGTTCTTTATTTTTGTATAGAAACACTTGTCTCATAAAGGGCGTAGTTTTTGAGTTATGAGTGATTAAACAGTTTTTGAGCGATTTTTAAAACTTTTCAAATTTTAAAGTGGTTTATCGCCTAAATCGTTTGTCTGAGAAAAAATGTCTAAGAAATGTAATTAGTAAAAAATTTTTTCTACTTTATTTTTGTATAGAAGCACCACTCTCAAAAAGGGCGTAGTTTGTAAGTTTGAGGTTCGGGAGATCTTCAAAAGACCCCCCACGTCGCGACGCTCATGTGGGGGAAGTGTTGGATTCAGCTGGGGATACCAGCTGCCTACCAACTAAAACCCATTTCCTCTATCGAAGTTTAACCTCCCCTGGGCTGTTTCCATATGCCAGGAGAGGGAGAGTTTGTGAGTTATGAGCTATAAAAACTTTTTCGGCCGACTTTAAAAGTTTTTTAAATTCAAGGCAATTTAGTGCCTAAATCGTTTGCCTGAGGAAAAACACCTAAGATATGTAATTGTAAGAAATTTTCTCTTATTTATTTTTATATAAAAATCACTTGTCTCATAAAGGGCGTAGTTTTTGAGTTATGAGCAAAAGAACAGTTTTTAGGTCGATATTGCAAACTTCAAATTTTAAGGCGGTTTAGCGCCTAAATGGTTTGTGTGAAGAAAAATACCTAATAAATATAATTAGTAGGAAATTTGCTGTACATTATTTTTGTGAAGAAGCACTTGTCTCATAAAGGGCATAATTTTTGAGTTATGTGCGATAAAACAGTTTCTTGGCCGATTTTGAAAGTTTTTCAAACTTTAAGGCAATCTAGCGCCTAAATCGTTCGCTTGAGGAAAAATATCTAAGAAATGTAATTAGTAAGAAATTTTCTCTACTTTATTTTTGTATAGAATCGCCACTCTCAAAAAGGGCGTAGTTGTGAGTTATGAGCTATAAAAAGTTTTTCTGCCGACTTTGAAAGTTTTTTAAACTTCAAGGCAATTTAGTGCCTAAATCGTTTGCCTGAGGAAAAATACTTAAGATTGTATATAATTAGTAGAAAATTTTATCTGCTTTATTTTTATAAGGAAGCACTTGTCTCTTAAAGGGCGTAATTTTTGAGTTATGTGCGATAAAACAGTTTCTTGGCCGATTTTGAAAGTTTTTTAAACTTTAAGGCAATCTTGCGCCTAAATCGTTTGCTTGAGGAAAAATTTTTAAAAATGTAATTAGTAGGAAATTTTCTCTACTTTATTTTTGTAAAAAAGCACTTGTCTCTTAAATAGCGTAGTTTTTGAATTATTGCGATAAAACAGTTTCTTGGCCGATTTTGAAAGTTTTTCAAACTTTAAAGCAATCTAGCGCCTAAATCGTTTGCTTGAGGAAAAATTCATAAAAATGTGATTAGTAGGAAATTTTCTCTACTTTATTTTTGTAAAGAAGCACTTGTCTCTTAAATGGCGTAGTTTTTGAGTTATGAGCGATAAAACAGTTTTTTGGCCGATTTAGAAAATTTTTTAAACTTTAAGGCAATTTAGCCTCTAAATCGCTCGCTTGAGAAAAAATACCTAAGAAATATAATTAGTAGGAAATTGTCTCTACTTTATTTTTGTATAGAAGCACTTGTTTCATAAAGGGTGTAGTTTTTGAGTTATGAGCGATAAAACAGTTTCTTGGTCAATTTTCAATTTTAAGGCGATCTAGCGCCGAATTCGTTAGTTTGAAAAAAAAAGCCTAAGAAATATAACATGTAGAAAATTTTACGTACTTTATTTTTGTATAAAAGCACTTGTCTCATAGAGTGCGCAGTTTTCGAGTTATAAGCTAATAACCGATAAAGAGCTATACAGGGTGTCCGGATAATCCGTCAGGAAACTTCTAGGGGTGATTAAACAGGTTAAAAGAATGGTAGAAGTTCGTCTAAGAAAAATGTCAAATCTCGGTAATAAGTAATAACAAAGATACAGCTACTCAAAGTTCAATATTTTGTTTTTTCTTTTTGATGTAACTCCCTTAATCCTTGACCAATCAGGTTGATTTGTGGCATGCTTATTTAGCGTATCGAGTTTTATCATTCCATCATTAAAGTGGTTCATTGTTGTACTACCAAAGAGCACTTTACCTAAAACTCAACATTTATTTCTCACCTAACTTTTGTGTCTTGATAGGTATCACAATATTTACGATACATTTTTGAAGGCAGTCAAAATTCTGAAAATCGATGCACTCTTTATTCTAATCGATAAATGTAACCGTTTAGCTAAAAATCCACCTCAAAGTTTTGACAAATTAATTTTAAATAAGCGACTTTGGGAATCTAGTAGCGTTGGACCTCGATCAAACCTAAAGTTTTGATAAATAAATTGAATTTTTGGTAACGAAAATGTAATAATTAATAATAAACAACTGCCAGTTAATAACCAAAAGTAATAGACTTTAATTTTACAATAAATTTTACAATAAATGCTCGAAATGACCTCCATTCATTTCAATGCAGTTTCTAAGGCGTTTTAAAAATGACCTTCTGGCACGATGAAAAATGCCAATTTTGTTTCTTATTATGTTACACCCATTTATTATCCTTTGACGCAAATCATCAATATTATTTACAGGAGTTTCATGCACAAGTGCTTTTAAATAGCCCCAGAAGAAAAAATCCATTGGATTAAGATCCGGAGATCGTGGCGCCCAAAGTACTGGCCCGGCTCGTCCTATCCATCGTTCAGGAAATGCCTCATTTAAATGTGCACGTACATTCAAACTAAAATGTGGCGGAGCTCCGTCTTGAAGCAGCCAAATGTTTGCTCTTATTTCTAAAGGAACATCTTCAAGTAAATCGGGAAGATCGTTTTGAAGGAATTGTAAATAGGTTTCTCCATTCAATGTTCCATTAAAAAAATGAGGTCCTATAAGTTGATCGCCTACGATTCCGGCCCATACATTTGTTTCCGAGTACATATGCGGGTTTTCATCAGACCATACATGACTGTTATGGGAATTTGTGACACCGTCTTGATTAAAACTCGCTTCATCAGTAAACAGTATAACATTAAACAACCGATTATTTTCTTCGTATTTTTCTAAAATTTGATTGCACATGTGCAAACGACTCAGGGCATCTTCACGAGAAAGTGCTTGTACGTTTCGAATGTGAAACGGATAAAGAAGTTGCTCGTGAACTACCTCTCAAACTGTAGAACGACCAATACCCTCCTGAGCAGCAATTCTTCTAACACTCGTACCTGGGTTTGCATCAACAGCGTTTAGAATTCTTTCTTCTGTTTCTACAGTTTTGGTAGTTCTCGGTCTCCCATTATCATGACGTGGGTTTCTAAAGCAGCCTTCCTCACCAAGTCTTCTGTGAACGTTTACAAATGTTTGAGCATGTGGTACAAGCCTGTCCGGATAAGCGTCGGTATAAAACCGCCGTGCTTGTTCTGCATTACCATTCGCCCTTCCATAACAAAAATGCATATCGCGATATTCAGTACTTGAGTATTCATTATTAGCCTTTATTTAATTTAAGTCAAAATAAAATTTGTACTTATGCCAAACGATCAGCTTAAACTTACAAAAACAAAGTTACTAGATTCCCAAAGTCGCTTATTTAAAATGAATTTGTCAAAACTTTGAGGTGGATTTTTAGCTAAACGGTTACATTTATCGATTAGAATAAAGAGTACATCGATTTTCAGAATTTTGACTGCCTTCAAAAATGTATCGTAAATATTGTGATACCTATCAAGACACAAAAGTTAGGTGAGAAATAAATGTTGAGTTTTAGGTAAAGTGCTCTTTGGTAGTACAACAATGAACCACTTTAATGATGGAATGATAAAACTGATACGCTAAATAAGCATGCCACAAATCAACCTGATTGGTCAAGGATTAAGGGAGTTACATCAAAAAGAAAAAACAAAATATTGAACTTTGAGTAGCTGTATCTTTGTTATTACCGAGATTTGACATTTTTCTTAGAGGAACTTCTACTATTCTTTTATCCTGTTTAATCACCCCTAGAAGTTTCCTGACGGATTATCCGGACACCTTGTATATAGCTAAAAAAGAGAAGTTATAAGAGCAAAAATCCACCCTTCTCGAGCCCCTCCCAAGTTAATGCTGCCACTTTGAAGTTGCTGAAGGTTGCTTTTATCACTCATTTGCAATGTTCTTTCAGGCGACCTCATTACGGGGGTAACCAGTTCTTCCGGTGGTCGACTGTCTTTTACTCTTTTGTCCCGTATATTTGTTATTGATTATTATTCACTCCTCTCTAATAGCATTTCGTTATTACCTTTTAACTTTTTTGTTTCTGATTGTTTTGCAACTATTACAGGTTGTTTTTATTATAGAACAATGTCCTTTTCCTTTACAACTCAATACTGATGGATGGCAGGGATAAAACTTGGAAGGGATAAATAGTCAAATAGTCTCGAGTCTAGAGTAGTGGTCCCCGACGTTTTTCTACTGAAAATTTTTTCGTGCAAACTCTTGCATTGCTATATTGTTATTAAAGAACTATCGCGATGTGTAAATATTGTCATGTAATTTAAATTTTAAATAACGTAAATAAATAAAGATTCTAAGTAATTTAATATAATGGGCACTAAATTTATCAAGTCGAATAAATATAAATTTGCTAAATAATGAATTTCGAGTCCATTTTCATTTAAATTCGTTACTGCATTTAATGCGCAACATTAATTATATAGGCGCACTCGACTGAATGTTTTACTTCAAGTGTCGTTTTAGAAATTTTGTCTTTAAATTAAATAAAATTTTCAAGTTACAGTTGTTACAATGCTTAATTCTAACAAATTTTGTAAAATATTGGTCGAGTACTACCACGGCACTACGTATTCCATTTATATTAATTTTTTTAAATCGTCATTTGCCAATGGCATCGCCGAATGTGAATGCATACTTTATTCTGCAAAAGCGTTTTGCATAATGTAAAACGTGAAGATTAATCTGAATAGAACGTTTTTAAAATTTGACACCAAAGATATTATTCAAACGTATTATGCGCCTGATATAAATTGTAATATATAGCCACCGGTGAAAATATTTTTTGTTTAGGTTGAGCGTAGGGTTAAGTATGAAAAGAAAGATTTTTTTTCTACAAAGGGCGTCGTTTAATTACACCTCACTGCTGAAAGTAACAGTCGTGTGAAAAATTTATATCAGAACCTCTGCAGTCATTTTCCCACCCAATGTGGTCGCGTGGTCAGGAATACAAGCAAATTTTTAAGTATTTTCTCGGACCGTTCCTTTCAGTACCTTCCTTGAAAGGTACCTTCCAGAAAATGGCCATAAAACTGCCTGCTGCTGCTTTACAAGCATTTTAGATAACTCCGAGACAGGTTTTTGTGTAAATTCGATTATCCTGATATTAGCAGAAGCGATTACACGTTTGGAATTTTTCAAAAACTTTTTTCAGACACTAATTGATCCCATAATGACTACTAACACAATTAAAAGTATATTATTTAATCCCCTTTGCCGTTTAATAGACAATATTAGGGTAAAGGCATATTAAGTACGAACGTATTAGATAACAAAAGCTTTAGTCGGCCAATAAAGTTTTGAGCTTTCATCATTAATTATTAGATCGATTAAAAGATTATTCAAATAACAATTTAATATCATTCCGAGTGTCGAAATTATTTAAACAAGGTGAAAATACTATAACAAAAGTTGTTTAGATTACAAAGAGATTAGTTTAAAATTTACATGTACTTAAGGCAACATTATTCGAGACGTTGTTTAATAAGACGAGAACTTACAATCCATGTAGATTGCTCGCATTAGCATTATTATTGAGTTACAAGACTCAAATTAGAATAGTCAAAGTTTGTAATTAGAAAAAAAATTTTTGTTACTCCCCCAAGTTTTCAACTGATACTCACTAATATAAAGTAACGCTAATGAAAATCCCTTTAGGTAAGAGAATTTAATTACCTCATTAGGGCGCGGTAGTACGGAAGAATTTAGTCGACGGGCTTTTTATTTGAAAATTTTTGCGATCTTGGTTTAACCGCAGTCAACGAAAACAAAAAATGGGCTTTACCTTCAAAAAAGAGCCAATAGTTTTGAAACTTCGCATACTCATTTGTGGGTTCTAAAAGTTCTGCAAATCGGAGGATAGCTTTAGAAGCAGTGGATGAAAACATGCCACTTTTTAGGTTTTTGTTAATATCTCGAGAACTATCGAATGGAGCTGAAACATAATTATATACAAAATTAAAGCTAATAAAATTTGCTACTAAATTAAATTTATGTGTATTTTTTGTATTCCCAAAGTTTACCCAGTTACAGGGCGTTGAAAATTGGTGTTTTTTAACAAAGCCACGTTAGACAGTTGCATTGGTGGTTTTGGCACAAAGAACACCAACTTTTAACTCTCTATAACTTGGTAACCTTTAAGAATACCAAAAATATATATATGTTCAATTTAGTAGAAAATTTTGTCGTCTATAATTTTGTTTATAATAACTTTCCAGCTCCAACTCATAGTTTTCGAGATATTAACGAAAAACCGAAAAAGTTGCATGTCTTCGGCCACTACCGCTAAAGCTCATCTCTGATTCATCACTAGACTAGTGTAGTTTCAAAATTATTGGATTTTTTTGAAGGTGCAACCCTTAGGTGGTAAGTGATAAGATCCCACATTTTAAATTTCAAATTGGAGCATTTCTTCAGTAGACACCTATTTTTAATAAAACGGTTAAAAGCATCCAGTAAACATCGCAGCAAAAACTCATTTTGTAATTATTTCTTGTATAGGGGTGTAGTAGCTTATATTAGCCAATTTATTTTTAAACAGTTGAATTCCTAACAGTGCCTCAAGAAATGTTCTTTCTTAGTATTACTAATTAATATATTCATTTACTTTAGGAAATTGAAAGATCTATTTATTTTGAGAACCCACGTTTAACAAATTGAATTTTTGTAAAATAACAATAATAATTTCAATGTTCTTTATTAATGGAATTCTTTTGTTTTATTATAATAAAACTAAAAGTGATTAGGTATAAAATTTGAACGCATAAATAATGTGATAGTTGGCGAAAAAAGTCGGATTAGACTGAATGACTGAATTGGATTGAGGTAGTTTCTTCTGGGCTTTCTCGGCCGAAAAAAATGCCAAGCGGGGTCTTAAGATCTAAAGAGGGTCCTGTCAGCTCTCAGAATGAAACAATTTTAAACTCTCTTTTCGAAGGTCTGAGACCAGAGAAGTTGAGCAACCGTGCAACCGAATTCAATTTTTGTCTCTTTTTTGTCACGCGTTAGGTGGTAATAGAGGGTAGACGTCCGAGATGCGTTGGTAATCCAAAGGAAAAACTTGGGCCGTGGTCGGGGACCAGAGTTTCCACGGTGTCGCGCCGAGCGCTTTGCCCACTAAGCTACCTAGGTTCTTGCAACTCTCTTGTTTTTAACGCGTGATCACGTCAACCAGGAATCGCCACAGCACTTCCCTTTCCAGAGACGTCTTTAGTCTGTGCATAGGTCCGGGCTGGGTCTTCCATTCGTACGGTCATTGTTCGGACCTCCCCCCCCCCCAATCTAGTGCAACGAAAGGCGGCTAACATGCAAGTGCGGTAGTTGAACTTGGAAACACTGCTAACTCATATTACGTGGCTCCTTACCCTACTCTAGAAGAACTGACAAACTGCTCGGTAGTCGACTTTTGGTTGGTGCCTACACATCCGTCGCCGTATTGGCGATTGATGAAGAATTCAAATTATTTGATGGTACACGTTCACCAGCGGCGTGCGGACCGAGTTTGAAGTTCCAGAGGTTTTTCACTGACATGGCTCATACGTATCAGACAAGTAATGTAAATGTAAGCTCAGAGTCACTGCAGTTCTGATCGCCATTTCACTAGTTGTACTCTCTCCGTTGTGAATGACGTAAAAAAAGAAATAAACATTTTCTTTTTGCGAAAAAACTAGGTACGAATATTTTCAACTCGTTGTCGTTTTCCACTCGTTATTTGAAAGTGAAAGAAGTGGCGCGCGTATATCTTCTACTTCTCTATTTCTACGAATAAACTTCAAGTTTTTGCGCATTGATGTCTTGTTTATTCAAAAGACGGAATGTCCTTAAAGTCTCTAATTATTAATTTTGGTTAGGTACCTACCATTTTTTGATTTTTTTCTTCTTAACGATGGCAAATAAATCGAGTCGGAAAATGAATCGGCGGAAAATTTTGTAAATGTTTTTGCTAGCGAAGCAAATCGAAAACAAATGAAAGACAATAAAAGATGCCACCTAGTGTGTATAACAAGGGCATCTCTAAGGGATTTTAGTAAAGCAGCGTTATAGTGTATGTATCGAAATGTATAAGATAAGGGTTGCGGGCGGAGGCAAATCCATCGATTGGCACCTCGAGAGCGCGCTCTTGTGTCGCCACCCGGCCTCGGGCTTGTAACTTTGGCCATTTGCTAACGCCAAGGGCCACCGAATCAATATTTCATCCCCGTGAGAAGGGGTGGGGCGGCTCCCGACCGTTCGTTTTCTGGCAGTACGCGGCGCACCAAGACACACCATGGTGGCCGTCGCGATTTGTTGTATCCTCGTGCTCTTGGCAGTTTTCATCGTGATCATCATCGTGGTGGGGCAAAGTATGGGAGGACCGCCGCCACATTCTTAGCCCCATGTGTTTTACGCGGTTTACGACGTCGACTACGTCGTGTGCCTCGTTTTATATTTTGCCAACGTCTTCCTCGTTACTAATTTCGGTAATGTGGACAAGTTGTCGAACGTTCGGTGGTGATTAAAAAAAATATCATTTGTGATTTTATAGTTGTTACTACCAATAAATTTTTTAAATAAACAAAAATGGACGAAAAGCCAAGAAACACATCATCACAAATCTGCTCAGAATTTTTAGTCGTCGAGGTGTACAATCACCTGGCGTTTTTTTGGAAACGTCACAAACTATAAAAAAGAAGTTAAATGTTGTTATTCGTGTAAACACTAGTGAATTACGTATTACCTGTAGATTTACACGTTGTTAGATACTAAAAATGACAATAGAATTAAACAAAAATGATGTACCTAATGCAATTTATTGTTGTTATCGTAGTGTTCCTTATCAGATTAATAGTCAATAAATTTGTATTGAAACCAAAAATAATGACAAAAACGAAAAATGAACTATTTTATTGTAAAATGGAGGAAGAAAATGTTGTAACTCAAAATTTAATAGCGTAACCTTATCTACCCTTTTGCATTTTGATAGCAGAACAATTTTGTAAAAAAATATTTTACAATAAACAATTAACATACGAACGCAATAAAAGTTGTAAAATTAAATTATGATTTGATTAAATGCGTTTTATTCTCTTCTATACGCTCTCGTATTATAATAAATTTATATCGGAGAGGCCCAAATGATAAATTTCGACCATCGCCCTCCAGTAGTTCAGATTTGATTGTATTATTTCAACAAATCAAATCTGGAAAACACTGGAAAGAAAAGCAATTTGAAGGAGGCTTCGAAAATGATGTTTTTAATCGTTTTTTGTTGGAGCGAATATATGCCACGAAAAATAATTTTGGTACATCCCCAATTTTAGCTCGAAAGGTATTTTTGTAAAAAGTTGAAAACGTCTTCAGAATTGAGCGTTTTTTTGAGTGAAAACAAATAAACCACCCTAACGACAGAGTGAAAAACTCTTCAAGCAGGAAAAGTAAAATATCGAAGATATTCCGAGTGTATTCGAATGGCTCAATGATGGTTTACAAATCGATGTGGAAACGTGCTTTTAGATCATAAAACAAAATTATTCGAGCTTTTTAAAAATTGAGGGAAATATTTTTTATAATGACGGGTTTAGTTGAATTTTTCGTTAAAATAAAAAAAATTTGCTTTTGTTAAGAACTCTTTATTACCCCAACTGAGTATACCACGTTCCATCTAAGAAAGAACCGCTGACCTTGATTCTGATTGGCTGAATCGCACAGCAAGCTTCTAATTAACATTATCAACAGCTAATAGTGTGCTCAACATGCCGTAGAAAAACCTCCAATCGCTACCTTATCATACGGAGCAGAGAAGAGCTAAAGGATATGCTTACGGAGCTACAATCCAGTTTTAGGGCTCTCCGAAAAATGCAAAACGTGTAGTTTACCATTTGTTTCGTGGTCTTATGCTCATTCATAACGCATCACTAGACTTAAAAGTTTAATTTTGTCAAGAACTCTAAGTTCTGCTTTCACGCATCCAATAGTCCAAGACAACTGGCGTTTTTCTCCAAGTTTCAAGCCCATTCACTGCGTTCGATTTTGTCAAACAAACCTTTGATTAATTGCTTTCAACGGAACACGCTGTATAAAGCACTTTTAGCACGTGGTACGTGGTGCAGGCTTCATGCATTCTTAATCGGGTTTCGCGTCGAAGAATTACCAACAAAACTGGAACGTTTCCACTGCCAAACATAGGAAATTAGTCTTTGCTGCAATTTTCGAGCTTAATAAGGATATTTAGAAATATTGACGTAAAATTCTACCCCCAATTTCTCTCGAGTATGTTCGAGCACTGTATCAAAATTCAAAACCTGATTTTAGAAGTAGCACTTATCACCTTATCAGTTATCACCCAACCACTTATTTCTTCAACAAGGCTTTTTACAAAAAGATATAAAAAATTCTTAGAATTAGTAACTTGAAGGCGTCGTCCCTAAACTAAACGACCATCGTAATCATAAATCTAAGTTGCGTCAGTTCTATTTGTAGAAATACTATACAGGGTGTAAATACTAAGTCGTTACACCCGAAAATGGCAGTTGCGACTCATCGAAATAAACAACTTTTGTTGGTTTTAAATAATATGCAGCCATTGCGTTATTGAAAAAAAATTAGTGTAAATACAAATGTTTTTGAGAATCAAATGATAATTCTGAATCCCTTGGATTTTTTTCAATAGTCCTTAAAATAAGGAAGTTATGACGATTGTTAGAGAAACCTAAGAAGTTCAATAACTACGAACTGGAGCTCCAAGTCAACAATTGGTATCAACAAAAGTTCTAACCGCCATTTTCGGGAGTAACGACTTAGTATAACACCCTGTATAACCTCTTGTTACTTCGGCACGACCGTAACCTTTTTGATGTAGCATGACCTTCGCAAAGTCCCTAATAATGGAGAGGTCAGATTAGGGCTCGTGAAAAGGGACTCGGAGCAGAGTTCATCAAAATTTTTCTCTGCCAAATTCAAAGTTTAACAATCCAATTTGGTCCACGAACAAATAAACGCACCACTTAACCTCATTTATACTACACACACGACCTACACGGTAGAAGTCGATTCGGCATTAAAATTTTCTCATCAAAATAAAGATTTCGCTTCATCACAAATTTCAATTTGCCGACGAAACGTTCCGGGATTTTGCCGTAAAACAAAATAAGGGGGAAATATAAATGAGTAAACCAACGCGAGCTTTTTAAAGTTGGGATGATGTCGAGAGTCGAGAGGGGTTTTTCAATGCGGTTTCAGACAGTTTGTCAACTTCAAATTTCGACGTCGAAATTTATGAAGGCGACTTTTAACTTGCGATGGCTCGTTTATCTAATTGTCATAAACTCATAAATGTGCCAAATTAAAATTGTTTTAACTTCATTCGCTCGAAAATTTCAAGTATGGGTTGAAAGGAAATTTCTCCACGTTAAAATGGGCGAGTTGAGATGCCAAGAAGGGCAAAAAACGGAACTGCTTCGTTAATACCTAAACATGTTTTTGATATTTCTTTAGTATTTTACAGAAAATAATTTTAAGGTCGTTTCGATAAAAATAAATTTGGTGTTCCCGTCACGTAATGCATTACTAGCCTATTACAGATATTAAATTGTCAAATTTAATCAAATCCATTATCCGCTTTTGTTTGAAGTGAAATTTTATATAATTTCGTTATAACGTGACCCAACTTGATACTTATCGTCCTTATATCGATATGTTTCTATTATACATTATCCGTTTATACTAGTTAGAGCAATGATCGACTAATAGAAATTCTACTTTCAGAACCCATTTGACTCCTTTTTTTTGAAATTTCTTATGAAAAATAGAAAATAAATTCCCATTAGTAAATTGTCAGTGTTCGTAGTTGCCTAGCACAACGAAATTTCTTGAGTTTCATTTCCTGGATCAGATAATTTATATACAAAAAATTTGTTAAAAGTTACATTAGCAACAGGTACGCCCCAAAAATGTTTTCGAAAGCATATAAACTACCCGCAACTGGTCCCCCTTTCGTTTGGAGGCGTTATCAATTTTTATTACTTAGCCCACGGAGCTATTCTTATGAAGTAGTAATTGTTGTGTTATTCATTTCGTCTAACAAAAAGTGTACTGAAGTATTAACCCCTCATTTTATTTGTTGCATCCGTGCGTTTTAATCAAACCGTGCTTCGTTATTTAACACTCAACTTACCGATTTCTATAATGTTCTACTTGAGCGAATAACGAATAGATAGGTTAGCATCTGTTAAAATCGCGTTAAATGTAACGACTATAATACGACGCAGTAATTAAAAATATCCCTCGAAAAATAACACAGCACTCTATTAAAGAGACTGCAAAATTTTTTTAAGTAAATTAAAATTAATGAATTACAAACAAAAAAATATTTAAATGTACATCCTTGAATTAAATTTTGAGGGATTTTAAAGAAATGCCGTATTTTACAATTTTCATTATATTTATGCCGCATTCACTCTTTTCATTTTAAAATGAAGCTTGTGAGAGAAAAGTTTTTTTAATATCGGCAGATTTAGACACTGAATTGATTTTCTACACACACGCGATACTTGCAAATTTTCCAATATTAGTCAGTTTCTACATCTTAAGGTAGTACTACCGATACCACAAGTGTCAAATGTGTGCTTACTGTAATTTGACTTCCGTCGTATTTATATTTGGCAACGCCGCGTAAAAGCAAAAGAGACAAAAAATACCTTTCAGGTTATCGGTTTGACATGTAATGTTTGTTTACTAATGAAATGTCTGAATCAAACTTATTAAATGGTACAAAACGAATATTTCATTGGAAAAATAAAAGAGTCACTGAAAAAAGGTATAAAAAAATGTGAAACAAGTAGCATTAGCCGTATTCTGTACATATTTAAATTTCGCGCGCGTCTAACCTTCTTGGCGGCGTTGCCACATGTAAGTTTTTTCTTAATTATTTATTAATTACTCTTATCACGAGCTCTAAAGTTAAGCTTTTATTAATACAGACAATTCAATTAATTTTTTTCTTTCTATTGATACCAATTTCATAAAAATCTGAACGTCCAATTTTGTGAAATAAAATCAAATCTGTGATTTCCCATAAGGATCAATGTTAAAAGCAGAAATTTTTAAATATGTTTATCTTTTTTTCAGTTCTCTGTAGGCCTCCAAAAATTTAACTGGTTAATTATGATGTTATAATGTACCAATATGCCAAGTTTCATTAAATTCTGAACGTTAATTCTAAAACCGGTAGTACTACCTTAAGTCAGAAACAAAGTTTTTTAACACGCACAAGAATATTTTGTAGTAAACTCTCTTGTTGCACCAGTGTGACAATAAACTCATTACTACACTAGTATGGCTAGATGGCATACGACAGGTAAACAAGTTAGCATTAATAAATAATCTGAAATTGCTTAGAAGATAACAAAGAAAAACCGTGATGAGTGCAAAACCACACTAGTGCAGTATCGAACTTCATTATCGCACTAGTGTGGTAACTAGTGGTCATAAATATTAGTAAAATCATAAAATCGTCTTGCTTAATCAATAAAAGTCGATAAACCGCGTGGTAGGTCTACAACCATACTAGTGCGGCATTGAACTTTATTGTCGCACTAGTGTGGTCACTACCCCACACAAGTATTTAGTAAATAATCAAAAAATACTCAAGTTCGCTTAGCTTAATTAATGAAAGCAGATAAACCGTGCGTTAGGTGCACAGCCACACTAGTACGGCATTGAACTTTATTACCGCACTAGTGTAGTTGCTAGTGACCATAACTAATAGAAAATATTGAGAAAAGGCTAAAGATCGTTTGGGTTAATTAATGATAGTAGATCGTGTGGTAGGTACATAACCACACTAGTGAGGCATTGGACTTTATTGTCGCACCAGTGTGGTCACTACCGGACACAAGTATTTAGGAAATAATCAGAAAATGCTCAAGTTCGCCTTGCTTAATTAATGAAAGCAGATAAACCGTGCGTTGGGTGCACAACCACACTAGTACGGCATTGAACTTTATTATCGCACTAGTGTAGTAACTAGTGGACATAACTAATAGAAAGTATTGAGAAAATGCTAAAGATAGTCTTGGTTAATTAGTGAAAGTAGATCATGTGGTAGGTACATAACCACACTAGCACTAGTAGTAGTTATTGCACTATAGTCTATTCAAATTCTAGGTGCAAAGGGCATAAACAAATACACGCAGGCTGCTGGCGATAATGGTGGGTACATGGAAAGGCTAGTAGATTGAACAGAGGCTAATTTAGCTAGTAGTGGATTTTAATATTACAAAAAAAAACATTTTTTGTGCTTTAATCTAACCGCTGTGTGTTTAATCTTAAACGGTTCTATAATCCTTACCATTTTGGAAAATTTCGAAATGAAACATTCCCATCGCTAACTAAATAATACATCTGAAAATTATCACTCCGTACGGCCATGTATGGCCTCGATATTTAGAGGGCGGGACTAATACCTGTAGCCAATTGCAATCGAGCACGATGCTAACATGCAGTCATCATGCAATGATAACTGTTGTGGTTTACTGCACCTTGAATTTGAATGGACTATAGTGTAGTAACTAGTGGACATAAGTATTAGTAAATAAGTAAAAAATGCTTAAGTTAGTCTTGCTTAATTATTGAAATTAGATAAACCGCGTGGTAGATGCACAACCACACTAGTGCGGCATTGAACTTCATTATCTCACTAGTGTGATAACTAGTGGCCATAAGTATTAGTAAATAGCCAGAAAATGCTTAAGATTGTCTTGCTTAATTAATGTAAGTAGATAAACCGTGTAGTAGTTACACAACAACACTAGTGCGGTATTGAACTTCATTATCGCACTAGTGTGGTAACTAGTGGCCATAAGTATTAGTAAATAGCCAGAAAATGCTTAAGATCGTCTTGCTTAATTAATGAAAGTAAATAAACCGTGTAGTAGTTACACAACAACACTAGTGCGGCATTGAACTTCATTATCGCACTAGTGTGGTAACTAGTGGCCATAAGTATTAGTAAATAGCCAGAAAATGCTTAAGATCGTCTTGCTTAATTAATGAAAGTAGATAAACCGTGTAGTAGTTACACAACAACACTAGTGCGGCATTGAACGTCATTATCGTACTAGTGTGGTAACTAGTAGACACTAGTGCTATACTGGAATTTATTGTCGAGCGGTTTTCAGTAAACAACTAATTTACGCAACAGTTTGCCTCATTACCGCACTATTATCGTACTAGTGCGATACGAGAACTTATTTTCCAACGGGTTTCCAATAAATATTTGATTTGCTTGCCAGTTACTGCACTAGTGCGGTAATGAACTTTATTATTGCACTAGTGTGGTAACTAGTGGCCATAAGTATTAGTAAATAGCCAGAAAATGCTTAAGATCGTCTTGCTTAATTAATGCAAGTAAATAAACCGTGAAGTAGTTTCACAACAACACTAGTGCGGCATTGAACTTCATTATCGCACTAGTGTGGTAACTAGTGGCCATAAGTATTAGTAAATAGCCAGAAAATGCTTAAGATCGTCTTGCTTAATTAATGAAAGTAGATAAACCGTGTAGTAGTTACACAACAACACTAGTGCGGCATTGAACGTCATTATCGTACTAGTGTGGTAACTAGTAGACACTAGTGCTATACTGGAATTTATTGTCGAGCGGTTTTCAGTAAACAACTAATTTACGCAACAGTTTGCCTCATTACCGCACTATTATCGTACTAGTGCGATACGAGAACTTATTTTCCAACGGGTTTCCAATAAATATTTGATTTGCTTGCCAGTTACTGCACTAGTGCGGTAATGAACTTTATTATCGCATAGCGCGACAGTAGAAGTTATTGTCGAACCTTTTTCGTTTGTTAACATTGATTTTACGAGACGAAAATATACGAAGAAAATCACATAACGAGCCAGTTAATTACTTTTATTTAATTAAAGTTTTAAGAGGAAAACCTTTTTGTTACATTTAACAATGTTCTATTCGAGTTTTCTAACTTTATTATCGCAACAGTGACATTATTAATAAATAACTTAACGTTATAGTCACGTAAAACAAAATAAAACTAATTAAATTAACCATACCTGAACTCGGTAAGGAAATGAAGATCTCATTTAAATTATTTTGTACTTGTCTAACATTTACGTTTCGCAAATTTCTTAAACTAATCCTACCAAATTAAAATAAACAGCTATTTAATGCTAAATTATTAATACTTGATTAAATTATTCATTACGATAAAATTATTTTTGAACTTATAAAGTTTAAAAATAGTTTTGTAGTCGTTTCGATGTTTTGCACCGAGACTAAGTTTATATGAGCGAGCATCGCTTAAATTAAGCAAATATTTAGACAGAATACACGAAGAACAAGACTAGCGAAGTACATGCCTGGGACAGTTCTTTTACTAGGTAGTTTTTAGTATACTGTTGATAGATCTTGCGTGGGCTTACTAAGGCCACAATATATGAGTGCTCTCGATACTCCTGTATTTGTTATTTGTTGTTTAACACACAGCTGAGCGGTAACGGAGTGGAGTGGTATCGTATAGGTGACCACACTACCGATCTCCGATAAAATTAGTAAAATTTATCGGCATCGGAGCGGTATTGAATCGCCATCAGAACGAGAGCGATAGTGCGACTACCCTCATCGTTTCTTTTGGAAGAATATTTTCTCGAACCGAGAGCGTATCGGAGAGTGTGTAACGACCCTTATACTTCTCTCTGTATCCACTAAAAAAAATCACACTGAGAACCTATCTTTTAAAGAGATTGTTGATTACATCAAGAGCCTTTTACTGCTGTAAGATTATGAGTCATTTTGCGGCCCTTTCGTTCTTTATCATCTCTTGTGTGAGAGATACATACATGCTGTATTATAACTCTTGAACTAAATTGCATCTGCATGCACTAAAGTTGGCACTTAAAAGTGTATAAATAGTTCTTGACCTACCATTTTCCCCTTTAGTAATTTTACGTCTCAAAAAAAGATTCTGACCTTATTTTTTCCACCCTTTACAAATGTGTTGTGGCGCTTTGATGAATAATTCATTACGCCTTTGAGTCAAGTTAAACTCATTTAGTAATTGTTTTCTTTACCCACACACTCACTTTTTATAAATTGAGTATCCTTCTCTTGAATTTGTTTGGTTTAGGTTTTATTATGCAAACGTTAATTTTAATTTTCCTTTTAAATTATGGGTTATTTGGGGTTTCCCTTTTGGGGATAATGTTATTTTTTGCTCTCTTAAATTTATGGAAAAACTCAGGTGTGAATTAAAGATCTCGGCTCTCGCAAGGTAATAAATAACTAGTTCACTAATGCCGCGATTAAAAGGCCAAACGTGAGAGTGAGAGGACGATTAATCGACTTTACCCATCATTTTTATATCGTTTTCGAATAAATTTTTTTAAGTTTAGGTACAGCCTGAAAATTTTATTTTTCAAGGGTAAGTAATTTAGGGGCAGTTTCTTATTTATTTCACGAGGTTATAAATACATTTCTTTAAAATTACTACTTACACGACTAATTTGGATAATTATTTTTACGCTATATCAATAATTGGCCAAGTGAGCGATACACAGACTAGAGCTGTGTACAGTGTACAGCAGGTAAGATGCTTCGTTTCTAAACTACGCGTTTACATAAACCCGGCTTTTGAAGCCATGGTTTAATTTCGAATGTTTTAAAAACTTCCCAGGCGTAGTTTTTGAGACTCAATTATTTTTTCTTTTTACATTCTGCGTTTGTGAGCAATATTTGGGCATGCTCGAAGTGGGCGTTTTATTTGTCACACGGTGGCCAAATTAGCCGCGTTTAAAATACTTTTTTGTCTGAAATTTAAACCAATCATAAATGACTTACCCCGTGCTTGGTGGAAACTTTTGTGACGACCCCTATTTATTTTATTCAATTGCACGTAACAACATTGATTTATTCAATCAAAGTATGTAATACGACCAACGTACGTTAAATTTATAATTTCGGTCTTAACCTATTTCTTAAAAAGTTTATTTTTAAACGTATTCCGATCAATACGCGAACTGATAGAACTGCAAGCTTCGTTTATTTAATGTAACTTAAATTCATCGTCTTTTCCAACAATTTCATTTTTAAGGTCAAATTAATGTTAACGCACAGATGAAACTTACAGTATTTTCACTTTTTAAGCCGTGCAAAAAAAATTTTGATCCGTATAGTATATATTATTAAAGTTGGCTTACGCAGGTATTGAATTTTTTTTTAAATTTTACTCTAAATGTGTCATCACACCATCGTGGTTTGGTGTGCCTAATGCCTATTAGAGTGATCTCGTCGAGCCGTCAACTTTGAAGGAAAAGTGTTTCTTCCCGATGCTCCGCAAGCCGGCTTTTTGCAGTTTCTATTACGTGTTGGTTCGTTGAAAGTCTACTTACTATCTACCTTCCAATTTTTACTTATCGGGAAAGCATTTCACAAATTTCCACTTACAACATGTCGACGTCTCATAAGCTCATGGCACATAAGAAGTGAAGTTTAGGCCTACAAACTTATTAAGTCTAGCCTCAAATGACTTGGCTTCGACTGACCAAAAATTGGGGTTCTCGACATAAATATCAATGTGTACAGGCACAGAAAAATGTATTGGGCATTAGTAAGTGGTAACTTTCTTATTTTTGAGAGTAACAGCGCTATAACTATTTATAAACCATGCCATTTGTAATTCGTAAAAATTGCATTGGAGAACTTGCGAACTTGCGGACAAAGTAGTCGTTAAACAACCTATAGCGGCCAATAATTTTTGCTCCGACTGTACTTTTTTTTTTATTTTAACTCTGACGAAAAGCTGTTGAAATTGAATCATTGGTTGCAACGGGTATAATTAATAGAGGGTGATGATAAGTGTGCAGTGTGTCATCCTTCTGTTAGGCAGATTTAAAATACCAAAGGGGCTGTGGCACCTGTTTCCCCAAGGCTCTACCGTGATATCTAGAAACCTCATCTAGCCAAACAGACTCGCCAGAACGTTCCATGACTTGAAAATAAAAAAATCGTCTCCATCCTTCTGTTAGGCAGATTTAAAATACCAAAGAGGCTGTGGCACCTGTTTTTGCAAATTTTTTTTGCTGTTGCGAACCCTTCTCGTCTCTTATACAATTTTGTGCGTTTTGTTAAGTTTCCCCAAGGCTCTATCGTGATATTTAGAAACCTCGTCTAGCCAAACAGACTCGCCAGAACTTTCCATGACTTGAGGGTAAAAAAATCGATCCTATACTTCTGTTAGGCCGATTTAAAATACCAAAGGGGTTTTGCGAACTATTCTTGTCTCTTATACAATTTTTTGTGTTTTCTTAAGTTTTCCCAAGGCTCTGTCGTGATATTTAGAAACCTCATCTAGCCAGACAGACTGGCTAGAACGTTCCATGGTTTGAGGGTAAAAAAATCGTTCCTATCTTTCTGTTAGGCAGATTTAAAATACCGAAAGAGCTGTGACACCTGCTTTTGCAAATTTTGTTTGCGTTCGCAAACTCTTCTCGTCTCGTATAACAATGTTTGCGTTTTATTAGGTTTTTCCAAGGCTCTGTCGTGATATTGAGAAACTTCATCTAGCCAACAGACTCGCCAGAACGTTCCACGGCTTTAGGGTAAAAATAAAATAAAAATAAATAATAAAATCTAACCTTAAAATTACAAATTCTTAAATAAAAGAAATTATTTGGCACCGTATTTCGAACTTTGCTTGGATTTGTTTTAAAATTGCTGTCAGATTGATTGGTAAATCATGATTGATGGCTATATCTGATAGTAGGTAGGTACTGTATAATCTTGTATCAATCAATTTGCTTTTACAACTTTATCTAAAAATTGATTTTGTTACTGACGGTGAATCAAATTCCTTGTAGATTTAACTTCATAGTTAAGAGGAGTATAATACACAACTATATTGGAAAATCTTTTAATTATTTTAAACTGAAAATATTGAAAGTGAATATACACTAAATGTTCACTCTGATTTATTTAGGCATGCACTTATTGTAGCGAAGTTTCGGACCTAAATATTCAAAGATAATAGCATATTTTTGAAAGCTTGATAAGTATAAGAAAATTGCGAAAATCTGAAAAATCGAACTTTAGCTTACAGCTCCAAAATTAAAGAAGATCGCGAATTCCGCTTTATGCCATTGAGTTCTTCTCAAAAAAAGAGAACGAGGATGCGCCATCCATTTATCTATTATCTCTTATAGTTTATCAATTTCTCCATAATAACTATCAAATTTTGCCCACCCTGTACAATAGTCGGTTGGCAGCTACATTGTGATGAAATTTTGCATCAGCTACTATTCTTTTAGTTACTTCTACACTAATAACCGATAGAGCATACCTTTTAAACTGCACTCTAATTAATTACCGTACGGTAAAACGCCGTACGTTTCTAAAACCCAAACAAAAATCAACGTAGAGGAGTTTTAGGACAATTGCACCTCATTTACAAAGTGTGCGCTGTGCGTGAATTGAAAAGAAACAAACGACCCTAGTAGAGCACTAGCAAGAGAACCGAGCACAGCGCGCCCTTATAAATACCGCGCTAAGTTGACAAATAACTTTTATATGGCGTGTCTAAACGTAATAATTTATTTACTTATGTAATATTTAAAGTTAACTTGATTTAAACATTGACAATTTCCAAGTTAATTTAATTGGAACAATACGTTTTATATAGCGCATAAATTAATTATTCGAGACAGGAAATAGAATTAAAGGGATGTGCAATTTACCCTATACCTATGTCCTTAATAAATGAATAACTTAAAACTTAGTTATAATAGTTTATATAGCGCGCTTATACTAATTAATAATTAACATTGTTTAACTTTATTGTTTGAAAAAGAAAACTTTTCTATCCACTTTGTTACGCGTGTCTTGAGACTCTCGCGAGGATTTTGACGAAATTGATATTCGTAAACACTCTATTTCTGATTATGTTTCAGCTTTGTTCCCTGCAAAACTTTGTTTTGCCAACTCTACTAATTCCAATTTATGCGATTAATAGTAGAAAAATTGCCTATTCAATTAACGCTTTGTTAAATCAGCCTTCGAGCTTTTCGAGTGGAGTAAAATGGGAATTATTAAATTTTGCAGTAAGCCGATTAAAATTGTTATGTTGGTGGGCTCCGTGTTTGCTTTTAGTGCTTTTTAAATGAAAATTTGAGATTGGTTTGAGTTTATTGTGCCCTTGACTTCTTCACTGAGCTAATGCTAATGGTAGGAGTAGGTTGAAGCGGTGAAGCGATGCACTGTAGTAGTAGTATTTCCGGCTGCTTCAAAGCAAGAAAAGTTTGTTGTCTCTCCAACCTACTTCTGAACTAAAAAAAATGGTCAGAGCTGGGGCACCACGTGATAAAACTCAAAAAAATTGTTTTCTGACCTCTACGAGAACAATATTCAATTTGAGTTGCTTTTTGAACTTTCTACTTCACGGTAGAAGACCACTGATTAATTGCTCCAACTTTTTTCAGTAGTCAAAATTGAAATCTTCTAATCGATATAAATAGCCTATTGTGTTTAAATAATAAAAGAGGTCAAAAATATCATTTCATGTTGAAAATAAAACATGCTGAATTCGAGGACATGATAATACAATATTAATTTTGTTGTAGTCGACGTATTCATCGTTCATGTACCCATGACAGTATTTTTTGTTAAAAATACCACAAAAAAATCTAAATTTAATGTAGGTATTGACGGAAAGAAAACTTTTATTATTGAATTCTGACCTTAGTTAAATGTTTGACTTATTTAGAAAAAATCTTTTTATGGATAAATTTATTGAGTACTCTACGGACTACTTTAAGTAAGCAAATACGGATTTTTGAGAGTCCTACTGGTAGAGTATTGACTCAAAAACAATAAAAATAGCAAAAAATGCATAAACGATTAGAAAGCGGCCTAGTAAGTATTTGTCAAGTTCGAAAAATATATTACAAAAGTTACAGTAAGACCTGTCTGGGGGGATCTACTACAGATCTAGAGGTTTCAAATTTTCTACAAGTGGGATTCCCCCGGATACCTATAAAACATTTGCTTGAGAAAACAATGGATTTGTTTGACGGCTTAAAGTCAACTATGCTGGGTATATTATGCTGGTATTCAGGTGCTTCCAATCCGCTAAACTGTATGCTGATTGCTGAGAGTATAGTTGCCAGAGTGCTGTTGTGTTGGCTCTCAGCATTACGGCTAAGCGGATCGTAAGCAGCTGAATATCAGCATACTCAGCATAGTTTACTGATTACTCTAAGCATCTTTGTTCACTAAACGCACCTAAAGATTCATCAGTAGAACTGTCGCCATCCCGGGGTGCACCCTACGAAGCTTGAGCAGTATTTTGGTTCTCTCTGGGCATGCTTACTCTATAGAAAGCCGCGCTTGTTTGATCTTCTATGTGGTTCAATGCTTTCTCTCCCTCCTCCGGATCTATTTCTCAAGGTTTGTTTTGGGGACCCCAACAGCAAATTTGACGGCATTGGAGAGTCTCTCGCAGCTAACCCATCCACTGCATTAGTATAGATCGCTACGGATCAGATTCTTGGCTTTAATTTCTCATTTCTCACGGTGTTGAGGCCAGGGTCGTCCTTAAGATTTGCAAGGCCCAGGGCAAATATAATTGCGAGGCCTTCATGACTGCGCCGCAGGCGCTTTTTTTTAAAAAAGGGGCGTGGTCTAGTTTAATGGGTCTAATGGGTTTAATGATCTAAAAGAGCAGGAAAAGTTCTCGTACCTTTTCAAGTAACGATTGTAGAGTCAAAATTAAAAATGCCAATATTGTTAGTTTCTGCCATATTAGCTAAATTATCATGAATTACTTATATTATGAGATTGGAGTTGTAAAACCTTTAATAATTTTGGAGTTATGAAGACGATTGATTATAGTTAAAGACAGGAGAGGTATCTTATGACTCATTGCTAAAATGACTTAAAAATGACGTTTAAAAATATTCTGTCGCATTCCCACAAAGTATAAGCAAACTTATAAAAAAGGATAGCGTGCTTCAAGTTACGTAGTTATTTGGAATGAGTTATAGGTCACATCTCCTGGTTTTGACGTTTCAAAATTTTTTCATGTACTATTATAAAGACTTCCATACACTATTAAGAAAATTTTTCCTAAGGAATAAATATGATGGTTAACTATCGGTAGCGCGAGGCCCTAAATTAATCAAAAAAACGCGAGGCCCGGGGCCTTGCCGCCCCCCTCTAAGGGCGGCCCTGGTTGAGGCTCTTGAGCTAACCTAACGTCAAAGTTGCTACACCAACTACTCTCAGCCCTTTTAGTCAGCGTTCGACGTAGGTACTTCTGGGCTAAAGAAGTCGGTTGGGGCTTCTAAAAATTTAAAGACTTTGTACAGGTGGGTTTCTCTCAGATACCAAGAATATGTAACATTTATTTGAGAAAGCATGATTACTCTATAGAAAGCCGCGCTTGCCTGAACTTCTATGTGCTCCAATGCTTTCTATGCTTCCTCCGGAGCTATTCCGCAAGGTTTCTTTTGGGGACCTCAACAGTAAATTTGGGGGGCGATGAAGGTGTTTTGAGAGCCTTTAGTAGCTAACCAGTCCTCTGCATCATTTCTCACGCTGTTGACGGTGTCGATACTTTTTTGCGCTTTGGTTATAGCGGATCGAAGTGCGACTCACAGCCCCCTTAACCTTCAAATTACCACACTTACTTAGCCCTCTTAATGAGTTCTTGACGTACTTCTACGCTAAAGTGACTTGATACGTCGCGTAGGGCTGAACAGTTCCGTTAATTAATACTCTAAACTTTCCAATTCACTTTAAATACATAATTTAATTCGATTCGTATTCACCACTTCAATTTATTCGTGCAAATCTGAAACTGAATTGTCGATTGTTTTTCCATTTAAAGATAAAAGACACAATTTCGTTTGTGTACGTATATGTATACTGCTGTAGCTGTACTGCTGACTGATATGTTGTGATGTTACATTGAAATTTAAAAACTATAGTCGAGCTTTATAGGTTTAAAAACCCGCTTTTAATGAGTTTGGCTTTAAAATCGAACCACGTACACACATGGGTCTTAACATGTTAGGCTATTTTAAGCAAATGACGTCAGTGTACTTTTCGATTGCGTGATAGTCAGAAATACAATATAAAATGGTTATTAAATTGCATTTTACAATTTGCATTTTTATGGTTTCCAATACCTACAATGTGTTTCACTTGAAAATTTGACCAACCGAATCAACAGCTTGTGCACTTTCCAGAGACAATTTTGTCATTTTTTGATAATTATTCTCTATAGACGATATCAAGAAGGGCGGATAACTCCTCCATCTAAGGTGTAGCTTATAATTTCAGTATGTTGCGACCGTATGACCCCAGTTACTTCGCATCTACGTCTTCAGTTTTTATGCTTTTTTTCCAAAAACAAACGTTTGCAAAATCCTCCCTCAAGCGACGTTTTTAGTTAAACCGTCGTCAATTTTTGTGTTTTGTGTTTGGAAGAGCGCACGAGTATTAATAGTATTAGAGCTTATAACTTAAGATGAAGCAAAATTGCAAATATACATTTGAATGTGCTGAAAAGTTATATCAACTCTGTTCAAATAGCATTATTGCGAAATAAATCCATCGTGAAACAAGACATTTTTGCGGACGCATAGATTTATATCGATATTTACGCGAAGAGCAAAAATAGACTTTTTAAACAGAAATATTGAAAAGCTCAGGATATATTGTTTTCATCGAACTGCATTATAAAATTGAGGTGGGAGTGTGTGTTTTCTCAGACATTTTTATTGCAGTCGGTAAAACTGCTTCTGCACTTATTTATTTACGGGACGGGCATTACAAATAGTTCTTTAATATCAGTAATGAGCTTTTAGAGATTTTAGACTGACCATTTCAACTTATTACAACTTTGAAATGAGTTTTTAATGGTAGATACACATCAGGGTCTTTGAGCAATAACTACGTTTTATTTACTGTGCCCAAGTTTAGCCTGAACCGGTGCTACAAACTCGGAATAGTCAAACAAACAGTTGAGGTGGTAGAGAAAAAAAAATTTTGAGACAATTTGTAGGGAATTGAGTGTACTTTATTTTTGTATAGGAATCATCTTGCTTAAAAGTGCATAGTTTTCGAGTTATGAGCGATTAAACAATTAATTGGTCCATTTTAGAAATTTGTTTAACTTTAACGCGCGCTAGCGCCTACATTGGTTGCCTGAAAAAAATTTTTAGAATTATAATTTATAGGAAATTTAATGTACTTTATTTTTTTACAGAAGAATTTTTTTCATTAAGTGCGTAGTTTTGAAGTTATAAGAGAAAAACCTATAAAAGAGACAAAAGCCAATCTTCTCGAGCACTTCCGTGTACTATCGTCTCCCGCTCGCTCGCTCTGCAAAAGCTGCTCATCTTACATACTGTGCGCTCTAGCACCTAAACTGTTTGTTTGACGAAAAAAATTCAAGAAACATAATTTGTAGGAAATTGAATGTACCTTATTTTTGTATATAAACACTTTTCACTAAAAGTGCCTAGTTTTCTAGTTATAAGCGATAAACAAAAAAACACTTTTTTTGGAATTTTTGTCAAACTTTAACGCACTCTAGCGCCTAAGTCGTTTGTTGCAGGAACAAACCGTTCAAGTACAGTTGGTAGCAAATTTTATTTAGTTTACTTTTACATAAAAGCACTTTTCTCGAAAAGTGGGTAGTTTTGAATTTATAAGAGAAAAACTGAGAAACAGCACAAACCCACCCTTCTCGAGCCGCCCCCAAGTTAATGCTGCCTCTTTCAAGAAGCAGTCGGTCGGTTTTATTACTCATTTGCAATGGTCTTTTAGCCTGTTTTGGTCAAAATCAAAAAGTTTGTATTTTTTTTATTTCGGTATTTTGCCTCCCGGACACACTAATATACCCTAAACTTCAACGCGCTCTACCACCTCAACTGTTTGTTTGACAAAAAACATTTAAGACGCATAATTTATAGGAAATTTAATATACCTTATTTTTGTATAGATCCAATTTTCTTAAAAAGTGCATAGTTTTCGAGTTATGACCGATAAAAGAATTTTGGGGCCAACTTTGGTAGTTTTTTTTAGTTTAACGCGCGCTAGCGCCTTAATCGTTTACCTGAGAAAAAAACTTAAGAGACATTATTTGTAGAAAATTGAATTTTATTTATTTTTGTATAGAATAACTTTTCTCATAAAGTGCGTGGTATAAGCAGAAAACCACGAAAAGAGCTAAAATCCACCGTTTTCGAGCCTCCTTCAAGTGCTGCCACTGTTAACAGGCAGACGGTCGGTTTTATTACTCATTTGCAATTTTCGGTTTGATAACGTTTGAGCATTTTGTCTGTAGAAATCACGCTCAAAATACAGTTTTTTCTGAGCGATTGGCCAGAATGATTTGAATCTAGAAATATTAAAAATAAATGGGGTGTTTTCTTTTAAATACCAAACTTGATATAATTTCCGATAAAACCGGAAGCGATGCCAATACGTTCCCCACTACCTATTAATTCAAAATTTGTCTTTATTCTACTTAACTTCTAGATTGATATCTTAAAAGATAATAAAGCTGTAGGGGTGACCCCAACTTGCCTTACATCCGATATTCATCATTAGTCATTGCTGCTTTTTGCTTAAAACGAGATCAGTATATTATTAATTTACGAACAGTTATTAATTATTTAAACAAATTCTGAACTTTGCAAAGTGACAGGTTTTCCCGTGCAAACTTGTATAATTAAACTGAATTTGCGCTCAATATCGGATAGGCATTTTAGGAAATTCGCAGGAGCATAGAACCAGGGGTGTGGAAAGTTTTAAAACAATTTTTCTCGAATAAACATTTCTTGCCATTATTAATATTCATTAGTGCCTACATATTTAGTAGGTATTAGATTTTAGGTAGGTATAGAGAGACTAATCTTAAATTTTAAACCCACAACAGTAGCCATTTTGTAGTTACGTAACTCGGAAATTATAAAACTGTTCCTAAATAATTCTTAAACACTGGTTTTCCTTTCATTATCTGAATTAAAAATCAGATACGCCATGTCTCGAGCCTTCGTGTAGCTTTCGTTTTTCCTACCCTTCTCTTTCTCAAAATAGAACTTGAGCACTTAAAATGTAGATGACAGTGGTAAATGTGGAAAGTTGGTCTACTTTTTAAAATTAATTAAATCAAAATTGAAGAGGAGAACTTACATTTACATTTTATCCCTTTCATTATTTTAGAATTGATTTTCTTTCTTAATAATTTATTTTCTGATTAAATTTGAATTTGAAAAAGTAAAGTAATTTATAACAATTTTTCTAAAACTCCAACGTTAAGTGGAATTTTAATTGGATAGTTGTGGGGCTTTTTCTAAAATGAGCTTTCTTTAACATGGGCGAAGATGATAAATTGACTCGTTTCAGTTGTTTCTAATTATTGGCTTTTAATTATAATAATATTTTTGCGCTTAAATTTACATAATTAATTAATTATTCGTTTTTACTTAAAAATACAAGGAGTCGAGGATGTTAATTTCGTATTTCATACATGAGTAGGTGCCTACTTTTGGAATTCAATTTCAAGGACGCAATGACGTTCTGTGCCAACAGACGGACATATGGATAAGTAAATACATTAAGGGAGAACTCCACTCTCGATGCGCTCTCGCTCCGATAAAGTCTCCTCATGCTCACACTCTTGGTCCGATACTCATATCCACAGCCCCATTCTCGATATGCTCTCAATACTCATGTATTTGTTTGTTTCGTACTACTAAGCACACAACTGAGCGGTAACAGACTGGAGCAGTATCGAGTATCGTACTAGTTCTGTGTCCTGTTCACACTATCGCTATCGCTTTACTCTCACTCCGAAACCGCTCCGATAAAATGATAAGAGTGTATCGGTATCAGAGTATTATTGGAGCGAGAGTGATTGATAGTAGAGCGTATCGAAAGTGTATCGATAGTGTAGATCGGCCTTAATACGTAGAAAGCCGGGTAGATTGGCAGGATGAAGAAGTTGACAAGATGGATAGTCGAACAAGCATAGAAGTCGAGAGCTGGACAGACAAACTTATACAGAAATAAATGCAGAAATATTTTGAGTTGCAGTAGAATTTTTCAACTTTTTTGTTCAGTTTATCGCTACAGTTCTCTTTACCTCAAGTATAAGCATCTCAAAGCAAAATTGCGTGCCCGAAACAAGAATTTTCTTTACACCGAAATAATAATTAATTATCGTTAACTCGCTTAATCAAAAGATGTGTACAATAGAAAATAAGCATAAGGGTAGATAATCAATTTTAACTAAAAAAGCCTCTTTTGCTCCAAATTTACTTATTTCTAAAGCGCGTTTGTAAACTTTTCTTTTGTTACTTAAATTAGTTTTGGGTCGGGTGTGTAGTTTATTTAACGAAAAGAAAATAACTTAATTCTCTCCCGTTTTTTTTGTTTCAGAGTGTGATCAAACTTTTGTGAGCAGACAAGGAGGTCCGTTAAACGGCACTTTTCATTCGCCCGAATTTCTAAATCCGAGAGGTCATTCGCGACAGTGCGTTTTTACTTTCGTCGCGGGGCCTGGACAACGCGCAGAGGTGGTCTTCACTTCGTTTAAATTACGTGGAACCCCGCCCGAGTAAGTATTTTAATTTAAATAAAAACAAAAGAATCTATTTTTGTTATTTGAGGAGTGTATTTTGTTGTTGTTTTAATGACATTATATTGTGGTACGAGCTTTCGTGATGCTAAACTAATTGGCTGATTGGTGTTCGCATAGTATACGTACAAATTGTAGATGCATCAATTTGTTTGTGAGCATTATTTAGAAAAATCTAAATGTGGTGTATAACCCGAATCTCAAATGCCTTTTCAAATATCAAGTTTTTTTGCATTTTTTGGAGAGGACCACATCTAACGTAGTTGACCGATATTTGACCAAAAATTGATCTGAAAAATAAGAAAAAACTATTGCTCACCGACAGAAGCAATGACAGCTCTAGAAATCTTGAGGGGGGGGACGAGTCTGAGTTTTGTGGACACCAGAGAGGGCCAATTGCAATGATATCAAATTGATCAAAAGCTGAGTCAAAAATATGCGCCTTTGATCGTGTGGCTGATGAGACTCAACAAGAGCGAAGTTGCCACTCGAGGATGTCAATAAGCAAAAATCCAAAACTATTGCAGATTTTCACTTAAATTTTTTTGGGGGTAATACGACAAAGGTAAATAAATTGGCCATACCTAACCTCATTTTGCACAAATTTATCCTTTAAGAAGCGTAATGGAATCCGTAGACTAGTAACTAATGGCGGACTGTGTTAAAGCGTGCGTAAACTGTCTATTTACTTTACTGATTTTATCAATTCTTTATACAGTTTAAGCGCGAAACATTTTTCCTTCGGATAAATTACACATCTGCGTATACTTTATTCACAACGGAAAACAAACGTACCATTCGCCGTTAAAAATTCAAATACAATACTCAATAACTTTTCCACGACGATTTCTTATTTTTGGGGATTTTCCCTTACAAATAGTTCTCGGAACGCCATATTATATCAAAAGTTCCTCAATTTCCCTGAGAATATCTACCTTTTTAGTGGTCACACCTTGGTCAAATCAAATTGTAGAATAGAAAAAAAAGGCATTTGATATAACGGTTGCTTGCAATTCCGATAGAGAGTTATGACTGATTGTTTTTATGTTGTCGCAGTGGGACAGCCATTGGAAACATCCCTGCGTGAGTACTACGATCTCTTGTGACTTTCAAATTTCTATACCCTCTACACATTTTAATAAATAGCGTTTTGTAGCTTGAATTTTTTAATAGCTTTTGTATGCATCTTTCGTAAACCTTTTTTGTAGTTTATATTTTTAACTTCACTCTGTATAAACTATATAGTACGTCGCTGGATTGGTTACCAGTGCTGAAATAAGTTTTTTTGGTTTTTCAAAAACAATGAGAGGCGAATAAAAAATTATGTGCCGAGAGAGTCTGAAAGCAAGCAGCGATTTCATGAAGAGTAGATAGTTTTTTGAGAAATCAAAAAAACGTTTTCCGTCAAATCAATTCGGGGACGTATTGTATAATAATTTTGCACTTTGTTACTTTGGTGTGTTTAACTAATGTGTTTTCAACTAAGTTTTACCTAAGTGGACTATGAAAATGTATGTGTCGTGACTTTTCGTGCTTGCAGATAGGATGAGGTTTACTGAAATGCTAAATTAAAAGTTTTTCTGTTTGTCACTCTGTACCTAACGGTATAAATAAGACAGAAAGAGCGATTTTAGTAGAAGTTATATTCTGTCTGTGCCTTACAAGTCTTGACAATCCATACCTGTACCAAAAGTTCAAGGTTTTCGAGAAAATTACCTTTTTTAGAGAAAAATGTCGACTGAGAAGCTAAAAGGCGTCCTCTGAGAACTTTCGAGTCGCACTATTTTGGATCTCTCGTTAGTTACATAGCAGTGACCCTTTTTTCTCCCCGAGGAAGAGACTTTTAATAAAAAGTAGAAATGAAATTTGTAGCCAAGTTAAAATTTAAGAGTTACCAAAGATTTTTCAAAGTGTCATACAATACATAAGTAACGCATTACTCACTTGTGAAGATGTTGGAAACAGACTTACAAGCACATTTTATCGTTTTAAAGCGTTCCACTCGATCATTCTGGCCGTAGCTATTTTTAAACAAAAAAAAAAGAAAAAGGGGAGAAGGGAAAAAAGTACAAAAGAAAATGCCGAGAACAAATGTCTGATAAAAATCAACTACTACTTTAAGTTTGCAATTTACTCCGCAAGAGTAATCGTTAGTCGACTTTTTTTATGCCTTTTAATAATATTAATAACGCAATTTTGTACTTCTCTTGTATAATTTCAAATTTAAATTAGTTCTACTTTTAACGTGCATTTATGGTTTTATTTCGTTTTGGCTTTTCTATTCCAAATTAATATTATTCACGGTACGCCTTAAGGCGCTTCTACATATACATACAGCGAACGAATTCGGCCGAGTTTGGCGCGCGTTTGGTAAAAATTTGCCTTACCCCTCACATTTAACAAACCTGCTCCGTTTCCTGCTTTTCTGTAGCCATTTGGTGGCGATTTAATTGTAATAGCAAGTGCGTTGGGTATTATTTTATCAGCAAAGAGGCTGTTCAGCCGCCATTTTAAAAATGGGGAATTATAGGGACTTAATTCACGCCATGCTGAAACGATAACCCAGTTTAAAATGTAAAATTAAGTACCTACCTACTGCTCATTTTTGTGCGAACAAGTTCGTTTGTTCACCTTCGTTCGCCGTATGTCAACGCCCCTTTAGATTTTGTTCGAGAGATGATCTTCGCGATACGAACTTATCGCGAAGCGACTTTGTGTTCAATAGGCGAGGAAATTGAATTCCAGCGTAACCTCTTGACTTCTTATTGACAGGACACATTTTTATTTAAAAAAATTAATTGGATTTTAATATTATGCAAGTTATGCTTAAGCATGTGAACGCATTTAAAGTTTGTCGTCTGTTACATTATGCAGTTGTAAGTAAATGCATGGATATGTTACCTTCTATGCATTTTAATTACATCAGTAATTACAAGTTTTTAAATTTTTGTATTCTTTAACGTCCTCTTCAATTTTTTGCCAATTTTTTTCTCTCTTTAGATTTGAAACCGATTACGGTTAAAAAGTGCTTGAAGTGCGTTGACGCTTTCAGGCGTCAATTAGCCGACGTTTTATATAAATTATATCTGATTTTCCTTTCTATAACAACTACTTTTTAAATTTAGTTCTAAAATGTACATGTACAAGGTACTTTCTAAAAGAAGAGTTTTGCATGGTCAGAAAATTCCTTCGCCATTGTCAAAATCAGAATGACGCTAACATACGGGGTGTTCAAAAAATAGGGAAACTTTGCATTCAGTGAGGGTGACTACATGGGGCTCCTGACTAATTTGTAGTTTCATAGGGCCAGTTTAAGCAATTTAAGTTGGAAT
Source organism: Malthinus flaveolus (assembly GCA_950108345.1). Classification (NCBI taxonomy): domain Eukaryota; kingdom Metazoa; phylum Arthropoda; class Insecta; order Coleoptera; family Cantharidae; genus Malthinus; species Malthinus flaveolus. Next base: position 14,490,870 of record OX467286.1, read on the forward strand.
ACGTGGGTGTGTCTTTTCACTAACAATCAAATTCAATTTTTGAAAAGTGGAAACTTATATTTATGAGGCGTTATCTTTTTGTGACTGACCTCGTATGCAGTCTCTTCATTTTCATAAAGCTTTGGCGGTGATGGACAAATTTCAAAACCGTAAATTTGATTTCTTTACGAGTATAGCGTGGCAGAAGCGTTTATATGCTAAATATACGCGCCCTTGACTTTACGAAAGCGAAAGGATAATTCGCCACTTAATTTTTTCGTTTTTATTCAAAATTGATCATTTCATCGGCTTTTTTTTTTTTAAAACTAAGCTCTCGCCCACTAAATTAGCAAACTTACGCGATGATTAAAAAACGAGTTCTCATCTCGAGAACATCATAATTTGTAAATGTGGTAAAGCTCGACCCTTAATTTTCGATCACGCAGTTTTATTTTTCTATGCAAAGAATGTGTCCTTTTAGTTTAAAAAAAGTGTAGTAATTTTTCAATTGGAGTTGAATTTAAATTTATTCCGCAGCTGTATCCACGAATACATGGACGTATACTCTGAGGTGGTACAGCCGGATGCCGCGGAGTTGATCAATTCTCCATTTGGAGGACGATATTGCGGAAACATACCACCAAGACGTCGGATTTCGCTTTATCGCGCCATCGCTCTAAGCTTTTCTACGGATAAAAACGCCTCCACGCCCGATCTCTTCAGCGGCAGATATTCCTTTATTAATGATTGTAAGTTTCCTTCCTATTATATCATTAATCATTTCGCATTTTATGAATAATAGATCCCATTGTGACAGAACATCGCTTTTTTGCCTTTAATAACTTTATATTTTGGTCTTTAATCATTTATTAATCCCATTTAAGGCCATTTTTAAATTAAGTTTTCTTTTTTAAACTTTTTTTTGAGTCTCGTAAATTCATTTATTTATGTAAAAAGGGGTAGTAATTTAGTAATTTTATGTCGTCGCTAATAATCGTAACGTTTATTTTTATAGCGGAATACGAAGTGGGCGTCCCGGTAGCCAATACTCCGTGTAGTTTTCTAGTCAAAGGCGCCGTGAAGCCAACCGGGCTTATCATGTCGCCAACTTATCCAGGTTCCTATCCTAAGGATCTTACTTGCACTTACCAGTTCCTAGGAACACCTGGGCAAAGGGTGCGGCTCGAATTTAGAGACTTCGATCTATTTTTTGGCGGACCTCAGTGAGTATAAATTAGTTACGAAATATTTAAATATCGAACATTTGTGAAAAAGCTTTTCTTCTTTTCTAACGAATATTTATCTCTTTATAGCTGTCCACTAGATTATGTAAAATTATACGATGGTCCAGATAATACATCTGCAGTAATAGGCACTTACTGTGGCCAACAACGCAACTTGGTGCTCTACTCGTCGGAAGCTTCTTTGTTCATATCTTTTGTGACCCTTAAACGCACTGCCAACACTCAAAATAGGGGATTCAAAGGCATGTTTGAGTTTTCAAACTCGTTTACTAAATTAGGTACGTAAAAATTTTTACAATTTGCCTCGCGAATATTTACTTTTCAACAAACTTATTAAATTACGATAGCATTTGTTTGATATTGGCTAACATAAAAAGTCGTTAAAGCTCATATTGATTTAAAAAGTTTAAATAGTTTTCCGCTGCAAACGTTTCTGGTTTCCCTGTCTGTTGTAGATTACATGAAAATTGAAAAATCCTAAAATTAGAACGATTTTCTTATTTTCTTATAAAGAATTTCCTCGCGTATGTTTGTGAACTGTAAGTAGGTATTTTCTATCACAATTTCAGTAAAGAAGAGGAACGCTGATCTAACCTCTACCGACCTGGATTTATGTACTAATTTTTTATATCGTTGGCTATCTACCAACTCTTTTAGGCAAATGTCCACTAACTGTGCTGTTTAAATTTTCAAATTAGTTCTAACCCCTCTCCCCCCACCCAGTCATGCTCCATCGTTGTTTACTTATACATTATTTTTCAACCAAACGTCAAAAACGTGCACTTTTAGTCTCCAGCAGTATAGAACCGGGGTCGCTTACTGGTAGAGCACCCGGCGCGACACCGTCGAGACTCGCGTACGATCCCCGATCGCGTTTTTTCCTTTGGGTAAATAGCACAGCACCGACGTCTACCATCTACGACTAGTTAAACGCGCACAAAATATCTATTTTAAAACAAATCTTCTTAATTCTTGACGAAGGTAATCTTTAGCCGAAGTCAACCACTATTCACTACTCTCAAAATGTCACCGTTTATCGGACATGGTCACGTTAAATTTTAATCCTCTTTCCTCAACATCCTTTGATCCTTTCTCCATTATAAGACGTACAAAAATAGCGTTACTTTGTAAAATGTTATTTTTTAGACTTGGCCTTGTTTATTCGAACTTTTAATATTTATTAAAACAAGATAATTTTGTATTTAATTTAAAAGTAAAGCCTTTAAATAAACAATCTTGGGCTTAGGCAAAGAAAAATTCTTTTTAATTAAGCGTAGTATATTTAAACTTTGTAGTATTAAATTAAACTGAGTAGCCAAAGAAAGTAAAGTAAACTTAAATTATAATCCGCGAGAAGCTTAATTTTAATAATAATAAATTGGAAAAGCTTCTTGTCGTTTACAAATAATTTTTTTCTCAAATTATCAAAAAAAGTTTTTCGTAAAATTTTTTATTTTACGTTATTTCGAGCATTTATTTTTATAAATTTCATTTCAAGTCTTACGTAGTAGCTGGAATTTTCTTTCCTCATTCTTGTACGACTTACATGCGATTTCCTTCTGTGTGATTTTTACGGTTGTCTCAACTCTAAATACTTTTTGGAATGTCGTGTTAAACGTCACGTTACATTCCTATCTTTAAAACATAGCTCCAGATTGCCAAGTAAATACATATTATGTCTCTAGTATTGTCATAATAATTCACTAATCTTTCTTTTTATTGTGAAATTTTTATCTGAAACAGCTTTACTCTTTTTACAACGTAATCAATCCTGAAAGCACCGGGATGGATAAGGGTTTGATTAAATGATCAATATCTTTTTGAGAAGGCTAGTAATTGATCGTTATCAATTAAATTCCTAAGACTTTATTTTTCTTTTTTTCTTCTATTCACTTCGTATTTAAAACTCTAAAAGGGAAACTGAAATAGTGACATTCTGGACTATTTAAGAAAGATGGGCCAGCTTAAGTGGTAGTTCAAGCTAACTCTTGTACTACCTTCAAGCAGCCTTCTCGCACCCATCAGATATCGAGTCATTCTACTTGTAGGATGATGACCTCTAAAATTTTGGCGGGAGGGGTGGTGATTATTTTGGCCATGTCGGGCCAGCAGTCCCCCAACATGGATCTTCTTGTCGACGTTAGACCTGCTGGACAGTGATAAAGCATCGGTTTTGTCGTCTAGTTCGCAACCACGGCTTATGGGATTATCTACTAACCCAACCCAGTGTGTGGAGATGCTTATGTAGTCGACAGTGTTCTATGAGTGTCCCTGCACTGGTTCGTTGATTAGTTTGGGACAGCCGTAGACAATACTTTGCAAGCCTTTTCTTTTGACGACAGCTTGCGTTACTTGTCCATCTTTCAGTCTGTAATGGATGAGTGTTATTCTTAAGGACGATATTAACAGTTGTTACGACTGGTTTGATGATTGGCTCAGAGTCACTTACAGGAAAGGTTGATAAGGCAGCTCGCCTGCTTTATCTAGATCTGGATTATTTAGAGAGTTGGAGCAAAGCTACCTGCACTCAGGCCACTTAATTGAGCCCATTTTACTGCCTTCAAGCGGCCTCCCCGTGTCCATTAGATCTCGAGCTATCCTATTTGTAGGACGAGCTCCAGAATTATGGCGTACGGGTGGTGCTTTTCTGGCAATGTCGAGCCAGAAGTCCCCCAACACGGATCTTCTCTTCGACGTTAAGGCTGGACAGTGACAAAGCACATGTTCAGCCGTTTCGTCTTCTAGTTCGCATCTACGACAAATGTGATTATCTACCAAGCCCAGAATGTGGAGATATTTTGTCCCGTGAGTGTTTGTAGATTAGTTCGGAACAACTGTAAACCGTATTTTGACAGCTTTTTAGAAGGAGCCAATAAAGTTTTTTTGCTTTGACGGCTCCCTACTTTGCTTGTTCATCCTTCAGTCTGTAGTTGATGGTTGCTTTATCATAACTCTCATTTCCTTGATGTCCTTTGACATAAGTATAAGAGCATTGTTTTTGGATATCTATCTGCTTCAACAGCTCTAGTCATTCCAACAGGAGGCTATAGGTTACCTTTCAGGCCGCTTTGCTGCCCATCAATATCCTGTTTAAGGTTTCACCATGAGTTCAGTTTAAGAAACTGAGACACCATTTCCCACTAGTCGGTTGATATTGAGGGCAAACTCAGGTCAGTGCACACCTGCTCCAGATTCTTTTTGAATTTTAAATCCATCGGTAAAGATATTTATGTCTACTTCGTGTTCTCAGTTGAATCCATTAAAGTTTGAAAGTTTCTATTGAATGTCTATTTTAAGAAGATACGGTCTGCATCCATCTCCAGAAGATGTAGCTTCTTGGAGCAAGATTTTGGTGTGTCCGTAAATTTCATATTTGATAGACCAGAGTCCCCATCTTCGCAGTCGAGGAACTGCGTTTGTCTCCACATATAAATCCAATAGGGGAAGGCATAGCAGCACCTCCAGAGCTACTGAGGTCAGCGTAACATTATTCCTCAGAGTAAAATTTGTGTGTAAAAAAGGTCACACGACTATGAGAAAAAGCTTACCCAATACTATTTTCTTAACTCATTGTACTTTGTGGGGTAATTTTTTTTAACTTCAACCTGCGTAATATTTGCAAATACAACTTTGTGTTTAATGCCCCACGTTGGGCGCCAGCTTGAATATTCCCAATAGGTAAAGAAAACGCCTCTTGTTCGAAGTTTAAATTAATTAATTGAATTTTAATATAAAAACTGCGTTATAAGGCAAGTGTCATTTGCAGTTTAAAGCCTCAAAGTCATCGAACACTACACTGGACTATCCCTGTCGATTTCCCGCGTAATTTGCCTTTTAAAACTACGTATAGCTCGTAAACTGGTATCTGCAAGAAACTGTTGTGCTTATTTAAAAAAAAATCATCCGGCACTAATGGAACAAAATAATAACTCAATCAGTTAGTTAAAGAATTTGGAAGACGCTCTTAAAGTGAACGGAAACGCACTTTAGCTTTGATCTTGTTACTACACTCTCTTGCAATGAAAATCGATTTTGGAGAATTATTGTATTTCTTTTATGTTCCCAAAGATGTGCTAATTGAGCTTCTATTGAAAATAATTTCAAATAAAATGAGTTTTCTACAGCACGTTGGAGAGTACTAATCTTAAGTGGTGCCTAATTAAAAAGAAAAGTTTCCGATATGACACAATTGAAAAGCTGCTCCGACTAAGGTGGAAACGAACGAATATATTGTAAACTTTTGGTAGACTAGGTAGACATTTTCATTTAAGAAAAGGCGTGAAAACTAAACCAAGTATGGTTAAATTAACAAGGTAATGGATTGTAAATTAAATTAAGACTTAATTTAATGTTTAATTGGAAAGCGATCGTGAACCGTAAAAAACAAATTAAAAATTTCAACCCCGTATAGCCTCGAAATTCGCGTTTACTAAGTAAATTTACGCTCGATAGATTTCTTAAAAATTAAATGACGCTCTTACACTCAGTTTTGCGTAAAATTATAATTAATCTGTTATAAAATTGAAATCAATAGTTGAAGTTGAAATTTTTGAAGCGATCAGCAGTTCTTTTTTTCTCATTTTTTTTAAATAGGCGAGATTAATGCCGTTACTTTGCAAATTGTGGTTGCGTAATTCAAATTTAAAATATGAGCATTTTCTTATAAATCCGGGCTATACATTTCGACAAAAGAACCTAATCCAATACAAACCGCCGCAGTTCTAAACTGGATTATGCTCATACTTGGGCGAAATATTAAAGCTTTCTATTCTTTTATTTTAAACGGTTGAAAATCGTATCGTATTTTACGGTGGTCTGGAAAAAATAATTTATCGTCAAACATTTTATCGTAGCCAAAGCGTCCTCTTACGCGTTACGCGAGCTTGTGTCTTTAATTTGGGCTCGAAACTTACAACCCTCAAAGGTTTCTGTCGAACTATTCTTTATTAACCATTGGACGAGAAGCAGGGTTTAATAAGCTTAGTGTGCCTTCCCTTAAATTTATAAACTACCGGCGACATTGATAGTCATAAGTCATAAGTCATAAGGGCTTGAGTTTAAATCTTTAAATAATAAATACGATCCTATATTTCGACATAAGTGAGTTACGTGTATTATAAAGCAAATTCATTAAGAATATCGTATGAAATTAATTTTAATTTGTTGAAGCGAAATTAATTTGTACATCAACTAATGTGGAAAAAGCTCGACCTCTGCTAAATTTAGTTTGGAGACGGTTTGAAGATAATATACATATATGTATGGAACGAGGCTAACAAGAGATTTGAGAGGGAGAGAGAGAAAAGTTTTGAAAACATCCCCACGATAATTTTATAAACTCAACATAAACCAGATGATGTTTGATTTGCATAAATTCTAAGATACGAAACATGTTCAGATTTTAATTATCATATAAATTTCGATTAAAACGTATAATATTAATAGTTAGAAAGCTTTCTCCTATATAATATTGAACGACACACGACACCAGTTGGTAGTAACAGATAGAATTTGTAACTTAAATTAATTAAATACAAGTATTGTAAATGAATTGATTTGCGGGCTTATTGGGGTAACAATAGCGCGCGACAACGCAACGAGGCAATGGCTTCGCGATGAAAGTAATGTGGCTAGCACATCCGGTTAACAGGCTGTACTTTTTCGGCCTTCTTGGATCTACTCTGGCTCTGAATGTACATTGTACATTATTTCTACAAAAGCCATAATTGCAAGCTTTTGTTAGGGAGGGCCTCTGTCGTTATTAAGTTTTTTTGGACGTCTACGTCTGAGTATCACGTACGTAGAAAACTTTTAGACGTGACAAACTAGAAGCTATGCCAAATTTGTCCCATTTCGGTGCCTAGCGTAATCAATTAATAATTTAAAAACGATTTAAACGTTAAGTTTAATGTAAATTAATTTTGAGCGCTCGCTATATTGATTAAAACTTGGAAACGATTAGTGTTATATAATATTTATATTTCATCAAAAATGTCTATATAAGTTAGTTAAAGTAGGCTTTCAAATTTAGATTGGTGTCTATTTACAATTTATCTAATGGATGAGATTATCGAAACAACAATTTGTCTAATTAGCGTCGCAAATATTGAATAGTCGATTAATTGTTGATTTGTTTAGTAAGCAAATGATTTACCTTTTAATGTTAATTTTGATGAGTTTTGGTCAATAACTTCGTATTGCGTAAAAACGATTTTAATAAATTTAAGTTATTCTTTGATTTCCGTACTATGATTTCAAAAAACGTTTGAAAAACTTCATTGAAGATATTTCAGTTTTGGGACTTTGGGGGAGATTTCCACAAACCGTCTGCCTGTTAAAAGTGGCAGCATTAACTTGGAAGCTTCTCGAGAAGGTTGGATTTTGGTTGTATTTTGTTTTTTCGCTTACAACTCAAAAAATGCGCACTTTATGAGAAACATTCTTTTATATAAAAATAAAGTTCATTAAATTTTCTACAAATGATATCTTTTAAGTTCTTTTCTTCAGGTAAACAGTTTAGGCGCTAGCGTGCTTAAAGTAAAAAAAACTTCCCAAATCGGCAAAAAAAAATTTTTATCGCTCATAACTCGAAAACTACGCACTTTTAGAGAAAAATATTTCTGTACAAACATAAAGTGCATTAAATTTTCTACAAAGGATATTTCTTAAGTTTGTTTTCTCAGCTAAACAGTTTAGGCGCTAGCGTGCGTTGAAGTTAAAAAAACTCCCCAATCGGCCAAAAAAATTTTTATCGCTCATAACTCGAAAACTACGCACTTTTAGAGAAAAATATTTCAATACAAACATAAAGAGCAATAAATTTTCTACAAAGTATATTACTTAAGTTTTTTTCCTCGGGTAAACAGTATAGGCACCAGCGTGCGTTAAAGTTAAAAAAACTTCCCAAATCGGCCAAAAAAATTTTGATCGCTCATAACTCAAAAACTACGCACTTTTAAAGAAAAATATTTCTATACAAACAAAGAGCAATAAATTTTCTACAAAGTATATTTCTTAAGTTTTTTTCCTCGGGTAAATATTTTAGGCGCTAGCGTGCGTTAAAGTTAAAAAGCTTTCCTAATCGGCCAATAAAAATTTTAATCGCTCATAACTCGAAAACTACGCACTTTTAGAGAAAAATATTTCTATACAAACATAAAGAGCAATAAATTTTCTACAAAGTATATTACTTAAGTTTTTTTTCCTCGGATAAACAGTTTAGGCGCTAGCGTGCGTTAAGTTACAAAACTTCCCAAATCGGCCCAATAAAATTTTTATCGCTCATAACTCGAAAACTACGCACTTTTAGAGAAAAGTCTTTTTGTACAAACATAAAGTGCATTAAATATTCTACAAAGTATATGTCTTAAGTTTTTTTCCTCGGGTAAATAGTTTAGGCGCTAGCATGCGTTAAAGTTAAAAAACTTCCCAAATCGGCCCAATAAAATTTTTATCGCTCATAACTCGAAAACTACGCACTTTTAGAGAAAAGTCTTTTTGTACAAACATAAAGTGCATTGAATATTCTACAAAGTAAATGTCTTAAGTTTTTTTCCTCGGGTAAATAGTTTAGGCGCTAGCGTGCGTTAAGTTACAAACTTCCCAAATCGGCCCAATAAAATTTTTATCGCTCATAACTCGAAAACTACGCACTTTTAGAGAAAAGTCTTTTTGTACAAACATAAAGTGCATTAAATATTCTACAAAGTATATGTCTTAAGTTTTTTTCCTCGGGTAAATAGTTTAGGCGCTAGCGTGCGTTAAAGTTAAAAAACTTCCCAAATCGGCCAATAAAAATTTTAATCGCTCATAACTCGAAAACTACGCACTATTGGAGAAAAGCGTTTCTGTACACAAATAAGGTACATTTAATTTTTTACAAATTATGCCTCTTAAATTTTTAACAGTTGAGATGATACAGTGGTACTGAAAGTACGTAGTTTCGAGTTATCTGATAAACAAAAAACCCAGTTTTTTAAAGTTTTTTCAACTTTTAATGCACTCTAGTGCCTAAGCCGTTTAATTTATAAAAAAACGTTTTGGATATAGTTGGTAGGAAATTTTATTTCGTTTTCTTTTACATAGATGCACTTTTCTCAAAAAGTGTGTAGTTTTGCAGTTATAAGCGAAAAACTGAAAAAAGAGGAACCCTTCTCAATGCTTCCACTTTGAAGAAGCAGCCGGTCGGTTTTATTACTCATTTGCAATGTTTTCTTATCCGGCATAGCCACAAATGTTGTTTCTGACTGACATCACAGTCTAAATAAGAAGTATTTTGCTTTAACATGCTCTTGTGATGAAGATGAAAACATAACTAAATTTAGGGTAGCTCCGATGTAAAACGAAAAAATTACCATTTTCAAGTCGATGATTTAAGAGAGTAACTGTGAACTCAAGAAAGTGCCCCTTTTTGAGAAATTTCCCAGTATTGTTGACTCTATTTAGTACGAAATTTGAGAATAAATTAATAATTTTGCTCACGAGCACCGGCTTTAGAAAATATTGTCCTGCTGGCGCGCTCGCGAATAAAATATATTTTCTTTAAGTGTGGGTTGCTTTAATATTTTAACAAATGCAAAGAAGCTCATTCGGAATGGGAATATGAAAGATTAGGGAATTATCGCAGTTTCGGTCGCCACGTTACAACATCTTTACAATCTGTTGAAATATTAATCGCCCTGTATTATAAAATACGAGGTTTGGAGTTGAGGCATCTATCAAAACTTCGACACGCAAAATGTACTCTTTCGCGAGATGTTTAATTTTCGTTTACCGTGGCGATTTATTGGAATTACTCTCGAGAAGTTATAAGCTGCTACTTTTTAATCTTCCAGAACCCTCAAACGTCAAGTTGCAAAAATAGGTCCTCGCTTTTCCGTATTTAAACTTCCGCCATTTATTTTTTGTAAATAATTTCTCTCAAACACATCTCTTGTTTACTTGATGTGTTATTTACACCTTTTTTGGACAACGTGCAAGGGATTTAACGTTTCATTGTCTTGCGATGTTACGAGCCCTTGAGATTTCACTTAGCTCGTTAGGTCGAGTCAGCTTTCTTATTTCTTCCTTTACTAAAACACACTACAATTTATCTGTACCTGCATATTAAGCAAAAATGTACGATATAGTCACTAAATTTGCACCAGTGCCATTTTGGGGTTTCTGTTTTGATTTTTTAAAAGTTTTAAATATAACGCTCTTTGTGTTTTTAAGTCGCAGTAATTTGAGGATGATGCAGTTTAGGTACGTTGGACGCAGTTAACTGTCTCGAGCTAAGAAAACCGGTATTACTTAAGGGGAATCCCCTAACTTTAATAATTATTTGTTAGAATCTGTTTCCTACAATGGACTTTTTTTGAAATTTTCTTCCTTATTAGTTATTAGCTCCTTTGGGGTAGATCTGCTCTACTACAACCCAAAGCATTTTTTTGTCCGAACGGTCCTTACACTTGGATCTTTTATACATTCTACTCATTTTATGGCCCGTCCAAATATACCACGGTAGGCAACATTTTAATAATAAATGCCTACCTTAATTAACAAAATCCCATGATAATTGTAAATTGGTCGGTTATGAAGTTGCTTTGAACGATGACTGACTACTCTAAACTGAATTTAGAAAATGTTGGGGTCTTCAAACGGGCCAGCATGACGCAAAAGCCTATAAAGTGGGAGTTAAAAATAAAAAAGATACACATAAATGTCGTTTTTTACTAGTAAATCAATATATTTTCTAGCATCCCTTTTTTTGCATTTATATTCCTTGAAAGTCCTTGAAACATTTTTTTCTGCGTTCTTTCTTTGCCTCGAATCTTTACGATACAATATGGCCGTTTTTGTATTTTTCTGACAAACATTTTTTTATCTGATATCAATAACGTGTTAGGTAGGTACCTATTTATTTATTTATCGAGAATAATTTCCAAATAGAAGAAATACATCTTAGATAATAAATCTTAAGGACGTAGAGCTACAAAAAAACAGTTTCAAACTTTTTTTTTTATTTCATCATAATTATTTTATTAAGCCGCAAGCCGCACGTTGTACCATTAATCAACAACCTGAAAATTTCTTCAACCTAACCCTCTTCTTTTATATCGTGACAAATTATAATGTTTGACACTGAAAACTCGGAAATTGCGAAAGAAAATACTTCCGGTTTATTTTTTGTTTATTCCAACAAAAAGAAAATTTTAAACGTAAGTAAATAAAAATATGTATAATAAATTAAGTTCAATAATTTAAGTCAATTGCTAGAGCTCCCTTTTCAATTTATTATTTACGAGCGACTGAACACGTCGAGATTTGACCTAGCGTGGATATATGAAATGAAAATGTGTCCCTAAAGAGGCGCCCCACGTCAATCAATCTCTCAAAAATATATTATATAATATAATATGCCATAGTGGCCGGCTTACTTTCGATTTAGGCCAGCTCACAAGGACAGATGGTGCTATAAGTAAATAGTGACGACGAATCTGCGAAAATTGCTTCGGCGAAAAACACCTTGTAGTTTTAAACATACGGAGTGAGCCAGTAAGAATGGAATTTGCTTTGCTACAACAGGGTAAACGAAGACGACTTTTGTTCAATTAGGTTGTGAAATTTTTTCTAAAAAATCTTTTCTCCAGTTACCGAATTGCCCTCTGTTCAGAAATGAGCCAAACTAACTTTTTGTTTGTTTCAGATTTTATAAGTAAAAATGACGGCGAACACATACGAGGATCAGAATGTGATCAAAAAATATTGAGCAAAAAAGAATCGAGTGGCTTCGTATTTAGTCCGAATTATCCGTTCCCATACATGCCTAAATTAGTATGTCGATATTTCATTTATGGAATGCAAGATGCGCAACATCTGGAAAGGGTTCGTTTGGAGTTTGTGCTTTTTGATATACCTAAAGGACCTAAGGGAGAGTAAGTAGAGAAATTCTTGTCATTTTATTAATACTAGTAGTAGCGTATAAGGCAAAACTTTCCTAGTAACTTTTAAGTTACATTAGGACCAAAGTTAAATTAATTGATGTGCACTCACTGGTCGTATATTTAACTTTATCATCAAATTATATAACTCGATATTGCACAAACTCGAAGAGTCGCCAGTTTTTTGTAATTAGAAAAAGGAGACACGAGTTAAATTAAAGCCATCGTCGTTATTTTGAACAATTTTAATCGGATCGAATTTGTTTTTTTAATTTCGTCCCTAGTGGATTGCGGGAAATTTTCTCTTCGACGGATGTTTTATGTGACTTACATCGTGCCAATAATTTCCGCTCAACTGCCTCGGTTTTGAATATTTTTTTTCGCCTTCTTTTAGATCTTTGCAATAAAATTCCGTTTCCTTTATGTTCCTTTTATAAACTTTTTTTTCTTTTGAACGTGACTTTCATTGCTTACACTCAAATCGCCGACACAAACAAGTCGTTAATTGTACAGGGTGAATCCGATTTGGCGGGTACGTCTTGCAGCTCGCTTTAGGAGACCCTAATGGAGCCTAGCAAGTTTAAGCTGCTTCATAGATGCGATAGCTTTGGTTTTTAAAATTTAATGACAGGGGGTACAATGTCCAACAGGAAATAGTGAAATGCCCAAAGAAAACACTTGACGACCAAGAAGTTCAGATCAGAGGAGCCTATGCGAATTTACTTTGTACCTTGTTTTTTGCGCGATCGGAGCGTAGGTCAGATAATAATTAAAGAACATAATATTCAATAGGGGTAGATTTTGTTTGGGGTGACGTCTCTCGCGACTGACGACGTACACGCGTGCACTCAGATTGAAATAGTACATTGAAGAACAAATTTTATAAGTCAAGTATTATGGCACGACTCCAAATTTAAAATGCAATCCGCGTAGCGGAGAGCATCTTAATGGAGGAGTGCTACAATGAGATAAAAATTTAGGGATTTTTGTGATGGTTGGCACAAAATTTAACCAAAGCTATTATAGCACTAAAAGGCTATTATAGAACTTGTATGGATGCTGTAACAGCTTTATTACAGACGCAAAATAAAAAAACTTGCTTTTAAACTTTTCGATGAGCGTTTTGTAATTTTTGACTGATTGTTGATTTTAGTTGTAGCGATGGATATTTGAAAATTTATCTGAAAGGTCAAGAGACGACAGACAACTACGATAAATTTGATTACGAAATGTGTGGGGACGAAAATAAGCCTGCAGTTGTGGTATCCGATGGACCTCGTCTCGTAATGGTTTTTAGCAGTGGAGAGCTCATGGGACGTGGATTTAAAGCGAATTATACTTTCGAAACCGGTACGTATTTAGCAGTAAGTGTATCTGAATAGTCAAAAATATTTGATTGGCGTTGAGGGCCTTTTCACACTGGACGGGTCCAAGTATTTGCTACCGAGCTACAAATCTTTTCCACGCTGTCGAGCCGATCGTCTAGTCTCAGTACTAGACATTTATCTGGTATCACATTAAAGATAGGTATACTTCCTTTGCAAGTCTATCTAGGCTATTTTAACCACCATTACTGCGTCTTCTTTGGTGCCAAGTCAGCTGGTGTAGCTCTGCTGTTATTAGCAAAGTTTCTAGGACTATTTTTTGTCCTAGTCTTCCTTTATGTGAGTTCGGTGCTTTTGAAAAAGTCTCATTAGAGTATCTTCTTCTTTTTGAGAATGCTGTGACGACTTCTTGTAAAAGCCTCTCAGTGTAGCAGAAAATGAATTGAAGAGCCCTCTTCCTCTGCACATCCTCTGCATAGTGGATCTTCTTCTAGTCCCATCGTATACAGGTGCTTTTTAAGCTGGCAATGTCCCATTATTATTGCCGTTTCCAGTCGTAAGTTACCTCTGCTCATTCTGAGTAAACAATGGGTTTTTTGTCAGAAAGTTTCTCTAATAGGACTTTAGAATGTCCCTGTTCAAGAGTTTCCTTGTCTCCAGTGTTTAATATACCACTTCACCAGAAATGACTCTCTCTTTGCCATTTCATAGGAAATGCCAAAGGTTAGTTCTGGTTCAATGAGTCATAATTTGCCGCCCTTTTTAGCCGACCGTCCGCTTTCTCGTTACTTGGTATGTCCGCATGAACTGGCATTCATACCAGGTTGACAAAATTTTCCCCTTGCTCGTTCAGTCTGCGAATGCAATCCGTTACTAGTCCGCACTCCACCTCACAGGCGTCCAGCGCTTTAAGGGCTGCTTGGCTGTCAGCTGCTACAAAGATTCTTTGGTTGTGCTCCCCAATGATTCTAGCTCTTGTGCTTGTTGGGTTTTCAAAGTTGGTTTACTTAAACAAAACTTTAGTCACGTCATGAGTTTGTTGTTTTTTTCTCGAACAAAACAGAACCTTTAAGAGCCCATTTTTGGAGTAATTATTTCTTTCATCCTTTCAACAAAAACTCCTTATTAAGTTTCTTTTTTTTAAACCTTTCTCACTTTGCACGCTACGGATTCATTAAATTAAGAATTTTCTCCGGTATAAATGGGATGAAACGATAAGCTCTAAATTATATCGTGTTTTCGTTTTATTTTCATTGTTTAGTAAACCACACAATGTTTGTAATTTTTTTCAAACATTTATCATCTTGTGAAAGAACGACCAAATAACACATTTCGACTTTCATCGAATAATTAACGATGTGTATTTGTCCAAGTTTTGTAAAATGTGATAAAAAGTGCTTAAAATATTGTTAATGATCTCTAAGTTCCACTTTTTACGTGATATAGACAAACAAATTGACTCTTGAGCTCACTTCAAGTGGATCGGCTCCCCGAGGCTCTACTCTTGGGCCAAGCCAAGACTGGTTGGTCATCTGGCCCTCACTGTTCTGTAAAACCCGAAATATAATGAAATTTCCTAAAAAGTTTATTTTAGAAGTTCATAATTTTTAATTATATATAACATATATTGAACATATTATTAAATAACTATATCTATTTTTTAGAGTACCGTATTCCTGGAACGCCTGCTCCTGATGGTAGTTGTTCATTTACATACAGAAGTACAAGCAAGAAAAAAGGCGAATTTAACTCGCCTCGTTACCCTTCCAATTATCCTAGCGACACCAACTGTACATACCTCTTTTTGGCAACTCCGAACGAACAAGTCTCGCTAGTATTCGACAATTTTAAAGTTCGCGCGGATTCGGCTAATTCTTCTCTTGGCTCCTATGGGTAAATATCTAAATAACCACTAAAAGTAAATTTCATATTTTAACTTTATAGAGTTCACGTTTGTCAAGAAGATTGGCTAGAAATCTACAACATGTATCGCGATGGAACGGAAAAGGCTGTTGGGAGATATTGCGGAATGACGGCGCCGGGTCCTATCGAATCGAATCTTGGCGCGATGGGCCTAAAGCTTGTGTTGCACGCCGACTCGACTGGCGTTTATAGTGGATTTAAAGCGAGGTATACGTTTGAGACGGCAAAATCAATTTTTGGCGATTGCGGCGGTAACATCAGCAGTTTAGATTCGGGAGTTATTGCTAGTCCTAATTTTCCAAATAAATATTTTGGTCCCAGTAGGGGTCAGGCGTCGAAAATTTGTAGTTGGTATATCAGCGTGAAGCCTAGGTTTAAAATTATGCTCAGTTTTGAACGGTTTGCTGTCGAAGGTGATCCCGAAGGTATGGCTTTGTTTTTATAAGAGGGTAGGTTTTAAGTTTTGATTTTTGTAGGTCGGGGTTGTCCGGCGGCCGTCTTGAGACTGTGGTTGAATTTAGCCGAAACGCCTAGAGAAATGTGTGGAGAAAAGCCGCCTGCGGATAAGTGGCAATTTCTTTCAGAGTCTAATGCGGTTAGGCTCAGGTAAACACCGACACGTCTATGAGACGACTCCGCGATTGGCCGTTCTCATTGCCGATAATGTTATTTTTAATTGTAGCTTTACAACTGCGGATAAAGCTGTCGGTTCTCAAGGTTTTAGGATAGTTTGGACGGAGGTTCAAGAAGGTCCTGGTTGCGACGAATTTCAATGTCTGAAAAGTGGGTTTTGCATTCCAAATAAGCTTAAATGTAATTTAGTTAACAACTGTGGGGCAGAAGATAATTCTGACGAAGCCGACTGTGAGTGATATATTGGTTACTATTTTGATAATACCTAATGATAAAACAAAATTTGCCCTAAAAGCAAATTTTATTTGTTAGGTATATTTTGAATAGCCCATTTTTGCTTTAGCATGTTTTGTGTTTTTAAGTTACTTTTTCTAAAAAAAAATTTTAACTTTTTGGAAATTAAATAGCGCTAAAGACTTATTCAAATTTTATTATTTTTGTACATTTTTAAAAGTATTCTATTTTATAAAATAATAAATTTAACTTTAAACAATGGCGTGTCAATAGATGTTAAAATAATAAAATAAATTATAAATAAAGTATATTACACAACAAGTGGTGTTTTAACAATTTCATCTCTCAATTAAGGCACAATTTATAAACTTTTCGAGCACTTTCGAAACTAACAAACTTTCTCACGTAAATTTTTAAACCACCATCTTTAACGGCCCTTAATTATCTATTGACATGCAATTTATTTTGTATTTGTTGCACAAATTCGTAATTTTTTATATTGTCAATGTGGATATCGGTTTTGTGTCGAGTAAGAAAACAAGTGGTGGCAGGTGTTGTGTATGTTCAGGTGGGTCTCGTGCGCCCTTTGTGATAGCATCAACTTCTCTCCAGCTCCTGCCACCACTGTGCTTGGTGGCACTGCTGCTGGCGTGATGCCCTCCAGAACAGCATGCTTCTCTCACATTCACGTGAGTCTCTTTTCTTACCTATATTCCTCTGACTACATACAATTTGCACGCTCATTTTTACTTTTTTTTTTGATAAAAATGTTTATTAATTACACCCTTATTTTTTCATTTATTAATAATTGATGTTTTTGCCACACAAATGAATGTGCTTTAATAACCACTTATTTACACGTTATTCATTATTTATTAGAAAAATGCTTACTACGACTTGTGAAGCCCAAATGCAAAGATGGCGAGAAACCCGAAACTATGGGAAATTTAAAAGCCTCGGGCATTTCCGTAGTTTATTTTCTCAACCTTCCCAATGTCTAATGTTCTAACTGCAATATTGCGAGAGTGCTGTTTTTGGGATACATTTGAAGACAGTAGAGACATTTGAGCCATTGCGAGTATTTGCTACTTCTCTAGAGAGAGGGCTGAAACAGTGGCGCAGCCAGATATTCAGCGCCTCGAGGCGCCCACTTGTTTCCCAGAAGAGTTGTGGTAAAATTTCTTTTCTACCGGTTTTCCTATTTAGATTTTCTATGGACCTCTAGCGCTAGGGCGTATTCGAAGAACTGTAGTACTGCAGCGCTTTATATAACAACCAATGGACGTAAAAGACTTTAATGAAGCGCTGCGCGCTACACAGTTCACTGAACACCTGTGTGCGCCTGGAGCAGTTCGCTTCAAATGCTTCACGGTAGCTACGCCACTAGACTTAAATGTCCGCAACACCCCATATCAGTAATAATAATTGAAACAATTCTTAGTTTGTTTTATGGAGCTATTGTAATTGGAACGTAAGAAAACACACCAGATATCGTTCGTTCTCACAAACCCAATGTTTTGAGTACCTGTAACTATCAACAGTTGTGTACTGGAAATGCTTCAAACTGGACGAGTTAGCAACGCGCAACGTCGCTTGTGTTCAAATTTCGTATTAGAAAAAAAGGCACTAACCTATATTAAGCAATTAAGCACCAACTGCCGTGGTGATCAAATCCATGGCGTTTTATCAATAGATTCTCTCGAATAGCAAACGGAATTAAATGGAAATGCCCTCATTTTACAATCTAGGAGATTAAAATTAGCAATTTAGATATCGAGTCTCATTTCTTTTCAAAAACAGTTTGAATACAAGTCACTTCAAGTATAAAGTCGGCGAAAAAAACTTACACCTTGTCTAGAATAGGGACAACTGTAAGAATATTTGTCAGGAACGAAGTAATAATGTACTTTCTCACTATTAATCAAGTGGGAGGTGCTAAGTCGTTCTTATTCTTGCCGAGGTGTAAGTCGGTAGGTTTTAGTTTCTTTAACAAGCATCAGAACACAACTATTTTTTGCCTCTTATTTTGTATGTATGTATGTGCACATAATATCTTGTACGCAAAACCCTTTACTGATGTCAATTTAAAGTTAGAAATATTACAAAAATTTAATCTGATACCATACAGGCGGATTAGAAGCGGAAGGAGAAGACCACACGATTTTGGCGGCGTGTTCGGCTGCCGCAATAGTGGTGGTATTGTTGATGTTGTGCATATTATGTCATCGCAAGAGGAGACGGCGTCAGAGGCGTCTTCAGAGACCATTTCCACTACCGATACCTGGTGGTTCGGCGAGAAGGCCTCCTCAACACGTTTGCGAAGAATTAGGGGAGCGTTTCGCTAGTGTGGACAGTGTTTGATGGTGGCTTCCTCTCGGTTGTTACGGCTACTGCCACCGCCAGCAATACTCTACACTTACAGGGTCGAAAATGACTTGAATTCGTGTTTGTAATAATTAGCTGTTGGCTTGTTTTAAATGTTTCTAATAATAATAAAATGATATCGTTATCAAATATATAAACAATATTTGGAGATTACTCTGCTCTCAACTTGAATTTTTTGTTGTACGGGAACGAATGCTCACTTAAGACAATCTTAAAACATCGTAAATTTAAAAGTCGAAACACTTATAAAGAGCATGAATTTTTTTAACATATCTTTGAAAATTTTTGGGTTCAAATTCAAAATATTTTAGTAATAACTGTGTTTTAATATCGTAAATACAGGGTAAATGCGCTAAGTATTGAATAATTACTGTTAAGTCGTCGATACTTGCGCTATTTTGTTTCATTTAATTATTTTTTTGAATAATTCAAAGATGTGCAATTAAACTCAAATAGTTGTAAGATTTTTACGTTTCAAATCGTTAAAAGTTTATTTATACTTCGCATTTTATATACAGGGTGATTATGTATTCTCGTAATTTTACACAACCAACGTAAGCAAATAATTGATTACCGTTTGACTACTGGTTAACGTTGACTTTTTTGAATTCTTACGCTTACACTGCAAAAACTAAGCAAAATATGAAGAAGATGAAAAGGACTATTTTGTGAAGCTTGAGAGTTTCTTAAAAAAAGCGGAGAGATGTGGTTTACGCTTGAAGGCCGTTTGAAATGGCTGTTTCTTGCGGCGTACGCCGCACTAGCCGGCACGCCTAGGGTGATTCTAATGTCGTAAGAGTTTTTCAAAGTTTGAATCTATCATTAACGCGATTTTTAGCTAGTTTCATTATAATTGACGCGCCGGCTAATACGACGCATCCACTGAACGGATCTTCCGCTTAAATTAATAAAATCAAATAGGTAGTCAAATGGGAATTTTAAATTGAGTTAAGTAGAAGTTTGATTCAAATACACTAGTAGGTAGAGGGTGCTACTAGGTCACTCCAGCCAAGTTTTTCCCTTTGGTTCTGCAAGGGGTGGTCGCCATCTTGAATTTAAGCGCTGAAATTGTGTATCTCGTTAAATATAGGTTGTACGTAAAAAAATATTATTACAAAAATTGTTAAGGAGGATATATCCAACAACTTTTGTTTGAAACTTTTTTTGAAATTTCTTATTATTCAAAAGTTACAATTTTCAAAAATGACACTTTTGGGCATTGAAACGATTTTTTCGATTTTACAACAAAACTGTCAATCAGGGGCAAAAGACGGTTATGACAAAAGTTGTAGCGTTTGAGCTTCTCTTCAATATACACGTATTCCAAAAATTTTTGAGTCATTTTAGAAAATTTATAACTTTTGAACAATACAAAATTTCAAAAATAGTTTCAAACGAAAGTTGTTGGAAATATCTCCCTTAACAATTTTTGTAAGTATAATTTTTCACGTAAAACCAATATTTAACGAGATACACATACTTTTATTACTTAACTTCAAGATGGCGGCCACACCTTGCGAAATCCAAAGGAGAGAGACTTGGCTAAAGTGTTCTAGTGGCGCCCCCTACCTACCTACCATTAAAATTTTATGAAACTTTCAATTAACGCAATTTCAGTCCTGTTTTTCACTTACTTGACTGGACTATTGTACACGATCTCGCAGTTTAGAGCATTTTATGGTCAACATAAAAATAGTATTTGCCTTTTTGACGCTTCGTTGAGTTTTCGCAACGCGCACTAATTTTGCATAAAAACTGACGGTACTAATGCAATTTTTGTTTGATTATTTGCACTTTGGGCGTGATAGATGTTATTGTTAACGTTAGCGTTAAATTGACGTCACGTTGACGTTACGTTACGTCGTTTCGAGATAATTTTCGTTTTGTATATAAAATACGAAAAAATGACGAATAAAACAAATAAATTTATTAGTAATTAGTGAAATTTTGAAGAGAAAAAGTTGAGAGAGAGGAAAATCTATTTTGTTGGTTGGACAATCACTAACACCGTATTGCTGACGGTTGGTCGGTGTTCCGTTTCAACCTCGGCAACAATTAATTTGTGGTGTCAATATTAAAACAGTGAAAACGAAAGAAAACCATTTTTTTTCGAAAAGATGTTTTTGAAACACAACATGTCGACAATTCAAGATTTTAAACAATAAATAGTAATTAATAAATCACGCGATATAACCTAAATATAAATGTTTTAGTGCGACGTATACGCAAGACGTAGCTGAATTTCGTTGAAAAGAAACTTCTACGCGATGAGATAGAAACTTAAGAAAACAGTTTCGTTTTTAGATGTAATTTTTAAAAAAATTAGAAGTCTACGGATAAAGATATGTTTACAATTTTTAATTAGATAGACTTTGGTAACATGATAGTTTTGTACGTCGATTTGTTTCGATGCTTCTTATTGTATCACAAGTTCGTTTATACATTTTCAATACTAATAGTTAGATTTTGCACATTCGCACAAATAATATTCAAAACAGAGGCTTAGAAAATTAGATGAAGACGCATCCAAACTATCGACGTTCAATTTGTTACAATTTTTAAAACACAGGTGCTCTAGATTTTATTTTTACAACGAAATACCATCTTCCTGGCGCTTTAGATTTGAAGGAAAAAAACACCAGCGTAAGTAGACTATAGTTGGTTCACTAAATTAAAGCAATTGTTTTGTTATCAACGAATTTTGTTGATTAATAAAATTTGCGTTGATTTAACGAACAGATAAAATAAACAGTCAAAAAAGTGAAGTGGATAAAATCTTACCCACCACCTACTGCCGTGTGTAGAAATTTTAATTTTAAAGACGATAATTTTGCTTTTTGTATTTAAAAATACAAGAATAATCTTGCCTTATTAACTTTCTCAAAAGAAAAAGCTCAATAGTGTCGCCGATCGAACGATCTCTAGATCGATTCACCGGTTCGCTTAATATAAACGATCCAAACAGTCTCAAAAACGCCGTCTTTCAGTAGGACGTTTCTTGTATTTTTGAATTATCGTATAGTGTCGTTTTAGTTGAGATTTTGTTTTTTGGAAAAAAAAGAAAATCTCGCATTATTCAAAAAGTTGTTATTAAATACCGACTGATGGTGTAACCTACTTCCGATAAAAATAAACTTCCGTATAAATTAAAATTAGTTATGCAGACGAATAAAGCGTCACTTATTTCGATATGTCTTTCGAATAAAACAAATTTTAACTGTAGCAATTGTACCACGCCACAAGTATGCTCAGTTAAATTCATTTTTGACTTGAGTTGCGCATTCGTCAGTTGGAGGTATTTGCGTTTTTCTTGAAACCAATTTTATTTACTTATTTAAACTTTTTTTTAAATAATAACAGGGTAAATAAGAGTAGTTATTAATGACTGTCATTAAAATTAGTCTCATAAAAACTTTTTGGGAAAAACCGTGGTGGAGCTTTAAAAACTCGAACTTAAAACCTTGGTGGAGTTGACATTTTTACATTTAAGTCGCCGAGCTTGGGCGTTTTATTTCATTTTAAAAACTCTTTAAACTTCCTTTCCGAAAAGCTCCAAAAATGAGCAATTTTGGCAGAAAACCCTAGTGTACAGGTGGGCGTCTCAAAAATTTTGACATTTCCCCACTTCACGTTTCAATAAGGACGTTAATACCCAATATTATGTTTTGTAAATTACAAATTTTATTACGAACGTTGTCAATATGCTACTTCTCGTTATTGGGCTTCCTATGGACTTCTTAGTCTTAGCGTATATTCAGTCTATTAAAGTGCTGCGAAAATTCTAGTGCACTGCAACCCACACACACCAAAAAAAAAGTCACTGATAATTTAACTGAGTATAATTAACGATTTTTTGTGGAAATATTTTGGAGCAAAAAAAACTTAAACACAACGATTTTGAATATTGCACTAATAAAGATCTAAAAACTGTTCCAAAATAGATCCGTAAATTGGATGAAAAAGAAAACGAAGTAATTTTATAATTTTTATAATTTTAAATGGCACCGCAGAAAACGTTGTATTAATCAATTAGATAATAAATATAGTCGTGAGGCTGATATAAACAGATTGTGTAAAATATTTGTGTAAAACTAAAAATAAACGTGTAAGAAATAATGCAATGACTGAAAAAAAAAGATTTAATTTAGACGTAGTTAACAAATGGCACTAATTAATTTTAAAATTTTATTGGAAAGTATCGTTATTAGAGAATGGGTGTCGCTTTTGAGTTTAGTAATTTTAATTTCGAAAAAAAACTCCTAACGGAATGAAATCACAAACACCAAAATTTTTTTACATTGTAAGTGTATTAACTGATAGTCTTCCTATGCAGTCATTGTATTCTTTCGTTATAAAAATACTCGATATTGTAGGATAGCTTAACAATATCCTAACTGCAACGTTGTCCGTTTGCCTTTTTTACTGCTACAAATTTATTGAACAGACTATAGCCGTAATTTTTTGCCCTTCTCTTAAACCTTCTCCTAAATTAGTCAATTTCCGCCATGAGTTTGTTAACTAATAACTAAAAGGACTTCCAAAAAATTAGAGATGGCTTTAAAATCGCCCGATCAGATCAGCGTACTCAAATTGGGCCATTTTTGAAAAGTCGCCAGTTGGCTGCTTGAAGATCAATTGAAAATTTAAAATTGCAACCACAGCGGCTGCTAAAAATTTACTAAACCAAGAAGGGCTTAATGTTGTATTTGAAGATTGAAAATAGTCAAAGCCATTTTTTAACTTTTGAAACGCCCTCTATAATGTCTAAACCCTTTGGTCGAATCAGAAGAGTCTGTTGTAACTTAAACCAGAGGCGTACTCATCTCATCTCTAAATTTTTTTGGTATATATCTTTAGTGGCCTGCGCGCTACGCGCATATTTAAATGTCGAGACGATATGAATAATTAAATTTTAGTTTGCACTGATAATCATATTGTACGCTACAGGCTGTTCAATTAATGATAAATTACATTAAACTTAGTGTATTGTGTTAGTTGCAGTAGCAAATGCACTCAACATCGTATGAGTGGGCCTTGGCCAACACATTGTTACTTAGGATATAATATTATTTTTAAATATTATTCACTCGCGATAGATATTTATATATTGTATGTATGTATTCATACATATGCAGTTGTGCAGTAGTGACGGTGTTCGCGGTAGGTACTTATAGTCAGTCACTGTCATATACAAAACTAAATACCTATCAATTGTACGTACCCACAAGCAAGTCACGTTTCGTTTTTAAATAATACCATACCTCGATCGATCGCTTCAGTGTTATATTAGGAAGAAACTTGATAGTAGTAGTGCAGGGCAGTTGTTAGAAATATGCGAATGGGGGCCCAAACATGTCGGGGGGCACCTTAGAATTTGCATTTGAGCAATATTTGACTAAGATGTCTCCCTACAAACTTCGGTCCTGTCCTGCGTTTGCTTACGCACCAACCGTACCGCGATGCACGATGTGTTGCCTACCCTAACAACTAAACTAACATCTGCAACGCACTATAATACTTTATCGAGTAGAGTTGCGCAAATTGATTGAATAATCGATTTTGTTTGAATAAAATTATCGATTAATGGGTAGTTTTCTCGATAGACTATCGATTATTCGTTAAATTTGCGAAACTCTACTCGCGAGTAGAATAACATTTAATTAGCCGTTGTTTGTCCTTTTTTGTACTTACAATTGATAAATTGAGCACCGAGCGGCTTCCATACTACAACCACACGTGCAACTGCGCACTTTGTTAAACGACTTCTCAAAAAAACAGCTCGAAAGGGCATTTTTTAGTGCCAAAAGTATGTACGGTACACAGTTGATGTTACTCAAAATTGTGAGTGATACATTTTTTGAAATGAAAAAAATGTTATTGTAGGTGTTAGAACACCAGTATTTATTAATATTCTTGTGGTTCGGCCTCAAGTTTTATTTCATTAAATAATTAGAACGGCTGAAAAGTATGGCATACTTTTGGTAATATATTCAAAATTTTGAAAAAAAAATGTTTCTTTTCGATTATTCGAGTATTTGTTAATTGTATAAACTATAACTCGAAAATTGAAAAGAAGTATTTTTTATTTCAAGATTACGTAATTGTATTTAAAATTCTCATCTCCATCAATATGTTATTTGTTAACCTAAAAGCTGTTAAGTACTGTTAAGATTGGTCGCAAATTGTAATATATTGTATCAAGATGCTCACAGCGACTAGAAACGATAAATAAAAGTGTACTCTACTGTATTTGTATTATTTGACTTAAAAAAATTTTTTTATTACAAAATTATACGGAATCCACACGAATTATACTACCGTCGCCGCCTCCAACGTAAAGCTCATTATTAGGCCCTGCTGTGAGAGCGTTGATAACCACCCCAACATCTAGCGTTTCATCTTTTTCTATCGAAGAGTCATCGCTCAATTTCCATTTGTTCACGATTTTGTCCCATCCTCCACTGTACAAAAATTCGCCTCCATTGCAGGAAGCACAAAGGGCATTGATGATCAATTCATGAGCACCCTACAAGGCGATTTTCGATTTTAAAAAACCTAAAAAAGTTGTCCAGACTACTGCTGCAATATGCAACGCGCGCACCTTTAATAAAACCGACAAAGTGTCGCGTGCGCGTGTTGCATGTTGCAGCAGTAATCTGGACAAGACTTAAGAGCGAGGTGCACATTAGTAAGTAGCTAAAAGCAAGCCCAACGTTACACCTGCCAGGCAGGTTCATTGGCAATGATAAGAGGCTCACCGTTGAACTTACTTTAAGCTACTAATGTTCAACTCGATCTAATACGTTACAAGTTCATCTGTAGTTATTACAAACTTTACCTTCAGTTGTACGACCTCTTTAAACTCGGATGCTTTCGAGTTGTCGTGTATTTTAATATCCTTTCCGTTCCGACTCGTAAAACAAATTTTGCCTCCAACTTCGCAAATTGGAGCGCGTCCTTCAATAGACTTGATGGTAGTTATTCGTTTACCGTCTAAAAATTTCTTTTAATTTTTGCCAACCAATAAAAACGCGCACTAACCGGGAAAAATTTCTGAAATTAAAACATACAGATCTCGAGCAGTATAAATTAAATTGTTAATGGCCATAAGTTCCGTTATTGGATGCATTATTTCCAATATACCAGTAAGTCTGTTGTTTTCAAAAATTTTAACCTAGAAAAGTTATTGGAATTGAAACTTTTGAAGAGATATTTCAGCGACAAACTCACAAGTCCTGCATCGTCGCCAACAAATAACTTTCCTCCATTAAAGGAAACTTTCCAAATTTCACTTTGCTCTTGCAAAATAACGTTTTCTTCCCTAAGAGGGTTTATAGACCAAGACTTAACTAGACCATCGCTCGAACACGAATACAAAGTGCCATTTCCAATAGTTAAAGAAAAAACTGAACTTTCGTGAGCCTGCGCTTGCTCGAGTAGTCTCAAATTTTCGTCCCACACCTACACTAATGGTACATTCAAACGTTTTTTTCTAAAATAACTTTACTGGAATTTGCTCACCTTAATCTTCCCGTCGTCAGACCCACTGTACAGTTTACTGTTAAAGAATATTAACGACGTAACGTCATAGTCGTGTTTTTCAGTTTCTGAAACACGCGTCTTAATAGTGAGTGGCATTTTTTGAGATGGAGTAAAACTACTCTAAAAACAACTATAGTCGCACTAAGTTCGGTGCTAAGAATAACTATGTGTGCAACTTGGCTTCTCTAAGTCAACTACACGTAAAATAGTCTGACTAAAAATAGATGTTCGTTATTTTAAGAAAAATTATGATTTTGGCCGGTAGTAGTGTGTGAGGAGATATGGTTGGCTTCATTCATTCATATTTTCCATCTATATAGCACACAATTTGGATCTACGCAATTTTTCAGTCACGAACAACATAAATCTAGAATCTAGAACCATGCTTGTGAACTGAGTTACGACACCAAGCCACTCGTAAGCGCGGTTCTAGGCAGCTTTAAAAGTCATTTTCTTGTATTTTAAAATGAAATAACGCTTGAGGTATCTCAATTATTTTTTAAAATTAACAAAAGCCGTTCTAAAACGATTTATAAACTAATAAAAATATTTAAACACACAATAAACAAAATAAAGCAATTTCATAGGGGTGACCAAGGTTTAGTAAGTTTCAGCAGACTATAACGGAGGCCCAAATAAAGATTTAAGCTCTATGTTTCTATACAATAAATCCACCCCAATATTCTAAGCGACGGCCAACATGATAAAAATAATGTAAGCCATCTTGAAGTCTCTAGAGCAGCGACCGGCAACTTGGTGTCCGCAGGCGCCTTGGTACCCGCCAGGTTTAGAAATTTGGTTGTTGTGAAACACCTTCTTTGGAGACACTATCAACCGCTACTAAAATTTCTGAGCTTCATTTTAAGTCGTATGACCTTAAACAATCAAAAAGTTTGGCCTACGGCGCTATTTTCTTGCAAATTTTTAGCTGACCTCCTCCCCCACATCTAAAGTGCTCGCCGCGATTTCAAAATTCTGAAATGTGTCCGCCACTACAAATAGGTCGCCGACACCTGCTCTAGAGGAAAAGAAGGAAGCTGAACTCGCTTGTTTGGGGCTGGCAAAGACTTTCGATTGCGTCAATCATCCAAAGTTGTTGGCCAAACTAAAACATTATGGAACGAGGGGACCCATTCTCAGTATCTTAACATCGTACTCGCAAAATAGATTGCAAGTTGTGGACTGAGAAGGTCAAATATCTAAAGTACAGTAAAGTGGACGTGCCTCAAGGTTCAATACTGGGACTCGTAATATTTTTGATCTATATCAACGACTTGCTCGACAACGTCAGATTTGTTCATCTTTGCCGATGATACTGCTCTCTTTAGCAAGGCAAAAGATGAACATAAGTTGATGAAATCTACAGAAACGACCCTGGGAGACGCAAAATCTTGGTTGCGGACAAATGAATTGAAACTAACACGCCAAGGAATACTTTGGAAGCGAGAGAGCTGACGTTATTGGGCTTCACTCTGGACAGCACGCTAACGTGGAGAAATCATCTAAATAACATCGCTAAGAAATTATCTTCCGCATTATTGCGGAAATTTTCATAGCGTCGCAACCTATGGGCTGATTCTGTGGGCCTTTTTGATCGACATGGAAAACGTGTTCCTAAAACAAAAAAGGGATTACGCATCATGGCAGGGATATCGCGGTTTGCGATATCCCCTACTAGCAGCTGTAGAGACGCAATTAAGAAATGCAAAATACTCACCATACTGTCGTGATACATACCTGCTTGTCTTCTTCATGTACACAGCAGCAGCAGACATCAGTGCCCTAAGCAATCAAATATTCATTAGACACAACACCAGAAATCGGGGCCAGTTAAGGATGCCATTAAATCGTCTAAATAAACCCCAAAACAGTCTTGAGTGCTTGGGGATGAAGTTGTTAAATGGGCTTTAGGAGGCAATGCGAGAAATGAACGAGAAAACTTTTTGCAATTGCTTTAAAATGTTTTACACCGGCGGAGGGGGGAGGGGTATTCTACAGCGTGGAGGAGTTTGAAAACTGTTAATTTTTAACTGTTCTTGTTTGTTTTGTATTTGTTTATTATACATTTTTGTATGACCGTCCAAGTAAGTCTTTGATTTAATTATATTATTATTATACCCCGGAGTGTCCAAGTAGCTCTCGATTACGGTACTCGCTAAGTCGCTTGCCGATAGCCCATTTTCCCAAGTTGCTGATTATTTTCACGATAAATTGATCATCTTATTTTGGCATTTTTCGAAAACGTATGGAAAATTTTTTGTATAAGTATTTTGCCAGGTCTAGTGGTTTATCATCACTGATCACTGAATCGTTATACTACATGACAATATAGTTACAAATCCTTTATGGTGTACAAATGTACATAGATTAGTATAAATAGTATAGTATACATATTATGTCGCAGATAACATAAAATAAAAAAATTGGAGACCGTGTCGACGTCGAGCTCTGGTATTAAAGATAAATGAATGTGATGAACATAAAGTTATGGTTGTTTTAGTTTATTTATAGAAGTTAATTAAACAAATCGTAATTACAAGCATTGATGAACAATATAGTAATAAAGTATTAAACCTTTACTATAATACCTATATACTTTGTATTTAATTAAAACTCGAAAAACTCGGAATTTACGCTCCGAAATTATGGGATGCAGGTTATAGTGGTTCAGAAAATCTAGACTTGATAATGTTTTAGATTTTCCATCAGGAATAAAACAATAGATATTCCTTAAAACTGGCCAATGTCAAAATGCAATTTAATCAAAAATTAATCCAACTAGAGGCTTTCAAGCTGACACTGCATTCAAAATATGAGCAACAAGTAATCATTCAGTTTGATGAAACTAAAAAAAGTTAATAAGGAAAAGTTATTATGTGCAAAATAGAGAGTGTTTGAAATTCGGTGTGCAGCATGGTTATCTGAATAAGAATAAATTTACGCGTTCTCATTCTTGTTTTTTAGACAAATAATAAAAATAAAATCCAATATGGAGCTACTCGAGCTACTCAAAAATTCGCAAGAAATCATTCTATAACATCTTTCAAAGTCGCAAAAGCAAAAATCAGTAAGAAAAGTTTAACTTGGTTTAACAAAACTCAATAAAAAATCACAAATCACCCTCTCGCTACAATTGAATGATCAACAAGTTTGTACAAACGCACAAAATTTTCGAGCGAAGCTTGATTCTAACTTATTGTGGATGCAGCTCATTTCCTTCCTTTAGTTCCAACTGGAACTACATATAGTATAGTGCTACATATCGGTATAAATCGGTATACTAAATACTAATCGGTATAAATAGTCAGTAACATCATAGTGAAAAGATATAAAGAGACCCGAAGTTTAACTAATTTTTAAGCATCGTAGTCGAAATATTTTTTTAATAACTTTGTAAGAGCAACAAAGATAGGGATAAAAACATGAAAAACGTTTGTGTATTATCGTGCCCAATTTTGACCATTACCATCTTGTATTTTGAAGTTTGGATAACCTTCTCTATTGTTTTTTTGATTGTTACTTATATATTGCGAACAAGATTTATGACCGCAAATAGGTAGATATATTTGTATTACCAGCTTAACCATAAAGGATTTTAGAATAAGCAGGTAAAAACTGAACGTTCGACTCGAGTAACAATGGTTATTTGGTGTGTCTCTTTACAAATAGCGTACACCGTTCAAAAAAACATTATTTTGTATTAAAGCTTCGACTTACTATGGAATGTCTATTGCAACATCTTATTCACTCTAAATCCCCTAAAATAAGGGATATGGAAACTAAATTTCGGCCCAGACGGTCCTATTTACTCCGACGGTCTTATAGTATGGTCCTTGGTAGCACGTTGAATGCTACCGACGCATACGGTGCGTCTACACGGCGATATCGCCAATGCTGCAATGGTGCGCTTATGTTGTTTACTACAGCGCTCAGAAGCAAATTGTTCCCCCGGAAAATATGCCAACTAAATTTAAAAACTTGGGGGGGGGAGGTAAAACTTTTATCCAATCACGTCAAGAAAGTATGTACAGTCAGTGGTGGAAGTGAAGAAAGTTATTACACATTTCGAAACTAAAGCGACACCGGTCACCGGTCACGCCTTCCCAGGGGTACAGTTTGCTTCTGTCAACAGTACTTAAACCTCGTTCGGTAAGGTTAGCAATCTAGTTACGAATTTCAGATTTGGTGAGCGTTGTCTATAGACAGTAAGGAGTAGAGTTCTACCAATAAAAAAACACGAAAAAGTATCAAATTACCTCGTCCTTTCTATCTCTGGTAATATTTCCGATTTTTTAAATTAATAATTCAATGATAGTCTACAAATATCTCATGTGTAACAGAATAACTGTCACTTACTACTTTACTAGATTATCATCAGTCATCAGTAATCACTTCATCACATAAAGGAAGTGTAATGTAATTTATTTCATATCAGTATGAACAGGAACATTTATACTAAGTAAGTTATAGGCGCAGGGTGAATTTATAGCAACAGTTAAACACAAAATGAAGGGGGCTTTTTCAATTTTTGTTTGCAACCTTCTGATTTGTTTTGGAACTTCTGATGTAATTGGCGACATTTATTCCAAAGTAAGTAGTACACAATTTAATAAAGGAGCTGTGAAAATCTCAGATTATTATACAATCTGTCTCTTTGAGACAATAAGTACATTTTTTGTACATGTAGAGTCAGGTAGGTACTCGCCCAGTGGCCAGTGGTTCATACATTTTACAAATTAACTGTAAGTAATTTTTGACGATGGGTTCTGTACTTACATACTATGCACTGGCTAATTTATTAAAGGTCCACTGTAGCCTTTTTTTGCAGTCTACGTTTTACCCGTATCCCACCGATTAGCACTCGCGTTAAATTGTTTGGATGCGCACTTAGCCTTTGTTTGTATTTGAAGATGTACGTTTTAATTTCACTGTGCACTGTTGGAATCTTTAAATCATGTTGTATAACATTGTTAGGAATAAATCCGGCGCGTTCACAATTTGTCGTAGTACTTTTGATTGAAATCTTTCTAATATTTCAATATTGGAGTTTGTCGAGGTATAGGTACCCATATAGGTATTCCATATGTTCATTTGTCCATACTGGTTTTAATATGCTTTTATAAATTAGAATCTTGATTTGCAGAGACAGTTTAGAGGTACATCTCATTAACCAGTACATTTTTACTTGTCTTATAATAAGCTTGCTTCGTGTGTCTGTTGGGGATATATTTTGCCAATTTTGAACACTATCGTTCTGAAATTTTACATGTATGTTCAATTTACGTGACAGAATTTTTCAGAAATATTTGTGAATTTTTTTAGAATTTCTCTAAGGGAGGCCTCTATTCACTATTGTAACCTCTCTAAGGGTGGCGTAAGTTAAAAGGAACTTTACAAAATGGTCTGACTATTTATACTAGATAACTGTTGTGGCATGTGTGATGTGCATCCCTAAAACGGAAATTTCCTCCACTTTTAGAATATAAGAAGCTTTGGAACAACTGAACGAGGTTGTTTTGACAAACCTCGGAGTATACGATGTGGTAGTAAGTTTATTGTTTTTTTATTTGCGATGCTCAGCAATCATAATTTATTTAAATCAGTTCGTGTAAATTTAACTTTAGTTTTTCTATCAAATTTGTCGATCTTTATTTACCAAAATTCGACGGGGATTGGGACTGTTTCTATTAATTTTATGTTATTTATTACAATATTTGGGTTCTATACAATATTCTAAAAGAGTATGTTATTAGATTATCAACAATCATCAATCACACAGGATGCCGATATATCAAGTAATATTATAGGCACGTTCTATACGTTGATACCTATTATATTAAACGATAAAAAAATTTGCAAAAGCACCTACAGTGAGTATGACACGGTAGTAAGTCTATTGTTTTGTGATTTAATACTCAGTAATAATCATTTACTTAATCAGTATTTGCAAATCAACGTTAGTTTTCCTATCAAATTCGTCGATCTTCATTTACCGAAATTCGCCACGGGTTTTTATTGTCTCTTTTAATTCTATGTTATTCACAATATTAGGGTAATTTATATTTTAAAAGAGTATGTTGCTAGATTGTCATCACACAGGATGTGTATAAAATAATAGGTAGGTACGGTGGTATATTAAACTATTACAAAATTTACAAACGCACACCGGGTTTAGATTTGGGCGCAGAATGAAGGGTATAATAATTGTTATATGTTTTAATATTTTCGCCTGGTTTGCATCTACTAACGTAGTTGATGATCTTTATTCCAAAGTGAGTACATAATTTACTAAGAACACTGTAGTTTTCATACTATTTCGGAATAACTTCTTGACTTTACTTACGGATGCTTACAGTAAGTCTGTTCAAGAGCGACATAAATTGAACTTACAAGCTTATTTGTTCATAATTTTACCTAGAAGAATTGCTAAAAACAGGTAAGCCACGAAGTTGAATATATGATGTAAACCAACCCTAAATCATCATAATATATTCAATTAATTATTTCAGCCCTAGTGTATATATTTGAAAAAATATTAATTTCACGTATAAAAAAAAGCCACGAAGTCGTTCCAGAATAACGTGAAACCTACAGAACGCCACAGAATTTCGATTTTCATTGCATTTTTTTATTTTATTGCTTCGTTTTTTTTGGAGTATTTTTCATTGGTTGAAAATAGTCAAATTCGTGTTTTTTCGAATTTAAAAAATCTGTAACTTCTAAAATAATAATTTTTAAATTTGTAAATTGTACTTTATGTTTGAAAGGAACACTTTTCTCATAAATTGCTTAGTTTTCGAGTTATAAGTTATAAGCGATAAACTGTAACGAATCAGTTTTTATTTGTAGATTTGTAGGAAATTTGATGTAGTTCATTTTCAAATAGAAACAATTGTCCTACTGCTACGCGATCTGCAGACAAGTGATTTTATATTGACAGTACTTTTAAATAAAAATAATTATTCTCTTAAACAACTCAAGTAGTATGTTTCATAGCTCCCGTTCATGACTCTCTTGTATTAAAAATTTGAATGATTTTGTTTTCGATACTCACATCTAACTTTTTTTTCAGTTTCATCAGAATGAATACAAAGTTATATTTGAAAGAGCTTATATCCACTACGTCAACAAAAGCTTAGTAGATTTTGAATACAAATCGTTTGTTTATAACCGAACTATCAAGGCTACAAATTTTTCATTTTTATTTTTTGACCAATATGACAACAATGACCTTAGGGTATTTTAAGGTGCAATTAATGTATTTAAATTTTTCCTCTTTTAGTTTTTAGTGCAAGCTAGAAAATTCTTAAGTAACGAGTATCGCTTATTTCCTCTCCGCTTCGAAGTGAATTTATGTAAAAGTCTTGTTGAAAATGTTGGTGGACTTCAAACGACTTTTTCTTGTGGAAACTTTACAGGATGTCCGTTTAAAAAAGTTTGTTTATTTTATAATGACCTCATTTATAATTGACATATATTATATTTAAGAATACCAGGTATATTGTTTGCAATAATATCGTGGACGCATCCCATTTCCCTCCTTTAGTTCCAACTGGCCAGTATATGTTGGAACTTACTGTTTTGAATGAGAAGTACACACTAGGAACTGTTCATAGTTTCATGAGTGCTGTTTATGAGCCCAAATTATTACCAAGAGATAAATTGAGAGCTCTTCTTATACATTAATGTGAAATAAAGTTTGAATTAAAATGTACAAAACAAAGAAATCAATAAATAAAATTAAAAATACAGCTAGAGTCCAGTCCAAATAAAGTAGGGCATGATTCATCGCTAAGCAAACTAAGAATTTTTTTGAAAAATACACTTATACATAACACTCAAGGGGGCGAAGGTGGCAGCGCTGAACGAGACTCGCATATTAGGGGATTAATATTGGCGAACTGGCTATCACTCAATAACTAATTGTAATTACAAAAATTCAATTAATTGAATTTGGGGAAAATGATAAGAGAAGAAAAATGCGCTGTTAAATGGGTTTTCAATTATTGGTATAAGTTTCGTCGTGATCGGGGAAAAATTTGAGACGCAAAAGGAATAAAAAAATTATATTCATGACCATTAATTAGTAAAATCGTAAAATCATCGGGGAATGTCAATTGAAGAGGCGAAGAAATGGGGGGAAAAATTTAGAATTCAATTTTTGGATAAAATTAATTCAATGATTTGAGATTATTTTATTTTGTATAGGAAGGTCGGACGTTAAAATGATTGACCTCGCGCGTATTCAACGAATGCACACTAGATAACGGTCAGGTGTCGGTCAATTTGATAATTGTTAATTTTTGTTAATAATTAACAACAGGTAAAATGAACAAGGGAGGGAGTTACTTAAACCACGACCACTTGTAGTGAGTTGACAACCAAAACGGATGCGGATTTGGACCAGCTCAGAGCTAGATCTTGGGATTCATCTCACCCTGAGCTGTATAAAAAATCCACATCGTTACAAGCTGTTCTACATTATGTAAATAAAAGTTTGGTAGAATGACACTTAAAATTTTTGTTTACAACCGAACTACGAAGGCTAAAAATGCATCATTTTTGGTTTTTGACGACTTTGACAAGAATGACCTTAGGTTAATATTCTTGCGCCTCTTAAATATGTTTATAAACTTTCTGTAGATCATATTTCAAGCTAAAAAATTCTTAAGTAATGAGTATCGCACAGTTCTTATCCGCTTCGAAATAAATATACTTATGTAAAAGTTTCAGTGAAAACGTAGGCGGGAACTAGCTGTGGGGGACATCAGTGGACGCGTCAAAACTTTTCATACTGTAAAAAAGGCATTAAAAATAATGCTGAATAAGAAATATAATGAAACATGTAGACCTGCATTGAAAAGTGAAAAGATACTTACTTTCTATAGCTTGTATGTATACGAGAGCCTGAAGTATACCTACCTCAACAAGAACCCCTATCTAGAAAGAGAGTGATAAACACGACTTCACCACAAGAAACAAGAATAATTAGGTCATACCCTTGCGTCATCAACCCAGAAGTATAGTCCTTTTCAACATCTTCCGATTTACCTTCTTAGCTTCTTGACTGTACCTATTGTAATGATGTCTTGTAATTCGTTTCCAAAAGAACCATAAATTATACTTCCAAAGCCGTCTTACCCATTTGTTTACGATTTTGTCTCAGGTAAAATTTAAAAAAAACCCAGATGTCCAGGTAATATTATGAAGATTATCTCCCTCATAATAATTCTGACCAATAAAAAACATCAAAATTGTACCACGTGACTAGTTTAGATAAACGGGTAACAGGTCTAGACCAAATTTAACAGTGAATAAACAGCCTCCACCTTTTGACGTTTACAAATGTCATTTCCGAACTTTAAAAAATGAGGTGTGGCCAATCATGCACTATGATGTAGGGTACAAATTATTGGTACACGTCTCAAAAAATTTAGTTTCATATTTATTTCACAAAATTTTCTATAAAATCCTGAGGTATGACATCATTGTTACTTTAACTTTAGTACCAAATTTAGAATCGTATAAGCCGGCTATGTTAGTAAAAACTTTCAACCACGACTGTTTTGAAAAAGTATCTGTCGTTTCTGTAGTTACCACGTCATTAACAATATAATATCAAAATTGTAGTTTTTGTCAATTGTTCTCATTTTAAAAATAATTATTAATTTAGAATTGTAAAATTTATTTTTTTGTTAATGGTAAGAAAAATATGAAACCATAGTATACTCTATTTGAGAGATAATCGTAACATATACCCCTCGACCTACGAATTTTACCACCCAAACTGCCGGTAGCTTGGTTTTTTCAAATTTTTGCTTTTGAGCAAATGTTCTCGACTTAATAATTTACCAAAAACCTCTCGACCTACGGTCTCGGGCTCTTAATATATAAATTATTAAGTCTCGAACATTTTCTAAGCAAAAATTTACAAAAACAAGCTACCAGCAGTTTAGTCGGTAAAATTTGTAGGTCTCGGGATATAACCTATGAATAAACGAATTCATTACGAAAGAAAACAAATTTTAAATTTAACAAACTCACTCTTAATTACATATAAATTCCTATTAATTGTTATAATTATCTCTAATACACATACTACTATAAATAAAACTAAGCAATTTCGATAAATTATAAATAAAATTCAGCTTTAAAATTATTATAAAAAATGGATTACCAATTAATTCACTAGTAGTCCGGTCAATTTAGACATTCGAAGGTGCATAAAGTCCCAACAAGCTAAAAATCAGTAAAATTGTTCAAAACATAATTATAAATAAAATTTAAAAGTTCCTCATCATTCCCGTGTGTGGAAAAAATTTTATTTGAGGTTAAAGGTAAAAAAAATGAGTTTTTCGCGATTTTCAGCAAAACGGTAAGTTTTATCAAAAAAGTACTTTAGACAAAAATTGTAGATCATAAAATTATCTATAAGAAATGTATCAAAGCTTTTTTTCCTACGAGCCACCGTTTCTGAGATATAACGATTCAAAAAGTTGTATATATACAGGGTGATTCATTAAGGATAGACCAAACGAAGCAGGGTGATAGAGGACCTCGATACACATTGATTTGAGCCCCATGTGTATAATCCGAAACTTGATGGTTCGGGAATTATCATGATTTAAGTGTATTTTCAGAAGAACATGATTTTTCCATAGATATTTTGTCATGTTGACTAAACCGTTCGTTCTAGCTTGATGAAATTTTCCAGAGGTGTAGTAAAATAATGAGCTTATCACACCGTATGTTAGCATCCTCACTGTAACTTGACATTAGTTGGAAAAAAAAGATCTTTTTAAAATTTCATTACAGCAGAAGCACTCTCCCTTATTTTACAACGCTCTTGCAGAAAATTTTGACATAGAAATTTTTTTTGGAACATGTTTTAAAAACTTCTCTGCTCTATTGACAATGTACCCTACAAATTTCATTCACCTAGTCCTATAGCTTCTCATAAAAAAAATTGTGTTACTAGAAAAAGGCGATATTTCATGTTCCTTATCGCAATACATTGGAACGATGGTGATAGTTTTCCATTGTTGCGAATTGTCAATAATAGCGAAAGAAGTAAAAATACAGGTTTTGTTGATTAGTTTTTTGTGATCAAATCTAGTTACTGTGGGGTCAGTTCTCGCTCATTCTCGATTCTCGTTCGACGACTCTGGTACTTGTGGAAGGATCTGCAATGACTTCTACCAATAATATTTCAACGCGCTCAGGATTCCCTCTAATTCTTCCTTCTCGATCACTCGCTCCAGGAAAACGGCCCTCCATGTATGAGTTATGCACGCATAAAATAACCCGGTGATCCGGGTAAATTGCAGGTTGTGGTCCACCTCGATGCATCACTTGAGCTCGATACAATCTTGCGGCAAGCCGAGCATTTCCTTTTGCATAACCATAGTAATAATGAATTACTGCATATTCCCGTTGCGAATAAGGCATAACTTGACTTAAATAACGAACAATACACCCAAAGACCTAAAATCCAAATAATGAGCGAGAACTGAGCCCACAGTAACTAGATTTGATCACGAAAAACTAATGAACAAAACCTGTATTTTCACTTTTGTCGCTATTATTGACAATTCGCAACAATTGAAAACTATCACCATCGTTCCAATGTATTGCGACAAGGAACATGAAATATCGCCTTTTTCAATCATTTGGTCCATCCTTAATGAATCACCCTGTATATAACAACTCTAGAGATGTATACAGGGTGTTGCATGACGTCCTGTACAAACTTAAGAGGCATTTTTGTGAGTTCAAAATAAGTCGATTTAACCAACTTACCCTATATATAATAATAATAATAATAATAATAATAAAGGACTTTATTTTCCCAACCTCACAGTGAATTACATGAATTACAATAAGAAAAATGAATGAAATAAATGTTGGGAAAATCGCAGGGCGCAGTTCAGTTATGGCGCCTTCGGGCAGGCCGAAGCGTCATCCCTGCTCTACCACTGTAACCCTGAGTAACATAACAAAAATTACTAATGAACCCATAAACCTAAAACACGTTAAGCAATATAAAATTAAAATAAACACAGTATCATCTATCTTGCCACCAATGATCTGGCGTTACAAAAAAAAAAAAAGAAAACATAACACACAATAACCCGCGAGAGCCTGACCTCACTGCTTCACGATAAGCATCTGATGAATGAATTTTCTGAAATTCCTTAGGTCCAAGGGGATTGTATTATAATATTTGGATATGACATAAGAAAATGATCGCTCGTATAATGAGGTTTTGTGCAAAGGTGGTGTAATAGTACCCTTGAACCTAATATTCAAATTATGTACATCTGTACGAAACGTTATCTTTTCTAGGAGGTAAGGAGGCTGTTTGCTTAAAATAATTTTATGAAAAAAGCAGTAAACTCTTAATGTTCTCTTATTGTGCATATCTAGCCAGTTACAATCACGGAGTTTATGCGAAATGTGTTCATATTTACGAATGCCGTAAATAAACCTTAAACATGAATTTTGAACACGCTGAATTCTGCCAGCCGATTCGTTTGTGATGCATGAATGATATATCTCCGAACAATAATTAAACCCGAGAAATCACAAGCGCCTCACATAGAGTAATTTTAAGTTTCCGAGTAAGAAAATGCCTATGGGGATAGAGCAAGCGCAGGTTCAAATATGCGTTTCTCACATAATAGGTGATTTGAACAGAGAATCGGAAGCTGTTATCCATAATTAAACCCAGATTCTTAATTTCATCTTTAACTGGTATAGCCACGTTATTGATTCTAAGGCAAGTCACGTTCTTCAACATTAGACACTCCGAGGGTCTTCCGAAAATTATGGCTACACATTTATTGGGGTTTATCAGGAGACCAAGTTGATGTGAAGCATTACAGATACGCTGCAAGTCGGAATTTATACTGTCAATGGCCACCATGTGTCTGTCAACAGGAAAGCAATGCAAAAGCTGGATATCATCCGCATACATGTGCGCTGAACAGTTTACCAAGCACTCCGGAAGAGTCGAAGTATATATGGAAAAGAGAAGAGGACCAAGAATAGATCCCTGCGGGACACCATTAGTTATCATTCTCGTGTCAGAGCAAGCATTACCCAGCTTGACGCATTGGCTTCTACAACTAAGATAGTTAGATAACAATAGGGTTGCCCCGCCATCAAGTCCAATATACTCAAGCATAGATACGAGAATTTTATGGTTGACAGTGTCGAAAGCTTTACTGTAATCAAGCAACGTCAAGATAGACACCAAGCCGTCATCACGAGCCCTCAGAATGTCATCCATAACCTTTGCAATCGCCGTGGTGCAACTAAACCCTTGTCGAAATCCAGATTGAGTCTGCGGAATAACCTCATGATGATTAAGATAAACACTCATCTGAGTTGAAATAATCTTTTCGAAGACTTTTGATAAGACAGGTAATATGCTGATGGGTCTCAGATCTCCAAAGCCGGCGGGTGAAGCCGTCTTAGGGACAGGCACAATCGAAGCAAGCTTCCAGCCAGATGGATATTCACCACGCTCAATGCAGCAGTTAATGATGTGAACAATGTACGGGAGTACGGTTGGACAGCATAATAGCATATCAAAATGGTTCCTAAGCCCGTGGGAGTGCTTCAAAGTTGAAAAAAAATTTTTCTTTCTCTTTAATAACTCAAAAATGCTTAGTTTGATTTTAATCAAATTTGGTATGTGAAGTCATGTTAAAAGCTTAGTGTACGAAGTACAAATAAATACTCGAGCTCAACTGCAGCAGCGTATTATTGAAGCATGTCGGCAAATAAAGGATAACGGGCTGTTGGTATATAGGGCAAGTTGGTCAAATCGACTTATTTTGACCTCAGAAAAATGCCCCTTAAGTTTGTACAGTACGTCATGCAACACCCTGTATACGTGGCGTACTCATGCATATTATGACGATACAACTTTTACAACTTTTTGAATCGTTATATCTCAGAAACGGTGGCTTGTAAGAAAAAAAATATTGATCCAATTCTTATAGATAATTTTATGATCTACAATTTTTGTCTGAAGTACTTTTTTGATAAAACTTACCGTTTTGCTGAAAATCGCGAAAAACTCATTTTTTTACCTTTAACCTCAAATAAAACTTTTTCCACACACGGGAATGATGGGGAACTTTTAAATTTTATTTATAATTATGTTTTAAACAATTTTACTGATTTTCAGCTTGTTGGGACTTTATGCACCACTTCTCTCATTTTTTAGTCTAGATTGACCGGACTATAGTAAGGAAAGCATTACAGCAGCTTCTTGAAAAAATTCTGTGCTTCATGTCATAAAAGTAGAAGATTCATCCGGAGTTGTTGGAAATACCAACGAATTGGTAATCCATTTAGGCAGTGATAGTGAAAGTGATGATGTGGAATTGAAGTTTTTTGTGGAAATATAAATATTTTATTCTTTTCGCTTATTGCCAAGTGAGTGAGTGTGTTAATTGATTATAAATTAAAATAATTTTAAGATTTGTTTTCTTTCTTAACGAATTTGTGCTATTATCTTCCAAATATTACCTGCACATTAGGGTACAAAATTTTTGGGTCACCTGGGTTTTTAAAATTTTCCCTCAAGCGTTATACTATATAAAAGAGATAAAACCGTAAACAAATGGACAAGGCGGCTTTGTAAATTAAATTTATGGTTCTTTTGAAAACACGGATTAGAAGACACTACAATATTAGATAGAGTCAAGAAGCTAAATCGAAAGACCTCGGAACGCAGTATACGTCGACTACTGGGGAATTAAACTGTACAATGGGTTATTAGAAGAAGTTAAATCTCTAAATAAAAAGACGTTGCTAGCCGCAGTCAAGTCAAAGCTGGTTGAGGGGGCGTACTATTCAATTGAAGAGTTCGTCAGCGATGCTGATACATGAATATTGTTTTTAATATGTTTATGAGCGTGTAATGTAGTTGTGTACATTTCTTTTTTGTGGCGAATCAATTACTGTATTGTATTGTATTTTCTTATCAAATGCACTCATCTTGTTACTAAAATTCGACAAACCGGACGTTGCAACTAAATTACGGGTATATAATACCAACAATTGTCCAAAATTTTTAGAGTAAAGTAAGTTATGTTATAAGCGAGATATAAAATGGAGCATATTATATTTAAAATTACGATTTATTTAAGAGTTTTGTTTTTATTTGGAACAGCTACTGTAATTGATGATATTTATTCCAAAGTGAGTACGCACATTTTAATAAAGACCATGATGAGACCTTTTCAATTTGAGAGACTACATTTTTTTTTAAAAACGGCTAAAGAGATTTTTGGTAATTCAGTAAAGAATAGTAAAAAAAATATTATTTTTAGGAATTGTAAGAGCGTAACTCATGGCTTTGGTATTAAAAATTTGAATGATAGTGTCTCCGATACCCACTCACATCTAACTATTGTTTTCAGTTTCATCAGAATGAATACAAAGTTATATTCGAAAGAGCTTATATCCACTACGTCAACAAAAGCTTAGTAGATTTTGAATACAAATCGTTTGTTTATAACCGAACTATCAAGGCTACAAACTTTTCATTTTTATTTTATGACCAACATGACAACAATGACCTTAGGGTATTTTTAGGTGCAATTAATATATTAAAATTTTTTTCCTCCTTTAGTTTTTAGTGCAAGCTAGAAAATTCTTAAGTAACGAGTATCGCTTATTTCCTCTCCGCTTTGAAGTGAATTTATGTAGAAGTTTTATTGAAAATGTTGCTGGACTTCAAACGACTTTTTCTTGTGGAAATTTTACAGGGTGTCCGTTTAAAAAAGTTTGTTTATTTTATAATCGCTTCATTCATCATTGACGTATGTTGCATTTAAGAATACCAAGTATATTGTTTGCAATAACATCGTGGATCCAGATCATTTCCCTCCTTTAGTTCCAACTGGCCAGTATATGTTGGAACTTAGTGTTTTTAATGAGAAGTACACACTGGGAACTGTTCATAGTTTCATGAGTATTGTTTATCAGCCCAAATTATTACCAAGAGATAAATTGAGAGCTCTTCTTATACATTAATGAGAAATAAATTTTGAATTAAAATGTACAAAACAGAGGAAACAATAAATAAATAAACAAATACAGGTAGATAGAGTCCAGTCCAAATAAAGTGGCATATGGTTGATCGCTATCCAAACTAAGAATTATTCTGAAAAATACACTTATACATAACGCCCGGTGATTTAATTATTATTATAAAGTATACAAAACATCTTTATGGTTTTATATCATTAAAAATCCGTGCTGAAACTACGGAAATACGTTTAATATGGATTTACTCGTATATCACGAATGGCACTGTAAGGAGAAGAGTCATGCTCCACCTTAAATGGACTGGACGGTATACAAGTTCTTATAGCTCAATGTCAGCGTATTTAATAAGTTTCGGTTAAATCTGCCTTATTATTATTCATTGACAATGGTTTTTGACATTGACATTGACATGACCATTGTTAATGAACAATGATAAGACAGGTTAATGATAGGTAATATTAATTTATTTAAATCAGTCTGTGTGAATCAACACGTCTTCGTCGATCTTCATTTTACCGGCTAAGCTGCTGGTAGCTTGTTTTTGTAAATTTTTGCTTAGAAATTGTTCTCGACTTAATATTTTACCTCTCGACCTACGGCCTCGGGCTCTTAATATATAAATTATTGAGTCTCGAAC
The DNA here is from genome assembly GCA_950108345.1 of Malthinus flaveolus. Taxonomy (NCBI): domain Eukaryota; kingdom Metazoa; phylum Arthropoda; class Insecta; order Coleoptera; family Cantharidae; genus Malthinus; species Malthinus flaveolus. The sequence goes on from OX467286.1 coordinate 14,533,762, forward strand.
ATTTTCTAAGCAAAAATTTACAAAAACAAGCTACAAAACAAGCAAGCAGTTTAGCCGGCCAACAAGTCTCGGGATATAACCTGTGAATAAAACTGTACAAAGCAAAGAAAACAATAAATAAACAACTACAACTATACAAGTTGTTATTGCTTAATGTCCGAGTATTCAGTCTAATAGCATAAAAATGAGGTTTGAGATAATTGACAAATTGACACCGTTTGCTCTTTAAGTGATTCTGAGCAAAAAGGTTCATACCTTACCGTATATGGTCAATTCCTTTTCTTTTTGGAAATATCCACCAAAAAAATGCAGCAATTAATTAAATTTACGTAGTTAATTAAAGAAGAACTTAACAAAATTTAAAAATTTGTACCTCAATTGTTCGCCTGCATTTTCTAAACGTACTTCTAGTCTTTGAGTCATACTTTGATGCCAGTTAATATCTGGAAGTTCATGTGGTAGACAACCAAGTCAAAAATATTCTCACGCCCTTAGAATACCTTTATTGTAAACCCGAGATTTAAGACAACTCCGCAAGAAAAAGTCTAATGGCCGAAGGTCAGAAGAGCGTACAAATCGTAGTTTTTTGACTTAAATTGTATACAGGGTGTCCGGATAATCCGTCAGGAAACTTCTAGGGGTGATTAAACAGGTTAAAAGAATGGTAGAAGTTCGTCTAAGAAAAATGTCAAATCTCGGTAATAACAAAGATACAGCTACTCAAAGTTCAATATTTTGTTTTTTCTTTTTTATGTAACTCCCTTAATCCTTGACCAATCAGGTTGATTTGTGGCATGCTTATTTAGCGTATCGAGTTTTATCATTCCATCATTAAAGTGGTTCATTGTTTTCCTAAAACTCAACATTTATTTCTCACCTAACTTTTGTGTCTTGATAGGTATCACAATATTTACGATACATTTTTGAAGGCAGTCAAAATTCTGAAAATCGATGTACTCTTTAATCAAATCGATAAATGTAACCGTTTAGCTAAAAATCCACCTCAAAGTTTTGACAAATTCATTTTAAATAGCGACTTTGGGAATCTAGTAAATTTGTTTTTGTAAGTTTAAGCTGATCGTTTGGCATAAGTACAAATTTTATTTTGACTTAAATTAAATAATGGCTAATAATGAATACTCAAGTACTGAATATCGCGATATGCATTTTTGTTATGGAAGGGCGAATGGTAATGCAGAACAAGCACGGCGGTTTTATACCGACGCTTATCCGGACAGGCGTGTACCACATGCTCAAACATTTGTAAACGTTCACAGAAGACTTGGTGAGGAAGGCTGCTTTAGAAACCCACGTCATGATAATGGGAGGCCGAGAACTACCAAAACTGTAGAAACAGAAGAAAGAATTCTAAACGCTGTTGATGCAAACCCAGCTACGAGTGTTAGAAGAATTGCTGCTCAGGAGGGTATTGGTCGTTCTACAGTTTGGAAGGTAGTTCACGAGCAACTTCTTTATCCGTTTCACATTCAAAACGTACAAGCACTTTCTCGTGAAGATGCGCCGAGTCGTTCGCACATGTGCAATCAAATTTTAGAAAAATACGAAGAAAATAATCGGTTGTTTAATGTTATACTGTTTACTGATGAAGCGAGTTTTAATCAAGACGGTGTCACAAATTCCCATAACAGTCAAGTATGGTCTGATGAAAACCCGCATATGTACTCGGAAACAAAACATCAACGCAGGTTTTCTCTAAATGTATGGGCCGGAATCGTAGGCGATCAACTTATAGGACCTCCTTTTTTTAATGGAACATTGAATGGAGAAACCTATTTACAATTCCTTCAAAACGATCTTCCCGATTTACTTGAAGATGTTCCTTTAGAAATAAGAGCAAACATTTGGCTGCTTCAAGACGGAGCTCCGCCACATTTTAGTTTGAATGTACGTGCACATTTAAATGAGGCATTTCCTGAACGATGGATAGGACGAGCCGGGCCAGTACTTTGGGTGCCACGATCTCCGGATCATAATCCAATGGATTTTTTCTTCTGGGGCTATTTAAAAGCACTTGTGCATGAAACTCCTGTAAATAATATTGATGATTTGCGTCAAAGGTTAATAAATGGGTGTAACATAATAAGAAACAAAATTGGCATTTTTCATCGTGCCAGAAGGTCATTTTTAAAACGCCTTAGAAACTGCATTGAAATGAATGGAGGTCATTTCGAGCATTTATTGTAAAATTTATTGTAAAATTAAAGTCTATTACTTTTGGTTATTAAATGGCAGTTGTTTATTATTAATTATTACATTTTCGTTACCAAAAATTTAATTTATTTATCAAAACTTTAGGTTTGATCGAGGTCCAACGCTACTAGATTCCCAAAGTCGCTTATTTAAAATTAATTTGTCAAAACTTTGAGGTGGATTTTTAGCTAAACGGTTACATTTATCGATTAGAATAAAGAGTACATCGATTTTCAGAATTTTGACTGCCTTCAAAAATGTATCGTAAATATTGTGATACCTATCAAGACACAAAAGTTAGGTGAGAAATAAATGTTGAGTTTTAGGTAAAGTACTCTTTGGTAGTACAACAATGAACCACTTTAATGATGGAATGATAAAACTGATACGCTAAATAAGCATGCCACAAATCAACCTGATTGGTCAAGGATTAAGGGAGTTACATCAAAAAGAAAAAACAAAATATTGAACTTTGAGTAGCTGTATCTTTGTTATTACCGAGATTTGACATTTTTCTTAGAGGAACTTCTACTATTCTTTTATCCTGTTTAATCACCCCTAGAAGTTTCCTGACGGATTATCCGGACACCCTGTATAGACTTTTTGATTTAGAATCACCTATAAAACACCCGGTGTAAATTTGTCGGTTTACTCAGGAAACACTCTGTATATTTATGATGCTATAAAGCCTCAATTGGTCTGTAATCCTAAGTAATCAGCCAATGAGTAAATACGATTTGCTGTTTTATTTAATGTTGGGAGAAGTAGAAGATGAAGTAAATATTGCAACTTGGCCAGAGAAATGCCAAAACCGCATCCTATTTTCCAAACAAAGATTGAAAAAAATTGTTTTGTAACATTTGTCATTCGGCACTAAAGTGATACATGGGTGGATTCTGGATTCCTAATTGAAACTAATGATCAAGCTCTTGATAAGCTGGATCCCTATGTTGCACAACGAACTTCAATCGCCCTGTATGTTGGAACTTAGTGTTTTCAACGCAATGATAAACACACAACACATAAATAAACTCGCGATAAATTTTAGTTAAAATGTGGTTTTAATTATTTATTTTGTGACAGCAGACTACGAATTATTTGTCTTGGAGATGACTCTTCTTTTTCTTCTTCCGAATCAGAGTCGGATTAACACAGCATGTTTCAAAAATCCACAGTCTAGTAATTTTTTTTCTGGAAAAAAATCTAATGTGACTGGTTATGCTAGTCATTTTAAACATTCTATCTTGCATCCAATGGGGTGGTTATGACTTTTTGATATGTTGTCTTGTTGTCTATGACGGAAGATCAATTCAAGTTTTCGACCTTGGCAGACCCTCAGATCTTTGTCAAAAATCCAAGAAACCGCGAAATTGAAATTTGTTCTTCGCGTTGTTTGTTTAATTTGAATCGATTCTAAAAGATTTGATAATTAGTTTTAAAAATTGCTCTTTTTCATTAATAAATATATCAAATGTCAACACGGATAGATTATTGGAAGAATTCTGTAGTATTCACTTTTTTAAATTAAAATATGGTAAAGGTAGTTCAGAACACAATGTATGTACAGATACCAATATATTTAGACAATTAATACACTAGTGCAAAAATTTCCATCTATTACTTTTTCCGGAATCCCCCCTAGTTGATTGAGGGATTATACCCTCAATCAACGGTTAACGGTTAATATACTAATATTTGAATAAAATTTTATAACTGCTCCCGCTTTTGGACACAAACAATATTTTGACCTGTACAAACAGGTACAAACGAAGTACAAACGATGTGCAAAAATTGAAATGGGGTGTGCTAGCGTGAAGTTAGCGACCCCAAAATTGATTTGTCTATAGTTATTTCCCTATTTGTGTACAACAATGTTTTATTCGGTACAAACAGGTACAAACAAAGTACCTACTAACGATGTGCACTGGAAAAAATTTAAAAAATAATGTAGGGTTTGCTAACTTCACAGACGTGCTACAGCCAAATTAAGTCAATAAATTTAGCCATACGCAAAGGCGGGAGCAATTGTTATTCTAAAAACTGAAAAACGTTTTCAATTGTTTTTACTGCCTACTTTTTGGAGTAGTACTAAGTACTTGATAACTGTTGTGGCATGTGTGATGTGTGGTGCATCCACTTTCAGTATATAAGAAGATTTGGAACAACTTAACAAGGTTGTTTTGACAAACGACGGAGTATACGATGTGGTAGTAAGTCTATTGTTGTTTTTTTAGTTTTCCTATCAAATTTGTCGATCTTAATTTACCAAAATTCGACACGGATTGGGACTGTTTCTATTAATTTTATGTCATTTATTACAATATTTGGGTTCTATACAATATTCTAAAAGAGTAGTAAGTATGTTATTTGATTATCAACAATCATCAATCACACAGAATGCGGATATATCAAGTAATATTATAGACACGTTCTATACGTTGATACCTATTACATTAAATGATTAAAAAATTTACAAAAGCACCTACAGTGAGTATGACACGGTAGTAAGTCTATTGTTTTGTGATTTAATACTCAGTAATAATCATTTACTTAATCAGTATTTGCAAATCAACGTTAGTTTTCCTATCCAATTCGTCGATCTTGATTTACCGAAATTCACCACGAGTTTTTATTGTCTCTTTTAATTCTATGTTATTCACAATATTTGGGAAATTTATATTTTACAAGAGTATGTTGCTAGATTGTTATCACACAGGATGTGTATAAAATAATAGGTAGGTACGGTGGTATATTAAACTACTACAAAATTTACAAACGCACACTGGGTTTAGATTTGGGCGCAGAATGAAGGGTATAATAATTGTTATATATTTTAATATTTTCGCCTGGTTTGCATCTGCTAACGTAGTTGATGATCTTTATTCCAAAGTAAGTACATAATTTACTAAGACTACTGTAGTTTTCATCCTATTTCGGAACAACTTCTTGACTTTACTTACGGATGTTTACAGCAAGTCTGTTCAAGAGCGACATAAATTAAACTTACAAGCTCATTTGTTCACAATTTTACCTGGAAGAATTGCTAAAAAGAGGTAAAATATTGAAAACAAAAATGATACTAAGTAGCTTTGTAAATTTAATTTATGGCCCTTTTTAACCGGCTTACCTGAAGTAAAGCCACAAAGTCATTCCGGAATAACGTGAAACCTACAGAACGCCACAGTATTTCGATTTTCATTGCACTATACACCGAGTGGCCATAAAAAAATTTTCATATTTTAGATTACGGGTCTTGTTAGAGTCGGAAAATTTTTGTTTTATTGTTTTGTTTATTTTTGAATATTTTTCATTGGTTGAAAATAGTCAAATTCGTGATATTCCGAATTTCTTAATTACTTAAATAATTCTATTATAAACAATACGCGACCACATTTCCGTCTGGCAAGATTCACTTTTATATGATCAGTGGAACATTTTAAAAACGATCAGCCAAAAACATTCCGTCAGAATCTCTTTTCATACTCGTGCGCCAATACCTTCTAGACTACCACCTACCACCACCCTTATCTCCACCGCATTGTTTCATTAATAAGTGTGAGAGCTACAATTTTTTTTAGTTTCATCAGAGTGAATATAAAGTTGTATTCGAAAGAGCTTTTATACATTATGTAAATAAAAGCTTGCTGGAATTTGAAGTTAAATCTTTTGTTTACAATCGAACTGTGAAGGCTTCAAATGCGTCATTTATGGTTTTTGATCAATATAACAGAAATGAATTCAGGGTACTATTCACTATTCTTGTGTCCTTCAAATAATATATTCAATTCACTTTTCTCTATTTTTAGTTTTTGGTGCAAGCTAGAAAATTCTTAAGTAACGAGTATCGCTTATTCCCTCTCCGCTTCGAAACAAACCTATGTAAAAGTTTCGATGAAAACATAGGCGGACTCGGTGCGACTACTTATTGTGGAAATTTTACTGGATGTCCTATTATAAAGGTTTGTATCACATATCACATGTAAATCTGTCAAGAATTTACGTCGAGTCTTTTTAAGAACACGAAATACGTTATTTGCAATCATCTAGTGGATGCAACACATTTTCCACCTTTGGTTCCGACTGGGCAATATTTATTGGAATTGAGCATTTTGACTCAGAAGTATACTGCGATAACTATTCATAGTTACATGAATGTAGTTCGTGACGACTCGAAACTAATCGCAAGAAGTAAATTAAGAGCTCGTAAACATTAATGTGAAATAAGTTTGAGTTAAAATGTACTTTCAAGTTGGAAATAAAAATACAATGCAGTTCTAAAATCTTTCGATTATTTCCCGTTCCGTACAATATCAGTTTAGTTAAGGTGTTTAGCACAATACCAAGAAAAGCTTTAGTAGTACGGTGGACGATTAGTTAGTAAACAGTTTCATCAATTATTGTTGGATTCAATAGAGGTCAATCCTGAGTCTTTGTTTCTTAGTCCACCTGATAGCACTGAGGTTGAATCCGTAATTCCTGGAGTGAAGAACAAAAAACAAAAGGTCTTGTGGTCCTGATAAGTTGTCGGCTGCCTTAATAAAAAAAAAATTGCTGACGTAATCTCTGAGCCGCTGGCTGACATAATAAATCGGAGTCTGTTGGAGGGACGCTCCCCAAGACTACTGAAAATATTGATGGTTATACCAATTTACAAGAGGGGGAACTCTGATATTCCAAGCAAGTATAGGCCCATGTCGCTGATCTCTACATTCGGTAAAATTAGATTGAATTTATTTTTGACAGTTAACAAGATCATAGCAGATAATCAGTATGGGCTTGTCAGGGGTGGGGGGACCTCTGAGGCCACATCGTGTCTGACAAATAACATCTACTCTGGGCTGGATAATTCGAAAAAAAGTATGGTTGTTTTTTTGATTTTTGTAAAGCGTTCGATACCGTAAGTTACAGCTTCTTGCTTAGAAAGTTGGACAGTTATGGAATCAAGGATTTGCTTTTGCGACTTGTCGAAAATTATCTCTACGGCAGGACTTAGTCGGTGGAGTGCTTGGGCCGCGTTAGTGCCGAGCTACCGATTAGTAGTGGTGTTCCGCAGGGTACGATTCTCGAGTCGATTTTTTTCTTGCTGTATATAATCGATCTTTTATCATCTAGTAATTATTGTATGGCAAATTAATATCATATGCAGATGATACAGCATTAATTGTCGGCGCCGGAAGTTGGGATTCTGTGCGACGTTTGGCGCAGCTTGATCTCGATCAATTTAAAGAGTGGCCGGATTTAAATTGTTTATAACTTTAAATAGTGAAAAAACAGTATTTTTAACGTTTGGCATGCAGAATCATACCGACACTATAGAGTTTGGGAAATCGGGAGAGTTAAAAATTCATAAAAGTGAGTGTGGGAAGGCTCTTGGGGTTTTAATCGACCAATATAATATGAGATGGAATCGGTACATCTCTGGAATGTGTAAAAAACTGCAAAGGACGTTATACATAATTATTTAAAATAATGAAAAGGGTGGTTCCATTGAGACTACTGTACACCATCTATGTATGGAGTAATGGGATGAGGTGGTGTTGCGAACACATATGTTGGTCGAGTTGAAGTGGTGCAGCGTGCCCTAATAAAAATCATGTTGGGCAGGCCTTTGAGGTACTCTAGCAATCTTTTGTATCGGAAGTTTGCAATACTGAGGATATCTCAGCTGCGTAGTGCAAGGGTACTCAAGTTCATGGTAAGGGTTTGATCGGGGTTGGCTCTTCCTTTGCACAGCCATGATACGCATAATAAAGACATAGATGTTTCACTTATTTTGCCCCTAAGATTTATAATTTATTTAATATATTTTTGAGTCATAGAATCGAGGTGGTCGGTGCTGCTAAAAATTTGCATACTGACTCTAAAGAGTCTTCTGAGATGCATATCGAAAGCTCTCTGTGCTCCTGTGCTCGTCCCTATCCCTATAGTGTTCGCGATAACAAAACATCGACTACCAGGTCCCTCCCGCGCGATTTTTCCTAAAATAAACTCGCATACCGATCTACGAATATGGCGAAAATGCACATTAGTTGTATAATTTATTAATAAATTAAGAACGTTTTATATACTTACGATAATGACACGAAGGATTAATAATAGGTTTATGTATTCGCTGACATTAACCTAATTATACTTATTTGTAACCATCAGCTGTTAGGATTTATTCAAGATGTGGATTACTTTTAAAATAGAGACAATCCCCCATTTAAGATTCATTATAATTAACGTTTTCGTCATCGTATAATTTTGCAATCTGTGCATTGCATTCGATTTATTGCACGCAAAATTGGATAAATTGTACGATACACTTGGAGGTGACAATTTTACAACTTTATTACGATTTTTGCCTATTTATAGTATTTTAATTCAAAGTTGAAGATTCGTCCCACTTTTATTAATAAGCTCCAAGTATATTTATTTCTAGTGGTATTAGTGGGAGATTTTGGAACGATATAAGCTGTTGAAAAAGTGAGAAAAAGTTTAGTTAGTTTCGACGTCAAATTTACACCTTACGTAGTTTTTAATTTCGAGTTCCTATAAAAGATTGAAAATGGGCAAGCTTCCGGCTATAGGAATTGATTTAGGTACGACTTATTCGTGTGTTGGTGTATGGCAGCACGGAAAAGTGGAAATTATTGCTAACGATCAGGGAAATCGCACGACGCCAAGTTATGTCGCGTTCAACGATACCGAAAGGCTTATTGGGGATGCTGCTAAAAATCAGGCAAGTACAATTTGACTCAATTTTCACCAATTGTAATCTAATCTCGCCTTTTTCACTTTACCATACTTGGGCGTACGTAGTACGTACCTTACTACACAAGGTTTGAGTGTGTAAATCCTTATAAAGTAATGCGGCAGGTTGTTTACCGCACCCAAATGACTAACTCCCAATACTTGACTTCTAAATTTACAATCGTAAAGTAAAAATGGTCAATTTATTTACTCCTCCACATCATTTTTTAATTTAATTGTAAATTATTCGTTTGTTTTGCCACTTATTAATTCGTCGCATTGCAATTAGGTCAAATGCGATTTTAATCCATTTATAGAGCGATTGCAATCTGCTTTTTTATATAAAATACTAATAGATTTGTTCTTGAGTCGTTAATTAAAAGCAGCGTCTTTAATGCTAAACTGGTACTTTCAAAATCAGTTTTTTCGATGATTTATCGATTTTTATAAAAATAGAAACATTTTCGGAAACGTTCTCGAAAAACTGCAACGTTTTAGTGAAGTGTAGTCCTCGCTTTTTTTAGCTCAGGATAAACGACCTCAAAAATTCATTCAGTTGAAAGAGATGATCTTAAAACAAATATTTAACGAAAATAGGTCTATGGTTAAATTTACTCCACTTTTCACTTCAAACGACAACTTACGCACAGTTGCGGCCCAGGTCTAAATTTCTGTGGTTCATTCGCATTATTGAAATCGCAAAAAACGGATTAAACTTTTATTAAAAATAGTATTTTTCAGTTTAGGTCTTTGTTTCAGAGATAAAGCGGTGTAAATGCAAACTAATCATAAATATAACAGAAGGTGTTGTCACTTATCTTATAAGGTAAAAATAACGAGCCATTTGGAGAGTTTTCTGCATCTCAATTAAATTTACCGACCTTGTACGTTCTTGACGATTCCTTCCTGGTCGTAATTCTTAATTTTTCTCGTTTTCTCCCAAAAATTAAAGAAATATTCAAACTGAAAAAATTCCATAAATTTTTCCCATTTTCAATTTATCTCCAGCTCCGCTCCAGAGTTATATAGGTAATGCTTCTTAAAAGATGAAGAATCGCCAAACAACAAAGTTCCATTTCCTTGGAATATTTAGGCTTTGACGATCTGCGTCATTAGCGTGAATGGTTTTTGGGCTAATGTGCCGTGACCGAAAGGCTGGTTGTTGGTGAAAGACCTAACGTTTCGTATGCTGCTGTGACAAACATCGTCAGAGGTAGTTCATTCGCTCCCGAACCTTCGGTGTGGCCACTTCGACCATCACCACACAAGATAAACCACATCTGAAGATGTTTGCCACTACAGCAAACCAAACGTTCGGTTTCGTCGACCCTCTTGACATTGACCCAGAACCATTCACATTCCATTTCTATAGTTCCCAAAATTTCTGCTTTTTTATTTTTGATTGACCCGCTCATCACACTTAAGCCAATAACCTCTCTACCACGGCCTATTAGCCCAGACACCATTCACATTCCGTTTCTTTAGTTCCTAAAATTGCCGTTTTTTTATTTCTACTTGAGCCACTTATCACATCTCGCCACAAACCTCTCGACCATCGCCCATTATTAGCGCAAAAATCGTTCACATTCCCTTCTTTAGTTCACAAAATTGCGGCTTTTTCATTTTTTTTAACTCGCTCATCACGCATGGCTCATCATCGCCCGTGAGTCTAGAAACCATTCTCATCCCCTTTTCTTAGTTCCCAAAATTTCTACTGTTTAATTTTTGCCCAACCCGCTCATCACACTAAAGCCGTTTCCTTCATTTTCATGTTCTACAACAAGTTTGTTCGATTTCAGGTAGCAATGAACCCCAAAAACACCGTTTTCGACGCCAAGCGCTTAATCGGAAGAAAATTTGACGACCCAAAAATACAAGACGACATGAAACATTGGCCATTTAAAGTAATCAACGACGGCGGAAAGCCAAAAATACAAGTCGAATATAAGGGCGAACTAAAAAAGTTCGCTCCAGAAGAAGTGAGCTCGATGGTTTTAATAAAAATGCGCGAAATTGCCGAATCGTTTCTCGGCGGTAAAATAACCGACGCCGTTGTCACCGTACCGGCTTATTTTAACGACTCGCAAAGACAAGCCACGAAAGATGCCGGCGCAATTGCGGGAGTTAACGTCCTTAGGATTATCAACGAACCGACGGCTGCTGCTTTGGCGTATGGTTTGGATAAAAATTTAAAGGGGGAAAAGAACGTTTTAATTTTTGATTTGGGCGGCGGCACTTTCGACGTCTCCATACTAACGATCGACGAAGGCTCTCTATTTGAAGTAAAATCAACTGCCGGCGACACTCATTTAGGCGGGGAAGATTTCGACAACCGCCTCGTTAACCATTTCGTGGAGGAATTCAAACGGAAATACCATAAGGATTTGAGCGGAAACACGAGAGCACTGCGTCGCTTAAGAACCGCATGCGAACGCGCTAAAAGAACTTTATCTTCAAGCACCGAGGCGAGTTTAGAAATCGACGCTCTTCACGACGGTGTAGATTTTTACTCGAAAATTACAAGGGCCAGATTTGAGGAGCTCTGCATGGACTTATTTAGGTCTACCTTACAGCCTGTCGAGCGTTCATTAACCGACGCCAAATTGGATAAAGGTCAAATTCACGACGTCGTTTTAGTTGGAGGTTCGACTAGAATACCTAAAATTCAAAAAATGTTGCAAGATTTCTTCTGTGGTAAAGCTCTAAACTTGTCCATCAATCCGGACGAAGCTGTCGCTTATGGAGCGGCCGTTCAAGCGGCTATCTTAATAGGAGATACAAGTTCGCAAATTCAAGATGTTTTGCTTGTCGATGTAGCCCCATTATCGTTAGGCATCGAAACTGCTGGAGGTGTCATGACAAAGCTCGTCGAAAGAAACTCGCGCATACCTTGCAAACAACAACAAACATTTACAACTTATTCGGATAATCAACCAGCTGTCACAATTCAAGTATGTGGGGCTTGACATTAATTGAGTTTGAGTGTGCTAAAATTATTTTTGTAGGTGTTTGAAGGAGAGAGGGCCATGACTAAAGATAATAATCTTCTCGGAACATTCAACCTCACCGGAATACCACCAGCACCTAGAGGAGTTCCAAAAATTGAAGTGACGTTCGACTTGGACGCTAACGGAATTTTAAATGTCTCTGCTAAAGAGATGAGCACCGGTAAATCGGAAAGAATAACAATCACCAACGATAAGGGTCGTCTATCGAAAGAAGAAATCGATCGTATGTTATCGGAAGCTGAAAAATATAGCGAGGAAGATCAGAAGCAACGAGATCGCGTCCTTGCACGAAATCAATTAGAATCGTACATTTTCAGTGCTAAACAAGTGCGTATTTTTTTTAGGTAAATAAAAGTTACTAAAATTTTATTTTATAGGCGGCAGAAGATGCGGCCAGCGATAAACTTACGGAAGACGACAAAAAATTGGTTAGAGATAAGTGCTCTGCAGTGTTATCGTGGTTAGATGGTAATCAATTGGCTGAGAAAGAAGAATTTGAAGATAAATTGAAACAGTTACAAAAGGACTGTAATCCAGTTATGATGAAATTGCATCAAGGTAGTGCAGCTCAAGGTGGTAAAGCTGGGCCTACTGTTGAAGAAGTCGATTAAAAAACACAGTCTACGTATAATTAGAAGCATTTACAATCAGTTATTAAGCAACAATTTATTTATGTTTGTTAACATAATATAGTTTATTCTTATAAAAAATAATAATTAAAAACAGCACGAAACGAATTGAGTTTCATTTCAGTATTTGGCATTAAACCCCCACAGAAACCATTTTTAGACATGTTTTGAAACGCTGAGCTGCTGAGCAGATGAGGACTCTGCAGTTCAAAAGGTTTGTGAGTAGAGCCAATTAATTTGAGAAATAACTTACACTTACACTTGCACTCACACTTACCTTGCATTTTCGTTATATTCCGGGAGACGGCAAGCACTTTTACTAACAAAACGATATAGGCTGAAATAACATTGCAGATGAATAAGAAAACCAACTGTTTGTCACTCCTAAGTGGCAGCATTAACTTAGGGGTGGATTTTTTTATCTTTTCTCGGTTTCTCGCATATAACTCAAAAACTACGCGCTTTATAAGAAAAGTAGTTCTATACAAATATTAACTAAATTAAATTTACAACAAATTATATTACTTAAGTTTTTTGTCAGGCAAGCGGTCTAAGCGCTAGAGCGCGCTAAAGTTGAACAAAAATTCCAAAATTGGCTAAAAAGCTGTTTCATCGCTCATAACTAATAACTCAAAACTACACACTTTTGAAAAAATGCTTTAATATAAAAATAAGCCACTGAAATTTTTTACAAATTACATCTCTTAGGTTTTTTTACTCAGGGAAACAGTTTAGAAGCTAGAGCGCGTTAAAGTTTGACAAAAATTCCAAAATTGGACATAAAACTGTTTTATGCTCATAACAATTATAACACGAAAACGACGCACTTTATGAGAAAAATGCTTCTATATGAAAATAAACTACTTAAAATTTTTTACAAATTACATCTCTTAGGTTTTTTGACTCAGATGAACGGTTTAGAAACAAGAGCGCGTTAAAGTTAGACAAAAATTCCAAAATCGGACAAAAAACTGCTTTTCTTCTAGAGTACTAAAATGTTTAAATTGTGATACCGAAAACAAAAGTACAAGGGGTGATTTTTTGTACTATACGTACTATATCTATCATGATACGTTAGACCTGTTTCAAAACCTCACCGACCTGCGCAAATAATCAAATTTCGTACAGCGCATTAACCAAGGTTACACACTAACCTAAACACACGGGTTGGGCATCTCTTTTAACCGCTTTCTCACTTCCCCTTCTGCGCATCTAAAGCCGGTGAGGTTTTGAAAGATGTCTAACATGTTAGTAGCGAAAGCAACCAACCAGGAAATTCTAGGCTTCACAAAATGAGTGCTTTAAACTCCTAGTTATTACCAGCAGTAGGATAATATGCTAATATTCCTTATAGCTCGAAAACTACGCTCTTTTAGAGAAAAGTGTTTCTATACAAAAATAAACGACATCAAATTTCTCACAAATTATAACTGAAAGCGTTAAAGATTGACAAACATTCGAAAATCTATACCAAAAAAAGTTTGTTTTATGATATATGGCTTAGAACTCTAAAACTACGCACTTACCAAAAAAAAGATTTTTGTACAAAACTAAGCTACATGAAATTTCGTACAAATTATATCTAAAAGGTTTTTTTCCTAAAACACAAAAGTGTTTTTATACAAAAATAAACTACATCAAATTTTCTACAAACCATATCTGAAAGGTTTTTTTTCTAAGACAAACAGCTTAGGCGCTAGAGCGCGTTAAAGTTTGAGAAACATTCAAAAATCTGCCAAAAAAATGTTTGTTTCCTAATTTATTGCTTAGAACTCAAAAACTACGCACTTATCAAAAAAGTGTTTCTATACAAAAATACACTACAATAAATTTTCTACCAATTATATCTGAAAGGTTTTTTTCCTAAAACAAACAGGTTAGGCGCTAGAGTGCGTTAAAGTTTGAGAAACATTCCAAAACCTGCCAAATAAATGTTTGTTTTCTGATTTATTGCTTAGAACTCAAAAACTACGCACCTATCAAAAAAAGTGTTTTTATACAAAAATAAACTACATCAAATTTTCTACAAACCATATCTGAAAGGTTTTTTTTCTAAGACAAACAGCTTAGGCGCTAGAGCGCGTTAAAGTTTGAGAAACATTCAAAAATCTGCCAAAAAAATGTTTGTTTTCTAATTTATTGCTTAGAACTCAAAAACTACGCACTTATCAAAAAAGTGTTTCTATACAAAAATACACTACAATAAATTTTCTACCAATTATATCTGAAAGGTTTTTTTTCTAAGACAAACAGCTTAGGCGTCAAAATGGTCGTTAAAAATGGTAAAAAATTCTAAAATTACCAAAAAAAAGTTTGTTTTATGATATAACGCTTAGAGCTCAAAAACTACGTACTTATCATAAAAAGGATATTTATACAAAAATAAACTACATAAAATTTCCTACAAATTATATCTAAAAGGTTTTTTCCTAAAATTAACAGCTTACGCGCTAGAGTGCGTTAAAATTTGAGAAACATTCCAAAATCTGCCAAATAAATGTTTGTTTTCTGATTTACTGCTTAGAACTCAAAAACTACGCACCGATCAAAAAAAGTGTTTTTATACAAAAATAAACTACATCAAATTTTCTACAAACCATATCTGAAAGGTTATGAAAGACAAACAGCTTAGGCGTCAGAGCGCGTTAAAGATGGTCAAAAATTCTAAAATCTATCAAAAAAAAGTTTGTTTTATGATATAACGCTAAGAGCTCAAAAACTACTTACATCAAATTTTCTTTAAATTATATCTGAAAGGTTTTTTTCTAACACAAACAGCTTAAGCGCTAGAGCGCGTTAAAGTTTTACAGAAATTCCCAAATTAGCAAAAAGCTTTGTTTTGTGATTCATCGCTTAGAACTCAAAAACTATGCACTTTTTGAGAAAGTGTTTATGTACAAAAATAAAGCACATTCAATTTTCTACAAATTATTTGTCTTCGAGTTTTTTCCTCAAACAAACAGTTAAGGTGCTAGAGCGCGTTAAAAATTTTACACTTCATCGGAGAGTAAATGTGCTCTCTGCCTACCGAACTATTAACATATTACGGCCGCTTTACAGACAGACGGTGACGGTACCTACGGTTTTTTCAATAAAAATTGTTTTTTGAACTTAAAGCGTCTCAAACGGATAGTTTCACATAAAATTCCAAACATTTTTTCTACTTTGTACTGATGGAAATCAATTTACTAACACATCGCTTCGCTTTGCTCCGTTTATTTACATAACGTGAACATTGGTACTTCAAAACTCATATTAAACCAATCATTGAAGCAGTCATTTCTAAAAACTAATTGACAATAAGTTCAATATTTATTTAAGAATCGACGTATTTTTTGACCTGAGAAAGTATATAAGCTGGTTGTTTGTAATTTGAATCGTGCTACGGTATTTTCTACAGTGATAATGTTGTGATAATTAATTCAAAATCGGCAACGTTATTCTTCATTGCGATGTAATTGAAATTGTGCGTATTAATTAAAAAATTGAACTAAAACAATGTTTCATTAATTTATTTAATCTATTGTCCATTATAATTTCAAACAATCGGCATAAATAAAGTATTAGGCTCTACGTGCGTTCTTCATACAAAAAAGTTAATTTATAACGCTAATTTAAGTTTACTTTTTGGAAAGTTATATTTTTTTAATAACACTCAATTCGTGCAATTTCTTATTTTTTTTTCATTTTAATTTCGGTTCTACAAAATGGCATTTTTTACGAAGTGATAATAAAACAATTATTATGAATATGTTGTGTAAAATGATAAAGCAAACTCATTACTACTCAAAACGCCTCGCACAAACTTATAGTGAAATAATAAACGAGTAGACGTTATTTGAACAACTAAACCGGGTAAGGTAAGGGTTTATTATTTATTTAAAGTTTATTTACCAATGGTGGGTAAATCAAGTTCAGTTTTTCAAAATTTTAAGTTAAAAATCGTTATCCGGGCTTGTTGATTTTTCGTCTACTGAGGATTTTCCGTCTACTGTCAGAGGTAAGCGTCTCTTTTCTTCGAACGAAATTCAGTGCTCACCTAATAATTAATTTCAGTTTGCAGTTGCAGGGTTAAAAATGGTTGCGATAAGCAAAGAAATATTTTACGCATCCTCGTCGCCAGCCATAACGTGTGTGGAGGTTTTTCATCGCCAATACCCCAGTTGCTTCAAGGCGGTTCTTGATTTTGCACTGCAAACTTGTTGGGGTGCCTCGAGATTCTTTTTAGTAATTTCTTTGGTACAAAAGCACACTTTAAACAAACTTACTAGTTACTAATTTCCATTTTTAGTTGCAGACGTTAATAAATTGCAAAAAAATTGATAGGGAATTTATCAAAAGACAAATTTTGGCTTATTTGAGATCGATTTTATATGGTGGTTGCTACGCAGTCAATTTTCTTGGAAGCATCTGTTTGGCAAGGTAGTACGATTTTTACTCGAGGCTCTATTTACAAGCTTAAAATTTACAGAAAGTTGCAGGATCAATTTTACTTTTACAACATTGCATTTAGTGGTGCGTGTGCTGGATTAGCAATATTTGTTGAGTCGAGCGACAACCGTTCGTTAAATACGGCAATATTTATTAACCTGGTAGGTAATACACAAATTTCTACCGTAACAAATAAGAAGTGGGCACTTGTAGGTTTTCGAAACTGTTTTTCGTTATTTGTACTGGTCTGGAGCCATAAGAAGATCGGTGTTTCAAGAAACTTTTGTATTCATGACGTGCAGCGCGTTTCTAATGTACATTTTAAGTAAAAGAACAAGTAGAGAAAAAGTTATAAACTTATGGTAAGTAGGTACCATAGATTTAATTACATTATTCAACACAAAAATTTAGGTTCTACTACCCAATTCCTATTTTAACTGGAAGCCATAAGAGCGCCGACTCATGTAGGCACAAACTTACCTGCCAAAAGTATTTTTTCAACGTACGTACTGCCCTAATTTTAAATTTTCTATTAGTAAAAATACGCAATTGTTTACTCTAGGGCTTTAGCAACTATTTTGCTGTTGGCTACACATTACAGCTAGCAAAGTACATCATTCCACGTTTAAATCTAGTCATGAGAAGTCCAAAAATGCTATTCCAAGCAGTTTTTAGCAAAGATAAGTTTCTATTTGGTTTGCTCCTTGGTAGTTATGTCGGTATTTACAGAGTAAGGTGTTACAAAACTTGCCTAAAAAGTTTTTGACGTTTTTTCCTAGGTGGTACGTTGCGTGTTGCAAAAGAAAGATAAAGTGGAAAGACCAGAACACTCTGCGATCGCGGGGTTTTTTGCAGGATTTGCTTACATTCTCAAACCAACACTTCCTTTGATGGCGATTGCTCTAACAACTGCTTTACAAGTAATTACTCATTTAATTTTTAATTTGGGGGTAGTTTTCCAACTCTCGGTCTACAAAAAAGTGAAATGAACAAACGCAGTAACTTATTCTGAACGCAAAAACCATACTCGATAGCCTTTTTGTTATTTTCCGAACGTTTCTCCCATATTCATTTGTTTACTTTTAGGTCCTAATCGAACAATCTGATTTTTTCCAAACATGCAGCTCAATTTTGCCAGTTAAGGAACTGATTTTTGCTCTCTGCAGCGGATTTTTGATTCATCACAGATTCTTTTTACCAGAGTCGTGCCCAAAGTATGTAAAAAGTATGTTAAATACCATCACTAACGGAAAGTGAGTATATTTTGTATTCCTTTTTATGGGGCGCCTAACAAATGTGTTTGCAGAGCAAACGAACTGTACCAACACGCTTTGGGGTTCATGAAAATAGATTTACCCAAAGCCATCCTCTCAAGTAGTCAATAACAACACTTTTGGATCTCGAAGTGGTCTACATTATAAAAAATATTTAAGTAGTGTACAGGGTGAACCATAAAAGCGCTATATTGTTGTAGAGCCTTATTGGAGTCTTATTTCCTTAATTATTTCTTAATTTTGTTTTATGATCAATTGTTTCGTAATTGCAACTTTGCATTTCCAATATTAATAATATTGCAACTTCACCTTTATGCTTGGGACCAATCACGAAGATTGGACATTCATTCGCTTCATTCTACATTTACTCTACGTTTAAGTTTGTTCGTCGTTTTACTTTCAAGTTTTAATTTGGATTTTTATAAATAATAAATAAATTACAAAATATTTTGTATTTTCATTAATTACCTACAACCATAGATGAGGTTGCTACTAAAAGTACAAACCGTATAACAAATTTGGTGGCAGCGGTGGGATAGATCTTAAAATTTGAAATTCTCCTCCTTGTTTAACAATAACGTTATAACGTTACCGTATGACTCGCACTCTCAAGCTTATTTGCGTCATTTCTTATAAACGGCACTAGAGATGTTATTTTTGAAGCGCGACTACAATTCAGCTATATGTGCCCAAGAAATTAAATTCCATATTGTGAAACAAAAGTTGAGCGTGTTTAAACTCGGAACTAGTCCAGTACGTTAAGTAATGGCAGAGAAACATGAGGTATCTCTGATTTTTTAGTATGTATGTTGGACCCATTAGTGTATACTCGTACATTAGTGTATAGTGTATAGTGTATACCCAAGTTTGCAACTCTCTAAAAGTTGTGGATAAAGCGTAGCACACGAAAAACCGCACTTTTTTCAGTTTTCGCTCTATATCTCCTAAACTATGCAATTTTCGACGACAGCCATTATATACGTTTTTGAAGAGCATTAAATGTACGGCAATTTAGGCTTAACCAAAGTTTTGTAGGCTACTTATTTACCGCATTACACCACTTTGAAAATAGATTCTCTTTTCCAAAAAGTTTCAGACCTTCTTTAGACTTTATGGAATCAGGGGCTTGGCAACTGGTAATGGGGATGAGTCCAGCCGAGCTCAATTCCCAACCCCAGTCGGTGGCCTCTTTCTCCACTCGGTTGGACTTATCCCCATTACCAGTCGGCAAGCCCCTGCCCTCCCAGAGCTTCTAAAATTCTTTTCTTTCAAATGCAAAAAGAGATGCAGGTGTTACTGCACTTGCCTGAAAGCAAGGCTCAAATGTTCTGTGATTGTGATGTGTGCTCTGAAGAAACGCTGCCCTTATCATCATCGAAGAGGACGACGATGACAAGCCTCAAGACAACCCTGACGATTCACCAATACAGGAGTACCTGCCTATAAAGAAGGACGACGACAATCCACCAATAGTGAAGGACCTACCTATTAAAGAGTGCATCGAAAGTGACGTCCCAGGGCCATCAAAAGCAAGGCGACGATTTTAAGTATGTGTCTTTATTTGATTGATTGATTGATTACTGTAATTTTGATGACTTATGCTTATATTAAAATACATTTCACCGTTTCAAAAAACAAAAGATAGGTTTCGGAAAATTTCGGGGAAAATGCGATTTTACATTATATAGGTTTTTTAGAGATTTTGATAGAACTACGAGGCCTACAGACCCCGTTTTGCTCTTAGTTTTAAGCTAATTAAATTGCCTACAACTTCTGTTCTATAAGTTCTATTAGTAGGAGGAATAGTTTAGCCGCAATTTCGGTCTAAAGAAGGCCTAAAACTAAACTCTTTACTTTTTGGAAAAAAGGGTATATTTTCAAAGTGTCGTAATTTAGTAAGTAATTAACCTACAGAGCTTAATTGGGCCTAAATTGTAATACATTTAATGCTCTTCAAAAACGTATATAACGGCTTTTGTCGAAAGATGCATATAGTTTAGGAGAAATAGAGCAAAACTTTTTTTTCGGTTTCTCGTGTGCTACGCTTTTTCCACAACTTTTAGAGAGTTACCAACTTGGGTATATGTAGGTACACTATCCTAGTGAGTCCAAACCTAAACAACATACTAAAAAGTCGGAGTTGTTATGTTGTAGTTGTACGTCATGTTTTGCGAATTTAGCGATTTTTTGTGTCGATTTGACTGGCCTATAGTGCTTTTGGCGTTCCGTAATAAGATAGTAAAGGTGTCATATCTTTCTACTCCGAAAAACTTGACTACCCGAAATCTCTTCTCGCTGTCGATTCGCTCCATTATAAACGTTTTTCAAGTTACCCTTATTTGTTATTTAAAATAATCTAGTATCGGTAGCTATAAAGAAGCAATTGAAAAATTGTTTTGCATAAGATACTTCAAATTAAATTGAAATATTTATGTTATCAATGGAAACCAAACAGAAAATAAGAAATTCCAATAAATTGGTAGCTACTATGCAGGTAATTAGGCGTTTTAGCGTCGGTAACCATATAATTTTAATATTTTTTTAGAATTTGTCCAATACCAACAATGAAGCGGAAAGAATGTGGACACCGAATGCCCATAACAACACATTGTTGGGACAAAATGAATTAAACAGAGAAAACGAGAGGCAGTGCTACGAAACGGGACAGCATATTTTTGAAAATTCACACGTCAAGAATAGAAAGGTGCGTATTTCAAGTATATAACCTCTCTTTTACACGAAATACTTACCTAGTTCCACAGCAATCTTCCCAGCTCGGAAGTAGATCCAAATTTGATCAAATACCAAAAACTTCCAAAAAACTACCATCATAACCAGATACTAAAAGAACGTGTACGTAATAAGAGAAAATACCCCCAAGAAGTAAGTTGCTTGCTATAAGAGTCTTCCTAACGCTTATCGTAGTTTATTTTTCCATCAGCTCAGAACAGGTTGACGTGCGTCTCCGACCCAAACGAAGCCGAAGTATTAAAAGCGGCAAAATCTTTATTTTCAAAACGAACGCGAACTTTATACCATTGGATGTATCCGGATACGCCTAAAACACAACTCAAAGCGGCAGTCGAAGCATCTTGGGAAACCTTACGAGCTCAGGAAAAAGAATTTTACATTTATCAAGTTCAAATTTTTAAACTAATAAACGCTTAAAAACTAATTTAGGCGTAGGTTTTAGGTCCTTTCGGCTTTCCGCAAGTTAACGTGATGCTTAATCCCCAACTGGGATGTTTACCGGGGACTGTACCTGGGTCGTTGTTGAGCTCGGTGGTAACAGCCGGAGAGTCCTCTTCCAATCGCCTCAATAATTCTTCGTTCGGCTCGGGCGAAATCAAGAAACGGCATAGATTAGGGCGACCTCCTGGAAGCAAAAATAAAAGGGCACTTCGCGAAGACAATCAACAGCTAAAATCGGAACCGACAGAACTTAATCCTGAAGACTTTCAAGACGATCCAGAATTGTCTCAAGAATTTCAACAGTTCGAGTGGAACTTACATTTGAACGATAATAATTAATAGTAAAGAGCAATTTGTTAGTTTATTGTTTGGTGTTGCGCAAGAAATATATTTCAAGTATTTACGTTTAATTTAACGTCTGTTTTATTTATAAAAAAAGATGCGTCTTAGTGCAGATAATATACAGGATGTTACAATACAGAAGTTTAGTAGATACATGGAGCACAGAATTCAGCAGCGTACACAATACTTCTCAACATAATCATAATACTGGCACAGGAATTAAATAAAAAAATATTAATCCACAGGACGTCTTCTGTGCATTTATTGTTTCGTGATAGAAATTTTAATAAATTAACTTTAAAACACTATACAATTTTTTGAATTAAAATAAAAATCTTAACAAACGACTAATTTCTCTGTCTGTTCTTATTTGGTAGTGGAATTGCACCTGGTGGTAAATTTGGGATGTTTTCTGGGAAGTTTTGCCTTTCGTCTTCATCTAATGGTACTGCTGGTGTCGTAGGCACGTCACAATCTTCTGTAGGTGGAACTACACATCTTAAAGATCTTCTATCGAACACCAACATGGCTGGACACCTTTGTAATCTTGGATAACCTCCTTGGCACTGCCAGTATCTGTTGCACGATTTTCCTAGTGGGACGTTTCCGTTGGCGTCGTCGTTGCAAAGAGCTGCAAATATTATTATTAGCGATATGGTGTTTTCCTATGCACACGTGTGCTATTCACATACTTGGAATTATTATTACCAAAGCTTAATTAATAATGATCAAATTAAAATTGTTATTTTACGGCAATGCACACACTGGTGTATAATGTGTTGCCTACTCTAGGAGAAATTATGCCAAATTAAAAACTGATTAATTGTAAGGGACTTCTCTTCGCCTTACCACGCACTATTTAAATAGATTCAACTTACGATGTTTTTGACAACCGTCGACATTTTCGGGCCAGTCACACGAATGAGTGCGTTCGTTGTACAGAAGACCACCAATGCATAACTGTTCGGTCGCGGTGCCATTCCAACAAGTCCAATACCTTGTGCAAGAAGTCTCGTGTCCGAATATACCGTACAACCAACCACAATGGTCGCTTCCAATGGGGGCATCTTAAATTGTTTAATGTAAAAAATGCTATAGTTTAGGGGAGTCGCTTACTGGCTTGTTGTTTCCCTTCGCAATAATTCGATCTCCAAGGATAATCGCATCCTTCTGTAACGCCTCTATTTTTACCAGCAAAAACTAACCCATTTGGACAATCGTATAGTTCTGGTTGAGAATTAACGCACTCCCAGTATCGGTCACAATAAGATTCGTCACTAACGAGCCTCGATTTTAATTTACACGGATCTTCTTGTCCACCTTTCTGAGCGCTTACGATGCCTACAAATAAAAACAAATTAATTTTACGCAACGAAAGAAATATACGCGAGTAGGTACTAGGTAATCTAATTACGAAACGTTAACCTAGTAGTAGCAATTTTTATTTTTTAGGGATCGTTACTTGTGGAGAAAGTTAAAGAACGTTAATCAAAAATATGTATGTAATACAGTAATCTCGACAATTCTGCGATTCAAATTTTAATAAAGAAAAGAAATTGTGAAATCGTAAGATGAAACTATTATTTCTAATTTAGAGTGTAGTTCCGATTCCGCTTCGGTAATTTTTCATTTTTTTATTGAAAAAGTCAACGAAAGTCGAGTTCCTTAGATTTAAGGTGAGCAAAACCACCTCGAAATGAACTCGTGATGTTTTCTTAGGGAAACTATTTTTAATAGTAAATTAGTGCATATTGAAGGCCTGTCGTGAGGTGGTATACAGGGTGGTCCTTACACTAGTCTTTGAGGTATTTTACTTCCACTTTTTTAGAAAAATTGTGGCACGTCGCTGATTTTCTTACACCTTACACACCTGATACGAACAGTATATAGCTGCAGCACTGATTTCAAACTTTAAAAGGCTTTTTAGATCAAAAATTTGTTTTTGTCCCTTGAGGAGGGGGGGATGAGTTATGAAATTTTTGTCACGACGTTTATCTGAAAATGAAACATTCTATATGTATCTCAAAAACTGAACTATAGCAGTTACATGAGGCGTTCAACGTTAAATAACTCAAACAACGAGTTTCTGAATTATCGTGCAACGCTTATAGACCACCCTGTATATGAATTAGTTTGCTACCACACCTACGTTATTTTAAGAAAATAAATTGCCTGTTATCTTCAACAATTAATCAGAATTTTTAACTAATTGGATTCTTGGTTTGATAGGTCTAATTTTGAATATAATTAGCCTAGGTCAAAATTAATAATTAATTTAAAAAAAGTAAAAGTGACGTGATGACTGTTATCCTTGGATTGAGCAATTGCTACAAATGTATGTAAATGCTTGGATGTGAAACACGATTCTCAGGAAGTTAAAAATGGAAAAAATACGTTTTTGTTCAAAAATTAAAAA
This sequence comes from Malthinus flaveolus, assembly GCA_950108345.1. Lineage (NCBI taxonomy): Eukaryota > Metazoa > Arthropoda > Insecta > Coleoptera > Cantharidae > Malthinus > Malthinus flaveolus. Next base: position 14,558,000 of record OX467286.1, read on the forward strand.
TAAGTGCTCATTGTGAACACGAATCACATTTTTGTTTTACGATAAAAAAAATTTGTGTGTGAACTGAACAAATATAAATCAAGATATTAATCAAGCGCGTACACAATTTAACAGTGTATTTGAAATATACATTTTTATGAGTTTACGAAAGGTACTTAGCCGACTTTTCTCAAATTTTCCGCAGAGCCACTCCCAATTGCAAAAAATGTAAATAGAGAGCATAATATACTTTCATTGTTTCACGATTTAGAAGTTGCTCTTATTCAACCGTAACGGACCAGAGCAATTTCTTCGTTACGACTCATCAAACAGACTTCATCACTTTTTGTGGAAAGTTGGAGCACGAAAAAGCAACTCGAAATAAAATGAGAAAATCACGATTAGACTTTTCTTTTATAAATGTAAAAACAGAGCACAACAAGCCGATGTTTTTAGTAAAGTGCAAATTAATTTATTTTTTTATATTTTGCGAACGGTGGTAGCAACGAGCTACATGGAAGCTTGTAAATAGATTCTCCGCTGCCCCCAATCTAGAGTAACGAGGCGAGCTGGCCCAGAAAAGCTCAAATATTTCTTGTGACTCTGAACAAGGTGTCACAAGCTGTCCAATTAAAAGAAACAAATTTTTTTGTTTAAATACTGACATTGAGTGAGTGACTAACTCTCACTCTACTCAGTTGATGACTCTCAAAAAGGCAGAAATCACATTTTTTTCAAAATTTTCCAAGAATTGATAAAATTAAACTATAAACTTCTAATGCCTCTGTAGTAATAAAATTACGCAATAATTGATCTCATTTTGAACCCATTTAAAACTTAAAGAAGAGCACGTACTCGTATATACGTAAATTATAAAAAATGCCATTTGTTTTTGGGTCTTGCGAAACAATGTATCATTCCAATTGTTGTTATTTCTCAAATTAGCGAAATAGTGGTAATTAGGTAAGCAAAAGTCTGCTCACATAATAATAGGTAGGTAAGTACGTACGAGTAAATAGACACAGGGTTTTTGTCTCATTCAAAAAAAAATTTTTTTCTCGTAAACTCGGCTCGTTGAACCGTTGTTAAGTAACGTGTTAATGAACTAAAACTTTCTTTACCTATATAAAATTTATTATTTTTATTATCACTTGTATGTTAGTCAAGGTGAAAAATATAAATTTGAAATTTTATGGCATTTAAAGTTTGCGTGTATAGTTGAAATATAAACGAATTGGTTTATATTTCACGCACCTTCCTTTAACGCATTTAAATTTTTCCTAATTCTACATTAACTAGTAGGTACGTGCTCTAGTACACTATACCTTATCGAAATTCAAAATAAATCTATTTAGTTTCGTGTTTAATCGAAAGTTCACGGTCGTACCTACTGAAATTTGCTCTACTTTCTCTCAGAACTCTCAGCAGTTTAGATTGGATGTGGAAGATTAAATACAATTATTTCTTGAAATTTAAAAAAGACGTTAAGTACTACCTAACCTAATGCATTTCACAGTTTTACAGGGTCAGAATTAGTCTCGCCCATCGATGGAGCATTAATAGGAAACTGCTTAGGTATACCCTATATCAAGTTGTCATTTACAAAAAAAGATTCGACAGTTTGTTAGTTTTAAAGATTCCAAGGAATGTCTGTGCAATTGAGAAAGAAGAAAAGAAGAAAATTCTTCATAAAGTCGTAAAAACAAAATTTTTTCCACTTGAAAAACTCGAGATACGACCTTCTCAATTAAGCGTGAAATAAAGTGGTACAGTGAGCATCTGGGGAAGCCTATTAAAAAAATACATTGGTAACGATAGCTGGAGACCTTGGTAATTGAACCTCCCAAGATCTTTTTTTCCAAACAACGCACGTATAAGCTATCGATTTTGCAACGAACACATCTGCAATTTAAAAAAGTTTCCAATACGCCACGATTTTCACGTTTCGAAATATTGACTAGTTCCAAAAAGGAGCATTATAATATTTCGTATCATTCGATATCTATAGGATTCGGGCTACTTGAACGACCTACTTATATGCACAACGAATCTGGACTTTCTTTTGTTCTCCGGGGGGCTCGTTAAAAAGTCTCCTCGCTCTTAGACCAGGCGGTCCTTAGAACATTCAGGGTCACGTTATGGGCTCATCATCTTTTCGAAGGCGGCTACAATGCTACAATCCACCTCAGATGGATGCTTCGGAAGGTCCACTATCTTCTGATAAGCAGAACCGAGGATAGGCTGTCGCAGTGTCTCAAGAGCTGGGCATCTGCTTATAATATGTTGAAGATATTTATTCTTTTCCCAGAAGCCTCTACACTCTACACTCAGACAGTTCCAACAGTAGTGTATGTCTGAGTAGACCCAATTTGTAGAGTGTACAGGCTTCTGGTAAAATAGAGAATAATTTCAACATATTTTAAGCAGATGCCCAGCTCTTGCAGCACTGAGACAGCCTACCACTTGTACCACAGGCCCTCAGACGTGACTTACTAAGATTGAGCAGCATTTTGACTGTTACCGAGTGTAGGGTGTACCCTGTACCGAAGGTAGGCTGTCGTAGTGCCTCAAGAGCTGGGCATCTGCTTATAATATGTTGAAGATATTTATACTTGTCCCAGAAGCCTCTACACTCTACACTCAGACAGTTCCAACAGTAGTGTATGTCTGAGTAGACCCAATTTGTAGAGTGTACAGGCTTCTGGTAAAATAGAGAATATTTTCAACATATTTTAAGCAGATGCCCAGCTCTTGCAGCACTGAGACAGCCTACCACTTGTACCACAGGCCCTCAGACGTGACTTACTAAGATTGAGCAGCATTTTGACTGTTACCGAGTGTAGGGTGTACCCTGTACCGAAGGTAGGCTGTCGTAGTGCCTCAAGAGCTGGGCATCTGCTTATAATATGTTGAAGATATTTATACTTGTCCCAGAAGCCTCTACACTCTACACTCAGACAGTTCCAACAGTAGTGTATGTCTGAGTAGACCCAATTTGTAGAGTGTATAGGCTTCTGGTAAAATAGAGAATATTTTCAACATATTTTAAGCAGATGCCCAGCTCTTGCAGCACTGAGACAGCCTACCACTTGAACCACAGGCCCCCAGACGTGACTTACTAAGATTGAGCAGCATTTTGACTGTTACCGAGTGTAGGGTGTACCCTGTACCGAAGGTAGGCTGTCGTAGTGCCTCAAGAGCTGGGCATCTGCTTATAATATGCTGAAAGTATTTATTCGTTTCCCAGAAGCCTCTATACACTCTACACTCACTTTAACAGTAGTAATGTCTGAGTGCGAGTCAACCAAATTTGTAGAGTGTAGAAGCTTCTTGGAAAAGAATGAATATTTTCAACATATTTTAAGCAGATGCCCAGCTCTTGCAGCACAGAGACAGTCTACTAAGAGCAGTGGCCCGTCAAAAGAGGCTGTTCTCAGATCCTCAGATGTGACCTACTAAAATTGAGCAGCATTTTGACTGTTACTGAGATACTGAGTGTGGTGCCTTTATTAAAACTCTCGGCCTATCATGTCTTTGGTACCCATTTAGAAATATCGGACGCCTTCAGACTACCATCTCTTCCTTAAAAATTGTAAATTTTGTGAAAAACGTTCTTACTTTTCTAAGGACTCTTGTAAAATCGGTTTCGAGCTTCTGCACTTATTAGAAATATTTAATTTATTCTTCAAGATTTACAAAAGGAAGAATGCTTCATTTCTTTAAGTTTTGGGAAGTCATTTGCATATTATATCGCTTTTACTTTTTACTCAAGAACTGAGCGACAGTTGAGATTATAAAACTTCTTCATTCTTCAACTCGAAAGAGACGTAGTATATAAATAGCTAATATTATATAACAATACTAAAAGTATTAGACACACAAAAGTAAATAGGTAATTAAGGTTAAAAAGAATCAATAAAACTTTATCATATTACATAATGCCTCTTTTTATTATTTAAACAATAAGCGCGCTACTACAACACTAATCGGGTTTGTATTCTGACGTACCGTCGAAGTCTCTAAACAATTTGAATGCAGTCGTAACGTGTGAGAGTTTACCGACCGCTTTCTCTGGTATACTTTCTATTCACATCTCAAAGTTAGCTATTAATTACAACTGTCTATTTTGGTACAACAATTTTTATTTGTATTATAACTTATTGGTTTGACATTTTAACACGCATAGCGCCTAAAATTGTATTACAAAATAGTAATTTCGCCTTTAATGATACTTCCAAGCAATACTCGTAATCGATTATGTAGTTGGTATAAGTTCACATGAACAAAAATCTTTTTACATAAATGTTGTAACAATAAACGTTTTTTTCCGTAAGTAATTAATTGTAAATAATTACGTAAGAAGTAAGAAGTTGTCGCACCTAATAAAGCGAGAATCTCCTCAATTTTTTTGTGAAATCTCCATAATTATTTAATTCAATTTTCTAAAACGTTGATTTATTCATTAAGTTATTTAATACAAGTGTATTAACCTTAAACTTTCAATTTCTATACGTACTGAATGAAAACAAACAAAAAAAATTTTAATTTTCTCTCGCGACTAAAATTTTTCACAAAATTTTCTTAAAAAATTTTTTTTTCTTTTTACTTACTAGCAATAAGTAAAACCACGTACACTTCACCCTTCATAATTCACAAGTTGTTCCTTTTTTACAGTCTATCACTTGGTTAAATAACAATAACAACTGCACTAACTAAGTGGAGTTTTCGCGGTTTTGACACCACTAATGTATGCAGTCTTCGAGTACCCTCACTGCGATTGGTTAATCAATTCTCTTGAAAGTAGGTATTAAAGTGGTACCGGCACTCCTCGTGTTTTTCTGTGATATAATATCTCATCTGAAAATGTTTTAAAAAAACTACCGATTTAATGAAGACCTCGTATAGTTGTACTTTAACCGATGATTTGCTTCACAAATTGTATTATTTAATAGCAAATTACTCAATCGCTCGATTACCGGTCAAAGAAATTATATATCATCAGTCGAGATCTAAGTACGGTAGAATAATATTTAATTAATAATAATTAAATGAGGTTTAATTAAGAAAAATACAATAATTATAAGGAGGTAATTACAAGTCGAGAGGTTGTATAGAAATTATACCGGAGTGTAGAGTGCATATTGCATACTTTTCTTGCAAATCGGATTTGCTTTTTATGATTGTTTACGAGATGGCTTTAAAAATGCATTTTGCCGCGATATCTATCTGTACAGGAAATACAGGAAATGATATCTAGAAAATTTCCACACATAAGGTTTGAGAAATCCTCATTTGAACGTTACAAGTTTTGGGGTTTATGGTTTAGCTTTATCCTCAAAAACCACTCATACTGTAACACGCCGTAACACCTAAACTGTTAATTTACCGAGAAAAGCATAAAAGACATAATTTGTGGGAAATTGAATGTACTATCTTTTTAGACAGAAACATTTTTTAAGGGCGTAGTTTTTGAGTTATAAGCGATAAACAAAGAAACTGTTTTTTTAGTTTTGTTAAAAGTTTAACGCCCTCTAGCGCCTAATTTATTTGTCTGAGGAAAAAACCTTTTAAACAGTTGGTAGAAAATTTTATTTCAATTATTTTTACATAGATGCACTTTTCTCAAAAAGTGTGTAGTTTTAAAGTTATAAGCGAAAAACAGAAAAAGGAGCAAAAACCCACCCTTCTCGAGCCGCCCCTAAGCTAATTCTATCACTTTTAAAAAGCAGAGAGGTGGTTTAATTACTCATTTTCAAGGTCCTTTTACCCTGTATCGGTCAAAATGAAAAATTTTGTATTTTTGTATTTTGGCATTCTGCCTCCCGGACACGCTTGTCCGATATACCCTAAACTTCAATTACCACTTCAACTGGTTGTCTGACCAAAAAAATGTAAGAAGCATAATTTGTAGAAAATTTAATTTACCTTATTTTTGTATAAACACGTTTTCTCCAAAAGTGCGTAGTTTTCGAGTTATCACCGCCCAAAAGAATTTTGATTGATTTTGAAAGTTCTTTTTAATTAAACGCGCGAGCTCGGAAAGCGCTTATCTGAGGAAAAAAACTTAAGAAATATTATTTTTATAAAATTGATTCTACCTCATTTTTGTGTAAACACATTTTTCTCTAAAGTGCGTAGTTTTCTAGTTATCAGCGCTTAAAACATTTTTGGTCGATTTTGAAAGTTCTTTTTAGTAGGGGAGCCCAAGCGGGGATTTTGGTTTTTATTCGAGCGCGGCAGAAAACCATAAGGAAAGAATCCTTGCACCCTGTATGAACCACCATCATTATATAAATCCTTAATACAGGGGGGTGCGTCCAGGGCAGCCGATCAGATTAGTAAAAAAAATCGATCCTTGAATTAACTCGAGCTCGTCAGATTAACACAAGGTAAGTTCATTACATGCAGAAAAAGGTACATTTCAATATTCTGACGATTTGAGCATGACATAAGAAAATAAGCGAGTCTCTAGTTTGCAAAAAAAAAACGTCACCTGGAAGTATTCGAGCGCGGTTAATTTTTTTTCCATTTTGAAGGAAATCATGTAAGAATTACGGATATAATATAATCTGCCGGTTTCTTTGCGGTGAAAAAGCTAAAATTATCAATAAAGTACGTACGTACTTTAGGTAACGTGCAGGTGCTGGGAACTGTGTATAGTTCGTTCAGTATTTCTGCTGTGTCACATGATGAATGGTGAAAGTTTACATAATATACAAGGTGTCCGGATAAATCATCAGGAAACTTCTAAGAAACTCTAAGAAAAATGTCAAATCTCGGTAATAACAAAGAATGAACCACTTTAATGATGGAATGATAAAACTCGATACACTAAATAAGCATTCCACAAATCAACCTGATTGGCCAAGGATTAAGGGAGTTACATCAAAAAGAAAAAAGAAAATATTGAACTTCGAGTAGCTGTATCTTTGTTATTACCGAGATTTTACATTTTTCTCAAAGGAACTTCTACCATTTTTTTAACCTGTTTCATCACCTCTAGAAGTTTCCTGATGGATTATCCGGACACATGATCAAAAAAAATTTTTTTACAACGTATCAGGCCTGATTAGACCTAGAGGGCTTCAACTATTCAGGCTGGATCAAACTTGAACAAGTATGATCATGCATGATCAGGCTTAAATCAATTTGTAACATCAGACATGATCATGTCTGTTCATGTTGAGTCAGACATGAACCAACATATCAGGCCTGACCACAGAGCTGGAGGTTTTTAATCTTCCAGGCTGGATCAGACATAAACAGGCATGGTCAATGGTCATTTTTTTCCCGGGTTACATATTATTTTCTGTTCGTTGTAATTATTCCATTGAAATGAAAAAAAAATAAAAATAATTTTTTAAACTGTCAGAACAACGGAATTCCTCAACATAATTGTCAGATTTTAGGTCAGCACAGCAAGAACATCAAGCTGAAAACGTCTGCATATAAATCTGATGAGCTTGAGTATTTCAAGGTCACGATTTTTTTTTACATTATCAAAACTCGGCCATGAGTTCTGGTCGCGTCCAAATCGTCAGTCTTTTGAATATAATGCCTTTTACAGTTCACTTAACATTCCTTTTGAATATCTGATACGCTCGAATAAATTTTTTTTTTTTTCATTTTCTACCCCGTCATGCGGCCACCCCCATCTTGTAAGCCGGCAGATAAATATTTTCTCGTTATCAGAAGCACGTAGGGCGTATACGATATTAATGTCTGACGCGCTCTAGTATTTCTATGTCACAAATTTTTTTAACATTTTTGAAGATTTGTACACACTTACCCCCGCAGTGAAAGGGCATATATCATATAAACTTTTTACTTTTTAGTATCTAATCTTCACAATTCAATAGGTTTCCGCAACGCTTAAGTAACTACCCATTTAGCATCTTGGGCTCCCCTACTATTTTAATTAAGCGCGCGCTAGCGCGTAAAGCGTTTATCTGAGAAGCAAAACTTAAGAGATATCATTTGTATAAAATTAAATTTACCTTATTTTTGTATAAACACGTTTTTTCCAAAAGTGCGTAGTTTTTGAGTTATCGGCGCCCAAAAAAATTTTGATTGATTTTGAAAGTTCTTTTTAATTAAACTCGCGCTAGCGCGTAAAGCGTTTATCTGAGAAACAAAACTTAAGAGATATCATTTGTATAAAATTAAATTTACCTTATTTTTATATAAACACGTTTTCTCCAAAAGTGCGTAGTTTTTGAGTTATCGGCGCCCAAAAAAATTTTGATTGATTTTGAAAGTTCTTTTTAATTTAACGCGCAAGCTCGTAAAGCGCTTATCTGAGGAAAAAAACTTAAAATATATTATTTGTATAAAATTTAATGTACCTTATTTTTGTGTAAATACATTTTTCTCTAAAAGTGCGTAGTTTCCGAGTTATTAGCGCTAAAAACATTTTTGGTCGATTTTGAAAGTTCTTTTTAATTAAACTCGCGCTAGCGCGTAAAGCGTTTATCTGAGGAACAAAACTTAAGAAAAATCATTTGTAGAAAATTGAACTTACCTTATTTTTGTGTAAACACATTTTTCTCTAAAAGTGCGTAGTTTTCGAGTTATCAGCGCTAAAAACATTTTTGGTCAATTTTAAAAGTTGTTTTTAATTAAACGCGCGCTAGCGCGTAAAGCGTTTATCTGAGGAAAAAAACTTAAGAAATATTATTTGTAGAAAATTGAATTTACCGTATTTTTGTATGAACACATTTTTCTCCAAAAGTGCGTAGTTTATGAGTTATCAGCGCCCAAAAAAATGTTGATTGATTTTAAAAGTTCTTTTCAATTTAACGCGCGCTAGCGTCTAAAGCGTTTATCTGAAGAAAAAAACTTAAGAAATATCATTTGTAGAAAATTTAATTTACCTTATTTTTGTGTAAACACACTTTTCTCCAAACGTACGCAGTTTTTGAGTTATCGGCGCTAAAGGAATTTTTGGTCAATTTTGGAAGTTTTTTTAATTTAACGCTCGCTAGCGTCTAAAGCGTTTATCTGAAGAAAAAAATTTAAGAAATATCGATTGTATAGAATTTAATGTACTTTATTTTTATGTAGAAACACTTTTCTCATAAAGTGTGTAGTTTTTGAGTTATAAACTAAAAACAAAAAAGAGCCAAAATACCATTTTTGAGCATTCCCCACAAGTTAATGCTATCACTTTTAACAGGCAGACGGTCCGACGGTCGGTACTCATTTTTTCATTTGCAATGCTCTTTTATCCCGCATAATTAAAAATTTTGTACTTTATGGTTTAGTAAAAGTGTTCACTGCCTTCCTGACTATAGAATACGCCTGTCTTCGAGCATAAGAGAGCTTCTCGACTGCTTTGACTGGCTTATTTAGGCATAATGAGTTTTAAAACTTTAACAGTAGATTCCCTTAGATAAAATAGGATACGTGTATTGTATAACCTCCCCCCAAGCCTCCAAGCTTCCTATATGCAGAAGATACTAGCTCGCCATACGATGCCATATCGTTCGGTATTTCTAGGTATTTCTTAGGTATTTCGGTATTTCTAGGGGCCTGTGAGATAGAGTATATTTCCAGAGTCGGCGTATCTACATTACTTTTTAAGATAAATTTGTAAACAAAAAACTGTTATAATTAAGCATTCAAAAAGGAAACCTGCAGTTTCACTTAACAAAATTGTTCAATTTCACTTTCAAACTTAAATTACAAAATTATCATAATTATTTTTATACGATATTAATATTACCGTATTCACGGTCAACAGTTGGCTAAAGTGCTTATTGCCTTTGTAAAGAAATTATAGTAATTTGTTCGACTGGAATATAAACTGAATTAGTCACTTGAGGTTTGATGTTTTTCATTTTCGTAGATATCTACTAGTACATATAACAGATTAAATAATTTCTAATTACTATTTTTAAATAAATGGAACTAATTACTTCAACATTTTATAGAAGCTTAATTAATGTAATTAAATTAATTTAAATACGCTAGTGAGCACTTTTATGAAAATAAGGAAACCGGGGAGTCGATAAAAGTGTGATTTTGAAATCTATTTAAAAAGAATCTCACATTCCAATACTTTCTTAATCTGAACGCTAAACCTAACGTTTTCAAATCAAAAATACAAAAATTCGTCTAATTTTCACAAAGGAGGGACCCACCTACACTATTGGAAGGAGTTTATTTATAGTCGTATGTAAGTAGTAAGTATAGTGACTCATGTAGAAGTTTCAAAATTGTTTGTTAAGTGATTGCGAAAAGACCTCGCATATTTGTTAAATAAAATGGCTTTTGGTGTTTAGATGTTGCTCAAATTTTGCGATTTGGTAGTTCATGGACTATTAAGCAAATGTTGTCATTGTCGTTTGGTCCCTGCGGAACGCTAAAATTAAAAATTATAATTATTAGTTCAATTGTTTATCGTAGATATAATCGCAAGACCGTGAGATTTTATCAAGAAATTATTATTTTTCATAAAAACTTCGTTTACTGAGCAATGACACGAGCAGGTCGCCACAGTTTAAAATGTAATAACGAGGAAATCATGGATAAAAAGTAACCAACAATTAAAGTCCCCTATTTAGAAATTTGAAATGTAATTTCTTCTTAATCTAAGAAAGTGCAAGTGAACTTTCAATTGCTTAATTAATGGAAATTAATATTTATAATAGGTGTATAATCAATAAAGTAGCTTTTCATTATATCTTAATTAATTTGGAATAAAATCAACTTTTTAAAACCGTTCTAATTAAATCAAGCGTAAAAAAACTATTTTAATTTCTTACCAAACAAAGAAATTTTTTGGTTGGTTTTGGAATTTTTGTCAAACATTAACGCGCTCTAGCGCCTAAACTGTCTGTTGGAGAAAAATACCTTTCAGAAATAATTTGTTAGAAATTTAATGTAGTTTATTTTTGTATAGAAGCATTGTTCTCCAAAAAGGTGTAGTTTTGAAGCTATAAGCGTAAAACTGAAAATGATCGAAAACCCACCCTTCTCGAGCCGTGTCCAAGTTTGCTGTCACTTAGAAATAGCAGGCGGACAGTTTTATTACTCATTTACTACTTTCTTTCAGCTTGCATCAATAATGTCAAAAATTTTGTATTTTAGTACCTATATCTGCACTGTCTCCCGGACACGCTACGACGCTACGCCCAATAATACACACTAAACTTCAACGGCGCTCTACCACCTAAACTGAAAAACTCTAGGATACATAATTTGTAGGGAATTTAATGAGCTTTATTTTTTTGACAATAACACTTTTTTCTAAAAGCGCGTAGGTTTTGAATTATGAGGGATGAAACAGTATTTTGGCTAATTTAGAAATTTTTGTACAACTTTAACGCGCTCTAGCGCCTAAACCGTTTGTCTAATGAAAAAACCTAATAACTATAATTTGAAGGAAATTTTATGTAGAACCATTTTTATAAAAAAGTGTAGTTTTAAAGGTATAAGCGAAAAACTGAAAAAGTATCAAAAACCTACCCTTCTCGGGCCGTCCCCAAGTTAATGTTGCCACTTAGAAATAGCAGACGGCCGGTTTTATTACTTCTTTGCTATGTTATTTCAGTCTGCGTCGTTAATGTCTAAAATTTTGTATTTTAGTACCTTATATCTGCACCCGGACACGTTACGCCTCATATACAGTAAGCTTTAACGCGCTTCTACCACCTAAACTCTTCGTTTGTCAAAAAAAAATCTAAAAAACATAATTTGTAGAAAATTTAATGTACTTTATTTTTAAATGAGGACCCTTTTTATAAAAGTGCGTAGTTATTGAGTTATGAGTGATAAAACAGTCTTTCGAACCGATTTTTAAATTTTTGTACAACTTTAACGCGCTCTAGCATCTTAACTGTTCGTTTTAGAAAAAAATCTAAGAAGAATAATTTGTAGCACATTGAATGTTTTTATTTTTTTACATAAACGCCTTTTTAAAGTGCGTAGTTTTTGAGTTCTAAGCGATAAATCACAAAACAAACATTTTTTTAGGTAGATTTTGGAATTTTTGTCAAACATTAACGCGCTCTAGCGCCTAAACTGTCTGTTGGAGAAAAATATCTTTCAGAAATAATTTTTTAGAAATTTAATGTAGTTTATTTTTGTATAGAAGCATTGTTCTCCAAAAAAGTGTAGTTTTGAAGCTATAAGCGTAAAACTGAAAAAGATTGAAAACCCACCCTTCTCGAGCCGTGTCCAAGTTTGCTGTCACTTAGAAATAGCAGGCGGACAGTTTTATTACTCCTTTACTACTTACATTCAGTTTGCATCAATAATGTCAAAAATTTTGTATTTTAGTACCTATATCTGCACTGTCTCCCGGACACGCTACGACGCTACGCCCAATAATACACACTAAACTTCAACAGCGCTCTACCACCTAAACTGAAAAACTCTAGGATACATAATTTGTAGGGAATCTAATGAGCTTTATTTTTTTGACAATAACACTTTTTTCTAAAAGCGCGTAGGTTTTGAATTATGAGGGATGAAACAGTATTTTGGATAATTTAGAAATTTTTGTACAACTTTAACGCGCTCTAGCGCCTAAACCGTTTGTCTAATGAAAAAACCTAATAACTATAATTTGAAGGAAATTTTATGTAGAACCATTTTTATAAAAAAGTGTAGTTTTAAAGGTATAAGCGAAAAACTGAAAAAGTATCAAAAACCTACCCTTCTCGGGCCGTCCCCAAGTTAATGTTGCCACTTAGAAATAGCAGACGGCCGGTTTTATTACTTCTTTGCTATGTTATTTCAGTCTGCGTCGTTAATGTCTAAAATTTTGTATTTTAGTACCTTATATCTGCACCCGGACACGTTACGCCTCATATACAGTAAGCTTTAACGCGCTTCTACCACCTAAACTCTTCGTTTGTCAAAAAAAAATCTAAAAAACATAATTTGTAGAAAATTTAATGTACTTTATTTTTAAATGAGGACCCTTTTTATAAAAGTGCGTAGTTATTGAGTTATGAGTGATAAAACAGTCTTTCGAACCGATTTTTAAATTTTTGTACAACTTTAACGCGCTCTAGCATCTTAACTGTTCGTTTTGGAAAAAAAGCTAAGAAGAATAATTTGTAGCACATTGAATGTTTTTATTTTTTTACATAAACGCCTTTTTAAAGTGCGTAGTTTTTGAGTTCTAAGCGATAAATCACAAAACAAACATTTTTTTAGGTAGATTTTGGAATTTTTGTCAAACATTAACGCGCTCTAGCGCCTAAACTGTCTGTTGGAGAAAAATATCTTTCAGAAATAATTTTTTAGAAATTTAATGTAGTTTATTTTTGTATAGAAGCATTGTTCTCCAAAAAAGTGTAGTTTTGAAGCTATAAGCGTAAAACTGAAAAAGATTGAAAACCCACCCTTCTCGAGCCGTGTCCAAGTTTGCTGTCACTTAGAAATAGCAGGCGGACAGTTTTATTACTCCTTTACTACTTTCATTCAGTTTGCATCAATAATGTCAAAAATTTTGTATTTTAGTACCTATATCTGCACTGTCTCCCGGACACGCTACGACGCTACGCCCAATAATACACACTAAACTTCAACAGCGCTCTACCACCTAAACTGAAAAACTCTAGGATACATAATTTGTAGAGAATTTAATGAGCTTTATTTTTTTGACAATAACACTTTTTTCTAAAAGCGCGTAGGTTTTGAATTATGAGGGATGAAACAGTATTTTGGCTAATTTAGAAATTTTTGTACAACTTTAACGCGCTCTAGCGCCTAAACCGTTTGTCTAATGAAAAAACCTAATAACTATAATTTGAAGGAAATTTTATGTAGAACCATTTTTATAAAAAAGTGTAGTTTTAAAGGTATAAGCGAAAAACTGAAAAAGTATCAAAAACCTACCCTTCTCGGGCCGTCCCCAAGTTAATGTTGCCACTTAGAAATAGCAGACGGCCGGTTTTATTACTTCTTTGCTATGTTATTTCAGTCTGCGTCGTTAATGTCTAAAATTTTGTATCTTAGTACCTTATATCTGCACCCGGACACGTTACGCCTCATATACACTAAGCTTTAACGCGCTTCTACCACCTAAACTCTTCGTTTGTCAAAAAAAAATCTAGAAAACATAATTTGTAGAAAATTTAATGTACTTTATTTTTAAATGAGAACACTTTTTATAAAAGTGCGTAGTTATTGAGTTATGAGTGATAAAACAGTCTTTCGAACCGATTTTTAAATTTTTGTACAACTTTAACGCGCTCTAGCATCTTAATTGTTCGTTTTAGAAAAAAATCTAAGAAGAATAACTTGTAGCACATTGAATGTTTTTTATTTTTTTACATAAACGCCTTTTTAAAGTGCGTAGTTTTTGAGTTCTAAGCGATAAATCACAAAACAAACATTTTTTTAGGTAGATTTTGGAATTTTTGCCAAACTTTAACGCGCTCTAGCGCCCGAGCTGTTTGTCTTAGAAAAAAAACTTTCAAATATAATTTGTAGGGAATTTAATGTAGTTTATATTTATATAAAACTACTTTTTTTATAAAGTGCGTATTTTTCGAGTTATAAGCGAATATCCGAAGGAATAACAAAAATCTACTCTTCTCGAGTCATTCCCAAGTTAATGCTGCCACTTAGGAGTAGCAAACGGCAAGACGCTCGGTTATTAGTACTCAATTTTAATGTTCTTATCTTCTTTCATCCTGCTTTTTTTAAAATTTTGTACTATATCGTTTAGTAAAAGTTCTCGCTGCCTCCGGAACTATTATAGATGACATGCCTTTAAAGGCCTCATGTGTTCTCTGGGATGGTTTTACTGGCAATTTACTAAAAAAACTAATTCTTCTTTAAGCAAAACACTTTTCCAATGCAGCTACTGTTAAGCACCTCATCATAACCGAGGACATTTTTCTAAAATGTCAAAGATTCATCGATTTGCAGTGCCCTAATTGGTATTCAAAACATCGTAACAACAAACACGCCAAAGAATTACACTGTGCATTATTCATAAACGGTAATTTCACATTTAAAACAATGGTAACGGAACTCGTACTTCAAGGTGTTCGTCGTTTAAACAATGAGATGATAAGTTGAGAATGAGTGACAAGGACTTTATTTAATGGAAAAAGACAATTTGGGAAAAAGTAAAAAAAAAGCTAATATTTAGTAGTAACTAGAAACTCTTTTGTGGCACCTAGAGAAGGGAGATGCTTGCCCTTCTAAAAAAATTTGTGTGTGGAAAATGGTTATTGTTTCATTGTTAGAAATAATTTTGTAACGTTTATTTTTTAATTATAGTTCTGTTCGTATGCTACAATGCTACATACCTTGAGTTAATTCTACAAGCTAATTAATTAATAAATCATAACGATTAATTTTTTATAAATTGTGTTTCGCTTTACATACATAATTTATAGTACTAATTACAAATCTGTTTAATATGTGTGAGAACTGTGAAATACTTACTACAGGGCGGCCAAAAGTGCGAACTAATACCCTAATACTCAAATTTCGGTACCCACCATACCAATTGGAAGCAAAGCTCTCGTGCCGCTCCAGTAAATAACTGAAGAGTTGAGATATAAATTAAATAGTTCAGGCGATCGTAAGTAGCTGACCATCAATATCGTCTTGACTCAGTTTTTTGCATTATTGTTGTTTTGCACAAAAATATTATAACGAGTCTCATTACGAACTTTGGGCCAACCTTGTATAACTTGAGATAATGGCTACCAAAACACAAATTAGTGGCTTAAAATTAAGCATTTACAATTAGTAAATTCCCATTGCCTCATTATGTAGCTAATACAAAAACAATCGTTATGTTCACAGTAACACTATTGAAAGTGCACACTCTACGTGTAGTGAATAATCGAAATGTAAACTTTCTGAAATTTTAATACAATAATTATACCTATTATATTGGTTCTCTTTTTGTAAACTCATAATTCACAGCCGAAATGGGTACGGTGGTTTGGTTACTTTTCTTTTCTTGACCATAATTTTATTTTTTCTCTTATACCTTTCAATTTGATAGTCGTCGTACGGTCTAACAAACAAATAGTAAATTATTTCTACAATTGTTAATACACTTGCTCCAACACAAAGACCTGCCGTTCCACCCAAAGAGACTAAAATTACATTTTTTGTTGTCTCAAATGTTTAAGCAGAAGAAAATTTACCAATGAGATCCAAATTTCCGTTTACGACAGATCTGACGTATCTCACAGTGGGCGCATAAAGCACGAATTGTATTTGTGTGGTGCTCTGGTTATTGTTGAAGCTTGAAAAGAAGCGAAATTAGTGTAGGTACAAATATATTACTATAGCTCATTCCAACTAGATAGGTCGTTGTGTTATAAAATGTAAACTCGTCTGGTGCACACTGAAAGTAAAAGCCCCTACAGACGACCTGACGCGGTCGGTCTAGCAGTCGGTCCGACCAAATCAGGTGTTGCCTACACATGACCCAACTTGTGATCCAACAACCCCCTACAGGCTACCTGACGCGGTTGAAGCTCGACTGACACGACTAAAATCATGCTAAAATCGTTTGACAACGCTCCACACGACCTGATTTGGTCAGGCGGTTGGGTAGTCAGGTGGCCGGGCCATCTGACAACACCCGACGACCCGACACAATAAATGTCAGACGACAAAATACACACGACCTGATATTCTACCTGATCTGACCAAATCGGCCCGACCGCCTGACCAAATCAGGTCGTCTGTAGGGGGTTTAACTGTGCCATTACATTGCATTATGACTATCTCGTTGGAATTAAGTCTAATCTTTTCAAATAATTATACGTACTCGTCGTAGTTTTGGGCAGATTCGGTGCCTAAAATTCGTATTTCGGTAAACGCGCAAGAGCTATAGCAATTGCTACATTTAAACGTGTCTTGCATCATATCGTCGAAAGCGAGCGATAAACAAATCAAGCCTTTAATATCGCACATATTTTCACTCTCTAAAATACAATATAGCAATAATCCTGCAGAGCCATCGCATGAAAACTCAAGCTATCGAACTGTGCAAACACCCAAGACTTGAATTTCCAATTCAATGGAGATCTTTTACGTTACTCACTAACAGAAGGCATCAAATGGTGATTACAGTTACATCTCGCCATTTGTATTTCTAACAAACAGTCGACAATACAAGTAGAATAACTGTATAGTTTGTTACTAGACCGAAAATTATTTTCGTCTGGAAATTTACAATTACGTCTTTCTACGCTCGTATATCTAACATCTTTTTCATTCAATATTTCCTGCAAATTAGAAATGAAAAGATACGAAATGCACAATTAATCTTTTACTTGGATCGACATGTATGTGATAATTTGATCTTTTTCGTGTTTAGCCGATACTACGCCGTCCATCACGATATTATTATCCCCAATGTAACTAGGTACGGCGTTTCTACTTAAAATCAGGACTTTCAAATCAGAATTTAAGACCTCGATAGTTACTGTCATAACATCGTGTCCGTGCTTGTGCGAGACATTCAATTGTAGTGGATGCTTGGGCTGAACTCTAAAATTACAAAAACATTTGAATAACAGATACTTTATTTAAAAATACTCCAAATTTGGGAAGATATGTTGTCAGTACAGAGAAGTGTGGGACTTAGAGTCTCCCCGCTACTTTTTGTAGCGTCAGAGGTCACGCCTCTAGGTTTAGTTATTCTCACAACAACTTTGGGTAAAGTAGTGGGCTTTGAGCTTTAACACCACCACTTGTATTCAAAATAGTGCAAAATTTCGATAATTACTCGCTAGCAACAGAATTCAATGCAAAACACTTTCCAAATAACGTATCAATGGGCATTAATTGGTCGCAACAATCAAATTCTTTGTCGTTTACAGAGCAAAATCCAAAAATTTCTCCACAAGAGCTTCTCACCTGAAACGAAATTAGGTACTTAATAAAAATTTGATATTTCGCTACTTATAGGCATGCGACTTACTTTTTCTGTGTATTCTGTAAAATTTGATGTGGGAAAAGGACAGTAAAAGCCGTCTTGTCCACATTGCAAGCTTACACCAGAAAACCCGCCTTCGAAATAAACGATATCTTTTAAAACAGCGTCTAAATAGAAATTACGTTGAGCTCCAAACAATCTAAAGGAAATACTTTAAATAAATTATTATTTTATTCTATAAGATAAGTGGGAACTTGCATCAGGTACTTAATTGTTTGGAAAATGTAGGTTGTTGCAAATAAATAAATGAAAAAGACAGGTGTAGGAAGCCCTTGTATCGACTCAAGACTAAAGCTTAGTGGTCAAAACACCCGGCGCGACACCGTGTTGACTCGGGTTCGATCTCCGATTGCGGTCCATGGATTAGAGACGCAGAACTGGCGCCTATCGTGTACAAACACCTAACGCATGCCAAATCCCAGTTAAAGCAACTCGGCAACTACCTTTTCTGGATTTAAAAAAATTTGTACATTTTCAATATTAGCCATACTACAATGGCATCACCAAGCAGACTGAACTAATGTGCGTAAGCGCATAGAAAACCTCTTATCCTCTCGGCTGCCTTTATAAGGTTGCGATCAGAGTAGACCTCTAAAGCCCAGTTGTATAAACGAGATAATCGCGGAGTCAGAGTTAACTTCACGATCTGAAAAGAAGGTTAGATCTTAGCGTGGATTCGATTAGATTAGCTCGTAGGCACTTGGTCCAGGGTTAACCCATTAATTTTCTTGAGTCAAATATATTTCAACTTAACTCAGAACTAGTTGTTGATTTAGGTTGATCGTGGGGTTAACTCTGACTCTGAGATTAGCTCGTTTATACAACTGGGCCTAAAAAAACTAACACGAAGGATCGGGTCTGGATTATTTTGATTTAGGGAGGGGGAGCAAGCTCCCTGCACTTAGGCTACTTAATCGAGCCCATTGTACTACCCACAAGTTGCCTTCCCGTGCCTATCAGATCTCGAGCCATCCTACTTGTAGGATGAACTCCATGATTCTGGCGGGAGGAGTGGTGCTTACTCTGACCATGTCGAGCCAGAAGTCTTCCAACACGGATCTTCTTATCGACGTTAGAGCTGGACAGTGACAAAGCACACATGTTCAACCGTTTCGTCTTCTAGTTCGCATCTACGACATATGGGATTATCTACCAAGCTCAGAGTGTGGATAACACACAGGAATTTCTATTTTGAGCGATGACTCTATCCAAGAGTCCTACATAGTATAGTATAGGTATTCGAGAGGACACTACATGTGAAGCTGCGGGGAAGATAATGATGATGAAGATATTAGGCTCAGCTTTTGCGGCATCCAATCACCTGAAGTTTAACCAGAACCAGTGGCTATGCAACTCATCGATCCGAACATCAGGCTTGTAGCTTTGTTCGGAGTGACCACAACTGCGAACAGACTTAACACGACCGTCTTGCGACTAGCCTAAGTACAAAAAAGACCTCTCTAAAGAACCACAAGAGGGAAAAAGCTTGTTTTCTGCTACCAGTTGCTGCAGTCCTCCAAACACGATCTGTTACTCTTATGCCAAAACTGCTAATTGTGGTGCGATTGTGGTAATTTGGCCTACATTTTCTCCGTTTTACAATTTTTCTACCTGCAAGTTCCTACTAAATAATTGTTGTTAATTACAGTGCCATATATTCGTGATGTTTCTGATTTCCTTTTTCACAAAATACCAAAGCCGGAAATTTAGATTTCCAATTTAAATAAGAAGTGTCGACAGTAAAACTTATTCCACTTGTACGAAATTGTTCGTACGAAAAGTACATGAGGTATACCGAATCCAACTACAACAATTAAAGTTATTCTCATTTTTTCAAAATTCGTCTAATTAATACTAATTTACCCAAGAAAGTACAACCATAACAAACCAAAATAAACGTTCGGTCCAATGAAATCTTTTATCGACTACAAATGGCACGCCATGAAAAGAACAGTTTAGTAGATACGTTTTCAAAATATGCATTTTGAGCCTGTAACTGGTACTTTGCTATGCAGTCAAATGGGTTGCACCACGTACAGTGTACAGTTAGAGTATTAAAAATTTAAAAATCGCAGCTTTTAATCGAATAAAATTGCACGCAATTGACATAAAACGTTAAATAAATAATTAATTATTAACATTTCGTTACTACTTTATCATTAATTTTAATTCGTGGTAGCTGTCTCTTGTTATTGCAATCATCAACTGAAATATCATTTTTCTATTCAAGCCTAGACCAACATAGGTACAATTGATTGGAAATTGGAATGTTACTTTCTGCAACAGACTTTGTTAATTCGTAAGAACGTTTTGAAGATATACGTAACATTTCGTCTGGTTTTGAAGCTTTTCACTAGGTAGTTCCAGCCATTTATTCTACAAGATTTTAGTTTCTTCTCATCCAAACGTTTCTTTAACTTCGCCAAAAGACGAAATTATAAACTAGACCACTAGACTTGACTAGACTGTTCCGTGTATAAGAATATCAGTTAAAAATTAAATTATTAATCAACGGTTCCATCTATCGGCCATTAAAAAAGTCTAAATTTTTATGAGCAATTGCTTATAACAATATAACAAGCAATGATTCAAATTCAAAAGTAAACAATCATGTAAAAATTTAATAAAACTACTGTAATCTAGTTTGAGTCGAGTTTGATTTTAAAAAGCGCGTTTTAAAGTCTACACCCTGCACCCTCATTATAGTTTGACGCTAGCGCCTCTATAAATAAATAAATATTTAGTTAAAGTATCAAATTTAAAAAAATTGCTTTAAATGTTACTAGTTGAAATTATAATAAAAATAAATTAATATTAGTACTTTTAGTAATTTTGTATAATTGAAAAAATTTGAATTTCCCTCTAAAAATTCACGTGGTGTTTAGTGTTTACCCTAGCGGGCCATGACGAAAACAATTGATGATTAATCAAACTAGAATGGCCGATGTCATTCATTTAGATTTACGAAGTAGGTAGTTAACATCCAAAGATTGGACCTTTTTCGTTATAACAATTTACATTCGATTACTGTGAATATAATTTTATTATTCTTATCGTTAATCTATAAAATCAACCGTTTAAAATGAGCGTGGATGCATATGGTCCAAGTTCACAAACCCTCACGTTTCTGGATACAGAAGAATCAGATTTAATAGGAGCAGATACTCAAGGATCAGAATGTGACTTTACCGATTTTACAATTCCTTCACAAACACAAGCTTCTCAACACGATTCGGGAACTCAAGTAACAGGAATTCAGGTATTTTAATCGAAACGTTCAAAGTTCAATTACGATTTTTTTATTTATACACTAGGTTAATGGTGTAGCTCACAAAGCAAATAACATTGTGACTAAAATTGCATCGGCTACTACTGCACTTGGCGAATTGCAATTTGAAGAAGACGATGAAGAGTTTTACAACAGCAAGGAACTTCCCGATTATGCATGCAAGTACTGCGGTATTCACGAACCCAATTGTGTTGTCATGTGTAACTTGTGTAAAAAGTGGTTTTGCAACGGACGAGGAAATACTTCTGGAAGTCACATAATAAACCACTTAGTAAGTGTTGTGCAACATTAAGTAATTGTAACTAAAAAAATTATTTTTTGCAGGTGCGTGCTAAACATAAGGAAGTCACGTTACACAGAGACGGTCCTTTGGGAGAAACAGTTCTTGAGTGCTATAGCTGCGGTGTACGAAACGTATTCGTGTTAGGTTTTATACCTGCGAAAGCCGATTCAGTTGTTGTTTTATTATGCCGTCAACCGTGTGCAGCTCAAAACTCTTTAAAGGTAATTGTGATAGCCATTTAAGTGACTATTTTAACAAGCATTTTATCAGGATATGAACTGGGAGCAAGAACAGTGGAAACCCTTGATCGCAGACCGTAGTTTTCTCACCTGGTTGGTGAAAATTCCATCCGAACAAGAACAGTTGAGAGCACGGCAAATCACTGCTCAACAAATAAATAAATTAGAAGAACTGTGGAAAGACAACGTAGATGCAACTTTCCAAGATCTTGAAAAACCGGGAGTCGATGAAGAGCCTCAACAGGTACGGTGTCGTTTTTGAATTATTTTGTTTTCCAACCGTTTTTCTAGGTACTTTTACGTTATGAAGATGGTTATCAATATCAAAACATCTTTGGACCTCTCGTCAAATTAGAAGCGGATTATGATAAACGTTTAAAAGAGTCTCAAACGCAAGAAAACATTGAAGTGAGATGGGACGTGGGTTTGAACAAAAAAACAATTGCCTACTTCACCTTAGCCAAAACCGATAGTGATATGAAACTTATGCATGGCGATGAGCTTCGTTTAAGATACGTGGGAGAATTGCATAAAACTTGGGCCGGAGTAGGTCACGTAATTAAAGTACCGGATAATTATGGTGAGGACATCGGTATCGAGTTGAAGAATGGTGCTGGGGCTCCTAGTGACTGCCATAGCAATTTTGTAGTTGATTTTATTTGGAAAAGTACCAGCTTTGATAGGTATGTAGTTAGAAGTTCGTTTTTGGAAATTTAACTAATTTGGCGATTGTTTGTAGGATGCAGTTAGCTTTGCGCAAGTTTGCCGTAGATGACACGAGCGTTTCTGCTTACATTTACCACCGTTTGTTAGGACACGAATGTGAAGAAGTTCTGTTCCGATGCCACCTTCCTAAGCATTTCTCTGCACCAAATTTACCAGATCTTAATCGATCTCAAGTGTATGCCGTCAAACATGCTCTCCAAAGACCTCTTTCGTTAATTCAAGGACCACCAGGAACTGGAAAAACTGTGACATCGGCCACCATCGTTTATCAATTAGTTAAACAAAATGGAGGTCCCGTTTTAGTTTGTGCTCCGAGCAACACCGCCGTGGATCAGCTCACCGAAAAAATTCATCGTACCAGTTTAAAGGTCGTACGTCTATGTGCCAAATCACGCGAAGCTATCGATTCGCCTGTTAGCTTTTTGGCGTTGCACAATCAAATTCGTAAACTCGATACCAATACCGAGTTACAAAAATTGCAACAATTGAAAGATGAAACTGGAGAACTCAGTTCTGTCGATGAAAAGCGTTACCGTTTGTTGAAAAAATCTGCAGAACGCGAATTATTGGAAGCGGCCGACGTTATTTGTTGCACTTGCGTTGGCGCTGGCGATCCACGTCTAGTACGCTTGAAATTTCATTCTATCCTAATCGACGAAAGTATGCAAGCTACAGAGCCAGAATGTATGGTGCCAGTTGTTTTGGGAGTGAAACAGCTCATCCTCGTTGGAGACCATTGCCAATTGGGTCCCGTCGTGATGTGCAAAAAAGCCGCACGTGCCGGGCTATCCCAAAGCTTATTTGAAAGGTTAGTTGTTTTAGGAATCAGACCGTTTCGTCTCGAAGTGCAGTACCGTATGCATCCGGAACTATCTCGTTTTCCATCCGATTTCTTTTACGAAGGAAGTTTACAAAATGGAGTTTGTGCCGATGAACGTAAATTGCTTAAAATTGACTTCCCTTGGCCAGTTCCCGATAGACCTATGTTTTTCTTCGTCACTCAAGGTCAAGAAGAAATTGCCGGCTCTGGCACTAGTTATTTAAATCGAACCGAAGCTGCAAACGTTGAAAAAATAGCTACGAAATTTTTGAAGTCTGGCATTAAACCGGAACAAATTGGAATTATTACTCCTTACGAAGGTCAGCGTGCTTATTTAGTACAGTATATGCAATATCAGGGCTCTCTCCATGGTAAATTATATCAAGAAATCGAAGTTGCTAGTGTCGACGCTTTTCAAGGTCGCGAAAAAGATATCATAATTATGTCTTGCGTGCGCTCGAACGAACATCAAGGTATTGGTTTCTTAAATGACCCCAGGCGTTTAAATGTAGCACTCACGAGAGCAAAGTATGGAATAATCATCGCAGGCAATCCTAAAGTACTTTCGAAACAACCGCTATGGAACCACTTACTGAGCTTTTATAAAGAACAAAAAGTTTTAGTCGAAGGTCCTCTCACCAACCTTAAAGAATCGTTAATACAATTTTCAAAACTCAAGAAGTTAATCAATTCCGAAAATCCCGGCTCACACTTTATGAGCACTTCGATGTTCGACGCTCGTGAAGCGATGGTTCCTGGCTCGGTGTACGATCGCACAAATGTGGCAATGAATGGAAATAATGGGCAGTACAACTATCCGAGAGGAGGAGTTCCTTTGGACATGTTCAGTCGTACTCACGACCCGATTAGTTACATATCACCCGAGAGAGCTCAAGCCGCTGCCAACAATCTACCGGTACCTATGGGAATGTTCATGAACATGGCCCATATTCCTCCTCGCTTCTACAACCAACACCAACAAGCCATGCAACAACGACAGGTGCAAAATACTAGGAGTCGAAAAACTCCAATTCGTCAACGAAACAAAGGATTAAGCCAAGAACAAACTCAACCGTTCAGTCAAAGTCTCCAACTAACTCAAGGCATGTCTCAACCCGGATTATCCCAACCTGGCTTCAGTTTATCTCAACCCGGATTGTCCCAGCCAGAATTAAGTCAAGATCCGTATATGGCCGAATATCAATCGCAAATGGATGGTTTACTATCGCAAGATTCGACTTACCAAGGTGATAGATCTGCTTTTTATCAGCCAAATGCTCAGTTTTCGCAACCGTATTAATTTCTATAACGTTGGAGACGTCGTCGTGTATCGCGGAAGCGAAGTAAAGAAAATTAACAAGTGAAAACTGATCTAGAAATTTCCAGTAAGTGGAATACACAAGTCTAATGAAGATATTGAGAGAAATAATACGAGAGGTGATTGAAATAATAAGTATCATAAATACCCGCAGATCAAAATGTGATGGCCAAAAAAATTCTACACTTGCAAAAAATGGTGCAACGTTCATCCGTCAATATTGTAGCAGATGATTGTCTTCACACTCTTAATTAAATGTATTATTTCTTATTTTCGATATTCTATTCTTATTTGTTTATTTAATACAAAAAAAAATTGAAATTGTTAATATTAATGCCAATTTCTCGATTGCCGATTGATTTCGGTGCTCTTCAAAACTATTTTGATTAATTAAATTTGAACGGGCAATAATATTAGCAATAAGAAACATTTATTTTTAATATATTTAAGACATTCTCACATGTTTTATTCAAGGTTGCTAGTTTTATTTTTATTGGTATGAAGTACTTTTATTTTTGTTATGTTGATGGGGTAACATTATCGATGTTAGTTTTGAGGGAATTTTTTTATCGTCATCAGCTGAAAGCTATAATAAAATCTTTAATTGTAACTATTAAAATGTCCTCTTAATGTTATTTTTAAATCTCATGTTCTTACAGTAATAAAAATACTTTCGCTGATTTTATTTTTATTATACTCTCCATGTCGGGCTTTTAACAAAGATGTCTTATAGGCACATCGTGTTTTTCCAAACTGAAATAATTGACGAAAATTTCAGCTTGTGGCCATTATACGCAGTGAATTTGGCCAATTTTATCGAGTACCATTGGAAATATAAAAACAAGTCGTTTATAAAACTTTTATTTTGAAATGGTACCTACACTTCGTAATATTTTTAAATATACAGGGTTGCAGTGTAAAAAAATTTTAATACATCTCTTCTTCATTAGTATTTTGAATATTAGAATGATATTTGAACACCTGATGTTTCTAAAAATGTCAATTTCACACAGTGCATGTTTTAAATTGTTTTTGATATATTTATTTCGCAGCAATACGTTTGTTCCAATTCGAATTATTTGCACCAGACGCATAATTGCAAGGTTGACTACCATACTCTAGTGAAGTAAAAAATTTTCAAACTCATTTAAGGTAAATATTAAGTCGTGTGTGATGTAGTTGTCAACAGTTCATGTTTACAGCATCTTTAATTAATTATCATCGAAGCTCTTTTAGTTCAGATAAATTAAAACGTAAACTCGTTCTTGAAACAGTCCGGTGTGAGTGATTCGTCTTCCTCGATATTTTTTACAACTACTCTTCCTACAACATCATCGATATTAATTGCGTCTATTCCTGCTGGCTCGGCAACTTTGATTTTAAAATCGTTTTTAGTCAAGAGATGACCCTCGGAAACAGATCGTGCTAAAACTAAAGTTTTGCGTAATTTCGAGTAAACGGGAATTTCAGATTGCTGAAGTTTTTTAATCGGCACTCCTAAAGCTACTTCTAAAGTTCTGATTCTTTGGACCATCAACTTAAATTCGCAGGGTTCCAAGGAACAAATGTGATCTGAGCCTTTTTGATTGTGGCCCAAAGTTATGTGCCTTTCGAGTACCTGAAAGTGGAGAACAATTAGATTTGTAAATGGGGCCAAGACTTTTGCGTCCATCGAACTTTTTGCTCATAATAAATTTATTCGACAGCCAGCAACTTATTAAATGACGCGGGGTATTTTTACCTGCGCTCCTACAGCAACTGCTGCAACCGAAATGTCAATTCCAACCTCATGACCCGAATATCCTATATGAACGTTTGGAAATTTTGCTTTGTAGAGATTTAATACGTTCAAATTTATTTCCTCGATGGGGGTGGGATATGATGAAACTGCGTGCATCAGACAAAATTTCGTATGGTGTTTCATCACAGTGTCGTATACCATTGTCACCGCATTTAAATCTTGCATTCCTATAAAATTATTGATTTGAAATTGAACTTACTACTACTATTTTAATTTTTACCTGTAGAAATAATGAGGGGTATGTGAGTTTTAGCTGCAACTTCAATAAACGGTAGATTATTACCATCGCCCGAGCCAATTTTAATAAATGGAACATCGATACTTTGCAAAAATGTTAACGAAGTTGCATCCATGGGAGTAGCCGCAAATAATATTCCAATATCTGACGCAAATTTCTGCAGTTCGACAAACTGTTCGTTGGTAAATTCTAAATATTCTTTATGTTCTCCGTACGTTTCACCCCAGGAGTTTTGATGTGTGTAACGTCGTTGTAGGGCCTTTTTGTTGAACTTTTCAGGAATGCAAGTTTTTTGAAACTTGACGCAATCCGCGCCACTTTCCTTTAGAAATTATTGTTTAAAAAAAACAAAAAATATTTCATTCCTACCTTAGCGGCTCCGATTAAAGTTTTTGCTATGTCAATATTTCCTTGATGATTTTGGCCCACCTCGGCGATGACAAAAGTGAGATGATTTTCTCCGAGAAATTTCTGGTTTCCTAAAAATAAATCGTAGGCCATTTTACCTTTTATATTTAACTTGAGACTTGAGATTATAGTGGAAGGTTTATAAATATGGTAAGTTTAGTATATCGAGTTTTTTTTATTAATTCATAAAAAGTGCTCCTTAATGATTTGTTTTGAAGCAATTAATTATTTATAATTTGTACTGTTGATCTTTTCAAAGTCATTCACTGATCGACTGATCTGTTGTGAAACATACACAAAAGATATAATTAAATTTCTTAAGCACTGTGTTGAACCTGTTGATGAGATAGGGCTACATACTTTTTTTTAACTTTTGACCTCTCATAAAATGTTTATCCTACAAAGCTACACTTTTTATTATCATTAATCATTAGGTACCTTTTATTGACTGCAACTGTGCACAGCCAAATGAAAAATTTGAAAAGATGTTTTTTTAATTAGGGCCGATGTGTACTAACTTATAGCCGAGTATAAATACTGTGGGTCAAGATTTTCTGAAATGCGACCAAAATAACTGGGGAGAATTCTAATACTCACTAAATTTATGGACAATTTACAAAAATTACTAATTAACCTTAATATTTTAGTATGTCTGTATGTAAAAATCTATTGTGCTCAAATTGACTATTTTGAATTTTAATTTTTTTTTAATTGTAGTTTTTACATTTTTTTTTCTTTTAAGTAATAATAATTTGGAAAAAATGAGATAGTCAAGTGGAAGAACAAATAAAAAAAAGAAAAAAAAAGCGAAATTGAACATTTTGGGCCAAATTTAACAAAATTGTCTGTAAAATAAGAAGCTGTAAGAATACTGGAAAAGTGTGACGTCACAAATGTGGGTAATGGGTAAAAACAAACCAGTTTCACCGTATACGTTGCACAGCTTAAACATAAGTTTTCGTTTTTATTCCAGTTTTAAGTTAATTATTTAATTTAAAATGCCTTATTGTTATTGCCCAGGGTGTTCACATGTTAGTAGACGGGAAATCCAAAATGCCATCAAAAATTATTTCTTTGGAGTGCCCACTATCTAGGCAGTTTTCTGCTTTTGTGAAAACACTAATCTCATCACTAAATAATTCTAAAATTGCCGATAAACTTATGATGAACATTTTCACGTGTTAACGTTATGGCAACAAACTAATGTTTTTACCCATCATATGGTCGGCGGCCATGTTTATGACCACAACACTTTGCCAGTCTATTCATAAAAATATGCTGACACGAAGTTGTGTTTTTTAAATGGAAAACCCTGTATATTTTTACATATTCGATACAGCGCTCAGAAATAAGCATGAGCCCCGGAAAATATGTGAACTAATATTAAAAACTTGTAGTAGGAAACCATTCATCCAATCACAACAAGAAACAGTTCAAGGGTACAGGCGATAACAAAAGAATCCGTTTGTACCAAGTGAACTAACGCGCCACCTGCCACGCCTCTCCAGAGCTCATGTTTGATTCTGTTGGCTGTAGACTGGAAAAGTGTGACGTCACAAATATGGCCGCACCATATGATGGGTAAAAACAATATATTGGGATGTTCCGTGGGTAAAAACAAACTAGTTTCACCGTATACGTTGCACAGCTTAAACATAAGTTTTCGTTTTTATTCTAGTTTTAAGTTTATTATTTAATTCAAAATGCCTTATTGTTATTGCCCAGGGTGTTCACATGTTAGTAGACGGGAAACATGTAGTTTTTATCGGTTTCCAGCCGATAAAAAACAGTTTAATTTATGGAAGAAAATGTGTAGGTAAGTAAACATTTTTTATTTTGTTAATTTGTGTTATGTATAAAACCCAATCTTAAAAACAGATTTTTTATAGCAAAAGTATGTAATTTAAAACGTACATAGAAATCTAATTGTTCCTAAAATTTAATCAACTTTTTTTAGACGAGCTGATAGAGATGCAACTCGTGAAGACAGATTATGTAGCTGCCATTTTCGAGATGGCAACAAATTATTAGGACCCACAATTTTTCCGTGGAATGAAAAAGGGCAAATGAATTTTGGTGCTCCAGAAAAACGTTCAAGGTATGTAGCTTGTATTTCGTAGATGAAGAAGCAGCAGGTGCTTTCCATGAGCATAATGCGTCTGTTTTGCTAAAATTTTTTATGTGCATATAACATAACAATGCCGCACCAATATGGTGGCACTTGAATTGTCCTCTAGGGCATTCACAACTAAATTCTTTATATCAAATTGTTTTTAAGATTTAAAAGAAAAAAATGTGTAAACTTGCCTCCACGTTGTATGTTTTCTTTTTCATACTAGCCAAAATTTTTCCTCTTATAAGACCCAAACTGCCGTCAAAAATTATTTCTTTGCAGTGCCCACTATCTAGGCAGTTCTCTGCTTTTTGGAAAACACTAATTTCATCACTAAATAATTCTAAAATTGCCGATAAACTTATGATGGACATTTTCACGTGTTAACGTTATGGTATGGCGATTAATGGTAAACAAACTAATGTTTTTACCCATCATATGGTCGGCGGCCATGTTTATGACGACAACACTTTTCCAGTCTATAAAACCCTTTTCAGACGAAGCACTATAGTGGAGACGAAAGTGCTCAACTAAAGTTGGCTAGAAACATGAGACGAAAGTGTTCACTAAAGATGACGAGCCGTTCACACGGCAAACTTTCGTTTAATGTTTTAGATGCACGGGCATGCGCAGTTTGTCTGGATTTTCGCGGTTTTTCAAATTTAATTAAATTGCTCTATTAATGTCACATTTATTTCTGTAAAACTTTTATGATGGACAAAGACGAAACTTTCAAGTTATTATCTGTGGGTATTGGGGGGTTGTTATACTTGCAGTAAGTGAGATCGAAGCCATTAAAAATATGCTTGAAATGGTAGTTGTAGGTATACGTACAAGTACAGCAACAAACTCTTTCAAAATTCACAATAATAAATGTATGAGTTCTTTGTTCAGATTTAAAATATTTTAAATCTTTCCAAATTACCTATTTGAATTTTATTTCTTCTGTGAAGTTTATTTTTACTTTTATACAAAACAAAACTTTAGGTTAGGTTCCAATATTTTAAAATAATTCTTGTAATAACCTTCAACTGTTATGTGCACGTAATTTACACAAACAATACACTTCTTTAAATATGATAATAGTGAAAAAATTGCATAGTTTTCGATTATTTCGGATAAAATAACTTCGAGATGAATACGCAAAGTAGCCATGTTGAAAAGTGCTCAACTTTAGTGTACAGTGTACACTAAAGTCTTCGAAATAGAAACATGTTCTATTCCGTCGACGGCATCTAAAGTGCGCAACTTTCTACTCGACCGACTATTCACACGGTGCACTTTAGTCGACTCAACTTTCGTCTCCACTTTAGTGCTTCGTCTGAAAAGGGTTTAACCATTGAGTATATAATAACACTGCGTTAGTGATCTTATTACTCAATGGTTTAACTAACCGTTCTGGAGATGTTGTCACTTTATTGCCGAAATGGAGTATATTAGGTATTGGAGTCATGGTGCCAGGCCTGTAGTCAAGGTTCATAATAATCAACTTACAAAATACGTGGCTAACTTTCTCAAAAAGCGTAAGAATTCATTTGGAAGTCTGCATGTGAGATGCTTGAAAGGGATAGAGATGAAAACATTACCTACCACGCTTATCCTTCTTCCAGTTGTCTACTCGCTACGCTGGTATATTATCTAGATTTAACAGGTGCAATTTTCAGATAAAATAAAAATTTTTTTGCGTGCGGTTTTGTGTTAGTGAAGTTTGTTAGTTTTTGGTAACAATCAGTATGCCGAAAAGAACTTATAAAAGTTTCTTGCGAAGAAAACAATGGGCAGCAAAAAAAGGAATTCTGAATACGTAAGTAATTTTGTTTTATTATAATTAATCAAGGAAATATACCTCAAGTACGAAAATAAGTAAGTAACTTCGTAGTGTTTTACGAAATAAAAATACCGACAGACGTACAACATTGTGTAATTCTGCTTAATTTTGCTAATTTAATAGTAGTCCGGTCAATTTAGACATTCGAAGGTGCATAAAGTCCCAACAAGCTGAAAATCAGTAAAATTGTTCAAAACATAATTATAAATAAAATTTTAAAGTTCCCCATCATTCCCGTGTGTGGAAAAAATATTATTTGAGGTTAAAGGTAAAAAAATTAGTTTTTTGCGATTTCCAGCAAAACGGTAAGTTTTATCAAAAAAGTACTTCAGAAAAAAATTGTAGATCATAAAATTATCTATAAGAAATGTATTAAAACTTTTTTCCTACGAGCCACCGTTTCTGAGATATAATGATTCAAAAAGTTGTATACATATATAACAACTCTAGAGATGTATACAGGGTGTTGCATGACGTACTGTACAAACTTAAGAGGCATTTTTGTGAGTACAAAATAAGTCGATTTAACCAACTTACCCTATATATCAAAATGGTTCCTAAGCTCGTGGGGGTGCTTCAAAGTTGAAAAAAATTATTTCTTTTTCTTTAATAACTCAAAAATGCTTAGTTTGATTTTGATCAAATTTGGTATGTGGGGTCATGTTAAAAGCTTAGTGTACGAAGTACAAATAAATACTCGAGCTCAACTGCAGCAGCGTATTATTGAAGCATGTCAGCAAATAAGGAATAACGGGCTTTTGGTATATAGGGTAAATTGGTCAACTCGGCTTATTTTGACCTCAGAAAAATGCCTCTTAAGTTTGTACAGTACGTCATGCAACACCCTGTATACGTGGCGTATTCATGCATATTATGACGATACAATTTTTACAATTTTTTGAATCGTTATATCTCAGAAACGGTGGCTTGTAGGAAAAAAAAGTATTAATACATTTCTTATAGATAATTTTATGATCTACAATTTTTGTCTGAGGTACTTTTATGATAAAACTTACCGTTTTGCTGAAAATCGCGAAAAACTCATTTTTTTTACCTTTAACCTCAAATAAAATTTTTTCCACGCATGGGAATGATGGGGAACTTTTAAATTTTATTTATAATTATGTTCTGAACAATTTTACTGATTTTCAGCTTGTTGGGACTTTATGCACCACTTCTCTCATTTTTCAGTCTAGATTGACCGGACTATAGTTGAATAGAATGAATTGAAAGAATGAATGAATGAATTATTATTTTATTTGAAAACTGCACCTGTTAATCTAGATATCAGCGTAGCGACAAGCCAAGTACATGGGGGAAGTATACGCGTGATAATGTTTCCATCTCTATCCTGCTCTATCCCTTACAAACATCTCACATTCGAACTACTAAATGAATTCTCCCATCTTAACAACTTATTTGTAAGTACAGCAACGACATCGTGCAATCTTCTTAGCTCGTTTTAATTGAAGTATAGCAGCGGCTGGCATCAAAATTCAAAATGTAGAGAACAAATTACTGATGGAAACTTGTGGGGAATCCAATTTGCTCGTCCCGTATTTCTACTCAAACTCGCTTTCGTTCGTGCTTTCGTGGGGTATGAAAGTGAAATGGAAATGGTCTAGTTATTTGCACACCCACGCTGGCGCTAGCATACGTCTGCTATGCCGTTTTAAATCGCTTTTTCTTTAGCGTTCTCAGATTTTAAATGGTGCTAACCGTTGTAATTTCTAACCTAACAGTTTTCATCGCGGTTTTCATTATAAAGTTTTGTTACGTGGAGACGTGCACATTAACGTTTCAGTGACCGTGCGGGTTCATTCCTCACGTTTTAGATAATCCCAATCAGATAATGCCTTTTTGAAGTAGTTTTGTTTTGATTTTCATTTTTATATAAATAATACATTGTTTTCTTTTGCTACAGGAGGTTACGGATAAAAACGGAGGTATGATTGTCCAAGTCTAAAATTATCTTTGTAAATATTTTAATTCCTCTTGTCTCTAGTAGGTACTTACGTCCTCACACGTCAAATGTCAATAGAAGTGATATTTTTAATTTTTAGTTCACATGAGATTTGTTTATAAAAACATAAGGATAATACACTTATTACCCTAAAGGTCAAAAAGGGGAAATTATTTCTTTTCAAGGGTGTGGTGACTGTTGACACCACATTTATTAAGACAAGTTACATTTTTGTATTTCTTGAGTACCTACTAAAATCAACAGCTACTTGCTAGTTTTGTTTATTTGAATATCAAATATCATAATATATACAGGGTGTTCGGTTATTCCGTGGCCAACGGTCTACACGCGATTCTACAGGTCAAAATAGTACTAAAAGCTCCGAAATCTCAATAATAAGACAGTTGTGGGGCCTTCAAGTTGAGTTTTTAAATTTTAATTTTTGTCATATTTACTTTAAATGTCTGCGAAATTTTTTGATATTGGGCACTTTTACTAAGTTTTATAAATTATAAAACCTCGCATAAGAAGTATAACTTTAAAAAAAACTCTGCAATTAAGGGCACTTAACCTAAAGTCTAAATTTAACCTAACCCTAACTTTTCTGTTCTATTTTCGATTATTTTTTGTACGAAATTTGAAAGATTAGCGAAAACTATAAAAAAAAGGTACTCTTCTTCGGAATTGATCAAATTAACCGTTTCATCAGAAATCGCTTTCAAAAAGTTTTAAGTTTTACCCTTTTTTACTAAATTCTAAATAATCATTATAGTTAGAATTTCCAATTTTTGTAATAAACTTTTGTCGGCACGTGTTTTCTTTGACCGTGGTAAGAAAATGCCTCCTCGTTTCTCGGTTTCTCACAACTACAATTTGTTGAAAATGTTGGTCTTCCCAGATTACAACTTTCGCCAAAAGTTCAGTAGATGTTCGATATTCGAAGATTCGAACGAAATTGACGTTCGCCTTTTTTTTTGTTCGGCAAGTCAGAATTTCGAAATATTCTCATGAACTCCGACAGCACACAGCAAGCCTATTCGTAGATTTTTATACGTGTGTTTTATTGTGAGTTTTACAAACATGGGAAGTTTGGAGATACTATCAAGAATGGTTTCTCAAAAACCTTTAACTACGTCCTTATTCTACATGATGTGGCATGAGAAATCTTAATTGTGCCTCTAAGTCGAGAAAAAAAGCTCTTGAAGTTGAATAGCGCACTTCTTGATTTTTCAATTTCAATAAAAACTTTTTTTTAAATTCTTCATAAAATGCAAAGAAGGGACCTGGTACCACTTTGTTTCTAAAAAACCTTTAACTACGTCCTTATTCTATCAGATGTGATATGGGAAATCTTTATCGTGGCTCTAAGTTGTGAATAAGAAGCTCTTGAAGTTGAATAGCGCGCTTACTAAGTGTCACAATTTCGAACTATCTGTTTTTTAAATTTCTTTTCAATATGTTAAGACGAGACCTAACACCATTTTTACTTTCATAAATCTTTAATTATATCCTTTATTCAACTTCATACAGTGCCACATTATTTATCAGTCGGTAAGTTTAGTGGCTGGCTCCTTTATAAGACTTACGCGTCTTACTCCGGGGTTATCCATAACCAGAATTCGATCCTTCTCCGCGCTATATCTCGAAAAGGGTTAAACTTATAAAAAAAATGTGTATAACCAATCTTGTAGCTAATAATGTTTTCTATAATTTTTATAATAACCTTCATCAACGTACGATCTATAGAAGGCGAGTCATTTGCCAAAAACAATTTTTGTAGCCTTTGACCTTGAATATCTCAAATTGCTCCGCCAAAATTTTTCTAATTTTGTGATATACTTATTTGGAACATCTTAATGTACGTGTAGACCAATATCCAGCCTCGTAGGAATTATTCTGACCAAAAATCCTTATTCGACTGGACTATTTTCTTACTATACCTACTGCCGGACATCAGAACATTGCCAATTTGGGAAAGGTATGCTTGACCGAATTAAAAAATTTTAATACACATGAACGCAGAATTAGATGCTCTACAACTTTTATTTAATGAGTTTTTCTGTTAAAGTACTAATTTCTAAACAGCAGACTCATATATAATGCAATATGTCAGTTTTTGAAAAAGTTGGGAAAAATCGTCGTTTTTTGACCGCGGTTGGCGACCATACCGCTTGACCAAACTATTAAGTGTTAGTACTCATTCGACGCAGAGTTTAATGTTCTTTAATTTGTTATAGAAATACTTTTTCGTGAAGATGCTCCATTTAGGAGTTATAGGCGAAAAAACAAAGCAAGTCCTAAAATTTTGGGATTTTTTGGCTGCCAAAAAGTCTCCCGAGGTCGCCGGTGTTAGCATTTTTGTTTTTTACATGTTTACACCCATATAAACAATTTAAAAAAATAAAAGCTTCTACCCCACTTATTGCATCATAGAAGGGTGTTTTGGAGCTCTACTGACTGGCCTATTAAAATGTTATACAAAAATGTTACGCCTTATTCACTTAATTATGTAACTTTACGTTTCTACCAAGGCCTTCTCGAGAAGGCCTTGTTTCTACCTTTTTTCCACCCTTTTTAGGAAGGGGTACATTTGCCTGTAAACTGTAAATAACAAAAATCACGTCAGTTGCAAGTTGAACCAAAATTTTGTGATCCGTAATATACTGGACTTTGACGATAACTTGACTTCTTATACGAATTTTGATTTTTTTAAATAAATTAATTTGTGTATGGATATTAATAATTGTGAAAATTAAGAAATCGGTGAAATGGGTAATAAAAATCAATTGGCTCTTTCTAATCACCGAAAAAGTAGAAAATTGATTATGAAAAGAAGGTAAGCTTGACAATAAAGTATTTTTAGCTCATTTCCAATAAAATATCAGTCGTTGAAAGGGAAATAATACAAGTTATTTAAAACCGTTAAAAATTATAATGGGGTTCTTGCACTTAATTGAATCGGTATACTTTAATTTAAGGAGAACAAATTTTTTTCAATTTTTTATTAAAGCCCTTTTACTTATTTATGATGATGTAATTTCAAATTTTAATGAAATTCGCGCAAAAACGCCTTTAAGTGTCATGGCTGCTTGATGACGTCAAGTCCCAGCAAACAAATAACAGCTGTTTTAGTTTGTTGTTTGTTGATGTCTGCGTTAAGTTTCATGGTTTCTTTAGATTGTTGGATTCATTTTCGTCGTTCTGTGCTTCTGTGTTCAGTTTATTTAGTTTTGAAGTGATTATTAAGTTATTGTTATTGTGTTCGTACGTTCTTAGAGTGGTTTAAGTAGTGTGTTTATTTTTTTCTTTATAAGTTAAAAGTAATGTCGGTAAATACTAAACCTAATAAGAATTATAATTGGTGTATTGTTCCTAAATGTACAAATACGAGCTTGAAAACGCCAGATAAAACTTTTATTAGTGTGCCAAAGAACAAAATCCGTCGAAAACTGTGGTTTAATGCAGTCAAGCGCGACTGGAAATTATTATCGGAAACTTCTAACGTTTTTGTGTGTGAAGATCATTTTGATGTAAGTAATACTTAAGTAATTTTATTATCAATAATTTTTGGCATGGAATTATTACAATCTTTAATATTTGGTTTTACAGTTGGAAATGGACATGGAAAACTATGTGAAATGGAAATTGGTTGGCGGAAACAAATTAATGAAAAAAACCGTTGTTCCCCATAAATTTGACTGTGAGGTGGATCGTAAAAGAGCATTCACTAATGTTCCTCAAAGTTCAGCCGTTAAGCGGGCTAGACAGCAGTTGATCGATGAAGCATTAGCCGGACAATCAACTAACCACGAAGGTGACTATAGCGGTGCCGATGTGCTGTTCGAGAAAGAAGAAGTGGTTTCTGAAACGAATAGTAGAGATGTCGGAGTAAATGTCCAACCACAGCATACATTACGAGTTTTAATATTGCATCCAAGAAGGTATTTGGGTTTGTCAGTTGAGTGCATGTTTATCCGTGGTCTTATCGAGCAATAGTAGCTCAATTTATTTGACATTACAGAAAATTCGTCTTGCTCAAAGCTTTGCCGAGCTTGGAGATGCTTACAGTATTTCCGAAAGTTCTGCAAGGAGACAGTTTGCAAAAGCAATTTTGCTTATCAACGAGGTGATGAAGGAATTGATTGTTTGGCCACCACAAACTAAAATACAGGAGTTACTGCCTTTACCATTTCGAGTTCGCTACAGAAAAGTTCAATGTATAATTGACGTATCGAGTCTGCTGGACTACGACGTCACACCAATCAGAACACGTTCTGAGTCACGTGTTAAAATTCAAATAAAAGCGACTTTTAAGATCAATTATGTATTTTACTGTTACTAAAACCATATTTAGTGATAAATTTCTGTATGATGCAAGGACCCCATTCACTCACCTGTATTTTCTTGAGCGTCACAGCTTTACAAAATATTTTCATTGCTTTTGTAAATTATAAAAACTAGTAGTTATTTAGAGCGAGTCATAAGACACCTCTCCTGGTTTTGACTATATACCCCTGGTACTGCTAAAAAGATTTATTTTTTCTACATTTTTTATAAAAACAATTAGTAATTGATTTCTGAACTAAATTACAGAATGGCCAAGGCTAGGAAAACTTTAGGACCCGATGAAACATCCCACACAATTACAACTGATGAGACTTTAACTAAGGTTTTACACTTCAAGGATAATTCCGAAGCTGCGTCCATTGGGGAAGCTTCGCAAACAGTTTCTGCCGAATCTTCATTTGCCAGGTATGTCTCTTACGAACAATTTCTAAACACACCAGTATCAAACTGGAGCTTCTTTGTATTTTCGGATGTATTTCAACGTAACTAAAATGCATTAGTGTCTAGTGTACAGGGCCTTTCAGAGAGCCCTACAGAGAGCTTCAATAGAAGAATATAATCAAAGGATTATTCATTATTAAATAATACCAAATACACAAATAATAAAATTTAAAATTACAAAAGCAAACAAAGAATATTATGTAATTTAGTTCATACAAAAATCAATCTCGATTTGCAAACAGTAAAAGCCGAATCCATTAAATAAATAATATTATGTAAATATAAAACATGTTTAAACAACCGCAAATTTTCGAATTTACCGGTAAATGCTAATATTGATCAGCGTTGGTATAAAAGTGCCCGAACGTCGGGCTTTTACCAAGATATTTCGGTAAACGTCGGGATTTACCGACGCAAACTGGTAAAAGCTAGAACGAGTTGTGTCCTTACCCTCCCGAGTGTGTTCTTTCTACTGCTTCTCGCGTCGCGTGTGTTGTACTTGTACATAAACGTAAATAGTTTGACCTTGGGTATAATATTTTTGTTAGTTACAATTGTTTACTTCTTTGTTTTCGTTTTGCCTCAAAATGAGTTTGGAAATGCGTAAAAAATTTTACGAAATTCTGAGTAACATTGTGAATAATAAAATGCAAAACAACTGTTATTTATCTAGTGAAAAATATAACATTCTGTTGAATGAAGTGAAAGATGCAAAAAAGGTAGACTGTAAACAACCCGTTCACTATAGACGCTTGAAACGGTACGATATACTCAACGTCGACGGCGAAGAAAAACTCATAGCACAAGCGTCTGCTGGAAAACAAGAAATTATTTATTACATATGTTTTAATGAACTTTTTGACGTGATACACGAGACCCACATTGCTCTTCGCCACGGTGGAAGAGCTCGGATGGCTGTAGAATTAAGTCACAAGTATAAGAACGTGACCATCGAATCGATCGTCACGTATTTGAGGTTATGTGAGCCGTGCCAAAAGAAACTAAAATCGATGAGAGGGGGTTTGGGGAGACCAGTCCCACGCAACGAGAGTTCAGATTGCAGCAAGTAAGTTTTGGGTGTATAATTTAAATAAGTGAAGCCATCAACTGTAATACCACGTTAGCTTAACTTCTTCAATCTCATTTCTAACTTTCCAACCACGTTTCTAGCAAATTCAATGGTAGTCCACTAGAATTTTCTCATAAGGAAAAAGGCTCGCCTACATGCCTACTGCATACTAGCCTGCTTACATGTACTCACATCCGGGTCGAATAAGATAACATGAAAAAGTCAGGGAGACAGAGAGACTAGGAAAGATACAATTTAATACAACCATTGCTGTAAAATAACTAATTAACCCAATAAACATTTAATCAAACAATCGCTAATCGGAGATCAATTAATCGTACAATCGATTAATCAGACAATCGATTAATCGAACAATCGATTAATCGGACAATCGTTTATTCAAACAATCGATTAATCTGACAATCGATTAATCAAACAATCGATTAATCGGACAATCGAATAATCGATTAACCGAACAATCGAATAATTGGACAATCGATTAATCGAATAATCGATTAATCGAATAATCGATTAATCGATTTTTTTGCCCAGCCCTACTCTAGACTACGTCTAGACCGTAGGTCTAGACCAGCGATGGCGAACCTATGACCCGCGGGTCATAGACTGACCCACGCAGAAATTTTTTATGGCCCACGAGCATGTTCACGAAGTCTAAGCTAAAGTTTGGTAACTAATAGAAAATCAGACAAAAAAAATGGTCAAAATTTTCATCTCTTGTTTTTGTGAAACATTATCTTTGGAGACACTATCAATGGCTATTAAAATTCAGGAACTTCGTTTTTAAGCCGTTTGACCTTGAACAATCGAAAAATTTTGCCTGCAGCGCTATTTCATTTTATTTCTAACGCTACAAATGCAAAATTGTCCAACTTTACTTGCAAACCTTCCCCTGAAACGGCCTTAAACGTGACGTTTCGCGCCATTACTGCAAATAATATACCCACGACTTCATATTAAAAAAATAAAATTGATTGGTTGACCCGCCACCAAAAAAGGTTCGCCATCGCTGGTCTAGACTCTAGTTCAGTGTCCCTAACCTAAATGCGATTTTCTGGCCCTTCTGGTTTTTATTAATAGTTGATTTCTGTCATTTTCTAGCCAAGTTCCAAATCGCGTTTTGTTAGAAAATACAGATTGATAGTTTTATGTTGTTTCTCTGTGACAAATTTGGTAACTTTTGGCAAAAGAATCTTAAATAACTAAAAACCGTGAAGCTGTTGTGGTTCTTATAATAAAGAAAAAAATTTATTTGTTTAGTCCCTGTATGTGCGCATTCGTTTCCGAGTTCGGCTACGAAATCAAAGTAGTAGGTTATGTCGTTATTTATAGGTAAAGTATTGAACGTCGGCTGGTCCTGGTCGGCTCCTTAGATCATATATATTAACATATATATATATATTAACATATATATATATTAATATATATTAATATATACGATCTAAGGTCGGCTCGGCAATAGTTTCGTAAATTAGCGTCGGTTTGTGTAGATGACTCTGACGGTGCGTGTATTGTGTTGAACATTCAAATAGTACTTATTCATAAAAGGGAAATTTTGTTAAAAATGCGTTCTTCTTGCATTGCAAGAAAACGCAATAAGCGAGCTAAAAGTGCGAAAATATACCATGCACGTCGGCGATTGCAGTTACTTGAAAATTCAGATAAGCTTGTGAAAGAAGATGCCCATTTAAATAATTTTGAGAAGTAAGTCACTTACTTCACACAGGAAATCACTTCTAACTTTTTTGTTAATTGAGGAAAAAAATATGTTATGGAACATATTTTTTTAACATTTTAGAATTAGTATTTTCCGTGGCCCATTTAGCCCCATCCCATTACATCAAACTATGAAAATTAATAATGATAAATAAAACACAAATTCAAATCTACGCTTCTCTTGTTTTATTTTTTAAAATTTTTGTTTTGAACATTAATTGCAGAAAATATGGAAATAAATTCACCAAATATTACTAGAAAGGCATAGATTGATCGTTTATCTTTCATTTGGTCCTAATTTCAAATTAATTGGATAAAAATTAGTCTAAATTCTATAATTATATTATTTGAACTTTCAAACCAAATCCTTGCACGCAGTTTACTCGGATTAACATTTCCGTAAAGTGCTGCCACAGTGGTATATTTATTTTGATGTTTGTTATCTGCAGATTCTGCGCAATAGCAATAATTGTACACGTTTATAGGTTGTGTTTGTGTAGGGTGAAGGTATTTCATGTTGCTTCTTTTATATTGATAGTTTGATAGTGGTTAATAAATAATAGAACAATAAGTGTGGATTGTGTCCTTTTCAAACTTTCAATTTTTTTGTATAATCAAAAATGAGGTTTTACGCCAGTCGACATGTGGTAAATAAAGTCGACCAAAAATGTAACCTAATTCAAAAAAGTTGTAACGCTCTTTCATCGTTTAAAGTGATTTTTCACAAAATTTAGTCATTCATGAGTTTGATTTTTATCAAGTATCGCCCAGATCGATCAAAATTTATAGTGCCTTTTAGTGCTTTTTAAATTTCTTTTCTCGTTCCGGATTGGTATTTCTGTTTTTTTAAACCAAAACAATGGATTATAGACGAGGCAAAAAAGCACGGTTGCATTTAACAGCGCGTAGAAAAAAAAGCAAAAACATTTTAAAATATATTGCGTAAGTAACATGAATTGACAAACTAAATACTAAATAGTACGAGTATAGGTATTTTCAAGATTACATACAGCAAGACTTAATAATAGTCCGGGAGGCAGCGAACGAGAAAACAGTTAACTAAACCATAAAGTACAAAATTTTTGATTATGCAGAGTAGCAGAGTATTGCAAATGGGTAATAAAACCGACCGTCTGCCTGTAGGGGCTATTAAAGCAGATTCTAAGTATCCGTTACAGGGCTCCAGCTCGTAACTGATTTTGCATTGAAATAGTAATGCTATCAAAATGAAATAAAAAGTAAACGTTAAATTAAAGATGAATCTAGAGTCTTCCTGGAAAATATTTTGCAATTTATTGCTAATAAATTTAAAAAGAAAGTTGAAATCACTCGTCAACTTTGAAAGCTCTTTCCACGAATACATACTGACAAAAAATTAAAAAAAAAACACTCAACTAGGTATATATACCTTAAACCTGAAAAACATGAAAAAAGTTTCATTTGAAAAAATATAAAAAAAATTTGTAAAGAGCTGAGACTCTGTTCAGTTCATTATCTCTTGGGGATTCTTTCAAAAAGTTACCGACCTTAGATGCGCAGAGGGAGAAGTGAGAAAGTGGTAAAGAGATAATGAACAAAAAAGGTTACATTTTAAGATATTTTTGAAAATGTACGTGTTAATATGGCTGTTAGCAGGCCCGTAGTCAGACCGGTTTTCTCGGGTCATTTGTCCGGGGCCCGGCCATAAGCCTTGTTTTTAGGGGCCTGGCCTGGCCCTATAAAAAATTTAAAATCCTCAGCTTGATTGAAGTTTAGGTAGCGAACCCTACAAACCCTAAAATGTTTATTTTATATGAAATGATAATTGATAAATGAAATTTTCCCTGTGTTAACCGGCTAACGCTAAACATAAAGATAATAACCCTCACGAAAGTCACAGTAATTGTATACTG
The DNA here is from genome assembly GCA_950108345.1 of Malthinus flaveolus. NCBI lineage: Eukaryota > Metazoa > Arthropoda > Insecta > Coleoptera > Cantharidae > Malthinus > Malthinus flaveolus. The sequence goes on from OX467286.1 coordinate 14,600,423, forward strand.
TTTTTATGAGCTGAAATAGCGTAAAAAGTGATGTCCTACTATGTAATTTTCAAAAATTTTTCGGGGAGGACCCCGGACCCCTCTACCCTCTACCCTCTACCCTCCGGTAGAGCAGGGGCCCGTCCGGGGCCCGTCAAAGCTGACTACGGCCCTGGCTGTAAGCGGAACCAACCTTGCATTTAATTCTTATGCAAAACCCTTTTGCAGGTGAGTGGTAGGTACCCATAGGTGACTTTTAAGAAGTGGTGCCCCAATGGGACCCGCGACTGGTGTGCGTGGAGATTTCGTTATTCGCCCCTGGAAGGTAGACAAGCAGCGGCGGATTAACTGACTTTGGCGCCCTAGGCTATAATAATCCTAGTGTCCTTTTTTAAATTTCTATTTGAGAAGAAAATGGGCTAAAATAGCGCCGCAGGCAAATTATTTTAAATGTTCAAGGTCAAACGGCTTAAAATGAAGATTAGGAATTTTGTAGCAGTTGATAGTGTCTCCCAAAAAGAAGTTTCACAAAAACAAAGTAGGAAATTACTATATTATTTCAGATACACACAAAATATTGTTGAAGAGTTCCGCGAATTTTAAAATCTTTGACTTTAGTTTAGTTAGCCTAATGTTAAATCCAGGCTTGGACCCTGTTTCTTTATTAGGTATCAATTTTAATTGATATAATAGTTTACATCTAAATGATAAACCCGAGTGACAAAGCTATCTTACGCATTTTCCAATAAACAATTAAATGGGTATAAATAAAGTTTCGTTTGTTAAGTTAAATAAAAAAATCCGGGCAGAGTGGAGGTAAAAATCTTATCAAATAATTTTATATTTATTTATATTTTGTTATTATAAATTTAAAGATCGTTGAAGGGCACTTCTTCTCGACTTAGGTATTATCCGTACTATAATTTGCTAATTTTTAAAATGGACTATTTGCTAATATTTACCGGAACCTTTATCTCAATAATTTAATAAATGTAATTTTATTTTACCATTGGCAATTGGCGCCTCTTTTTGACTTGGCGCCCCTAGGCTACAGCCTCACTAGCCTAGTGGATAATCCGCCACTGTAGACAAGTGCCGTCTACGCACACCAGTCGCGGGTACCACTTCTTAAAAGTAACCTATGGGTACCTACGTACCTACTACTCACCTGCAAAAGGGTTTTGCATCAGAATGAAATGCAAGGTTGGCTCTAATATGTGACGCTAACGTCCGTACTATGTTTTTACGGCGCCGCTTCTCGCTAACTGTAGAGTTTCGAGGAAAATGTTATACGTCAAAATTGTTGTAATTTTAGTGATCTACAAAAAAGAATATTATGACAACTTTTTCGCTAAAACCAATTGATGAAGAGGAAGAGATATTCATTGATATCTGATAAAAGTCGTAAGTTTTCGTGGTTTATTCATCGCTGCGGAGCTAGCCGAGGTGTAGCGAGATCGAAAACTTGGGATTTTAATCAAGGGATACATATACTATATATAACATATCAAAAAATTAGAACTACCCGACCTTTTGCAGGATAAAATGTGCAATTCGGCTGTACTAAATTGAAATTCTAAAAAACTTCTCCATGTCTCGATAATTGATAAAGTTTATTTCTTTATCCGCAACCGTGCATATGCATATTATTATATTATCACGATATCCGAATATACCTTTGTATATTTTATTATTCTATTAAAATAATAAGACTATTTTTCGCTAGCACAAATGTTAAAATGATACCAATAAGGGCAATAAGGTTTAAAAACTTCATTTTTGGTTTGGCGAAGGTCTTTAGTTTTATACCCATTTTTGAGCTGTGAACATCAACTATTCAAAAATATTTCTTCTTCAAAATTCTTGGCAATAGACATTTATATTTGATAATAATTTTCAAGTGAAGTGTGTTAGTTAATAAGTTTAGTGAAGTACTTAGTTTATAAACTCCTTCAGTGACTAGTGAAAATGGAAAAAAAGTATGATTCGCGTAGGGGCTTCAAAAGTCAATTACGTTTATCTGCCAAAAGAAGAAGATGGCAATATAGAAATCTAAAAAAATACATGTAAGAAGAGTTGTTTACATTATTGGGCAACTGAAAAATTTTTCATTATTTTCAAATTGATTGATTTTGGGATTTTTTCTGTATGAGTCATAGTTTTCGAGTTATACATCATCACATGCAGAGTCACATGCATGTATTTTCTGGAAATTGACCTTTTGTCAGTTAATAATTTGACTGGATGTACGATTCATCGTCAACGAGGATTTATGATAAAAAAGTTTTTAATGTTGTTTTATTTCCTAGAGAGGAAAAGGCAAAAGGTATCTTACGTGTAGAAAAACCAAATAATGTTGGTACTGATATATTGACGGATCCTGAAAATATCGTAAATGAAGCACAAACTTCTTTCTTAAAAATGGAAGCATCTTGTTCATATCATCAAGAAACTGAAAATATTGAGCAACCAACGTCTTCTTCTTCGATTGCTTTCATCACTGAGGATGCTCGAAGGTAAGAAAATGTGACATCGAAATAACAATCGAAAGCTGGCGGAAATATTCTACCAAAACAGTACTTTTATTTAAAAAGTTTATAACTAATTTATTTAAGAAACTCAAATAGCTACCTACTAGCTGCTGCCGTCTCTGATAAATTCTGCAGCTGCACGCAGTACGCTCAGTTTGTCGCTTATAACTTTAAAACTACTATATAAAAATAAACTAAATCAAATTTCCTACACACTATATTTGGAAATTTTTTTGCACAGACGAACGGTTTAGGCACTAGAGCGCGTTAAAGTTTGACAAAAATTAAAAAAAAAAACTTTTTGTTTATCGCTCATAACTCGATATTTACACACTTTTAGACAATAGTGTTCTTATACAAAAATAAAATGCATTGAATTTCATACAAATTATGTCTCTTTAGATTTTTTCGTCAAACGAACAGATTATGTGCTAGAGCGCGTTGAAGTAGACATATTTTTTGCCCGATTTTTTAAGTTTTTTTTTAATTTTAACGCGCGCTAGCGTCTAAATCGTTCACCTGAGAAAAAAACTCAAGAGATATAATTTGTAGACAATTTAATGCGTTTTATATTTCTATAGAAAAACTTTTCTTAAAAATTGAGTAGTTTTCCAATTATAAGCGAAAAACTTTTAACAGGCAGACGGTCGGTTCTATTTCTAATTTGCAATGGCCTTTCATTCTGCATAATCTTTTGGTCTTTTTGTACTTTATGGTTTAGTAAAAGTGTTCCGGGACTATTATAATCCCCGTAATCAGTTTTAATCATTTGCACCTATTTTAAACTCAATCCGGGGACACCCTGTTGGTAACCTTGTCTATAGAAATTTTATTTTCAATTCATTATCTACCAAAATTGTAATATTTTATAGGTGGCGACGTGCTAATCCTCATGACGGTCGTAGAAAAATGGTTTCGGAACTTCAAGACAATAAAGTTAATCAGTATCAGTAAGTGTCTGCAATCTGCAAAATAATGCTCAAACTTATTACTTATTACTTATTCCTACGTAAGGAGCAACCAAGCTTTGAGCAAATGTCTAAGGTGGCTTTGTAAGTTTACTTGATGGCCCTTTTTAACCCGGCATAGCGCAAGTAAAATCAAGAAGTCATTTAAGAATATCGTAAATCAGACTATACATTAGCAAATATAATAGAACATAGTAATACGCGCAGCTTCGGCTAAAAATGGTAAAACGGGGAACTAGCGCCACCCGAACCTACAGAACAGCTGTTATTATTTTGTAATTACTCTTAAATGGGGTAAAAGGCGTAAATAATTGCAAAATATTGCATTTTAATTTTGTGTTTTGTTTCATCTATACCCATGCAGGGCTGGCGTAAACCTTAACAGGACCGGGTTCATAAATTGCGTTGGGCCCATTTAGCATAAACGGGCGGACATTTTTATTTTTGTACGAAGCGGTACAAAAACTTATTGAGCTCAATCATTTTATCGTATTTGTATATTGTGGCGCCGATTCGCCTAGCTTGTGTGTGATTTTGAGTTTTTTATATAATATACAGGGTGTCCCCAAAAAGTTTGTACAGCGCTCTACCACATATTCCTGAGAAGATTGAAATTTTTACCTTTCCAAGTCTCTGGTGCCCTCGTTATCTTCATACTCAGCGTCAAACGATGTAGTATCTTTGTTTGAATATAATACAGACATTGGCCTACGAATACTCCCAAGTCTTGTATAAGGTTTTTTTTTCTGTTCATTTTTTAAAGTGAAAGGCGTCCCTGAAAGGCTTATACAGAGCTAACAGAGCACTATACCACATATTCCTGAGACCAAAATAGAACGATTACACCCAACTTATCTATATTCAAAAGTGGTTCTTTAGAGCGTCGGGCGCCAAAGATAGGTACTTAAAAAAATTTCAATTTTTTCAAGAATATGTGGTAGAGCGCTGTACAAACTTTTTGGGGACACCCTGTATATTATAGTATAAAAAAACTCAATTCCGCACACAAGCTATAGTCCAGTCAAATTAGAAAAAATAAAATTTTTTTTTAATTTTAATTACAAATTTTTTAAATATTTAGGGTTAATTAGTTAGATAGATCTAATACGTTGTAAATGCATACTAATTTGATTTATATATATTTCGCTTTCTCGACGCATTTAAAACAATGCCGGATCGCTAAGAAAATTATGTAATCTGCCTGGCGTATTAGGTATAGGCGTGCTACCGGAAATAGCAAAGTCTTGTGTTCGATTCCCGAGGCGCTTGGTGGAAAACAAATTTTCTCATTTAAAGTTTTTTCACTTATGTGTGTTTGTTGGGGTTCATTTACAACGTATTGGATCTATAGTTTTTTAAATTTACTATAAAAAAGCTTCCATACATTTTTTCTCTATCTCCAATAGTTCAGTGGTAATTTGCCGTTGAATTCATAGAAATGTCTTTGTACTCGCTAGATCGCCGTGCATGTCTTTGGGCAGCTTCGTTTCTGTGGCAAGCATCGTAGTATCGAAAAGTATATCATCTATCGAATACATTATAGAACAATGATATTTTTCAATTTTCGTGGTGCTGCTAGAGGTATCAGTATAACGTATAACCATGAAAGACGATTACGGATCTAGCTCAGAAATTTTTTTTCACGTGATGTAAATATGCTGCAGAAATGAACTATCAGTGAATCCTTGCTATAAGACCACCGGAGACTTTGGTGCTGGCATAAGATATTGCTCTACTACCATATGCTGCCAAGTTCTCGACCAATAATTGTAAGTGAAATACCGCAGGATATTCTCGGCGACCACTTTATATGTTTGAAAATCGTTTTTGCTAGAGCCAACTGAATTAGAAGATGTGCCCTGATAGCTTTTGCGTAACAATATTTTTAAAATTTTCTACTGTTCAACTCAGGATTACAGCTAAATTATTGGAGATCGAGAAAAATGTATGGAAGCTTTCTTATAGTAAATTTAATAAACTACGTTTTGTATCTGAACCATTTCTCCGATATTATTAATTGTTCCCGAGATACAGGTGATTAACTAAAAAAGTGTACCTCTTTTGCAAGATGGCGGCTCGAGCGCAACAGATATCGGTTGGGCAATTTAGTATGTTTATCCGGAAGCCATAATAAGCTTGTATACCAAAATCCAGTGTTTTACCGGTTAATGTTTTCATTTTTCATTTTTACGAAATTTTAGAAGAAGACGGGGTATATCTCCTACATTGCATATGTGGCATCAAAATCAGATCTACGAATCCATTTTTGCAGCTTATTTACATCACGTAAAATAAAATTTCGGAGCCAGATCCGTAATTGCCTTTGATAGTTATACGTTATATTGATACCTCTAGCAGCACCACGAAAACTGAACAATATCATTGTTGTATAAGGTATTCGATAGATGATATACTTTTCGATACTTCGATGAGTGCCATAGAAGCGAAGCTGTCCAAAGACATTCACGTCGATCTGGCGAGTACAAAGACATTTCTACGAATTCAACGGCAAATTACCACTGAACTATTGGAGATAGAGAAAAAATGTATGGAAGCTTTTTTATAGTAAATTTATTAAACTATGTTTTATATCTGAACCATTTCTCCGATATCATTAATAGTTCCCGAGGTATAGGCGAAAAACTAACAAAGTGTACCTTCCTTCCAAGATGGCGGCTCGATCGCAACATGTGTGGGGTGGGCAATTTAGTATGTTTATCCAGAAGCCCTAATAAGCTTGTATACCAAAATCCAGCTTTTTACCGGTTAATGTTTTTATTTGCCGAAAATTGATCTAAATTGACTGTCAGATTAACTTGGATATGACTCATTACATTATGTGCTAAGAAATACCACTTCAAATTATTTTGTCTTTGTCTACGTACATTGTAAAGTGAAATAGAAGAAAACAAGTATGTCTGCTCTAGTTAATATAGGAACCAGATAAGAACGTATGTCGTAGTGTTTTTGTTCATTTGACGTTTCAGGTTTCACGTGCTTTTTGAGGTTATATTTCTATATTTTATAATAAATCGTTTTTTTTGAACTACAAGATTTTTTTACGTTATTAAGAGGTAAGTAAATAACAACTTTATAATAAAAAAACATTCTTTATTATAAAGAATATATAAATTTATAAAAAATTATAAATTATGAATTTTAAAAAAATTGTCGTTCAAAATTCCCGGCTATTATAGCGCTCTCTACGGTCAAATCTCGAATTATTAGTTCTGTTCTAATATCAGAAATACGTTCACTAGGATTATTGCATACCCTTTATAGAAATGAGTCATACCCAAGTTAATCTGGCGCAGACTATACTAGGCGTATCGGCGCCACAATATACAATACAACTACGATCAAATGATTTAGCTCTATAAGCTTTTGTATCGCTTATACAGTTATACAGTATCAGATAACCGACGTACCGAATGAGAGTTCTATTAAACGTAGTACACCCGTGAGATTCAGATGTCGCTACTCATTGTACCACTATTTTTTTGTATGGCTACGTAAGAGCAAAGTTTATACAGGAGACATTTTAAAGCGTAGTAACATCAAGAGAGTGAGAAGATGAAACATTCATTTTTAGTATGTCCAAACTTGAGTTTAAAGAATTGTCTACTCGAACGGTATTTTAATCCCTTGTAACAATTGAAAATAATATATTTTTACGACGACCACGAGTAAATTTAGGCAGGTACAAAAACTTTCTTGACAATATAACCATAAATAAACAATACAAAAGTTTACCCCACTTTGCCGTAAATCGTACTATATAATAGTATTGTAAAATCCTATTTCAGGTACCTAAGAATGCTAAGAAAGACAAGTGTTTTATCTATTTTTATCCCTCTCTTTGTTGCTCTTACGTAGGCATACAAAAAAATAGTGGTAATACAATGAGTAGCGACATTTGAATCTCAAGAATGTACTACACTTTAAAATGTCACATTTTTTCCTATTGCTCGTTTATCTGGCAGCACGCTGTATGCATGTAGCATTTCACGAAGTTTGCGTCGATAAGTAGACAGGCAATTGCTTCAGTGCACCGGGTAAAGAGTTAAAAGTTTCGCAAGGTCGAATTTAAAAGAACGTTCAAAAATAGCAGTTTTATGAAGAGGAGGAGTTATCATCAAACTTTGTTTCCTCAACCCTAAGTGATGGACATCAGTGCGAAATGTGTTCTTATTGTAAAGATAGGCTGGTTTATGTGTATGCACTAAATTATTTACCTTCTTTACTGTTATTTTGTTTACCTTTACCTTATTAGTGATTGTGTGTACAGAAGATATTGCTATCATGTCTCAAAAGTACAAAAAGTGTGCATATTTAAATTGTGAAAATAATAGAGAAAGTTATGGTGGTCATTTTTATTATTTTCCTGAAAATTTCGAAGTACAGGAGAAGTGGATTAAAAACTCTGGAAATTTCAATTTAATTGGAACCAATTTAAGAAACAAGTTAATATGTGATTTGCACTTTGGCAGCAATGACTTTGTAAATATAACTCGTCAACGTTTAAATAAAAATGCGAAGCCAATTCCATACGATTCTGTTACTTGCGATATCTCGGATAATATTGAATTAAAAATAACAAAATCTGAAACATCGAAAGATTACACTAAAAATCGAACCAACCAAGTGCAGTTTTTCCAAAGCGATGGCGCCGATGATGTATTTACAATTGAAGCAGTACCGTGTTCGTGTTCATCATCAGCATCACAACAGCTTACAATAGAAAATCAACGAAAATTCAGGAAAAGTGCTTCGGTGGATATTATACCAGGAAAAACAAAATTAAGACAGTTTTCATCGAGGGATAGCACGTCGCAATTAAAAGCCAGGTTAGTCCATCTTAAAAAAAAACGTAAAAAGTCAGCCCGCTAAAATAAATAGATTGCAAAAAGTTAACAGCAAATTTAAATCTACTTGTACTATCGGTAATTAAATTTCGGGACACTTAACAATTCGCTTCTAGAAGCTTTTGAAATTGAAGTTAATAATTTTGGTGTGTTGGATAAATTTTGTACGTTATGTGTTGACGAAATGAGCATCAAAGCTCATTTATTTTATGACATAGGGAATGATGAAATAGTAGGATTAGAGGATTTCGGCGATGGGAAAAATTTAAGAGTTTGTGCAGTTATTAGCGACATGGGCTCTAACAATTTACAAATGATCAAAATGCTGAATATAATCAATAACTGCCGACAAACCTTACGCCCAAATTACCAATTTTAGATATTTCAGATTTTATCATCATTTGCGATACATTGTGGACTAGCCCGCTATTGTTTTACTTTTTTTTCAAATGTGCCACAATCGCAGATATAAGCGATTGAAATTAATATCAATATACGATGTTAGGCAACCAACATCACTTCTTTAAATGAAGTAAAATAGCCGTTTAACTCTCACAGCGGGAGTAGAGACCCTTTAAAAGCACTCATATTGGCGACGACAAATTCAGCACCTCGTCAGGTAGAATTTTTAAGTTTAAAGGTAAAAAATACCTATGCGACCAACTTTACTCAGTTTCTCAGAGAAAATATTTATAAGAGGTAGACAACAGCAAAGAACATAGAATTATCTATGTTCTAATTCTATGTTCTTTGACAACAGCCTTATATTATATTGTTTTAAACAATATAATATATATTGTTAGAAAATATTATATTATATTATATTACTTATATTGTTTAGAAAACTTTTTTGGTTCAATATGACAGCAAAATGGAAATGCTATTAATCCAAAAGTCCAGTTCAAAAGAACATTTAAAAACAATATGTGTCTTAAGCTCTTTAATTCGGGAGATGAAAACTGTGAAGGCGACGCAGATAATGTCTTAGTCAAATTTAAAGATTTCAGTGAACATACTGCGGTCGTAAGTCCAAACACATCACTGCTATGATAATCAGTGTCAATGACACTGATTATCATAGCAGTGATGTATTGGAGCAAAATTTCCTAAAATATGTATGTGGATATTTAATTAAGAAATGGTTATCAATTCATTCCTTCACAATATGTATCAAATACATTGATCATAATATTTTAGGATCATTTATTGAGATAAGTATAAAAGTCGGTTACTTTTACGGCTTTCCCCACAGTTTATTTAATTAAATTGTATGCTCGAATGAGACTATATTTTACCCTGAAATTTATTAACAGGAACTTATAAAAAATAGCAATACTACAATTAAATTTAAAACAAGCAAAAATGTGACTAATTACTTTAACAAAATTTTCTCAAGTCGATTCTGTTTGTAACTCATGAGCTAAGTCGGCCCTGTCATTCTAATTTACAAAATGGCCGAAGGTCATCCACTCAGTTGGTCAAAACGCATAGGAATTGGTACAGAGGTTCACTGCTGATTGTTTAATATTCTATGCCTATTTTTTTCCAAGAAAAGTCAAAAGATATAAACTTACCGTTACTAAACTACCTCACCACTTTTTGAAAGTTACATTTTTGAGACGGCATTTATTTATTATCTACTCAGAGTGTTGATATATATCATCTGGTTTGTATCCAGCAGTTAATTTTTTACTTGTTTGTGCTTGCGTTCTAAAAAATGGGTATACATTCTATTAAAACTCTGAAATTGTCAGCTTGGCGTAAAAGCAGAAAATCTATGATGAGAAAAACTTGGAAGAAAATTAAAGAAACGTAAGTCTTTTTATTTTACAATATATCGCCGAATTAAGTTACAAGTAATAAAATAAAATAGGGGGAAATGTTAGTTTTGATTTTTCAAAGAGTACCCCTTTATAGGTAGAAACCCCTTCTTGTTTTCAAACTCCAGTAACAACATAATATTAGTTTTTTGCCTTTCTCTTGTAATACCAATTGAAGGTTAAAACATTGAAAAACATCGTTTTAAAACTGAAAAAGTAAAAAGTTAACAATACAAATACTAATCATTCGATAGATGTGGCCAATACTTGATCTTCATCAATAAACATATTGTAATAAAACAGCAAAATATAATATAATAAACCAAAAATATGTAAAAATCATATTGCAATACAAATACTAATCCTCTAGATTTTCTAAACAGGAATTTACTCGAGTGGTTTGAAATGATACCTACTGAGAACCCTCTCAGTGGGGAGTATCCCTATGATTATTGTATAGTGTTGGCTGCCCAAAATCCATCTAAGATCCCTTATTTATATAAATTTTAATTTTTGCAAAAACTGTATTTTTGTTTAAAAAAGTAAAATAATAGCGGGCTAGTCCACAATGTAATGATGAGAAAATTTGAAATTTATAACATTGGTAATTTGGGCGTCAGGTCTTTCTAAAAATTGAAATTTTAAACTCTTTTTAATTAATATAATCAAATTTAAAGTTTTTTCAGAAATTGAAAATAATAGCGGGGTAGCCATTGCAATTCTACACATATGGAAACTTAGACCGACCTTTCAACTATTATATTCTTATTCAAAGTTCCCATATAAAGTGCGTATATGCTGATTTCTAAGTGAGCAGGAACCTTAACACAATCCTCAATTTTCTAATAGCCATTTTATGGAATTGTGTCGTTTTTCCGAGTACGCATAATATGTCGATAGCGTGGACTGTATTTGTTTTATAACTTTTGTTTACGTGGGTTTTGGTATTTTGTTGTGCGGAGTTATTGCTGAGTATTTTTATATTAATTTGTTAGAACAACGAAACTAAACTCTTGGACTTGCAACTTGTAACTAACTGTTTTTTCAATATATACAAGCCAGGTAAACATGACAATATACCTACCCTTTCTTTTGAAAGGGTTAATTCCGGGTAATTCTAAGAAGGTCGGTTTCTCCAAGGACGATACTATCAGACCGTCAAAGCTTGGTTCAAATTTAAGCATCGTACTCGAAATATTTCTTGAATATCTTTGTAAGAGCAACAAAGAAAGGGATAAAAACATGGAAACGTTTGTGTATTAGCATGCCCAATTTTGACCATTACCGTCTCGTATTTTGAAGTTTGGATAACCTTTTCTATTGTTTTTTTGATTGTTACTTATATATTGCGAACAAGATTTATGACCGCAAATAGGTAGATATATTTGTATTACCAGCTTAACCATCAAGGATTTTAGAATAAGCAGGTAAAAACTGAACGTTCGACTCTAGTAACAATCGTTATTTGGTGTGTCTCTTTACAAATAGCGTACACCGTTCAAAAAAACATTATTTTGTATTAAAGCTTCGACTTACTATGGAATGTCTATTGCAACATCTTATTCACTGTAAATCCCTCTAAATCCCCTAAATTGAGGGATATTGAAACTAAATTTCGGCTTAGACCGTCCTATTTACTCCGACGGTCTTATAGTATCGTCCTTGGTTTCTCCCAACTTAACTGTTTACAATACTTCAGAAAAAACGGCGTCGTTCATGTCTCGACATCAGAAACTCGTTTGGAAAATAAAAGGTCTCATAGAAATTGAAAAAATATATAAGCGTGATTTCAAAATTTCATTTAGTTTTCTACGGTTTTCGCAGCTTACGTACCTATACGTTTTATAAATTTATCTATCAGTAGCTCTGTAACGCGATTTGTTTAAATAAGTTTTTATAAACTAATACAATGTCTCATAAATACAAAAAGTGTTCATATTTAAATTGTAATCATAACAGAAGCAACTATAGTGGCCATTTCTTCCGCTTTCCTACAAGTTTTGAATTACAAGAGAGCTGGATGAAAAATTCGGGAAACGTTCAATTAAAAAATATAAACAATAAGTTAATATGTGACGTGCACTTCAGAAACAGCGACTTTGTTAATATAAGGCATCGAAAGTTAAAGAAAAATGTTAATCCAATCCCATTCGATTTTGAAATCGGTGATGCTGACGATATAGAATTAAAAATAACCAACTCTGTGAAAAATTACAGCAGAGAATCAATAGACCATCAAAATAACTCAGAGTTTCTTGACAGCGACGATGATATTATATTTGTAAATGAAGAAGAGTCATCTCAACAGAGAAATCAATCATCAAAACAGCTTACAGCGCAATACGAAAGGAACTTCAAAAACAGTTCTTCTGGGGATACTGTAACACCCAAAACAAAGTTAAGAACATTTTCATCGAGTTCATCACAGTTAGAAATACGGTTAGTGGCTCTTACAAAAACTTAAAAAAAATCAGTCAGCTCAAATTAAAAGGTTACACAAAGTTAATGTCGAATTAAAATCTAATTGGAATATGATAGATAGGGACCAGGGTGGTCGAGCCAAGACCGTTCTAAAGGTTCTTGGTTCGAATCCGGCTGACACCACTAGATTTCTATGTGTCTAATACCTTGCTCTGGGTGGTTTGGAACCCACCCAAAGCTGTTGTAGATCTCGTCTGCTAATAACCATAGTAGTCGATGCGGACGTAAAATACCTCGTGTAATTAGAATATATGAATAATAATAGTATTTCAGGTATTCTAATTCCGCTGCGTAAAGTTCTTTTTGACTTACGCCACCAGCAGAGAGGTTCAATACAATCAATAGAAGAATAGAATTGAAAGAGATTATTCATTATTGTACCTCTCTGCTGGTGGTAAAGTTACCGACAACTTTACGGAGCGTACTTACCATATATTTATAGACGGTCCTTGATAATACCCAGCTCTGATTCCAACTCCCGCCAATAAGGTGGCGCTGGTTTTTGCTTTACTTCCAAACTTATTGAAATTGTCAAGAGCTGCGCGTATTACTATGTTCTATTGTATTTGACATTAGTTTGTCCTATCCTGTGTTTTGGTATTTTTGTGACCAAGCAGAAAATGCCGAAAACCAAATTACCCCCTTCAAAAATATCCAAAAGGACATAAAAATCGGCTTTTGTCAAGAATTTACCAGGGTCTTGTTGAGTATCATGTATAATCATGAGGAAACTTTGGTACAAAATACAATAATCTCTTTTGATTATGTGTATTGATTCTAATGAACCTCTCTGTTGGTGACATAAGTGGCCAGTACATAAAAGGAACGGCCTCTCTATTAACTTGGTTACGAAGTTCTACGAACTTTGACATACGCCTTGATTGACATTCGTATTTCTATTTGGCACGAAGTCTAGTAGTGGTAATTCAGTGATGAATAGCTTTATCTCTCTCTAACCATTACTGTGTCTGTACTTATTCATTCAACAATGATCAGGGCTTATCTGGGGGCAAGGGGGGCTTACTTTTGTTTATTATTAAATTTTAATATCTTGCAGATCGGAAGGTCCTTTAAAGAGTCTGTCAATAAATTCTGATTACGTAAGTTCTTTAGACTTGGAAATCAAAGAAGAATGGTTAGTATTTTGAAATAAAGTTTTTATTATAATATTTACCACTCTAATTTTATTACTAAAATATAGTGTGGAACCAGACCGCCTAATTGATGTGGGAACACCTCTTACTGCAACCAGTATTCAATGTGACGGTATAGAATCTAGTTCAAATGAACAACTTAAGTGGTTCGTATTTTAAACTTTGTAATCTAATCGACTATGGGAAGGGTGGATAGATTTAGAAAAATGTACAATTCTTGCTAGTTCTTACTTTTATTAATTTTTGAAATATTATTAATATGCCTTTATTTATTATCGCAAACGCAGATTCGTTGTAACTTATAACAGATGATTCTTCTGAAGACTACATTATCATTGTATTCATTCGTCGCACTGACTCTATCAGTTTTTATTTCACTGTTGGCTTCACTATATTTATACCTCTATATTATTGCTATGCCAAAACCCTCCAAAAATGGTTAATAAGTATCGTCTTTTGTAGGAATTCTCACTTCGTTTCTTGTGAATCGGGAGATGACAAAACCAATGGAACTGCGACAGAAGACTACCCTACACCCTACACCACCCACCCTAATAATACACCAAATAAAACATTACATTTTGGGTATAATGGAGAAAATAAAACAACTTCCGAAGACCTGAAATTGCATTCTCCGGTAAGCTGTTTTAAATTTTTGTTTATATAAATTAAACAATTTTGTTTACCTATAGATTAGTAACGAATCCTTATGTGCAATTTCTGAAAGTAGTAAAAAACGAAAATTAGAAGACGAAAAAGACGAATTTGATGCGCTTGGTATCAATTTTGCAGCAAAATTGAGAAAAATGTCAACTACTCAACAGATTTTAGCCGAATCATTAATGCACAAAGTGATTAAGTTTGGCTTGTTAAATAAACTTACCGAGTTGACTGATATTATTGAAATGGATGCGAGTCCGGACCGACAGTTAAATACTAAAGTGGCTGTACAACCAACGTCCGCATCGGCATCACAGTCCAGAATTGAGTCGATTACTTCAGAGTTACAAATAAAAGTGGAACAAATTGATTATAGTAATGATGCCGAATTATTAAATGAATATTAAAGTGTAAATAAATGTTTTATATTAAAACTATTTAATAACAAATTTTAGTTTTTGTATAAATATTAACGAAGTTGATCAAGTATAGTACGTTAGAGATGTTAAGGATGATCGGCAGGAATCAGAACTGAAGAATCGCCTCCCCTCCCCAAGTTTGTCAGTGCCGTTTTGAATTACTTTGTGACCCTGTTAAATGTTTTGTTACAAAGTTTCTTACAGACCCATTACGAACATGTAAAGATTATTATGAACCAATTCTAAATATTCTCCCATCCTCGAGCCAAGTAATACGTTTCATTGATTTAGGAGAGGGTCCAACTAAATTGCCGTAGGGAAAACACTAATAACTGATAGCAACTAGCAACATTACTTTGGAGTTAGTTTTTCTTAATATATTAGGTATTACCCTGTATAAGCGAATACGTCATACCTTTAACTCTTGCGCATGCGCATCAGTTCTACAGATTGGAAAATGGCGACACGGTTTGACATTGACATAAGGTTTAAATAAATTTAAAATTTAACGCAAATACTTATTAAATAATAAATAACATGGGTTGTAAAATTATTTTGAACTTAATGCTTACCAATAGATATTATAAAGTATTATTTTATGAAAAGTGAGAAATAATGATGGCCCGAAAAGCAGCATCCGATGTTTTTCAATCTAAAACGACTAGAAATGATCGTTTCGCTCAAATGTCTCAGCAAGAAAAGATTATAGAAGAAAAGAAGAAAGAGATTTTAGCTCGCCTAGAACAAAAACAAAAAACCGTAATAACCACAACGACCGAATCAAAAACTACCAATGTAGCTACACCGACATCGAAACCAATCAAAAGGTTTAAATTGTAAATTTTAATTAAGGGCGCTTCTATAACTTTAAATTGCAGCATTTCTAAATTAGATATAAAAACTTATAATCAGTTTTCAAACGATGGTTCATTTCTGGATCAATTTAAACAGTTTAAAGACAAAAAGCTCGATCAAAAGTTGAAATCCTTTAGAAATAGCCAAGATAGAAACAATAGGTTTGCTAATTTAATGTGTTTGAAGTGTACAAAGTAACTGCATGCCTTTTTTAGTGATGACCGTAAAAGCAGTCGCTGGTCGAGTAGACGTCGATCTCCGTCGCCGAAAAACAAAATTAAACTATCGAGGTTTTCCGAAAAGTACATCAACGAGCCTAAAATCAATATCTCGACTTCTTACACTAATCTTATCTCGCAAGCTAATTTTAACGTTCAACCACAAATCTCGCTGCCATCTCAAATTACCATTAATACACAAAATATCATCGGTCCACCTTTATTAAAAAATGATATTCCTCCTCCAGGAATAGCTTTTCCAACACCTGCGCAAAATGCATCGCTTATTGGAGCCTCTTCTGTTATGTTAAACGTTCCTCCTCCTCAATTATTACAACAGTCTGTTT
This sequence comes from Malthinus flaveolus, assembly GCA_950108345.1. Lineage (NCBI taxonomy): Eukaryota > Metazoa > Arthropoda > Insecta > Coleoptera > Cantharidae > Malthinus > Malthinus flaveolus. The sequence continues at coordinate 14,616,720 of OX467286.1, forward strand.
CTGTCGCTTTAGTCGCACCACCACCAACGTTAACGACCACCGCTATTTTAACATCAGTATCGAGTGCTCCTTCTAATTTGCCACCACCTAACCTCATCACCTCGTTGCTGCCCATCAACACTGTTCAAGTTCAAAACTCCATACAATCTGCAGTGAGTCTGCTCACTTGTCCGCCCACTTTAGAATTATCAAATATCCCACCTCCCAATCCGATACAGATACAGAATATTCCTCAACCGGAACCGATAAATACTCATAATATACCACCTCCTGCGCCCCTACAAGTACAGAATATACCACCACCATCTCCAATACAGCTTAACGAAATACCAAATCCTAAACCCATGGACGTTATTAATATACCGACTCCGGCAGATGGAAGTTGCTTGGAGAAAACTATGTCCGATCCCGATTTTCTTAAAAATATACCTCCACCAAATAAGTCTATACCTCCACCGAGTTTACAAGACACAACTATTAATGTAAACATGGCCGTGCCACCTCCTACTGCAATTCACAATTCTTTACCTCCCCCTCCAACCGTTGTTTGTTCTCAAACACTAACTATACAAAATTTATTACCATCTCAAAATATTGTGGTGCACTCCGTACCACCACCTCAAATAATTTCAACCCAGTGTTTACAACCTCTAACTACCGTCCAAAATGTTACCATAGTACCCCAGCAAACTCTACAACCACTCATCCCCCCACCTCCACCGCCACCTCAACAAATAATCCCGACAGTTTCATCAATTTCGGTTGCACTTTCGGTACAAAACCCAGTAACCGTTGGTGTCATAACTTCTACACCTAACGTTATACCATCGTTACTAGCTCAACCAGTATTACCACCTCCCAATCTCAACGTTACTACTTTACCAGTAAATATACACTGTCCACCACCTTCGGTTGTTTTAACTTCGACGTCGACTACACTACCACCGTCGTTCGTTAATCAACCGCCACCTCTAACAACTCAACTGCCACCAGTCAATGTACCACCGCCTACTACTAATTCGATGGGCGTTACTTCCGGTACGCTACAAGCGTTTAAAGATATAAACACAGGTAAATAGTGCATTTTTATTTTTTTTCTTGCTTATTGCATTAGATAGATTAGTATTTCGCTGGTTACTTAAGCACACAAAGTTTAAGATGAATATTACAGTTAAATAAACTGTAGTAATAGTAGATAAATTTTAAATTTAATATTATTACTGGGATGAATGGTGTTGCAAAATTAGGTTTTAATGTGGAAAAAAATTGGGAAGTAGATGAAAATTGACTTACGCCTTTAAAAGGTGGGGCCAACGGGAGCAAATTGGATTTTCGATCTTGGTCAATTTTGATCGCACAGAAGTGCCTACATTTTCATCCACTTCACCTCTTTTTACGGATTTGAAACTATTTTTGCTGTATTATACTACCACTGATTTTTTGAATAATTTGACCTAAAATTAGCGAGTAAGTTACACGTTGATTATACCTATTATAAGATTATAACCCTTGTGAGCTAAAGTAATAGTTTGACATTTCTCATTTTATAGGTATGTAGCTGAGCAATTTGGGTGCAGCCAAATAAAAATTTTGTTTTAATATTTTTAACAGGGTTGGTTCTTCACAATAATCATTCAAAAATAAGTAGTACCTATATTTAACTCTGGTAAGAGTGTTATTTAGTTGGCAAAATTTCTGTTTATGACTACTGACATTCGAAAACTTGGGTCTCTACCTGATACTTTTTCGAATTATGATATAACTATGGGGAATTGTTTGTTACAAAATATCATAAGATTACATATTGAAATCTAATTAAATAACGCTCTTAACTAACGTAAATTAAATTTGAGCCAGCCCTGTATATGTATAGATCGTTTAGTGACGGTTTGTGAAGTGTGTCCTCCAGGTACCTCCGAGTATGAAGCCATGGCGTCGCTGGGGCGCATGGTAGTTCAGTGTGGACCAGGCATAGAGGACATCGTTCGACAACGCAAGCCTCAAGATCCTAATCTGTGGTATGAAGAGACTACAGCGCTTACAGATTCAAATTTTAAAAGCATTAACTTTTGTTTACTCAATTTTTTCCCTTTACTTAAAGATCTTAATTAATAGTCGAGGTATAAACGTTCATTTAGTTTTATTTGTTTTTAGATTTAAATTTCTTTTCTTGAACTAATAAGTAACAAAAGTAATGCTAACCTTGGACTATTATGGTCAACTCTACAGAAAATATTTTACCAACAGAATAACGATCGTGGATGTTGTAGGTTTTTATTCCACAAAGAGTCGGCCACTTACCAACAATATCAACAACTTATTGAGCAATTCAAACGCCAGTTTATCAGAAATGAAATTAAAGAAGAAAATTATAAACCCGAAGACATTTACGAACCAGAAATGGCCGTGGACGATGATTTCGAATATCAACAAGGATCGATTCCCAATTATATGGTAATTATTTCAACTCGAGCTAGTTCACTACTAAAACCATTTATTAGTTCACAAGAGTGAAACAAGAAACTGAAGACGATACGCAGCTAAGACGCAAAAGAAAAAGTCGGTGGGGCGAAAAAGACGAGAGGGTTCCTCCACCTACAGTGTTAATGTTGAATCCGCCTCTTGCACTTCCGATGCAAGGCCCAGCTATATCAAATAATATTCCTAATACGAATCCGCTAATGTTGTCGACGATCACAAGAAACGATCCGGCTATAATTCAATACGCTTTAAATACTTACGGTACCACTAACTTAAGCGAAGAAGACTGGAAGAAAGCTGAAGATAATTTTAAAATAAATATCGTTTATCAAGATATGCTCAGGAAAAGAGACGAAGCTCAACGTTTAGCTCAAAGTGGAAAAAATAAATACGAATACGATTCCGACGAAGATATTGACGGCGGAACGTGGGAACACAAACTTAGAAATAAAGTATTTGCCTAATGTTTGTAATCGCCTTGAAGTTTACAGAGTTGTGATTATAGGAAATGACAACGACGCAAACTTGGGCAACAGAACTTACAAAAAGCGCCGAAGGTAAACATCATATTGGAGATTTTTTACCGCCGGACGAATTAAAGAGGTTTATGGAAAAGAGTTGCGCCGTTAAAGAAGGTCGCGAACAAGAGATTTCGGATTATACAGAGTGTAAATTGAAAGAAGATAATCTCGGTTTTAAAATGCTTCAAAAATTAGGTTGGTCCGAAGGTCAAGGTTTAGGTGCTAATGCTTCTGGCATAGTCGAACCAGTGAATAAGTTAGTACGCAATTATTTACATTAAATTAAGTTTTTCGTTGAATTCGATTTTTGTAGAGCTTCGTTACGAGATCAAAATCAAGGATTGGGTTTAGCAAATCCAAGTAATATTGATAATAACGATGACGAATACGATGCTTATAGAAAACGGATGATGCTCGCATATAGGTTTAGACCAAATCCTTTGGTAAGTTCGCACTTTTTGTAGTCTCATACTTTTCGCATTATCTACGTACTATAATTAATTATTCTTTTTAAAAAAAGTAACAATCTTGATTTCAGAATAATCCGCGAAGGCCCTATTATTAAGTTGTTATATAGTTGTTATTGTAGATAAGATAATATATTATATTGTGAATATAAATTGTATATTATATTGTATAGAATTCAATTGTAATTTATTGTAGTGTGCCGTTATTAAATTATAAATTTCATCAAGTAAATGAATAGTAGTTTTTGGTGCAAGGTAAGAGCAATGATGTTTTAATGATAGGTTTGACTAAACAAATACAAAGGTTTTCTGCTATCAGTTGTGAAGTAGGATTTCTTTTCTTCTTTATAGAGTGTAAGTTGTAAGTGAGCTTCTGAAGCTCATACTGGTTAGGTTTCGTTAAGCGTTTTATCAAAGTTTTAATTTTTAGTCTCCGACGAGGACCTCGGAGATCGAAACAGTTGTCAGTTTTTAACTAATAAAATTTTTGGAACAAAAACGAAAAACCTGAGTGTTCTGCATCTGTTCCCATGCTGCCATAAAGACCCTTTAGAGTCGGTCAAAATTGATTCAAAACTGGTGGTGGGGTAGTGGTAGAGGAATGTCGCCATATACTTAGGAAGATGTCAAAAACAGAGGCCAAAAATAACTTTGTGAAGATTCCAAGATTCTGTGGGTGATGGCTGAGTTCAGCTTTAGCACCTGCTTTTGCGGTCTGTGGTCTGTGCTGCGTTCTAATGAGCGGCCAGGCAGTGTCTAAACGCGGCTTGGGCTTGGTATGTTCGTATGTTGTGTTGTGTACATACAGACAGACAAGAAATTTGTCTAGAAATTGATATTTATGGGTATCAAAAGTCTCAAAACGGATGCTACTGTTAATTTAGTTGTAGAATTAACGGTAAACAGTAGTAATTGCAAAATAAAGTTCTCACCTGTTTATTTACATTTTTACAACATAACCTAACTTTTTTTAATAATCACGATCTAAGTCGAGAAAATTAACGATTTTAAAAGTGTCTAGAGATCTCCAAGTGTAAATAGTGAAAATATATAGATAACAATATAAGGCAATGGCATTATACGACAATAAGTTATGGCTATTGTCCCATATACGAAATTCTTTTATATCAACCGATGATACAGGTTTTATTTCATTTTTCACCTAGTTTTGTAATATATGTAATGCAAATTTTAGGCACTAGCGAGCTCGTGATGGTAGACGAAGATATACCAGCAAATTTAAGAGATGCCTTAGATATTTATCGCGATCCCGAAGATAGCGAAGAAGACGACTGTCACGAACCTTACGACATGCAATTGGAAATAGATTTTGAAGTTCATAGACAACGTTCCAATACGGCGGTGCGTTTAGAAAAACTCGATCAAGCCAAAAAAAGAGCGGCTAAAGTTAAAAATATAAAGTGGGAGATGAGTCCAAATCCACCGACACCAGAAGAAATCGACCAATTATTTGTTAGAAAAGATCTTACAGAAAAGAAGCCTAAAATTGTTAAAAAATCGCTTTTGTCGGAATTGTTGGAAAAAAGTACAAACTTGCCCCAAAATCCGTTTGTCGAGTACGCCAAGTTTGATGGTAGTGCTCAAGTTGGTGTTCTGACTAGAAAATATAAAATCTTTCTAACAATGTTGCCAGAAGAGCACAGAAATTACCCGATGAGTATTTGCTGTATTGCGACTGCTAAAATTGAAGAGCTAATTGGTCTTATTTTATTAAAATGCAGGTGAGAAAGTTAAAAAATAGCACATACAGATTTGAAATTAATGTTTTTTAGTACCGTACACGGTGACTTTCCTTTAAAGTCTGTTTCTCATTATGGACTTTACATTACTGAAGAAGATGGCGAAGTAGATCACGATTTTCCAAGCCTGGAACCTAAAGAGTGCGTCGCCAAATTTGGTTTTACTTGCTTAGGACTAGTGGAGCACAAAAATGTAAATAAAAACGTTAGTTTTGAATCATCTCAAATGATACTTAATAATGACCTCGAAGAAACGGTTGCTGCAAATAAAATAGTAGACGAAGCAAAACAAATAACCGCTAATATGCAGTTGATGAAAGTACATACCACTGCTATGGAAGCTCCATTGTATCAATCGTACCGAGTGTACATAGTTAATATAATGAGAGTTAAAGCAGAAATTCATTTAGGTATAAGTGGGGAGAAAATTGAAATTGATCCGTTACAACAGAAAAATTCAAAGTTTACGTTTGTGAGACAAAAACCGATGAGTCATCATATCGATTCGATTGCTTGGTGTGAAATTACAGACACAAAGAGCAGCGGCACTGCTTTTCGAATCGTTTATAGTGCTTCTTTTGGTAATCCGAACAATACTCCAAATGTCTCTGGACCTAGTCAGTCTCCGACTTTACAAACGTCCACGAGTTTCAAACATTACGACTTTGAAGCAGATCACACGACTGCCGAAGAAATTGTGCAAAAAATAAGATTGATATTGGAGTTACGATCTAGTACAAGTAGAAAAGAATATTTAGCAAGTCGCGATAAAAAGCACAAACGAAAAAGTGTGCATACGAATAAGTAAAATTTATTAAAGGCAAAATTGTTTAAACGTTGTGGATAGTTAAAAAAAACTACAGCTGTAGCCGAGTGTATAAGTATAATTCTTTGTTGTTGGAGCAAGGAGATGCTGTCTAAAACCACTTTGTTAACCATCAGATACTGTTAGATAAGTAGTGGTACTGTTGTACAAGTTTGGAATACAAGGTGGCTTGAAACATTTCTGGGAAACTACGAAACTACCAACATAAAAACAAAATGGGATAATCAAGTCATAATTGAAAGTAGTGCTATGAGGCATTCATTAGGGAAGTGGTTCACTCCTCATTGCTGTAGGGTAGGACATAGGGCTGTTCAAAACTAATTGATCAAAGAGAGTACCGAGAGAATTTAACGATACACGTTAAAATAAACACAAGTGCCAAATTAGTGGTGGATGAAATTTTCAATTGGGGTGCACCTGACAACTTTAGTAGTTAAATAGAAGCGCATATTATGCCATAAGAACTAAGAACACTTAAAAATTACGTGAATACGTATACGTTTTGTATACTTTTGTAATCGTTTTAGATATTATGCAACTTTGTGGGGCGGATTTTTGTATATTGGCAGTGTTTATAATTCAGAAGCAGGTGATACGACTTATCTATAACTCCGAATATTAAAAATATTTACTGTAAATGTTGAAATAGATTGATTGCTTATGTAATAGGTATTTATAAACTTTTATTAAAAAGTGTGACCATTTTTCTTTTAATTAACTCGATCTCTTCCTTCAATTCCATTTGCTTCTGCATTTTTTGGTTAACTATACATTTGTTCACTTCTTGCACGACGTTCATTTGTTCACAAAAATCGTTTGCTCTTTGTAAGTAATCTTCGGCATCTTTCAAACAGTTATCGAAATCTAAGGAACTTGAGTTAGTGTCTAGTTCTGCTTTAATTTCTCCATTTCTAAAATAAACTTCAGTCGTAAACAAACTATTTCTATACTTCTCGAGTTACCTTAAGGCACAAAATTCTGATTTTAGAGAAGAGTATAAACTTTTCCAAGTCTCGTCTTCTATTTTCAACTTATTTTCGTAAACATTCGAGAAGTTCATAGAAGGAGGTTCTATAAATAGCCGAAAATAGTTGGCAAAAATATATTAGTTATTTAATTATCTACCTGCAAGGAGTGATTTTCTAAATAGTGATGACCTTCTACGAGTTGGTTTAATAGACCGATCTTCGGGATCTGTAATAAAACTTCGGTTGCAATTTGCAATAAAACAATGTGATTTAACTATACCTTCTCTTAGAAGCGTTTCAGTGTTTGACTCACTTTGGTCCATATTAAAGTTTAAATCTAAGTTTCGTTTACTTTTGTTGATGATTATGCCGTTGAGTTTTGTGTTTACAAAACCTCAAACTTTAAACTTAAAGCTTGCCTTTGCCATTGGTTGTTGGTCGTTTGAAGCTTGCCAATCACAACGAGCGCTGTGATACTGCATTTAGGCGGGCAATTTAAATAGGGCCACAGTTATAAAAAAAGCTGAATTTTGAATCTAAGCTCGAGGGCCCATATTTGCTGTACTTTAACTACACTTACATTGAACAGTTTTGAAAGGGTAATGAGTATGTAATATGTAATCCAAAAAAATTAAAAACGGCTAGTTCTTTAATTAATGAAGTTGTTCCGTGATTATTCAATTTACAAAAATTTGTTTTCCAAATCCAAACGGGATTTTACAGGATATTTTTGTTTATCTAGTTTTAGTAAAAAAGGCAAACGTTATAAATATTTTCTAAAAACTTCAAGATTTTACAATAAATTTTAGTTTCCGCAAAATGTAACTGGCACGTACGAAAAGTTGCATAACCCTCAGGCGTAAACAGCACTGTAGTAACTCGAAAATAAATAAGGAGTATATCAATTTTGTTCTATCAGTTAGGACACTTCAGTTTCAGTTAAAGTTGTTGTTAAATTATTGTAAATTCTGTTTTCAGGACATTGTAAATAAATAGTGTGGTGGTCTGTGCCACTTATCAAAATAAGAGTTTATTGTAAACTGCACTTATCTTAAAATTCAAGTTACAAAATTTCTACGTTATAATTGAGAATGATTCGATGCATTAAATAAAGGTTACATACTAAATTCTAATACTACAAAATATCTACAATAATAATTAGCACTTATAAAGTTACATATAATTTACAACGGGTTAAAACAACAGAAATTTAAGCTTAAAATTATCGAAAATACTAAATTTGGTATAAAAAAGATGAAATTTATATAAAATCTCTATTATTAAAAATCGTACGAGTCGTCCTCTTTTCTAACTTTGAATAAGTATTTGTAGACGAGTCCAGCAATAACACCACCGACTATTGGACCTGCCCAATAAACCTAAAAGAAAAAAAAAGTTAAAATCGCCCAATTTTTTTCAACTTCTATTCGTACCCAATGGTTTTCCCAGAGTCCCATTATAACAGCAGGCCCGAATGATCTTGCAGGATTCATACTCGATCCGGTGTACTTGATCTTTAAAAAAATTAAATTGTATTACGTCGGAAGAAAACACATTTGGGTAAATTTACTCCACATAAATGACTCGCCGTGATACTTAAACCAATGGCTAAAGGTGCAGATCCTTTAATATCTTTTCTTCTCGAATCACATACCGCTTGCACTACAAATACAAGCGGAAACGTCAAGATCACCTCCATTAGAAATGCTTGCGGCGAGGTTAATGGGGGTGCAAAATTTGTAATACCCAAAGTACCTTCGTACTCTGTTGGAGTTGCTACCTAAAAATTAGAAACGATTATACATTCGATTTTTTTGGATCGATAACTTTTTATCGAATTTCTAGTGGATTGTTGACCAACGTATTACCTCAAGTGGTAATTTACAAATAATACAATAAGATCAATCACGTGACCAGGGTCAGTTAAGCATGTCTTTAGCGGTCGCGCCGTCGCGGTTGTTACACGCTAGTGACCATCAAGTTCAATGTCTAGAACGTCGGAGATTTCACCATAAGCTCTCGGATTAATTATGTTTATTGTATCTTCATTTTATATCTAATTTAATTACTAGTTTTAATTTTACAAAGTTTTTAATCTAAATGGATTTATGAGGCGTTCCAGTTATCAACCGATCGTAAAAATTAACTTTCACTGCAGACTGCAGGTTGCAGATGTATTTAGGTACATGGAAATAGCTAATTTCTTAATTTAAGGGGTCCATCTTCAAACTGAAAAATTCCTAAAATTTTCCTCTAGTTGGGAAAGTGAAAATGTTTCTTCTTGTGTACATGTGTACCATATACAGAGGGGTTTTATTAGTGTTGATTTACACATCATCAATCAAGTTAGCACTTGAACTTTGCTTAGACTTTAAATGGTGCTCATTAAAATATCAACCCAAATTAATTTAATTCCGTCCGCAATAAAAAACTGATTAATTTAAGTTTCAAACTAATACATCACTCTATATCACTTTGAGTGAGAACGATTGTGTCACTGCTTTGTATTTAAATAGTAAAGGTGTTTGGTACCTTCAGAAGTGATTAATAAAAAGTTTTTTGATTAATGGATTGACAACAGACGGTGAGCTTATGGTGTTTTAATTTTTAACTTTTATTAATTAATAAGTAGTTGATGTATAATTTATTTATTTACACGCACAGTGCGCTCAAAACAGCAGTTGTCTGAACTTCGAGAGTGAGTTACTGATCAAATCATTATCAAATTTCAAAAAAAATAATTAAACTACATACCACTTTGCGTAGTAGACATTTTTTTAAACTTCTGCTTTGTGCTTACCCTAAGTACAGCTGCACCGGCAGCAGCTCCAATGCATTGGATTGCAACGAAAAATAAAGCTTTCAGCAATTTGACATCTCCTGTTACGAAAAGACCAAGTGTAACGGCTGGATTTATGTGGCAACCACTAACGTGACCCAAGCACTGAAACAATAAAAATATATATTAAATTGTAAGTTAAATTCTATACAGGGTGCTCCGAAAAATGATCGGCAATTCTCTACAGTGAGTTCCCAGGACCAATCCAGGGTCTCACAGTTGAAATTAAAATGTAAAGAAATCACTCGACCTGTAGATATTACACTTTAAAAACCGCGGAATTTAACCACCAAGCAAAAATTGTGATTTAAAAAATTTGGGCCGAGCCACAAATTAATGAAAGATTTAAAAAATAGTTTAATAGGAAGTTATTAATTACATCCTGTGGGTTAGTGGTTAGTAGTTCAAACTTAATTACTTACTTTAAAGATTATTTCGTATATTAGGTATATATTATTTATTCGTTAGATTGCTTAAAACTCCTGTAAATATTTCTATATATTATGTATATACAGAGTGTTTTTAAAATGAAATTTATCTTTATCTTTTCTGATCAATCGTCGTTAGCTTGAAATGAAAAGTTATCAAATTTGATTTTAGACTATTTTCTCGCTTATTTCATGAAAGTAGGTAAAACGTTATACAAAATGTATTGTGAAACTTGAGATGAAAATATACGCGTCTCGATGTCGATTCCGGTCTTAACCTTTGGCACTTCTTTCGACAGTGTATCGTTTTCGCCTGTGTCTATACTCATTTTTCCCCTTAGCGTTCGAGGTTTTCAGCACGTTCAGCATCGTCCTTACATCCTGAGCTCGGAGAACTGATGATAGACCAGTGCTTACTCCAGGTTGGAACTGCACAAAGCATGATCGAATTCGCGATCGTGCTTAGCAGTTTCTTTTTAGTGGTCTTTGGGCCCTCCACGTTTGGCATGATACGTGCAAACTGCGAAGTCGTGGCGGCCGCTCTGGCGCTCGTCTCCCGTATGTGCTCGGCGTAGTTGAGATGTTTATCTAATTATCACGCCGAGCATCTAGACGGAATCTTTAAGCTGGATGTCGGTTCTGTCAAGTTGAAGTCGAATCTGCAGACATTCCGTCCGCAAACCATAACTGGGATCAGAGTTAGACCTCTCTCCTTTGTCCAAAGCAGGATTTTCGTTCACTCGTTGCTCCACGTGAATCGCTTCTCTGGCAGCTACTACCAGAGTAAGATCGTCGGCTAATCTGTAAAGCGTCGTCTCCTCCGGCAGGGCCAGTCTCCGAACACCACCGTACATAATGTTCCAGATAGTGGGCCCAAGAACTGATCTCTGTGGGACACCACTGGTCTCGTGGATCGTCGGTGACTCTTCCTCGGGGCCTAGCATTATCCTCCTGTTGGCTCACTTAACCTTTTTTTAAAGAGGTTCAGGAATCTTCGTAAGACACCCAGAGCTACCTTAAAGGTTCGTGCGCCCTGGGTAGTGTGGGATTCGCCAGGGAAGTTGGTCGCCCTGGCGCTTACCCACTAAACCTTTTCCTCACAGCGCTATTTTCCGGAGGCCTTCTTTGGGACTCATCCATATGAATATTACTTCACTTAACCTAACCTAACCTAACCTAGCCTAGTCTCACTTAACCCAATTCAATCTATCAACCGAATTCAATCTATGGCTCTCCACGTAACCCAAGCCGGAGATGTTAAGTAGAATAAAAATGACTACGGGATTCGTTTGAAACCCCCTTTTGAGTAGAGAGCACGCCGACAAAAGTTCAAATTGACCAAACCAAGGTCAAACCAATCCAGAAACAAATGACATTTTCATTTGGCCACTATTTTGAATACGCTAAATGAATTTAGTTGAAATTCATACGGGGGAGGGATGCCACTACATATTTTAAAAGTCGATTTTACCCCGAGTCGAGTGTAGAAGAAGTTTTCCACTCTTTCGTTGTTTTTATCGTTTTTGGTGCATATTAGTCGGTTCTTACTTATTTTACTCAATTTCAATTTCTGGTGAAAAATTATAATTGGAATACATAAATAATTGCTACTTAATTTCATCAAATTATTACTTAATTTATCATTATTATTATTATTAATCACATCTTGTTTTCAGCCTAAAGCAAAGTTTAGCCTTAAAAAGTTTAATTAGTTAAAAACAAAACAAATTTGTGAACAAAAATGTAATTAAAACTCCTAATTTAAAAATGTAAATTGTTAAAGGGAGCTGGCCGAAGATTAAATTTTAAAAGCGTAAATTGTGACGAATTCGTTTAAATTGTTTTATTATAATTGATATCCTTGAATTTGTTTGTTATAATTTAATACCAAATATAGGTTACCTTTACGCTTGCCTTTTGATGAGTTCAGGGTTTAATAACTAATTTAACTCACTTACATAATTTATATTGAATATATTGGAAAGATAGATTTAATTGAGACTTGTATCTATTAGCGAAGTATGGCCAATAAATTTGAATTAATTTTTTTTTAACTGGTAGCTTTCCATCTTTTCTTTCTGCGTCCATGCATGTCAAATGTACGTAGGTTTGAGGTTAAAGAATTTTATTTAGTAAGTAGATTATCATTTAATTACCTGTTGTAGCGCATTAGTTTGGGCGAGTTTATCAAATAACTTCTTTAGAACAGACGAACGTAATTTGAATTCGTTTTTTTGGGATAATTAATCAAGCCTTAAAGAGGTGTGTGTAAATCACAACTTCAAGAGCTATAATACTAGTCGATTAAGGATAATTGAAAAAATACAAATAGTCGACTATAGGAAGAAATTGCTTGAAGAAGTCAATAAGAAACGAAATTATCATTAATAAAACTTGTCGAAGTTACAAAGTAACTATAAAGTGAATAAAAAAATTTACCTATAGATTGAAATGGAATTAAAATGTTAAAATTGCAATTTACAATTCCGAATGATAATAAAATTACATATTTAGTTGCATAGGTGCGACTAAAACTAGATGCATTCGTTGCAATTTAAAATTTATTATTTTACACGCACTAACGTTAACTTTTAAATATATTTCATGTTATGATATTTCGTAATATCATCTATTAAATTTGATTAAGCTTTCAAACCTTAACACTAACATCTCGGTTTTTATAAATTAATATTTTTAAGTATTTAGATGTATCGTCAATCAAATTTTCGTAATACTTATGTACTAATAATTAAATATCGATCAAATCATTTTTAGATGATCTTTAATCGATTTGCTTTAGAGAAAAAAAAATATAAATTTTCATAACACATCCGGTCAAGATTGTGGCGAAACTTGGGGCTATAATGTTGTTAACCTATAGCTAAAAGCTAAGTGCAATTTATGTTTGTCAGTACACGGTTACTGTTCAAGTATTGGTTTAATGGCCTTCAACTATGCAAATTCGGTCAAATATCATTCTTTTAATCTTAAGAACTTACACATGTTAACTAATGTGTAATTTCGCAATGTTTATAAGGAAAAAATAAACAATTAGTCACACTTTGTTCAATGCGCTCTTACATTTTTACACTCGTATAGGCTCTCCAAGCTCGCGTGAGTGGGATAGAAATGTTATTGGTTCTAGAACGGGGCTTCATTTAGCCCTCGACTGTGGTGTAATGGGGGCCCTGAGCTACTACCGAATGAAATGGCCTGTATAGCTCTTTCGGTGACATTGTTTTTAAAAGACAAGCAGCTTACTTATCGCGTTTATGGATCTACTCGCCGAGGGTCTCTATTTTACCTGAGACGTTAAAAAAATTTTTTGCCTGCCATTTCATACAGGCTCAGGCTAATGTACTAGTTACATTCAGACTTCGCTCTTCAGACTTCAGTTTTCAGATTTTTGACTTCAGTGCTCAAATCCAGATCAGATTTCAGCCTTCAAACTTCAGAGTTCAGAATCCAGGCTCCAGAATTCAGACTTCAGCATTCAGACTTCAGAATTCAGACTTTATACTTCGCACTTGACACTTCACACTTAAGAATTCAGACTTTAGGCTTCAGACTTCAGTCTTCACACTTAAGACTTCAGTCTTCAGATTTTATTCTTCAGATTTCAAACTTTAGACTTCAGACTTTAGATTCAAATTACAGACTTCAGATCTTACACTTCAGACTTTACTTTTCAGATTTCAGTCTTTTCACTTTATTCTATATATTTCAGACTTTATACCTCAGACTTCAAACTTTATACCTCAGTTTTCAGACTTTATACCTCAGTCTTCAGACTTTAGACTTCAAACTAGAGACTTCACACTTTATACCTCAGACATCAGACTTTAGATTTCAAACTACAGACTAGATTTCACATTTCAGACTTTAGTCTGCAGACTTAAGGCTACCGATAGATTACAGGCTTCAAACTCCATACTCCTGGTTTCAGGTTTCAAGCTTCAGATTTTAGTCTTTTGACTTCAGATTTTTGATTTCAAACTACAGACTTTAGATCTTATACTTCAGACTTCAGTCTTCAGATTTTATACTTCAAATTAGAGACTTCAGACTTTATACCTCACACATCAGACTTTAGATTTAAAAACTATAGACTTTAGATTTCACACTTCAGACTTCAGTTTTCTGATTTCAGGCTACAGATTACAGACTTCAAACTCTAGACTTCTGATTTCAGGCTTCAAGATTCAGACTTCAATCTTTAGACTTCAGCCATCAGTCTTCATACTTCAGTTTTTTGATTTTAAACTACAGACTTACACTACAGATCTTACACTTTAACTTCAGACTTCAGACTTCAAACTACAGAATTTAACTTAGGCTTTAGACTTTAGTTCTCAGGCTTTACAGTTCAGACTTCAGTTTTCAGATTTCAGACTATAGACTTCTAACTACAGACTTTGGATTTTATTCCTCAGACCTCAGACCTTAGGTTTCAAACTTCAGTCTTCAGTCTTCAGACTTCAGTGTTCAGTCTTCAGACTTCAGTCTTCAAACTACAGAATTTAACTTAGGCTTTAGACTTCACTCCTCAGGCTTTAAAATTCAGACTCAAGACTTGAAACTTAAGACTTCAGACTTCAGGCTTCAAACTTTATTACTCAGATTCCACACTTCAGAGTTTACATTTCAGCCTTCAGCCTTCAGACTTTAGGATTCAGACTTCAGATTTCAGTCTTCTAACTTAAGACATGGAGTTCGGCATTTTTCTTTTATATTTCTTGTTTTTTGCCTAATAGGTGGCATAAAAATCTTATGTTGGTCAAATATTGGGGTTGGGTTAGGTCAGATTAGGCCTTTTGCTAATTACACCGACGTTATGCTAAGGTAGTTGCAATTTAAAGATGTCACAACTGTTTTAATGGACTACTAACTACAAAGTATTAAATGGCCCACGTATTTAGTAGGAAAAAATTATTATATTGTTAGCTGATTTAGCTGATCGTATCGTGAGCAAATTCAACAATCCTAGCAAGATACGCACGCACAAATTTCTTTCTTCAGTTGCGAATTAACTTTGGGAGATGCATCAATTGAATCTAAATATGTATATCTAGCTATAATATAATAAATGGTGCCTGTATGTCTGGTCGAAGTTGTTTAACTGGTGCGGATTACCGATCCAATCATTAATAGTTATATCCTCAAGGTACAAAATGTAATTCGGCCACCTACTCTGTTATAAAACTGTGCCACATATCGCAATTTAACCTTGGATCTTTTGCCTTTAAAGTTTTGCGATGCTGTATGTGTTTGAATTAATTAATCTATAAAAGGGCAAATTTACGAATTATCTATTTTTATTTAAATTAATTAGCTTAAGCGTCCAAGATAGTAGTTCGGATCGGTAACTGACTACGAAAGTGACTTTAGAAACTTAGATGTGAGGGTTTCGGAAATTCGTTTTCCTCAATTTGTGTTTTGCTAAATCAATTAGGTATTACCAAATTATCAACAATAGAAACCACTCAGCTAAAATCATATTAATAGGTATGGTAGGTACGCTCCGTAAAGTTGTCGGTAACTTTACCACCAGCAGAGAGGTACAATAATGAATAATCTCTTGCTATTCTATTCTTCTATTGATTGTATCGAACCTCTCTGCTGGTGGCGTAAGTCAAAAAGAACTTTACGGAGCGTACCTACCATACCTACTGAAAATAATTTCAAGAGTCTGTACTGTTAGGGGTACTTTTACCAGAGACTACTAACTTATGAAAAAGAAGAATTTATCTGAAATTGACAGTAAATAAAGTAAAAGCAAATTTTTTTAAAAACCTTGTTCTTAAGTAATATTTTCATTATTTACGTTAATAAAGTGAACTAAATTTTAATTGGTTTGTCTCATACGTGTGGTCTAATTTAAAATTTAATAAGTTCACAACAAATTCGACTACACTGACCTCATAAATAAATTTGTTATAATCTTGTAATTTTTGATGGTTACAAAGTGCCATTAAATTAAAAGATTGTTAACGATGCATTTTGGCAATTTGAAGAACGTAACATGGGAATTAACAAAATTTATTAAATTATATCAATGTCCTCTGTCTGCATGTATAATATTATGTCATTACACAGTTATAATAGTCTTGCGAATAATAAATATTAACTTTGGAAACAAAAATGTGTAAATTAATTTAAAAAAGACTATAATATTTACTAAAGCAACTGTTGTGTAACATACCTACCTACCTGAGAGTAAATATAATAAAAAATGACGTGTTGTAATTAAAAAAATTAATGTAAGTAAGCAATAAAATTATAAAAAAATATTAAAGAATAAACGAACCCTTTATGATGTAATTTGGAAAGATTTAAATCTTATTCAATTACTTTAACAAAAGTGGTAAAGTCGTTTTGAATAAATGGCGGCTTCTTCAAAAAAGGACATTTTTAGGTGTGGGCAAGATTGCGCGAGCATGAAGAGCTATCAATCCAAATTATGAGAAATTTTTTGAGGTAAACTAGCGGTTTTAAATTAGAAAAGATAACCCATCTTTTAGACATATAAAGAAATGTTGAGGGACAACAGAAGCTTGATGGTAACGTTTCAGAAATCGTAATAGTCTGGTTAGGCACTCGCGAGTAAATTTTTGTCAAACTTTAACTTTAACCCCTAAACCGTTCCTCTGAGGAAAAAACTTTCGAAATATAACTTGTAGAAAAATTTATGTAGTTTACTTTTATAAAGAAACACTTTTCTCCAAAAATGTGTACAGTTTTCGAGTTGTAAGCAAAAAACTAAAAAAAGGAGCTTTTTTGTAGATTTGGGAATTTTTGCCAAATTTTAAGGTTAACCCATAAACCGTCAATTTTAGGAAAAAACCAATTAAATATAATTTGTAGGATAGTTTACTTTCACATAGAAGCACTTTTCTCAAAAAATGTCTAGTTTTCGAGTTTTATAAGCGAAAAACTAAAAAAAAGGAACTTTTTAAAAAGATTTGAAAATTTTGTCAAATTTTAACTTTAACAGCTAAACCGTTTGTCTGAGGAAGAAAACCTTTGAAATAGAATTTGTAGGAAATTTGATGTAGTTTAATTTTGTATAAAAGTACTTTTCTCAAGAGTGTCTAGTTTTCGAGTTATAAGCGAAAAACTAAAAAAAGCAACTTTTTTTAGCAAATTTTAAAATTTTTGTCAAATTTTAACTTTAACGGCTAAACCGTTTGTTTGAGGAAGAAAACCTTAAAATTGAATTTGTAGGAAATTTAATGTAGTTTAAATTTGTATAGAAGTACTTTTCTCAAGAAGTGTCTAGTTTTTGAGTTATAAGCGAAAAACTAAAAAAAAGGAACTTTTTAAAAAGATTTGAAAATTTTGTCAAATTTTAACTTTAACAGCTAAACCGTTTGTCTGAGGAAGAAAACCTTTGAAATAGAATTTGTAGGAAATTTGATGTAGTTTAATTTTGTATAAAAGTACTTTTCTCAAGAGTGTCTAGTTTTCGAGTTATAAGCGAAAAACTAAAAAAAGCAACTTTTTTTAGCAAATTTTAAAATTTTTGTCAAATTTTAACTTTAACGGCTAAACCGTTTGTTTGAGGAAGAAAACCTTAAAATTGAATTTGTAGGAAATTTAATGTAGTTTAAATTTGTATAAAAGTACTTTTCTCAAGAAGTGTCTAGTTTTTGAGTTATAAGTGAAAAACTAAAAAAAGGAACTTTTTTAAAAGATTTGAAAATTTTGTCAAATTTTTACTTTAACGGCTAAACCATTTGTCTGAGGAAGAAAACCTTTAAATAGATTGTAGGAAATTTGATTTAGTTTAATTTTGTATAGAAGTACTTTTCTCAAGAAGTGTCTAGTTTTCGAGTTATAAGCGAAAAACTAAAAAAAGCAACTTTTTTTAGCAGATTTTAAAATTTTTGTCAAGTTTAAACTTTAGCCCCTAAACCGTTTGTCTGAGGAAGAAAACCTTAGAAATAGAATTTGTAGGAAATTTGATGTAGTTTAATTTTGTATAGAAGTACTTTTCTCAAGAAGTGTCTAGTTTTTGAGTTATAAGTGAAAAACTAAAAAAAGCAACTTTTTTTAGCAGATTTTAAAATTTTTGTCAAGTTTTTACTTTAGCCCCTAAACCGTTCGTCTGAGGAAGAAAACCTTAGAAATATAATTTGTTGGAAATTTAATTTAGTTTAATTTTGTATAGAAGTACTTTTCTCAATAAGTGTATAGTTTTGAGTTATAAGCGAGAAACTAAAAAAGAGCAAAAACCCATGTTTCTCGGATTACCCCCAAGTTAATGCTACCACTTTGAATTGGCAGACGGTTGGTTTTATTACTCATTTACAATGTTCTTTCTGCTTTCATTGTTAAAGATTTTGTACTTTTTCGTTTAGTAAAAGTGCTCGCTGCTTCTAGTATAAGCAGCGATTAGTTTAAAATTCACGTCTTCGGGCTGATAACGTTACACGTGCTACATACACACATAAGCACGTATACGGTAGTCAATTGAGCATCAGTATTTTATTCCCAAATTATATTGGCAGTAAATTGAACCTTAGGGTTAGGAATGAATGGAAGATGAATGTGTTTAGCCCTACAACAAATTCAGTTATGTGATGAATTGACCATGACCATGGTCGAACCTGCCTCTCTTTCGCCAATTATTCTAATACTCGAGCAACCATATGGACTCATTGAAGGACTACAAAACCAAAGTATCTTGGTTTTAGATATTGCAGATATCCACCAATATGCCGGAGGAAGCAAATATGCCTCAATTTATTCGGAATTAAGTCCACAGAGGAGAAGACAAACGAATTTGCTAAACAAGGGTTCATTTTCGAGAAATTAACTTAGGTTAGGGTTACGTTTGAAGAGCGAGAATTTTTGCCAAATTCGTGCTATCCTAATAACTAGAAGACGCGAACTATAATCTCTTTAACAAAAACTCGAGAAAAACCACCTCTAAACTAGCAATGCCATTGAAAGGTAGCAACGTGACATACAATCAAGACAGTTAAAAGGTGGACTCGCGGACTCGATCCCATTCTGATATTCTCGGAAAAACTCGTAATTAATAATACCAACAAGCTTATCTACCACCACCTCAAGATAATTTTTTTATTGTTACACTTTTATAATGTCAAGATTTTACACTTATGGATAAAACAGGTAATCGTCATACTATTAGAACTGGTTAATGAACAACATTAAACCATTTAGAGCAAAGTGAATGGATGGAGATCGTTTGCTATTCGATATTCGATACCGTGTTACGCTATATTCAAATATAATTTCAAAAAATAACTTTTTTCGCACTCAATTTAAAAAATAATAACCGAACCTTTTTAGAATTAATTAATAATAATTTCGTGACTTTCCTCATTGCAAAACAAAATGTTAAGAACGCCAAACCTAAAACAATGTAACGTAATAGGTGGTAATACAATTAAAGAGCGCCAAGAACGTGAAAAATAATCCTACACGGATGAAGCAACAAGATATAAGACAACCTTACATCTACGTATTATTGCTAACGCGTATGTCAATCTATTAAGTCCTAGAAGGTATAGATTAACAGCTTTGATTTGTAGAAAAAACAGCGTTCTTATAAATTCAAAAGTTTAGAATGCCTCCTTTCGTCTATTCAGTTCATGTCAATCAATAAACATTTATTACTCAGATCAATCTGTAACATAATATATTAGTTGTTAAAATAATTTTTGCAATTCACTCGTAGGACTTGTTATTAATTATTTTTACACGATTTGCCAAGAAAAGGGCAAGCTGCGAGCGAAGATAACGTAAATTTTTGTGTCATTCCAACGCTCTAACGTTGGAATGACAAGCGAACAACGGTACACCATTGACCTACACAAAACGTGAAAAATGAAGTTTACTCAAAAGTTATTATGTAAATTATTTTAATAATAACGGAAGAATATGTACATTTGGATGCACACGTTATGTAGGTGCGGATAACTGGTTTAAGTGCATTGCTAAGTGTCTCGTTTGACATCGCACACACATCAAATTAATCCCTCCGTAAATGGGACGAGAAATAAAGGTGCGCAACAATCACAGTAAATATCAAACTACAATGAGACAAGCCAATTAGAGATATTTTTCAAACGTTGCCTCAACAATCGGTCACTAGAAGTCTTGGAAATGCCCAACGGACGTTTCGTGTCGGTTTGGAAGCTATGCTTCGTCATACGATACCAACAATAATTACAAACAATAACATCGTTTGTTTCGGAATAGGAATCGAACAATTAACTAAAATTTGCTGCAACGCAACGAAGTATTCCACCATGATGGGTGACATTCGGAAGAACGAGCTCGTTGCACAGTGTTATCAGTTATGAGCCATTGTGTAGTTGGCAGTTCCTTTACCATAGAGCAGGTCTCACTGATACTGCATCTGGATTGAACTTTCTCCAAGAAGCCTCCCTGCACCCATTAGATCTCGAGCCATCCTAGTTGTAAGATACACTCCAGAATTGTAGCGAGAGGGGTTCCTATTTTTGTTCTGTCCTGTTCAGAAGTCCCCTAACAAGAATCTTCTTGTAGACAACGTTAGAGTTGGATAGTGGCTAAGCGCATGCTCAACTGTTTGGTCTTCAGGTTCGTATTATCTATTGAACCCAGTGTGTGCACGGAGACGCTCATGAGGTTAGTTCGGGACAGCTTGCTGTAGACAATAGTTTACAAGGTTTTTAGTAGAGACCGAGCTTTTTTGCTCTGAAGACGGATTGCGTTGCGTGTCCATCTTTCAGTCTGTAATTGAGAGTGTTAACAGTAGTTACGGCTGATTTTATGATTTGCTTAGGGCCACGGTAAGGCCGTTTGAACTTTTCTTGGACAGCTCGTCTGCTTTATCATTACCTTCATTTCCTTGGCGTCATATAACCCAAGAGAGTATAAATATCTGATTCAGCAGCTCTATGCACTCCAACAGGAGGTCAGAGAATACTTAGGAGATGCTTAAATCAGTATTTTCTTGTTTAGGATTCATCTGTCTGGGATTACATTGGCGCTTTGTAATGTCCCCATAAGTTCAGTTTGAAAAACTGAGGCACATTTTCCTAGCAGTAGGCTGCTACCGATGGCAAAGCTCAGATGTGCACACGTACTCGAAATCCCTCTTGATTTTTAGACCCATTATGTGCGCTTCGATGTTCTCAGTTAGTTTCATTAGAGTTTGGAAGTTTCTATATTTTGGGGAGATACAGTCTGCACCCGCCTCCAAGAGAAGTACCTTTTTGGAGACTCCTCAAGGATTTTAGTGCGATTGCAAGTTTCAAAATTGATGGACCTTATTCCCCATCTTTAGATCTTTCCCCCTCAGTTGGATCTATTAGAGTTTGGAAGTTTCTATTAAAAGTATATTTTGGGGAGATACAGTCTGCACCCGTCTCCAAGAGAGATACCTTTTTGGAAACTCCTCAAGGAATTTGGGGTTTCCGTAAGGTCCATAATTGATAGACCTTATTCCCCATTTTTGGATCTTTCTCTCTCATTTGGATCTATTAGAGTTTGGAAGTTTCTATTGAATGTATATTTTGAGGACATACGGTCTGCGCCCATCTTCAAGAGAGGTACTTTTTTGGATACTCCTCAAGCATTTTAGTGAGTCCGTAAGTCCGTTATAATTGGTGGACCTTATTCCCCATCTTTGGATCTTTCCCCCTCAGTTGGATCTATTAGAGTTTGGAAGTTTCTATTAAAAGTATATTTTGTGGAGATACTGTCTGCACCCGTCTCCAAGAGAGGTACCTTTTTGGAAACTCCTCAAGGCTTTTAGTGCGTCCGTAAGCTCCATAATTGATGGACCTTATTCCCCATCTTTGGATCTTTCCCCCTCAGTTGGAGTTATTATAGTCTAAAAGTCTCTATTAAATGTATATTTTGGGGAGATATAATCTGTGCCATCTCCAAGAGAGGAACCTTTTTGGAAACTCCTCAAGGATTTTAGTGCGTCCGCAAGTTCCATAATTGATGGACCTTATTCCCCATCTTTGGATCTTTCCCCCTCAGTTGGATCTGCGGTTGAGGAGATACGGTATGCGCTCATCTCCAAGAGAAGCACCTTGTTAGACACTCCTCAAGGATTTTGGAGTGTCCGTAAGTTTCATAATTGATGGACCATATTCCCCATCTTCGCACGTAAAGGGCTGCTTTTGTTGCCATCTCTTTTATATATACGAGTAAAGTCACTTACCGCACAGATACAATATAAAATTTAATAGTACGATGACAATTGATTATTAATATGCCTTCAAGAGCCCACTAGAAATTTATATACGTATACCATCTAACATCATGAAGTACTTAATTGAAAGTGGCAAAACACCTAAAACACTCTTTAAAATATTAAAGACATTTTATTGACATCTCGTTAATAATAATATCGTTGTATTGATAGGTTAAGTTTCTTCAAAAGGTCGTGGGATAAATTTTATTTAAATGCTATTTTACGCAAAAAAAAGTTTAAAAAGTTTATAATAAATAAATAAATTAATAAGATGCACGCCTAGATCTGAGTTAATTATTTGTTGCAATTGCACCGTTATACTATAATTATTATCCATTTTGATCGTGACACTGCGTCTTCTGTTTTTAAACACATATTAAAAGCAATATTTAAATTTTTATAATTACAAGTTTACGTAATAATAATGATTTAAATGATTTAATACTAAATTGAGTGTTTATGTTTTTTTCATTCAAAAAAGGGTTTTTGCTTAAACTATTAAAAGGGTTTTGACGCTACTTGGGGGCTTGTGGGACTCATTTATGTCAAAAGCAACAATGCGAGTTAAAACTAAATTAGTGCAAAAATTGCACAAAAATAAAAATAATAAAATTGGGAATAGGACCGGAGTGGTCTAGCGGCCAACATCGTCGCATGCGGATGCAAAGGTCGCCGGTTCAAAATCGACTGACACCACTGGAGTGTTTCCATGTGTCAAATGCCCTGGTCCTGGTGGTTCGGAACCCACCTAAAGCTGTAGGTTCCGTCTGCTAATAACCACAGTAGTTTATGCGGACGTAAAATACAAAAAAATAAATAAATAAATAAAATTGGGACATAGATCCGACGTTAAGGGTACAAGGTCCCGATGAGCAAGATATTAAATAACATTTTCTTTTGTGCGCTTCATGGCTGTCAAAAACTTGAGAGAGAGAGGCTCACAGACTCGGACTTAAAGGAAGTGAAAAATCTCACGAGCCGTGACCTTGGCAAAGTTAACTTGAAAATGCCGACTATTACAAAACGAAGTTAAAAAAAGGTCCTTCAAGGTCACTGTTCATGAGATTTAGACTTCGTAACATTAGCGGCGTAAAGACCGCTGGGACTACTAACTTGCGGGTTTACAACAATGATTAATTTGGGAAAAATGTTCAGATAAGCTTTTATAGTATCAGTTTCACAATATAAACTTCGCCTGCCATGTTGATCAACATGTTGGTCATGTTTTTAGGGCAAACCTCTTAATTTGCTGACTCGTGTTGGTTTTGAGTTAGAGTAGAGCTTAAATCCGTTGATGCAAAACTAATTGAAAGCTCACCGAACGGAAAATTCTATAATTTGAAATCTGAATGCGTATAACCAAAATGTACCAATAAATCACACACACTTTTGTGATCACATTAGCAACTCGTTCTACTTTACAAGTGCCCTAAGGCTTTATCAATGTAACCGGTCTACTATACAACAACCTTATAATTAATTTCGTCGTTTAGTAAATCATTAATTTCAATTTTTTCATTGTTATCCGAACAATTAGCAATTTATCATTAAATTTAAATCGATTAAGTATAAATAATGAAGACGTAACGCGATGTGGAAGACGTTTAATTTAACCCGTATATTATAAGTGCATTAAAATCAGTTAACGCAATGAAATTATTAGTTATCAACTGACAAATTGTTTTTAAGTGATTGGATATTTTCTATACTATAATATAGGTGATAAAATCGTGCTTGACATCGACCTCATTGTGCATTATTTGTGTTAAATGTCAGCGACTTTTTTGCATTTTATTTATTCTAACATCTAAAATAATTCATAACACTCTCATTATGTTTTAATGCTATGTACAAGTTTTAAGTCATGCATACGAAATAAACGTTCGTGTAATTTGCTTGTAAATGTGTTGAGATAACAATCGAGATGTAATAACACCAAATATTTTTTATAAACAATCTAATGGACATTTTTGAACTTTAAGTTTAATCTTTAAAAATAACCATCGATATTATCCGTAGATTAGCAATTATGAATGAATGGGCCTTGTAACGGCGATTGAAAACATTTTTAAAGTTGCTAATTTGTTAGTTACTGGCTGAATAATTTTTTAAGCGTAAATTCTCACGACTCGAGAAAATACAGGTTGGTCCACCCCAAAACGTCTTGAAAATTTGAAAAGAACAATAAGACAAAAATCTAGAGCCCGTTCAGGCTATATGGCTCGATATTTATGAGCAACTCAACCAATTTTCTTTGAAAAAGTTTTCAACAACTATGAATACAGTGGAAACTGGGTGGAAAGGAGTTGTAGAGCTTTAAAGACGTATAATGCGGGCTACCAGACAATCGAAACATTGGATAAATATATAAATGGTTTCTAGTAGAATTAGCACCCCTATTTCACATTTACTAAAAATAAATATTGGTGATTAGGCAAAAAGATTATACATTCCTTTACGTAGAGACCAAATAAAGTCAAATGATTATATAGACTTCCTGAACAGTTCTCTGTAGGACGAACAACGAGGAAGCTGGAACATTTTTCTTAAAACTAACTTTTGTAGTATACAAATCTTATAAGTTGAAGAGCTACCACCCCAGAGTAGAATGCCGAACCTCATCACCGACTGGAAATTGGAAAAGTACAGTACTCTCAGGGTGGCAACATTCAATTATTGCTCTATCAATACACGAAAAGTGTAAATTACAGAATTTAACTTATTAGAGAGAAGGTCTTTATGACTACGCCAGTCGAGGGCACCATCCAAAAGAACTCCTAGACATCGGCAGTTGTGAAAAACGGTTAAATGGTTACTACCATCATAAATGGTCTCCGGTGAGGCAACTTGACAACGGTTCGTTCTATATATGACACAGTCTGTTTTATCAGAATTAAGGCACAACCTGTTGCCTGTTTATATTCAACCATTTCCTTATTAAATCTTGATGGAACAGCAAACTTGTTTCTATATTAGAAAAACCGTCAGAACACAACAGAAGAGCGGAGTCGTCCGTGTAATTAAAAATCTTGTGTGAAGAGTCCCCCCCCCCAAGATCAGAGGCAAGTCGGTAATGTATATAATAAATAAAAGAGACTCCATGATGCTATCTTGAGAAACACCCAACTCAACCCCGCGACTCTCTGAAGTGAAGAACACTCCGCGGTCAGACAAAAATGTCAGCTGCGCACGGCCGGTAAGATAATTGACAAACCAAGACAAAACAGTTCCTCTAATACCATACATCTGGGGTTTTAGGAACAGAATATTATGGCTCACACAATCAAAAGCTTTCGAAAGACCGAAGAAATTTTCACAGGGACTTATTTTCCAAAAATTCAAGCTGCGAACTATTGAACAAGTTAAGTCTGCCAAAAAACTGAACAACTCTACGACTCATCAGCTTTACCCTTCTTAAAAAGGGGCTTCACGATTGCGCTCTTCATGTTATCAGGAAAAACGTCAGACTGAATGTACTTTTTCAACAGAACCGAAGACACACTATTCACACCAAAACTATGACTAGACTATAGAGCATGAGCATGAGTCACATTAAAAAAATAAAAGGAGTTACTTAAAGGACGAATACTGATTCACTCAAAAACAACATCTGTTGCCATCCCCAAATCCACTAGTATGGGGGCAATGCTACATAAGTGATTATTAAAACCCTCGGCCAATTCTCGGCATTAATCCAAGCTAGGATGTTGGTTAACGGTAGCCTGTGGCATGTGGAGGCACTTGGACCAGTTGAATAACTATTTTCCATGTGGCTCTAGATTTATTTTCCGAACTACGATTACATGTTGCGGATAACACAAATGGGTGGTGTCTTTTTCTTAAAATTATATTTGTACGCTCGACTGGGTTTAAGACTCTCCTGCTCCCCCCTTGCACCTACTGTTTAGTATATTGAAGTTATAGAGAGAAGGAGAAGATAGGGGCCACCACTCCCTAGTTAAGACATAAGCCACTACGAATCCAACCTCACCAGAAGTCTTAGAACTTTTTCCAGCAGTACGAGTATTAGAGTTGATTGTTTAAAACCTAGCAGACCTCTCGTGTTCCCGTTACTATTTAAAGTACAACCGCAGATAGACTACTGCACAGCTCATTCGGTGGAAAGTCTGCAGCATCCAATTAATCCAAAGATCATATATGGTTCCACCGAGAGCCTCACTGTATCGAAACAGCGGAAGTAATTAAACAATCCATGAGACGCATACGTGGAAACATTCTACTTCCAGTTTTATACGTCGGCGCCTCTCCCGTTACCTGCATCCCATCATCACATGAAGAATAAGAAGAAGCATCCGACGTTTTAAGGGCTGGTCCCTGGAAGTACATGCTTTCTGATAATTTAAAAGCTTTTTGGATTAGTCTGTAGAGAGCTCAGAGAGATTTTTTTTTTGTATTTTACGTCCGCATCAACTACTGTGGTTATTAGCAGACGGGACCTACAGCTTTAGGTGGGTTCTGAACCACCAGGACCGGGTATTTGACACATAGAAACACTCCAGTGGTGTCAATCGGCTTTGAACCTACGACCTTTACATCCGCATGCGACGATGCTAGCCTCTAGACCACCCCGGTCCTCTCAGAGAGATTATTATTATCGATGGTAATCGTGTTCTAAGTTTTCAGTAATATAGCTGCACCTTCTCATCCTTCTTCGCTTCTTTCTTGTAAAAGTTTTGCTCGAAATTTGGCATTTGAATAGATTGTAACATCTGTTGGATGCGAATATGGAAAGGATTTCATTAATGATCGTTTTCTTCAGTAATGAGTAGGTATTCCAAAATTATGGATGAAAATGTCCAATTTTTTTGAGAGTTATAGGCTTGGCTTTGTAGACCAGAAAAGAATATTTTGTATAAAAAATTTATGGACTTTCGGGACAGCTGTAATAACTGTATAACAAGGAAGTGAAATTCTTTAACACTGTCCTGCTACTATAGTTGATTTTTACTCAATTATTACAATTAAATATAATTAAATTATACCCAATTGTTAACTGATTAGCACTTAAAATGTAGATGCGTCTTAATTAAACCTAATCGAATTTAACTAATTATAGACTGTGATTTACACTAATAGAAATTAAATTAACAGTTTAAAATGTTCGAGCATTATAGTAACAAACCGATAAATATCAAAAATAGGTTAACAACATTATATTTTAATACCTTTTTAATTTGTAATTAAAAAAAGCTTTTGCGTGAGAAGAATACAAGTGCGCATAGGTATTGAAAATTAAATTGGAAAGGAATTATAATCCCAACAATTAAAAAAATTTTATCAGATGCAATTTCTATTCGATACAAATTAAATTAAGCGAAAATTAAAAATTTTCCAATTAGTTTAATTTTAATTGCCAACGAATAAGGGTTGGGGTATACTAAAAAAAACAAGGAGGCGTTAGTAATTATTAAAATAAAGTGTGCCAAGTACGTCTTGTTGAGCGGATCAAACCAAAACCAAAACCACAACCAAAAACTAAACTAAAGGGTTCTGTAGATTTTTCTCTTGTTGCTTGTTAGATTTGCGGTTTATTTCGTAACGTGACAAAAAAGATCGTGATCGTTCGATTTGTAAAGCCCAAATTGTAACCTATATAATTATAAACTAGCGATTTAAATATTTAAAATTAATAAATCAATAGTTTCGGTTTGAAAGCCGCAAAGTCTAGATTTTACATTCATAACGGACCAATTCTTTTTTGTTTAGATTTATACAGGATGGATTTTTTAAAATGGGTCGTATCGTCCTCGTAAGCTTAGCTTTGAAAATTTTTAATCGGACGAATGTAATTCGTCCTGTGGCTCTGCGGAAAATTAAACAAAAATTATAGTTATTAAACACCCCGTATCTCTCTCGAGGATTAAGGACGGAGTGAAATTTTTTGAGTAAATCGTGTTATTTCGGCCTTGGCTATCTGCTACTGTACCCGTTAATTCAAGACCACCCTGTATTTCTTGCAATAATTAAGTACGCATATTATACCCCCGAGGTGTGTTCGATCACGATAAATGTTTATGTTTAATCATTTATTGAGAATATAAATTATGTTTATAATTATTCGTCATGAATGTAACTGTAACTTGTATATATGGCAATTTATTAAAAAGGTTGCCAAGTTTAAATTAACATTTTTATTAATTAATAGGAAAGTTGATATATATTGGTTTCTAATTTTAATTGCACGTGAGATTTAATCCTACAAATAGACTTTTAATTAAAAAAACATTAGTGTGGTGTTAAAAAAATGTTTTTTTGATAAAAGTGATAAATTTACAACGCCTAATTTAATTTGGAATAATTAAAGTAATAGTTAATTAGTAATGATGTTTCATGGTTAGTTGGCCACGGTCAAAATTTACATTGACATTCAAATATATTGCCAAAAGTATGCCATAGTCATCAAACCTTTCAAATCATAATCTATTTAATTGCATTTTTATTGTCATAATCTGTAATAATAGTTTGAGATTTTTTTATTCTATTACCATCACGACTTGCGAGAACCGTTTTATGCAAATCAATAATACTCGTCGAGAGATTAACCCCATTTTTGAAATTTTTGGTTTATATTATTTATCAATTATTGATTAAGTAATTAATTATTTTAAGACGTCTAGAAATTATTTGGAGCGTCCGAGGATGCAAGTTTTGACTAAAATAACGGCTTCGGAGTCGCGGCGAATATTCGTCTACAATTTAAAATTTAATTTTTAATTAATATCAATTTAAGAAAAATTTATATAAATTAATTTTAAATAAGTTTTTAATAAAAAAAATAATTTTGAAAGTCAAAACCAAGAGTTTCTAATTTTAACCAAGTCCTTTGGGCCTTGGGTGTTAAAAAATTGTAATGAAGAACATAACTTGCTAGAAAGGAGGTAGGCACACATTTAAATAACCTAACCTAACCGAACCGAACCTAACCGAACCGAACCTAATCTAACCTAACCTAACTGTTTTTTTATTAGGGAAGAGAAACGGTCATAAGCACCTCGGTTAGTTGTTTAGCGGACTCGACTTAAAAGGGGTCTCAGTCGCTTACCCACTAAAACCCCTTTGGTGTGCGCAATTTGGTGGCCCTCCTTAGAACTCATCCGTTTTGGATATTAAATTAAAGAGGGACGCGTTGGGCTCGTCATAGACGGGCTTTGGTGTTTAAGTTAAATTGAGTCGTCGTTCCCCTTGTTGTCTTGCTGTCATAACCTGACGGAAGTAATTTGTCACTATCACGGTTCAAGTTTGCTCGTTTCTTACTAGAAGTTCCACGACTGTACGCTTGCTCACCTCGCTGTTCAGCTCCCGTTCGATAGCGGCCGTGGCGTTTCCGAATTCAGCGCATTCAAATAGCGCGTGTTCTGGTGTATCTCTTTCTTCACAATATCAGCATCTCTCATTTTCTCTTTTTCCTATCTTCAACAGATATGTGCCGAACATCACATGCCCTGTGAAGACTTGGGTGGTATGGTAATCGAGCCAGGTCTAACTGCAAAAGTACCATTCATGGTTGATAAAATAAGAAGTTCCCATGTCAAATTCAGTTTGTTTGTTTTTGACTTTTGTTGTTCTAGTCTTGTTTGTACGATGCTTAGTGTGGATCTCTCTTGGTAGGAGCTTGGTTAATGCGAAGGATGCCTCAAGAGAGACAGTTCTGTAACCACAAATGATTCAAAGTGCTAATCGTTTATTCAATTTCTCTACCATGTCTTTATATTTTGCCCACTTAAGGTCTGTGACCCATTGCTGGTGTCCCTATAGGATGATGGACAATGCCGCTGAGCACATCGTCTTTCTATTTTTTTTTTGTTAAGGACCCTTGTGTCAGCGTAAAGCCTAGACATTGAAATGATCACCTTTGATACTCGCTTTTCCAGATAGAAGATATGGGCTTTCATTGTTGGTCCTATATCTAGCTTTATGCCCATGCACTTCGTTGTGTTTAATTGTGTGGTGTTAGACCCCTAACCTAACATAACCTAACCTAACCTCTTTGTGAGAATCTGCCCTACGTGAAGGCTGGGAATACGCGTTAGCATTTTGCCCAGTCCTTCACGCTAGAGCAGATTCATGTCTTAGCCTTTGGCACTTCTTTCGACAGTGTATCGTTTTCGTAATAATTTTTTCCCTCTCTCCTTTGACCTCTCTCCTTTGTCCAAAGCTGGATTTTTTTTGTTGTTTTCTTTGGTTTAGGCCACTTGTGTTGGCGTGGAGCATAGAAATTAAAATGATCACCTTTGATACTCGCTTTTCCAGATAGAGGATATGAGCTTTCATTGTTGGTCCTATATCTAGCATTATGCTCATGTACTTCGTTGTGTTTGATTGTGTGATGTTAGACCCCTAGCCTAACCTAACCTAACATAACCTAACCTAAGTTTCTGGCTGGATCAAAAGTGATCTAGATTAGGTCCAGGCGTCCAGGGTGTTCCAGATCCAAGGCACGTCATTGGGATTTCAGTAAAACTATTAGAAAAGTGCCAGTTTCGAAATTTAAAAAATTAATTCCATAAAATTTGATTGAAAACTGAAGAACAGCCGGCTTTTGGAGTGTGCTAAACCCATATTAGTTATGTGTAGGAAGAAGACTAATTTAGCAATTGCAGCTCAAGCTTGAAGCAGGTTTCAAAAATAAAAATAAACAGAGTCTATTACTCAATACAAACAAATATTATTTCATCTACCCATTTATATATAGTAAAACAATACACTTGAGTTGCATTCATATAATATTTTTGCTTACTCACGCAATTACTATTTATCTTAAAATAACATTGAAGACAAAATAAATTGAATATTATAGGTACAGAATATTTTTTATAATCAGGGTCAATTCTATTGTTTTCTTCACAACTTTCATTTCAATACACATAATTTTATAATACCTAAGTACCTACATTAAAAAAAATAAACAGAAGAACGTGTAAACGTTTTTTAAATGTATTATCCATTTTTATACTAGAGACAAAAAAATCGAAAGTACATTCAGGGACTAAACGAGGCTTCAAACATTAATCATCGTAAATATCTACCCGATGAAAACTAATTAGGTCCACTTTGTAGCGCAAAATAATAATTTATTCCATTGATTCAAAACTTTTTCGAGTATCAATTAGCTAAATAACATCCTTAAAATGCAGGAACAACTTTTAAATTATGATTTATATCGAAATTTATTGGAGACTCGGGCGGGAGGTCAAGCGCGAAACCTTCTCGTCTTTAAAATAATTTAAAAGTTATAAATTTTACCTGAGCTAATGTTGCCACAACCAAGCCGAATGTTAGTGCTATTTGTAAGTTTGATGGATTGTCGTTGGAGGTAATTGATCCGCAACCGATAAAAACGAGTATAAATGTTCCTAAAAATTCTGCAACGAGCATTCTCCATATATGGTGATTGTCGGTTATATCGGATAGCCCCAAAATATTTCCGCTACCTGAAATGTACACACAAAATTAATGTTGTTATCATAAGTTTAGATAAACAATTTGGGTATTATCGTATATCAAATTATAAGTGGTCTACAAACAAATCAATTTGTACATCAGCATTATACCTATTGAGATAATAGATAATCGAGCCAAAACGGAGTCAAGTGGAGCATATTTAACACAATCGTCCCTGCATACCATTCCTTAATATTTTGCTAGCAAAATTACAAAGCCGCGTTTACTTTCTGATATGATGCTACATAAAATATAAAATTTGTAGAAAACTCGAGACTCAAGACATTTAAGGGCGAAGGGCGAGCTTTGTCGAAGCGAAAAGCATTTTAGGAAAAGCATCTTTTCGCATTACTATTCCGCGTTCTAGTAAATTAGAACTATGGTAGAACTGAATTTAATGATTTGGAATCTTTAAATTTATATATTTATCTACGAGGTTACAAGAAATTAACAATTTATGAAGATGTGTAACAATAATAATGACCTATAGTAATAAAATTTAAAAAATTCAGAGCAACAAGTAAACAATAATCAGCGCTAAAATACCGGGTGTTTATACAAGTAATTTCAGAAATAGGCTGATAGAAACCACCTTTAATTGCAAAAAAAGATCGTAGTGCAAATTGTTGTTAATTGTTGTTTACGTGGGACTTGGAACGAATAAATATAGAAATCGGAGGTAACAGTTAGATATGATTCTTCATTAATATTCGGACGGTAAAAAGTCAACAACTATTTTATGGAGTGGTTCTGGCTATGCGGAGGGAGCAGAAGATAAAAAATCTCATCATGAACTTTTACTTCGCAGATGTAGCAGCTTTTGTCATTTCTTTAGGTACTGTCGGTTTCTCGATATACCGAAATGACTTCTTGGCTTTACTTACGCTAATCCGGTTGAAAAGGTGGTAAGCCATGCATGTAAAGCTCCTTTATTTTATGTTTCTACCTCATATACATATAACTGTTCCAGATAAAATTCTGAACAAATGTCTAAGGTTGCTCTGTAAGTTTAATTTATGACTCTCTTCGATCGGATTATCGTAAATAAAACCATGTAAAGCCAAGAAGTCATTTCGATATATATTATCGAAAAACCGACAGTACCTAGTATCGAAAACCATTCTACAACTAGTATAGGACATACTGTATAATAAATTTGTTCCAAGAAATATTTTTATGGATAGTAGGTAATTGAACGTATTAAAATTTTCTAATTAATTTAATTAGATTAGCAATTAGCGGTTAAAATAAATTCTTTCTCTGTTCTGGAAAACGCGATTATATGCTTATCAAATATATTGCCATTTAGTAATAAATAACTAATTTATAAGCGTTGCTTGTTTGCGTCTTTTTGATTCTACTAATGACATTTTCGGTCAATAAGATTTTATGTATTAACAACCCAAAAAAGTTTTTATGGTCCCGTTTATGAACTTCTTACAGAGAGAAATACATTGGCTATCAAAATCAAAATATATTTTATACTAAGTTGGTACTTTCGTCTCAAAATTGGTTCCAATTGGAATTATTATCATGTTTTTGAGAATTCTGTATTTAT
Organism: Malthinus flaveolus; assembly: GCA_950108345.1. NCBI lineage: Eukaryota > Metazoa > Arthropoda > Insecta > Coleoptera > Cantharidae > Malthinus > Malthinus flaveolus. Next base: position 14,650,253 of record OX467286.1, read on the forward strand.
CTTAAGATTTAACTGCACAAAATTCAGGTTATTTATGGACACTTTTGGGACCAAGCTGCACATAAAATTTTTGGAAAATCGCAAAAGTCTTGGTATACAATCTCAAACGTTGGATGGATCTAAAAATCAAAAGGGATCTGGAGTCCACTCTCTTGAGCTTGCCCTCGATAGCAGCCTACCGCTGGGAATATGCCCCAGTCTTTCAAATTGAACTCATGGGAAAATAAAATAAAATCCTAGAGAGGAAAATCCTGACAGGAAAATACTGATATTGACCTGGCCTCCTGTTGGAGTGCATAGATCCTGGGCCGTCTTTCACCTAATTGGAGGCTCTGGGCACATGAAGATATTAGGGCCCCTATGACCTAATGACCTTAATAGAGCACTATTTTGTTAGAATAGACATAGAAAGTAGATACGCAAGGAATTAACATCGGTTCTCGTTTGGTGATCTGACAGGTTTGGTGATCGCGGGGCCCTGGGCACGTGCCCAGAGTGCCCAATTAAATAGAGGAACTTGCATAGATCTGTTGAATCAGATATCCAAGGGCAATAGTTTTATATCCTGTTGAGCCAAATGACATCAGGTAATAAGGGTGTGATGATAAAGCAGACGAGCTTGCCAAGAAAGGTTCAAACAGCCTTCCCTGTGGCCCTGAGCCAATCATCAAACCAGCTGTAACCTTAAGAACAACACCAATCAATTCCAGACTTAACGACTGAATGATAGACAAATAACTGTCGGCAAAGCAAAAGAGTCATACCGACTCCTTCTAGAAAGGTTTAAAAATATTACCAACAGCTATCTCGGACTAACCTATAAACAATTGCAGGAACACTGCCGACTGCATAAGCATCTCATCACTGGATTTAATAAATAATCTTCCATAACATGCTGTGGATGCGCACTAGAAGACCATACAGTTGAACATGTGCTTTGTTACTGTCCAGCTGTAACGCCGTCAAGAAGATCCGTATTGGGTGACTTCTGGCTCAACATGGCCAGAATAAGCTCTACCTCTCCCGACAGAATTCTGAAGTTTATCTTACAAGTAGAGGATAGCTAGAGACCTGATGGACACGGGGAGGCTGCTTGGAGGTAGAACAACGGGTCCGAGTAAGTGGAGTGATCTGAGTGCAGGAAGCTAGCACACCTCTCTAAGCAATTTCAAACATTATTACTACTGAGGTTAATATGGAAAAAGAGTTAATAACCGATAATTACTTTGTCGGCGATGTGTCATAGTCGCCCAAAAACGTACAAGAATGTACCACCTTATTGTCGATTTCGCTTCGCTTACGTTAATTGAAATAATTGACTAAGTGGTCAAATTACAATGGGATTTTTCGCAAATAGCAATTCCATTATTTGTTTACGATAGGAATTTTTGTGAGTAGTTATTGTGGTTTTATACGCGTTTTTATACCTTATAAATAGCAATTGTTTTAGATATAAGAACAATACACTGAAAGGAATTTCATAAACCGTCACTTACTGAAACTTATCTTTTGTAATAGCCGTTACAGCGATAACTTGATCGATATTTTTTCAATGTCACCCATCAGACGCATTTACATTTTCCACTCAATGAAAACTTTTATACGAGTTCGGAAACGCTTGTTTGGTGCTTTTTTGCAAAATTGGTAATTTAGAAATTTTGATACATCTGACAACAGTGTTGTAAACGTCGAATTCACCGAAAAGACCTAATAAATCATCGAGTACAAATAAAGTACACAAGCTGAGAAGTAAAACGCACTTGTATTGTATATTAAAATTAGGTGCAATAAGCAAAAAGTTATTGTTTTGATCAGTGACCTTGAAAATTACACTTTCATGTCTCGTTCTACTTATAATAAAAGTTGTTTGAGACGTTCTGCTCGACAGTTCTGATAATAAAAAAAAGAGTTTTTAAACATTTCATTTGAGCAGCGCAACTGACTCGACTAAAATGATATTTGTATAGCATTTATTTACAGAAAAAAATGGGCGGACCATAACCCATGAGCGATGCCTCAGCCTCACCCTGTAGTTAACCTAGGTTGTGCTGCATCCAAAAATTTGGCGACTTCAGCAACCGAGCCAAGCGAGAAAAGTGTTGCAATTTACGTAAAGTAAGAGGCAGGTAGATGCAGTAATAATCCGTGTCCATTGGAGCGATTTTAAATGGAAACTTACGTAGTGGTCTAAAAAGAATTAAAATTATTGTTTTAGCTCCCTACAGAGGTATCCGGATCCGAACTATTAGATGGTTAGGGGTTAAAGGTTCAACATGTTAGACCATATCATTTACAGTCACTTAAGCGGAGAAAAACAAGGCAGAAAACTTAGTTTTGAAGATTTAATGGATCTCAATAGGTAATACTTTCTGCAATTTTGTGCAAAATATTGCTCGTATGAGGCATTGATTGCAGTGTTTTCATAATATCTACAACAGTAGTGCCTTCGTGCATCTCCAAACGAGAAACGAATACAGTACCACACTCACTAGTGAAGGTATAAAAATGTGATACGATAAATTACAAGTCATCAGAGTTCTTCAAGAGAAAGATAAATGAAAGGAACAACAACAATGAAATGAAGGTTTACAGAAGTTAGAAGACGTCATTGGCGTGCACTGCAAGAATTCTGTATTCAGGGTTAAAAGACGATTTAGAAAAATATTTAAATCTACAGATTGATTCCATTCTCTAGGTCAAGTTTCAACGTCTACAAGAGAATCAGTTTTGAGAGTCTTCCAGACCAACATGGTGCTACTCTACAAGTGCTACTCTTTTCTTTAATTTCTGAAGTTTATCTTAACAAGTATACCAGCAGTCAATCTATAAACAGTTATTTCTAAGCCTTCTCGGCTCGATTTTATTTCTGGTCCAGTTTTCTAGACTATGTGATGTATGATGGGTTCAAATTGGCAGGTTAACACGCGTTCGATTCTCAAAAAGATCAAAAAGCTATTCTTTCACCCCTTAATAAGTAATCGAGAGAAAAAATGAGAACACAGGAAATTTATTAATTCAGTTATAATTTACAATTAAAATAAAACAGGGAAGCAGCTCCACAATTTCCAATGAATGCACATTTTCAAAGAGCATACAAATTAAAAATCAAGGAGAGCGATGATGTAGTATTAATTTGCAAGAAAAACTCTCATTAAGAAAATAATAAGCAAATGTAAATCAAGACGAAACAATTGCCTTACTAATAATAGTAATAATTCTTATAACATCATCGCCAATTCGTTAACTTTTTAAATTTTAAAAACAAACGTTTAGCTTTAATTAAATTCAATGTAGAAATTATTAATTGGTTATTCAAATTATTAGAGTTAATCTCCTTTAATTAATCGATTAAGACCGTAATTAGTCCCAAACTGTTCTTTTTAAATTTGCTATTTTCTGCCCAAACATTTTGAAATCGATTTTCAATCGCAAATCCCAATCTTGAAACGACTTTTTAGCAACTTGTCTAATTAACGGAATAAATTACTTAACTCACTGTTTATACATTTTTTTAAGATTTGAGTACAAAGAGGGAAGTACAAGTACTAATTTTTGATTTTTATGTTGGTTAGTTTGGTGGGTGGTTAAGGCAAAGATATACTTTAGCGAGGAATTGGCTTTTTCCGATAACCTAAATATGCGTCGCTTTAGCAAGAAAAAGTTGCGCGAAAATACGTTGCCCTTAGAAAGTAGTTCTTTCAAATTTATTTACTTGCAAGTAAGTCGTAATTAGAAAACATCTTCAATTTACTATTAAAAAAGAGTTCAAGAATTTCGATTTAGTATTTTCCCATTCACCACTCATTTCTAAAATCTTCCGTCACACATCTTTAACCTGACAGTACCTACTTATACAGTTAAAAAAGTAAATAATTACAATTATTAATTAACTTAATCGAGCAGTAACTTTTCCATTTAGAAAAAAAAATGCTAATTTAACAACTGTAATTCTTAATGCAAATTTTTTCTTGTAACTGCATCGAAAAGTCAAAATTCAAGGATTTAAATCGTTATTGTTTACGCGCTTATGTAATTTACTGACACTGAATTTTCACAGTCAAGTGCATTGAGCAATAAAAGACTTTTATATTTTACCAATTAAAATTAAAAATTAATTAATTTCGATATTAAATTAACAATCGACAAGTTCCTAATTTAAAATTTAATTAATCGCTCGCCGGTACAAATTGTTTTAATTTTTAATTAATTAACTCACTTGATCCAGACGAATCCTTGGACATTTTTGATAACAATTTAAACGGACACTTCAAAAACACTCGGTACTTATCACAAACAAAAAAAACTTTTCGACTTGTCTTCTAAAAAGTTGAAGATGAAAATGTCGGTCACCAACTGTGGTTAATGAATGAATGGCTAGAAACTCGCGAAACTGTTATATAGAGAAGGTACATAAATGAAATTTCGAGCGCGGTTAATTTTTCGTATCGGTAGTATTTTTTACGTTATAATTTTGTGCGTTCTGTTATCAAAAATATCAATTGAGATAATCAGATCAGTAGTTGTGCATATTTACTATCTACGTACCCACACGTTTGTGGCTTTCTGAAAAGAGGTTATCATTTTTCGTGAAACCACTGGCGTATCCAGTGGGGGCAGTAGTCCCCTACTATTATTAAACTGTAAGTTATCACGTTATCACATTAATCAATTAATAAATTTGTTTCAAATTTAGTTTCAGCTAAACGATTAACGATACAGGGTGGATAAAAACAATTTCAAAAATCAAGAACTTCAATCAACGTTTTTTTCTGCTGTTTCAACAGAGCTGTTAGATATTAATGCATCGAAATTAATTCAAATCAAAGCAAATATTTATAAACCTAGAATTGTTTTCAGCGGCTTTAAAAAATCAACAAAAATCGGTATTAATAAAGTAATAAATGATATGAATTTGAGGAAGAACACTTTTAGAAGCAGAGCCCCCCTCCCACGGTTTTGATTGGTGTCAAGCAAATGCAAATTCAAGACAGCGTTAGACTTGTGTCATTTATTGTCAAATGTCATTTAAAGAAAATTTTTTGAAGAATTAATAACAACATACTACAGACTACGGACTTCAGGCTACAAACTTTAGACTTCAGACTACAAACTTAAAACTACAGACTTGAAACTTCTGATCAGATTTGAGGTCTCAGACTACAGAAATTAATTTAGAGTTGGTATTTTTTTATCTATTTAGTCAGAACGCTAAAGTCTGAAGTCAGAAGTTGGAAGTCTGAAGAAGTCTGTAGCCTGAAGTCCGTAGTCTGTAGTCTGAACTCTAAAATCTGAAGTCTAAAGTCTGTAGTCTAAAGTCTCAAGTCTGTCGTCAGTAGTCTGAACCCTGAAGTTTGAAGTCTGATGTCTGAAGACTAAAGTCTGAAGTTTGAACACTAAAGTCTGAACTCTGAAGTCTGAAGACTAAACTCTGAAGTCTGAAGGCTTAACTCTAAAGTCTGAAACCTGAAGTCTGAAGTCTAAAATCTGAAGTCTGAAGTTTGAAGTTTTAAGTCTGTAGTCTGAAGTCTAAAATCTGAAGTCTGAAGTTTCAAGTTTTAAGTCTGCAGTTTCAAGTCTGTAGTCTGAAGACTAAAGTCTGAAGTCTGAAGACTAAAGTCTAAAGTCTGAAGTCTAAAATCTGAAGTCTGAAGTTTCAAGTTTTGAATCTGCAGTTTCAAGTCTGTAGTCTGAACACTTAAGTCTGAATCTTGAAGTCTGAAGTCCGTAGTCTAAAGTTTGAAGTCTGTAGTATATCGATATAAATATATCGAATAGCTTTAGTTTAAAAATCTTTTAGTAGCCTAATAAGCCATCAATTAGATTAAATTAGGTATTAGGATAGGTATTCGTAATATTCCAAAAAGCTGATTTGGCAGAACAAAAGTCCGATACGAACTTCAATACATTAGTAGATTCTACATTCTTGTATAAATTAATTTTTTAGAGCATTTGACGGCTGCCGCCTACGATCAAATTAACATAATATTATTTCTATTACAAATTTTTAAATATTTAGGGTTAATTAGTTAGATAGATCTAATACGTTGCAAATGAACCCCAACATACACACATAAGTGAAAAAACTTTAAACGAGAAAATTTGTTTTCCGCTAAGCGCCTCGGGAATCGAACCCAAGACTTTGCTATTTCCGGTAGCACGCCTATACCTAATACGCCAGCAGATTACATAATTTTCTTTGCGATCCGGCATTGTTTTAAATGCGTCGAGAAAGCGAAATATATTTAAATCAAATTAGTATGCATACAACAATCATACGTGAATAAATTACAAATTTTTAAATATTTAGGGTTAATTAGTTAGATAGATCTAATACGTTGCAAATGAACCCCAACATACACACATAAGTGAAAAAACTTTAAACGAGAAAATTTGTTTTCCGCTAAGCGCCTCGGGAATCGAACCCAAGACTTTGCTATTTCCGGTAGCACGCCTATTACCTAATACGCCAGCAGATTACATAATTTTCTTTGCGATCCGGCATTGTTTTAAATGCGTCGAGAAAGCGAAATATATTTAGGTATAGGCGTGCTACCGGCAATAGCAAAGTCTTGGGTTCGATTCCCGAGGCGCTTGGTGGAAAACAAATTTTCTCATTTAAAGTTTTTTCACTTATGTGTGTATGTTGGGGTTCATTTGCAACGTATTAGAATTATTTCTATTGTTTGCAATCTGAAAAATGACATTTCATTCATGATATCACGAGTATTTAAGGCTGTGTCGACTAATTTTATATCAGTATCACGAATACGCCATACCGCTACTATTTGCAAACACATTAAATGCGAAATTTCGTTTTGGGATTTTTCAACCCTAAGTAGACATGATGGAAGAAAATAGTATATAACATTACTAGCAAGGTAAGAGGGTTTTTACTGGTGAATGGCGGATATAACTGATGAGCCGTAGGCGAGTCAGTTACCTCCTTGAGCCAGTAAAACCCGTTACCTTGCGTGTATTGTTTTATATTTTATTTGTTTCTCATTTGTAAAAAGGTTAGATAAATTCCAAAAAAATCTCAATAATTTGTCGCAAATGTCGTAAGCTATGGAAGCGTTGCCATGAACATGTCTGTTTATTTTTCTTTACATTTGTTTTTGCGAAAGCGAAAATGAATGTACCAAAAGAAATTATTGAGGCAGCCAGCAGTGTAGCTTCAAGTTTATTACCTGCAAAATCAGCTTTCAGGTACGAGCGAGAATACGACGACTTCAAAAAGTGGCAAAACAAAAATAGTGTGATTGGGGTAACTGAAGATGTTTTGTTGGTCTACTTGAATCAACTATCAGCTAGATTCAGCCCTAATACTTTATGGGCAAAATGGTCTATGCTGAAAAGCTGCTTGGAAATGAAAGAAAATGCCCCTGTTCGCAGGTTTGTTTTCCTTAAAAAATTTATTGAAAAATATGACGTTTAGTTGTCATTTGCAGATTTGAAAAGGTAATAGCGTTTCTGAAACGAAAAAATGAGCGTTATACGCCAAAAAAGGCCAAGGTATTAAGTAAAGAAGAGGCTGAACAATTTCTTTTACATGCTCCTGATGACCAGTGGTTGCAGGCGAAAATTTTAACAATATTTGGGATTTTTGGATGTTATCGATGTGACGAAATTCTCTCCTTAAACATGAATGATATAGAAGATATGGGAAAATACGTTATTGTGACATTGCGGCAAACAAAAAATTTAACAACAAGAAGATTCACCATAACCGATGATGGCTGCAGCTTCAAGCCCTGCATGTTATACAGAAAATATGTAAATCTTCGGCCTCCTGGAACAGAAAGCCTAAGATTTTTTTTGACATACCGACATGGAAAGTACATTTCCCTTAATGCTGGCCAGCACACTATTGGTGGTGTCCCAAAGCAAATAGCGAAATATTTAGGTTTAAAAGACCCAGAGTTATACACCGGCCACTCTTTTCGCAGAACTGGAGCCACTATGGTTGCGGATTCGGGTGGAGATATTTTAGCACTAAAGCGTGCAGGAGGGTGGAAGAGCACCGAAATTGCGATGAGTTATGTCGATGATTCGGTCAACAAAAAAATCGAAATGTCTAGCAAATTATTTGGTAGTAAGGAGAGTACAAATGTTCTGCAGTCTTCGAGTTCAGCAGTTTCTGAGTCAACAGATGGTTCATCATCATCAGTATCAACTCTTTCATCATCAAAAATCTGTGCTACTGGAAATAACAATTGTACCATGATTTTCAACATATATGACGATAAAACAAAATTTTCTAATGTAAATAATACTACTAACTTGTAAAAATTTTGCAAGTTAACTGTCAGTTTTACAAGTTAGTGACTTGATAAAATAAACTTTCTTAATTAATATTGTGTTTTTGGAAACTGACGTTTACAAATGAGAAACAAATAAAAAAGTTTTCACCTTTTTGTCTAGCCGTCAGTCTCGATTGTAATTTTTTATTTAAAAATTAGTGTAAATACATTAAATTCGGAACTCTTAATTTGTAAATAGAACATTTTTTCTTATAGTATATCGTCGATGTAATTATCAAAAGGCCTAACTCCAATATTTTGTATCTTAGACATTAATAATTATCAAGGAATATAGAAGAAAAATACTGACTCCAAATTAATTTCTGTAATCTGTAGTCTTTATACTGAAGATTCAGTTCACACTTCAGACTTCAGATTTCAGGCTTCAGACTACAAGCTTTAGATTACTGGCTTTGGGCTTCACATTCCAGATTTCTGGCTTTAGGCTGCAGACTTCAGATCTCAGACTTTAAACATTATGCTTCAGGCTTCAGACTACAGGATTTAGACTTCAGGCTTCATATTACAGACTTTGGACTTCACATTCCAAATTTCTGGCTTTAGACTTCAGGCTTCAGACTTCAGAACTCAGATTTCAGAACTCTGACTTTAAACTTCATGCTTTAGGCATGCTTCAGATTACGAACTTTGGACTTAACATTCCAGATTTCGGGCTTTAAGCATTAGGCTTCAGACTTCAGAACTCTGACTTCAAACTTTATGTTTAAAGCTTCAGATTACAGGCATCAGGCTCCTGACTTCAAACTTCACACTTCAGATTTCAGACTTTAGACATCAGACTTTTGACTTTAGACTCTAGACTCCATACTCCATACTCCAGACTACAGACTTTAGACTACAGACTACAGACTCCAGACTACAGACTCTAGACTACAGACTCCAGACTCCAGACTTCAGACTTCAGGCTTCAAACTTTAAATTTCAGACTTCAGCTATAAATATTGATAAGTATATGGAATACAATTACCAGCCCTATTAGACATAGCTATCCTGAACCTCATGCTATAGCGCGATTGAAAGTGATTCTTGGGAAAAATGTAATGTACCCCAGCTGATTTACCTAATATTTATGGGCTACTGATCGAAACCGATCATTGAAGTCAATATTCACGACCCTGCAAATACGATCGTTTGGCCTTAAAATTGCTTCAAATTTGGATATCCCATCCTTATTAACCAAGGGGAATCGAGGTGAGCGCTAGTTCCATTGCATCGAAGCGACAATTGTCGCAAATAATGTTAAAAATAATCAAAAACACAAGGATAAATTATTTACATACATTATACAATTAGCATCTTTTCCATAATATTTATTGCATTAAATTTATTCCGTTTTAAATAAGTTTAGTCATCTCTAATTCATTTCTCATAACTCGTATCTTATTATAATTTAAATTATTATCGGTTTCCGTATTGTTGGTATTATTTGACGAGATAATAATTGGGAAGCATCAGAAGTATGTGAAAAGCGTGATAGCATACCATGTAAAACTGGCACTTGAAAGAAATATATTTGAAGTATAATTTAATCTCATTAAAGTAGTGGTTCGTGTTTTGATTTAAAAAAAAAATTTGATATGCTAATGCTTCGAGTGTTTTACAATTTTGGCTATTTTTTCCAGATAACTAAATCAAATATTTGCTATTTAATTAAACTATTGGTCCGCTCCAAAAAATTCACTATAACGAAATAGTTTTGTATCACTTAAAAGACCGCCATCACCATATAATATATGATTAGATTAATTCGTCTGGTAAATAGCACACTTGTGACAAAGCCGAAAAACATAATTTGTTTAGAGCACTTTTTTATTTACCGACTATTAGTAAATACTATCTTAAGACTACTGAAGCAATGGTACAAGGTGCGTCGCGAAATAAAATTTATCTCGCGGACCACGTACGTATGATAAATAAAATATGTGAAGTTTGTTCGTCGGGAACAATTTTGTCTCGTTTGTCTGTGATCTGTGAGTTGTGTGAGTAAAATACTTTTTGCCAGTAAATTTCTGACGACACGACAACGGAACAGCAAGGGATAAGCTGATTTACAGCGGATTGCCTGCTACTCCAAAGTGGCCGCGTTAACTTGGGAGTGGCTCGAGACGGGTGGCTCGTTTTTCGGTTTTTCGCTTTTAACTCGAAAACTACACATTATTTGAGAAAAGTGCTTCTATATGAATATAAAGCACATCAAATTTTCTACAGATTCTATTTCTTAGACTTTTTCCTCAGACGAACGGTTTAGTCGCTAGAGCGCGTTAAAATTTGACAAAAATTCCAAAATCGGCAAGAAACTGTTTTATCGCTTATAGCTCAGTAATTAAATGTATTTTTAGAAAAAAAATCTCATAATTTTTATACCAATGGTAATATAAAATACACGAAGTCGAAAATTAGTAAACAAAAAAATGAGTTGCAAATTAGGTTATAAATTAACATTTTTTGTAAGCATCAACAGCCAATATTGATATAATGTAAAAAATGAACCTAATTTATAATAATATACCAATTTATCATATAAGTGAATGTTTTTGTAGGTTATTAACCTACACGAAAATTATTACAGCTTTTTATATAATATATTTGTTTAACTATTCGTCTATTAAAGTTTATTTACATTCACACAACCAAAACAAACAAATCGTATTTAATGCGAATGCAACATTTGCGCTTATCCATTTTTTTTCTTCTAATACCTACTACTTAAGTAGTGTTAGCTTATTTAAATACGCCCACTTAAAATTAACCAATTTGATTTTTAAAATTAACACACAAATAAAATTTTACTGCAAATGTAGGTGTTTAGGTGTAAACTGCAAATTTAAAAAAGAGAGTCGTGTAATAAAAATTTTAAGAAAAGCAATAAGCGTACATGATGTTATTCCAAAGAGTCATTATTTTTATTTAAAACTTAAAAAGTAGTGCTTTCCATACCCAATATAAAATAACTCGTGTGCCGGGCTATATCGGCTGTGTTAGAGTAGGGCACGCACTCAAATTTAGGTGACTTATTTCAGATTAAAATTATAATTTTAAAAAAGAGAACAAATAATGAATCGTTCGGTCAAAACAAAATTTAGTTAAACGTGCGCGTTTTTCCGGTAGACGCTGTTAAAGATTCTCATTCCATCTCAGTTTAGCGCATAAGCGGTAACTCGTTAGAGTGAGACGTCTTCAGCGGGCAGGGCGTGAGTAGGCTGAGAGGCAGAGTGCAAATAACTGAAAGAACATGTTACATTAGCAATCAAACCGACAATCTGCCACTCCTAAGTGGCAGCATTAACTTATTGAAGGTTCGAGACAGGTGGGCTTTTGCTCTTTAGTTTTCTGCTTATAACTTGAAAACTACGCACTTTTTCAGAAAAGCGAGTCTATAGAAAAATAATCTATATAAAATTTGCTAAAAATTATATTTAATAGAGTTTTTCATTAAACCGATGCTTTAGGTGCTAGAGCGCGTTAAAGTTTGACAAAAATTCCAAAATCGGCCAAATAAAAAAGTGAATTTTTAGTTTATTACCTATAACTCGAAAACTACGCACTTATGGGGAAGGTGTTTTTATAAAAAAATAAAGTACATTAAATTACCTACAAATTACGTCTCTTAGATTTTTTTGTCAGACGAACTGTTTAGGTTAGGCGCTAGAGCGCAACATTAAATAAAATATATTCGTCTACGATAAAGTAAACTAAAATTAATAGTTTCCAGTCAAGTACATTAGAAACCAATAATTAACTATTTTAAAAATTAAATTAGTTTTCATTTCTAATTTACTAGTACTATATCATCATATAATAAAAAAAATAACAAAGGTAAATTAAAATGTTTTTTTAGAAGTAACAATTACTTAAGACGATTACCTTTGTTTCTTTTTTAAATTTTCTATTGTACTAGGTCAGTTTCTTATTATTACACACTTTCTAATAAAAATAAGTTTTTAACGTTTACTAATAGTACTTACCCATTTTGTATGAAGTTTAAAAAATAGTTTACGCTGGATTCGCTTGCTGAATGCAAATTTCTAATTTTTTCTTAAATAACAATAGAATAGCCGCGCGAATTGTCGCAGTCAAATTTGTTCAGAAGCTAATGTGATACGAAATTATGTTTGTACGTGATAATTATTATTAATTATTAGTTACGCATTGTAATAATAAAAATAAGATTAGTGCACCACGTAGTGCTACTTACTGTACTCTTGTTCTCGTTTACAAGCTCTTAAGCTCGTGTTTTTCGCATATTTGAACAGCAATCTTAATCTAATTTAATGTTTAATCAGCTATTAACTATTAACTAAAATACCAAGTTAATACCTAACTTACCTATACTAAAATAAATATTTAATCTTAACTCTAAAATGGGTTAGTGAGGCATGATAATTGTTGTTAAATTGTTAAATAATAAAATTTTGTTAAGTATAAATGATGTGACGAAGCATTATGCTGTAGGCTTGTTGGTAATGTTGTTAAGTTGCATCATTTACAACAATTAGAAAATAAATTAGTTATTTACGAGAAAATTAGAGCTAATGGGTAGACTGAGTTAAGTTCATTTTTATTTTGCTACCTCCTCTTGGGCAGCGTCCTAGTTCCGTACGCCTAATGATGGCATGCCAAAAGCCTCTTCTAAGCCTTACAACCCACAATGATTTTTTATTAAAATCAAAAAGTGACCCTTTGGCAAATATTGCCAGTTACAAGAAGTTTTACGAGAACTGCGTGTGTCGGTATGTGGCGTAAATAAAGAGTGGGACAATAAGAGTCTCCCATCATACGAATAGTAAATAAAGAATTATTGGGTTGGAATGATTTTGATTTCTTTATTAAATCACGCTTATTAACTGACAATAATTATGCGTTAAAGATAATATCGGCGAAATGTCCACCACATTAGCTTTGGCGGCTACATCAATGCGTTTGTTAAAGTTTCGGATGACATCTTGGCATAATTTTTACTCTATTCCACAAATATGCCCTATTATCTCGTCCTTTAGCTCTTGAATTGTTGCTGGATTATTGGCATAGGCCTTACTTTTGAGATAATTCCAAAGAAAGAGTGTCAAATTGCACGATCTCGATGGCCAATTGTCTGTTTTGCGAAATAATGCGTCCCGAGAACTTCTCGCGCAATAAAGCCATTGTTGCATTGGTTGTGTGGTACGTGGCACCGTCTTGTTAGAACTACATATCCTCCACATCCATATCGTCCTATTGGGGCCATAAAAAGTCCGTTATCATTGTACAAGTTCACCATTCACAGTAATAGCATTGCCGGCATCATTTTCGAAAAAAATAGTTCAATAATTCTTCCAGCCAAAAAACCACATCAAACAGTGACTCTTTGAGGATGCATCGGTTCTTCGACGATCTTTCTTGGGTTTTCATCAGCCCAAATGGGACAATTTTCCTGTGCGATATGCATTTTTGTTCGAACGTCCAGCTTCATAATATAGGCTTGGATAATTTTAACGCGCATCTATCCGTGGCTAAAATTGTTAATGACTGTAGATGGTACATTTATAGATTTTATTCACCTCTCATGGTGAAACTCTTATTGACCCACCCTTTATAAAGACAGAGCTTTTGTAATTATTATCCAAATTTAACGTTGAGTTAGTCATTTTTGTCTTTTTGTGTCTAGTTGAGCTGATGACTTACTAACAGTGACGGCCCATTATGTTCAAAATTGAGGTGGCTAAAGAAAACTCGCCGAGCGGGAGCGAGGCAAAGAGCGCTACGCAGGCAAAAGGGGGTGTGGCCTCATTTAGTTTTTGTGAAAATAGTCAAGTTGGTTTTCTGTTTTTTCTTTCTTATTTTGTTTTTGACTGAACCTTCCTAGCCTGCTCTTAAAAGTCGCCATTGTCCAATTTCAAAATTGAGGGGACAAAAAAAACTTGCCGAGCGGAGCGAGGGAAAAAACGTTCCGCAGGCAAAAGGGGGCGTGGCTTCATTTAGTTTTTGTGAAAATATAGTCAATTTGCTTTTTAATCTGTTTTTGGTTAGAGAAGCTGAGCCTTTCTAGCCTCCTATAAAAAGTCGCCACTGTTCAATTTTAAAATTAAGGAGGCTAAAGAAAATTCGTCGAGCGGAGCGAGACCAAGAGCGCTCCGCAGCAAAAGGGGCGTGGCTTCATTTAGATTTTGTAAAAATAGTCAATTTGGTTTTTAATGTTTTTGGTTAGGGAGGCTGAGCCTTTCTAGCCTTCTCTGAAAACTTGCCAATGTACAATTTTAAAATTGAGGTGACTAAAGAAAACTCGACGAGCGGAGCGAAGCAAAAGGGGGCTTGGCTTTATTTAGTTATTATGAAAATAGTCTAATTGGCTTTAATCTGTTTTTGGTTAGGGAGGCAGAGTCTTCCTAGCCCCTCTGAGAAGTCGCCATTGTTCAATTTCAAAACTGAGGAGGCTAAAAGAACTCGCCGAACGGAGCGAGGCAAAAAGCACTTTGCAGGCAAAAGGGTCTAATTTTGTTTTTGTGAAAAAAGTCGAGTTGCTTTTTAATTTCAAACAACACTGTTCACTGTAAATTGTCAATTTTCTCTTTCTTCTTGTTTTTCTTCTGTTTTTTATTAGAGGGGCCGAACCTTCCTAGTCTTCTCTGAAAAGTTGCCACTGTACAATTTCAAAATTGAGGAGGCTAAAGAAAACCCGTTGAGCGCAGCGAGGCCAAGAGCGCTCTCCAGGTGAAAGGGGGCGTGGTCTAATTTAGTTTTTGCTTAGGGAAGCCGAACCAACCTCCCTAGCTTTCTCTGAAAAGCCGCCACTGGTAACTAATTTTTTGTATATACTACATAGATACTACAAGGAACAAAAAGGACGCCCGCTTCCAAAACTTTTTGAATTTTTTATAAATATCTGTTTTGAGTTAACTTATACCTTATCCAAAGTAACCATATTTGAAAAAAAAAAATTTACCTGTTGGTATAAACACTTGAAAGCGCTAATGGCTTAGGCAAAACATGGCAAAACACTTGAATTTAGTACCTACTAAAGTATCCTTTTTTATCAGAAAATTGGTTAGTGTGCTACTGATGTGTGAACGCGCTTGGCTGTTAATTATTAACTAGAGTTTTCTGCCTGTATTAAAAGTAGGTATTGTCTAATTAGTTTCTTCTAACTGCACTTAAATTTTGCCTCTTAGAAAGACACTTTATTTTTACAAATATATTTTTTATTGTATTATTATATCTGCATGTAATAAAAATTATGTAAATACTACACCATATCGCCTATTTATGTAATTCATATACCCATACAGTTAGTAAAACATAAGTCGTATTACATCTAATTGCCTCTTTTATTAACTAATCGTAATTTTTAAGAATAACACTAAAACATAAATGTTTATTTTCATCCATCATCCTGACCTTGAACGAATGAATTATTCATAACCTTTAATAACCAGGTTCGGGCTTAAAATTAATACGCCCCGATAAAAGTTATTACTTACATAAATGGTCCATGTAAAGTTTTAAGTTTATTTATTATTTCTATCCACCCACTTGATAATAATTTATTGCAAAAATTAATTAAGTTCTAATGCGACTAATTTTAGCAGGTGAATCAATCATCTAACTCGAGCAATTGAAAAATTAGAAGGGAAATTGGGCTCATGGCCTGTTAAGGCTTAGATAGTATACGTCACGTTTGGGACTCGGGCTCTGAAATTGAAAAAATATTGTAATATTAAAGGCCGATTGTACATTACTCGCTAAAAAAAAAGGAAGCTCAGCGGTGACCTAAGCTTACTATTGTCAATGAGCAATGATAAAGGAGGTTTACCATTGAGCTTGTTTTGCGCTAGTAATGTACAATCGGCCTTTAGTAGTTTCCTAAATAATTTCAGGTATAACACACGGCGAACAAAATGAATTTGCATTTAACCAATTTCTTTCAAAGAAAAAAATTTAAATAATTTTATTGACCCAACCTTGCAGGCAAATGTGGCAAATTATACCTCACTTAGCACATTATTCAAATATTCGTTATTCCACTAAAGACTATACCAACTATACCTATAATAACTAAATGCAATACTTCCAAGTTTGTTTAAAACGATTAGCGTTGGTGTACTTTTCTATAGTATAATTAAATTATCAAAAAAAGCGTACAATTAAAACCAATCAGGTTTGTTCAATTTAGTCAATGAACCCGTACTTTATTATTTATTATTCTCAAAATCACTATACCAGGTAACCTAATACAAAAACTGCCAATTTCAAATGGAAAGGCGTAGTTAAATTACAGGAATCAATCCGAAACATGCCATAAATTGATTTAAAACAAAAACTTGTAGCCAATTTAACATTCAACAATGGATCATTAGAAGTTATAATTACACGGTTTTAAATTAATTGTTTTTTATTTTTATTCATATTTATATGTAAGTGCAATTCAAGGTAAATCGAAAAAAAAAATTAGTCTGAATTCAATCGACGATTTTTAACAAAAGTTTAGATACAAGGTTGTAAAAAAATTATTCTTAATTGAAATGGGTCAAATTTGAATGCTCTTGTCTAATGTTAATTATTTATAATTAGAAATAAACGCGCACATCATCATGAAAAAGTTATTTGACGCTTATTAAAGTTTAAAAATTTTTAAACGCAAATTAGACTTTTCGAGCTTTATTAGGGTCAGTCTTCAAAATATTTTCCAAAAGTGTACCAACTGTATGGGTATTGGGTATGGATTTGTTTGATTTGATATTAGCCACATCACTACTACAACTTTAAGAAACTGCCACGGGGGATCTTCGCTATAAAATCGAATTTTAACACCGTTTTAATTATTTAACAGTCAATTTGTTGTAATAAATCTTTTTATTTTAATTTTAAACTATTGCACTTGACATTTATGTAAGTTTTAATATTTAAGTAATTATCGTAGCGAGTTGTTTCCATGTTTCTTTCAAATAAGCGGTTAAATTGAAAAATGAAAGCCTTGACAAACAATGCAAGTATCCACTTTTAATCGGTCCGAATTAATGTGTGATACTCTAAAATTAAAATTAAAGATAATTTTATAATTGGCAGGATACTTTTTTTAAATTCTTGTATACCTGCGATACCAAAGAACTGGAAAATTGCAATGACACATTGTAATTACTTTTTAAACAAAAAATTGCGTTATTAGAATTAAATAATTAGTTGTAAACTTCAAATAATTGTATATAAGTAAGTCAATTTTCCCGTGATTAATTACTTCCTAGAATAGGAAGCTTTATTAAAAATCATTTTTATCTATTTCTTCTGGGGGCATCGGTGGGAGCCGAAATATCTTAAAAAGATCCTAATAAACACAGTTATGTATATTATACGTATAAAATTTGCTGCTTAAATACTTTTTTCTATTTCGGTACTTTAATCCACTCCTTAACGTACTGTTTTGGTCTCAAGAGTTGAGAGTTGAGAGAGAGTTGAGCGGTAACGCTGAGCGATGCCGTCGCCGCTCGAAATGACTTGATTGTGAGCGATATATGCAAGCGTTTGTTATATAAAATATGCAAAACGACGAATTTCTTAATAGTTTCAGTTTATATGTAACAACGTGTGGTCAGACATAGAAAGTTTTCTCGTGAAATCTTAATTTCCAAAACTGACATTCTTAAAAATTCAAAAAATTGCGATGAGTCTTTACGCAACTCGTAATGCAATTGATAAAATTCACCATTTATCAATCTACTTTTGTTTTGGTGAACCCCATTTCTTTTCTTTTTTCTATTTAATAGAATAGCTTTCTACATAGCATTAAATTTTCCTAAAATCACAGCAAATGGAACGACTTGGACAGCGACATACTTACTACTAACAGCTTAGTACTTTTCTCAATATACACATGACACCGCTATAACTCTCAACGCTCATCGCTCACAGCTTACAGCTCATCGCTCGCCAATATAAACGAGGCCTAAGGACGTAGTTAAATATTTGTGTAAACTAATTTTTATCGTACCTTCAAGTTGTGAATAAGAAAATTTTGAAGCTCAATAGCGCGCTTACTAACGTAACAATTTCAAACAATTTTTTTTAGTTTCTTTACAATAGGCGAGGACGAAACCTGGCACGACTTTTGTTTTAAAATACCTTTAACTACGTGCTTATTCTATATAATGTGATATAGTAAATCTTTATCATACCTTCAAGTTTTGCATAAGAAGCTTCTGAAGTTTAATAGAGCGTTCACTAATTTTACAATTTTGAACAAAAGTGTTCCTTAATCTCTTCACAAAAGGCGAAAACGAAACCCGAGAGGACTTTTGTTTTCAGAAATCTTTAACTACATCTTTAGTCTGTGTAATGTGATATAGGAAATCTTTATCGAACCTTCAAGTTACAAATACAAAGCTTTTGAAGTTGAATAGTAGCGCGCTTACTAATCTTACAATTTTGAGCAATTTTTTTTAGTTTCTTTACAATAGGCGAGCACGAAACCTAACACGATTTTTATTTGCAGAAATATTAAATTACATCTTTATTGTACCTCATGCAGTGCCGAATTATCCATGAGTGGATAAATTTGTTGGTTAATTCGTTTCATGAAATTTACGCATCTTACGTACAGCGGTATACAGTAACTGAATTCAGTATTATCCGCGCTATATTTCAAAAAGGGTTAACTGTGGGAAAAATAAATAGAACTAGTCTTGTAGGAAATTCTATCTACTTTAATTTTGTATATAAATAAATTTTTTGTTGGGTTGATAGTTACGGAGATATAAGCAAAAAACCAGGAGAAGTCACCTAGAAACAGCTCTCCCCGATCGCGCTCGGCCCCCACCCTCCACAGGACTTTTAGTATGTTGTACCGTAGATTTAAACAAACAACCATACCAATTTTCAAAAACTCTTAGATTTATTTTCCTCATTTTTGTCTAGTTTGACTGGGCTATTATTGGGATGGGACAAGGAAGTTGGAAAAAGAAGAATAAAATTATAAATCTATTTGTAACCTCTGAGGTTAAAGGTTACTCAATTAAAAATCGACAAGTAAATTTTGATATTAACTCAAGCACCTTCCGTATTGTTTATTTAAATATATTTACAACTAATTATCAACTTACTCTTTTATTGGAATTTAAATGCTTTTTTTTATAGAAGAAAGAAAAAAGGTGATTAATTCCCTTTTTAGTATGTAATAAATTGTTAGCTAATTGATCTTATAGTTCTTAAAATTAATTAAATGTGCCTTTAATAGGTGCTCACATTGTTGCAAAATATTTGTGTAATAAGTATTAATAATAATTCACGATTGTTAAGTACACTTTTCTGCACCTAGGTACTCTCAAGTAATTCTGGGAAATAAATCGGAATTTTTTTTGGGAAATATAACTCAAATGCAAAAATCTTGAAACGCTCTAAACTGCATACTTTTCAATAGTTTTCCGAAATCGAGCTTCTAATGACCTGTCGGTCGTTCCGACCGTTTGGTTGTCTGCCCCTCGACCAGTGTGTGGTTAATATTGTAGTAGTGTCTTCGCCGGGCGCAAATGAGGCGAAACTTCGATAGCCATTATTTATCAGGGAAAATGTGCGAAGTTGGAAAAATTTTTGCTCCAAGGCTACCGTCCAGTTCATTTTAGTTATTAATTCGTAGCTTGGGCGAAAACAAAAAGATAGTGTCTTTTAGAGGGTGGCATTGTATATTGTATAGCTGGGGAAGCACTGCTAGTAAGTGGTAATACTCAGCAGCTCAGCAGCTGCTTTAAAATAAATTTTTCAAACTTTCTATTGCAAAAATTAAGAGATACGAAATCGCCAAAATGACGTTTCATTGTCAAGTATCATTTTAAGACCAGTTTCATAAAAATGTTGTAATACTTCAACTAAATTAATTATTATATTCTATTTTTGCATAAAAATAATAATTTATAAACAAATTTTAATTTTAAAAAATATTGATACTATAAATAAAAATTATTAGATCTTAGTAAAAGCACCTTGATATTTATGAAAGAGTTACACGTTATGATGATAGTTATCAGTGTGAAATTTAAATAAAATGTAATTGCTTATTTATAAAAGTTGTAATTATAAACTTCAATAGGCAGGATAAAAGTATATTTACTTAAAACGTCTTAAGTTGTGGCACTTTACGATCCAACATCCTGTAATTACGTCTTTAAACCTTTTTACCGATTCTTAAAATTAAAACTAAAATTAGATACCATTTTTTATATTTTTAGGCACACCGTATTGGCTAATTAATTAAAATACAGTCCTGGACAAAATTAACGCATCAATTTACTAAACTTACATAGTAATTGCCATTTTTGCGTTTAAATTTTAATTATAATTAGTAAATAATTAGTCGTAAATTAGGTTAGTGAAATTGTTTTGAAAGAAATCCGCAAAAAATTGCCGAATTTTCCAGCGTTTTTGAGTTCAAAGCACCTTTTCTTAAAACTTCAAGTAAAAATAAGAAAAAATCGAAAACAACGGAATTAATGGATTTACTGCAATAAACATCGTATATGCCCTCCTCTACTCCTAATTACAGTTTTTATGCGTCTTGGCATGCTAGAAATGAGATTTTCAACAAGTTAGGAAGACTTCAGTCTCCCTAACCAAAAACAGAAGGAGAAAGAGAAAACAGAAGGAGAAAGAAAAAACAGAAAATTTACAGTGAGCAGTTTTGTTTGAAATTAATAACCAACTTCACTATTTTCACAAAAACTACCCTTTAGCCTGAGGAGCGCTCTTAGCCTCGCTCCGCTAGGCGAGTTCTTTTAGCCATTTCATTTACAGTGACGGCTTCTGAGGAAGAAAGAGAAAACAGAAAATTTACAGTGAGCAGTGTTGTTTGAAATTAAAAACCAACTTGGCTATTTTCACAAAAACTAAATTAGACTACACCCCCTTTTGCCTGCGGAGCGCTCTTGGCCTCGCTTCGCTCGGCGGGTTTTTTAAGTCTCTTCATTTACAGTGGCGGCTTTACAGTTAGAAGTTAGTTAGAAATTAATAACCAACTTGACTATTTTTACAAAAATTAAATTAAGTCACGCTCCATTTATCCTGCGACGTCCTCTTTGCCTCGCTTTGCTAAGCAGGTTTTGTTGAGTCTTCTCAATTTTGAAATAGTGGTGGTTGTTCAGAGAAGACTAGGAAGGCTTAGCCTCCCTAAAAACAGTAGATGAAAGAGAAAGCACAAAATTTACAGTGGGCAGTGCTATTTGAAATTTAAAAAAAAACTAAATTAGGCCACGCCCCTCTTTGCCTCGCTCCGCTCGGCGGGTTTTTTTAACCTTCTCAATTTTGAAACTGATGGGCCGCCACTGGCATATTCTGAAATTACTGCATCTACCAGTTGATTGTGGTTGACATGTGGGGGTGTATGACTTCGAACCTTCTTTTAAAGAGTGTTCCTTATATGCTCGAGCTCGATAGAGAAATCGGGACTATTAGGTTGCCAGCCACTCAATTGACGAACTATTTACAGCATTTAAGTATTCGACAACCTGGTTAGCCAAGAGGGGACGAGCATTATCCTGCATGAATGAAAAATAGAGCCCCGCAAAAAGATAAAATGGCATTACATGTTCAACCACGATGTTTTCGAGATAATAATCCGCATTTATAAACCTAGTACGTATTGGTACAACCCTGCGCGGCCGTTGAAGCAGATTCCACCCCAAAACATAACAGATACATCTTCAAAAGGGATCCTTGGAGAGATGTACCAACTTGCAATTCTCCCTCTCTCCTATTACCCTTCTTCTAATTATCTCGAGCAGTTGCTAGCTCATTTTTTAGCACATTGCTAGTGACTTTCCCGTTTCTTAGAGTGGATTACCTAGGAAAACAACCATTCTTTAGATTAGTACATCGTTTTCGCCCTTGCCCTGGTCTTATAGGCAAGTCCAGTTTCGTTAAAACATCTACTCATGCAACTTAGGTTGGAACGATTCCTTCTTATCTCATCACCAACCCTCTTTTAGAAGATTTGGTGCCCTTACTGCTTCTTGCTTCTTCTACTGAAAATTGTTTTGTTAGATTTATTAGGTGAGTCGAAATCACCCGTAACTGACACCAGAGTGCAGTTTTAAATTTTTTATCGTCTCTACTTTGTTAATGACTAATGACTTACTAAATTCGTAGAATATAGTCTAGTCTCCAGTCTCTTCAGATTCGACCTGTTAAATTATGTATTATAATAAGGGGTGTGAGTTTTAATCGATGGGGTTTTCCAAAATTATTAGTTAAAATTACCACCAACATCCTGACTACTTTTTGTTACCGTCCATTATTATTATGATTAGTCAGTTAATTGTCCTAAATTAAGTTCTCGTCTAATACATTTGTGTAAAAACTAAAAACACGATACATGTCTATTATAAGTTGCTTCTAGATTCTAACAATTATTGGAAATTAAAGTGGGAAAATGTATTTAATAACGTATAATGAGTTATCGGTAATTGTAGTGATGCACTTTACGAATAAGTCCACCTTCAGATAACCCCAATTTATTTTTTATTGCACCTAATTTCATTGTTATTACACTTTTAAAAGAGATGATTTGATTAACATTGATTTTTATTCTTTTTCCAACTTTAACGTGGCTATTTAAGTATTATTTACTAATTACGCAACCTTGAAGTTATCATTAATACCTATTTATAATTTTAATGAATGATGTAAAAAAATTGCGTTCAAACATCTTATAGCGTACTTATTAGGTACAGGCGTACAGGTCAGGTTCTTCCCCCTACATTTACTTAATTCAGACTCGGGCCACAAGACTTCTTCACTATCCTTCACACTATTGTAAAACTAATGGTAAGAAACTTGTAAGCAATTACAAAACTTTACGCAACTACTGCTAGATGGAGCCACGCTACATATAAAAGCGTAAATTATTAAAAATTTATTTAAAAAAGTATATAAAACACACAAGTACAAGATGCTCAATAGAAATCATTTTTATCGTCTTCTGTAGACATTTTGAGAGGAATAAATGAAATATTTTCCTTAGATATGCCGTGTTCTCCAAACTTCTCTTTACACAACTCCAACAGCTCATTATAACTCTTGCATATTTTAGTCAGTTCGCCTTGCAAATCTTTAATTGTTGCATTTTTATTAGCCAAGAGTTCCTAAAATTTAAAATTAAAACAATTAAACTAACAAGTTACTAACTATCGATATAATAAGAGCAGAACGCGTACATCAGCAATCAGTGGCGCACTCCACGAACATTAAAATTAATTTTTTGCATCCAAAGCTTAAGATGTATACTGGGTGTTTTTCTAAAAAAACTTGTGGGAAAGGTAATCCGTTGGCTTCCAAACCAAATATCCACGATTTTCAAGAAGGAGTCCGGTGTACAATTAATTCACGTCCAGTAGTCCGACTTTAACAATTTTTAGCTCAGTACGGAACTGATGGACGCCGCTATTAGACGCACAAAGGTGCTCTAATTTATTTATTAAAATAATAATCACGATAAATAACTTACTTCCAATTTTTTGTTTATTTGATACGGTTGAACGTCTGAAGACGGCGATAGTTCATCAAACAATGACTCTCGATACTCCACTATATTATTTAATGATTCGACTTTTTTCTGAAGTATTGCATTTTTCAAACCCATTTTTTGTTGAAAACTCATTATTGTTTGTTGAAATTTTTTGTGCAAATCATTGCGTTCTACTTCTAACTAAAAATTTAAAAAAATTCGATGTTAAAAATACAAACAGACTCTTGAAGAATATAATCACTAATTAAGAGAAAGGGGGGGGGGAGAGAAAGAAAGAAGGAAGGAAAGAGAAAGAAGAAGGGAGGGAAGAGACGAGAGAAGATAGAGAGGAGTGTAGAGAGGAAGAGAGGAAGAAAGAGAGAGAGAGAGAACTCAAGAAAAAAGGGTTGAGAATAAGAGTGAAAAAAAGTAGGGAAGAAGGGACGAGTGGAAAGGGGAATAGAGAAGGTGGGTGCAGAGGTAGAGAGGAAGCAAAAAAGAGAAAAAGTGAGAAAGAAAGTGCGGAAGAAAGAGAGAGAAGAAGAGAGAGAAAGTGAAGAAGAAAAAAGAGAAAAATAGAAAGAAAGAGAGGACGATAGGCCGAGAAGAAGAGAGGGTGATAGGACGAGAGGATGAGAGGAGAGAAGGAGAGGCCGAGAGGAAGAGAAGAGGGGAAGAAAAATAGAAAAAGAGGAGCAGTGGGTAAAGGGGAAGGAGGGGGATAGGGGGGATAGACGAAAAGAGGAAGTGAGGAAGAGAGATAGTTATGAAGAGATATAACAAGGAGTAAAGGGGAAATGACGGGGGAAGGGTGAAGAGAAGAGAGGAGGTCGAAACTTCCACTGGTCAAATATTTAAAGTTTCTTCAATAGCCTCGATATACTAAAATAGAAAATTATCGCAGTCGCTTACAGTTTCGTAACGTAACTCGAGCGCTTCATTTTCCCATCTCAATTGTTCGTGCGCTTTCTTAATATCGAAGTATTTGGCCTTGATATTCTAACAAATTAAAAATAAATTTTTCCGTAAATAAACTTTACAAAAAAAACTTACAGTTAACGATAGTTTGTCTTTTTTATAATTTTCCAATTGCTTCTTATAATCGACCACCTCATTCTCGGCCTTTTTTAACGGTTCGATTAATTTATAATTTTCCGCCGACATGTTCGATAATTCTTTTCTCATTTTATCGTTTTGTTTCGTTAAAACTTCGATTTGATCCTACACAAACAATTTTTTTTAATATTTACCTCAAATTTGTACAATTTTCTTTAATTTATTTTTCTCGATAAACGCACTGAATAAAATATTGGGTTGAATAATTTAGTGCTCGACAATAAACAAAGCGTCAACTCCTCATTTCTTAAAGTTCCAATATTATACAGTTATGTAATCAAAAATAGCAAGATGGTGAAGGTGGAGCCTTTCGAAAATTTGTTTCAAGAGGAACTACAAAAAATAAGATCGGAATTCTCTCCATTAAAACTCGTTATTGGCAAAAGGTGGCCCTTGAAAATTTTAAGTGTTGTCAGTAGTCAAACTCCTTTGTTGCTTTAATTTGAGCATTGAGCAGCCCGAAGACTTTATTTGGAAGGCTATGAGAATTATTTTACGGAAAAGATACGCCCTACTTCCATTTCTCATGGAAGGCAGCCTAGTATGCCTTCGAACAATTAAAAAAGATGTGTCACCTGTTAAAATTGAAAGTGTTCACGAAGAGAGACCAATAATGTGCTCGGCTGCGCTTGAAGAAAGAAGCAAAAGGTGTGCCAAGTTTAGACCACAAAAACTTAAAATTTCGTTCTAATAACGGTATTTAAATGGAATGAGCTATGCACTTGGCCATTCGTGCATTAATAATTTTTTTGTTTAAAAGTCCCGTTATTATTGTCCACTCTACAAAATTTACCATTGTTGAAGGTCGTCAAACCAAATAAGAAACAACGGGCAATAATTTTAGAAAACAAAGCTGTACCCATCACAATGACGTACTTTTAAACTGCTAATTAAGGCCAAATTATTGAGCGTTATGTCGTTGTAGTAATTTTTGAGCTCTTTGAAGGATTCTTCGTGATTTTTCAGGAGGTCGTTGATTTGGCTATTTTTTCTTTCTTCAACTTCAGAAAGCTCAACCCTAAAACGATAAGCTTACTATACGGGAAATTTTATTGGTTTTGCCTTACTTATGCTTGATGTGAAACTCCTTAATCACTTCCTCCAGTTTACGCTCGTACTTGACTTCGTACTCTTTAATTCTTAAATCACACTCGTCCATGGCTTTAGTGATTTTTGCGGCGTAGTGCTAAAAATTGGTTTTAGACTTTTAGAATATGGCCCAGGAGCTACAAGTTCTAGTAATGAGAAAGAAAAGCTAGAAAATTGTTCTCAAATTTATCATGCCAGTGTCATCTTTAGTTAAAGCAAATGTGAAATACTTGAGGGTTGCGGCTTCAGAGTTTCTCTAATTTCGTTAAGTTACACCCTAGCCCCTCTGGAACATATAACGGCAGCTTGGGAAGTTTGAGAACCTCCTACTCAATAAAATTTCATGATCATCGTTAATTTTGCAATTTTTTCTGTTATGCTCCCCCTTTCACCTCCCGAGCTTTTCTTGGTCTAAACTTGAGCACCAACTCACCAATTTGAGAGCTTTAACTAGTTCCAATTGCGAAGTTTCTTGCTCTCTCAACTTTTTTTTCAAGTCATTTTTATCCTTAATCAACTCGTTCTCTTGAGCATTGTGCTCATCCTGCGCAACTTTAAGAGCGACCAAAGATTGAGCTTTACAATCAGTAAGTGCATTTTGATGCTCGTACTGTAACAATTTAACTTTCTGCTTATAATACTTAACGTCCTCCTCATTTTTTTCATTAGTCTCCTCAATTTCGCGATCTTTGTTCCTAAATTAACGACGATACAGCGAAAATTTCAAACTATTCGAGCCATACCTTAATCTCGCTTGAACTTCTTCGAGCTCCTTCCTAGTAATTTCCCAAAAGTTGTGTAATTTATCGCGTTCTAATTGAAAATAATTGCGCTCTTCGCGTTCCCTTTCATTTTCTCCTTTGATACGTTTAGCAAACACTTCGAGTTGCTCTCTGTTCATTTGACTCGTATCAACTCCATCGATGATTCCGCCTAAAATGGCAAAATTAGAAGCACTGGCATGAACGTTAAAAATAAATATTTACCCAATCCACTTCCTTTACCCTTCGCTTTGCCTCCTGCTTTCTTTTTTGGTGGCTAAAATTACAAGTTAGTAAAATATTTAAAAATTATTTTATAAAATTTTACCATGTTGATGCGTCAAATGTGTCGACTATTGATCAAACAGGGGTTGTTGCGCTCACGACGTAATTACTAATTACAAAGAACACATAGGCACGCTGATATAAATTTATTTAAAAATTCAAACCGTTAATTTACATAAAAACGATATTAATTTGGTTTATCTATTTCTAGTCACTAAACCGGCAGGTGCGCGCGATAGTCCACTTTGGCCATCCGGAACAATCCTCAAAGGTATAAAACCTAATTCTTCTTTAGGTATTCCATACTGAACTAATTTCCCTTCGTACGTGGACAACATTTCATCGTGAGCTTTAGAAACTCTAGCTAATTCGTAGTGGAGATCTTTTATTTCGCTATTTTTATCGCGCAAAATTTCCTGAAAAATCATAAATTTGTAATTTATTTTCACGTTTGTACAAAATCGTTCTCACTTGAAATTTGAAATTTAGGGGCTTGGTAGGATTTTCACTTTCGGCGTGTAATTGTTCGATTACAAGTCCTCGATCTAAGGACGTTTCTTTCAAAATTTCAATTCTTTTGCAAAGAAATTCTGTCTTTAAGCTCGTCTTTTGTTGCACTTCCAATATTGCCTTAACGAACTTTTTGTGAAGTTCGTCCCTTTCCGCTTGAAGCTAAAAGAAATGCCAGCTAACAATGTGTTAATGACGCATCTTAAGCGTCGTCCAAACTTCAGCTACAACATTCAACGCGCGCACCTTTGATGTTTGCTCTAAAAACCGACAACTTGCCAGTTCTATCAAAGACGCGCGTTGCACGTTGCAACCCTAGTCTGGACGACGCTTTAGCGTTAAAAAAGTTGTTCAGAACTGATTGGTTGAGCCACGGAGCAAGTTCACACAACTGCACACAAGTATGGTTTGTCTCGCGAGCTTATGTGTCTAGAGTAGACATTTAAATACCTATTTTTGCATTCGGTATTTTTGTTGCTATTCAAACTCAAGCAACTAAGGCTTATGCGGCTTCTTTCAGCGACCTCGTTATACTGCACTGATGCGTGGAAGACCTTACCTTTTCGTACCGCAACTCTAACGCTTCGTTTGTCCACGTCAAATCTGTTAAATGTTTTTTTGTGTCACGAAGTAATGCCGCAGTGTTCTGAAAAAGTAGTGAAGAAACAATCTGAACAGTATACAGTTGAGAAGCTCACGGCTAAAGATGTCTTGTCCTTATTATAGTTTTGTAATTGTCTCCTGAGTTCGGTTACTTCGATAGTTAACAATTTTAAGGGTTCCGATAGCTTACGATTGTCTGCAGTTAAGTCTTTCACTTGCTTACTCATTCGTTCATTTTGCTTTCTCAAAGTTTCCATTTGGCCCTAAAAAGCAAGTTAGCGCTTCTGTACGCCGACGAGCTGTCATTACCTTAAGACTCTGAATTAAGGCCAAATTATTTAGAGTAATATCGTTGTAGTAATTCTTCATGTCGTAGTAAGCTTTATCGTGCTGCTTAGTCAACTCATTAATATGAGCCCCTTTTCTCTCTTCGATTTCCGATATTTCCATCCTGAAACGAATTTTTTAATCATCGAAGACACTTTTTTCCGCCCCTCACATGTGTTTCGTATGCAGCTCCTCTTTCAAACCGCTAAACTTTTTATCATATTTCATTTCGGTCTCCCTAACTTTTTCGTGAAACTCCACCCTTGCATTACTAAGTTCTTCACTTTGTTGCTAAAATTTTCCCCAATCAAATTACGCCAAGTTGCCAATTTCCACTTACTAATTTGAGGGCCTTCACTTGTTCCTGATGAAAATATTCTTGATCTTTACTTTGATACTTCAAGTCGCGCTTATCGCGCAACAACTCTCTCTCCTGCTCGCTGTGATAGTCTGAAGCATTTTTAAGCGAAACGCTGGCTTCGGCTTTACAATCAGTAATACTATGTTGGTGCTCGTACTGAAGATGCTTCACTTTTTGTTTGTAAAACTTCAGTTCTTCGTCGTTTATGACGCGCTCTTCTTCAATTTGTCGATCTTTATTTCTAGTCAATTTAAAGAGTGGACATTTATTTATTTTTATTTGCGAGAGGAACTTACCTTAGTTTCGCACGAGCCTCCTCGAGTTCGTTTCGCGTAATTTCCCAAAAGGTGCGTAATTTATCCCGTTCTAGTTGAAAGAAGTTTCTTTCTTCTCTTTCTCTATCGTTTTCCTCTTTTATGCGAACTGCGAAAACTTCCAGTTGCTCCCTTGTCATGGGACTCGTGTCGACCCCATCAATAACTTATAGTCGATTAGATTAGTTTTTGAAATTAATAAATAATTATAACTTACTGATCGCTTGTTTTTTCTTTTTTGGCGGCTAAAACGTTAATTGAATGTTAGTTAGTGATTAATAATAAGTGAATTGAATTTACCATGGTTGAGAGAGCTCTTGAAGAAACTTAAAACTGTCTATTGCCAAAGGGCAAAATTTAAAAATTGTTCAGTTATGTTTTTGACATTTCTGGATGTCTAGGATACGTATAGATATTGACAAATAAGGGAAAATTTCCTCAATCATCGAAATTGGCTACTAGTTGATTTGAGAGTGCCATTATGTCATTAGTCATTACCCAAACCTGTGCGGTAGCGGTCGAAGTAGTATACGTACCGGTAGCTCAGCAGTGACTAACGATGATCATCATTCAGTCATCATCAGCTGTAGGCAAAATGTCAGATATCTTACCAAGAATCACATGGTCTATTAGCCCAGAAAACTCTCTTACTAATGACTCATCACTCATTATAAACGCGATTCGAAGAATCGCATTAATGATCTAGAATATTAGCTCTAAGAGCTAAGCGCAAACTGAGGAGTTTGTTTTACAATTTTAGGCGGAATCATCGATGGAGTTGATACGAGTCAAATGAACAGAGAGCAACTCGAAGTGTTTGCTAAACGTATCAAAGGAGAAAATGAAAGGGGACGCGAAGAGCGCAATTATTTTTAATTTGAACGCGATAAATTGCACAACTTTTGAGAAATTACTAGGAAGGAGCTCAAAGAAGTTCAAGCGAGATTAAGGTATGGCTCGAATAGTTTGAAATTTTCGCTGTATCGTCGTTAATTTAGGAACAAAGATCGCGAAATTGAGGAGACTATAATGAAAAAAAATGAGAAAGACGTTAAGTATTATAAGCAGAAAGTTAAATAGTTACAGTACGAGCATCAAAATGCAATTACTGATTGTAAAGTTCAATTTTTGGTTCGCTCTTAAAGTTGCGCAGGATGAGGACAATGCTCAAGAGAACGAGTTGATTAAAAAAAAGTTGAGAGAGCAAGAAACTTTGCAATTGGAACTAGTTAAAGCTCTTAAATTGGTGAGTGTGCTCAAGTTTAGACCAAGAGAAGCTCAGGAAGAGAAAGGGGGGAGCATGATAGGAAAAATAGCAAAATCAACGATGAGCATAACATTTTACGGAGTAGAAGGTTCTCAAACTTCCCAAGCTGGCACTATGTTTCTAAGGGGGTAGGGTGTAACTTAAGGAAATTAGAAAAACTCCGAAGCCGCGACTCTCAAGTGTTTCACATTTGCTTAACCAAAGATGACACTGGCATGATAAATTTGAGAACCATTTTCTGGCTTTCCTTTCCTATTACTAGAACTTGTAGCTCCTGGGCCATATTCTAAATGTCATGTGAACAGAAGAAGGAATCACTACCATGATAAACGCGATTCGAAGAATCGCATTAATGATCGATTAGCACTAAGAGCTAAGAGCAAACTAAGGAGTTTGTTGGAATCTGCCCACTTAAAGTAATTGGGGGGAAATTGGAGAATTTTGGTAATGACGTAATGACTGAGAATCGCTAAAACCAAACCTCATTATTAGAAGAGTTAAAAAGTAAAAAAGGAATATTATTAAAAATTGATGGGAATGCACTGTATTATAACCCTTAATTAGCATTTCCCGTGTGTCGTAGTTACACCACATTGTCCATCAAAGCCAATGCTCTTCTTTCTGAATTTCACTACGAAAGTTTTCAACTGAGAACTCAATTAAAATTCTCAATTTTTTAACATCTACACTCTTACTGCATGTTCTAAACTAATTAAAATTGGAGCAATTATCATTTATATCATTATCTTCAATTAACGAAAACCTTCTGAAGGAGCGCAAATATTTAATAAACTCGTAAAACAAATACGTCTATGTAATCAGTTTAATAATAAAAAAATGAGCAAATTTTACTTCTTGATAAAATCCATTAATTTCGCCCATTATTAAAAACTCGATAACGCCCAATTAAAATCAGCGTCAAGACGGACACTTCGCACATTTTTTGGAGATGCGAATCTGAAAGTTAAACGAAGATCAAGGACGATCATTTTAGTGGGTTTTAATTATTTTTATTAACAGCTCATTTTTGAAATTAAAAATTGAAAGAGCCACGCGAGCACGGAGGCAAACAAATTCTAAACAGCGTTCTTTAACCTCTCAGTTAGATATAGTGGGATTAAATTATACACATTTTTAACCAGACAAAAAATGCAGCATGCATGGATGATCTAACAATTTAGTCCTATTATTATTAACAAATTATCTTACAATTTTTCAAAAAGTTGATTGCACGTTCTCTCCAGGTGGTTTAGAAGTTTTAGAATAAACCGTTATAAGAATTTCAAAAGTATGCGAAGTTTTTATTTTTGGATCTTCACTTAGTATTTGCTTCTTTCAATTAGCATTTTAACACTTTTAGTCATTGACTAAAATATTTTGATGATTTTATGTAATGGTTGCGTGGTACGAATCTGATTATGTCATATTTATATGTTTAGTAGGAGGACCCAATTTTTTATCATAAACATTGTTTGTAGGTTGACAATTTCGTCTCTTAAAAAGCATTCAAAACAAATTAATTATAATAAAAAGTGGCGGAGTGATGTGTGGCACGATTATTTAAATTAGAAAATCACATTTCTTGAGTCGAATTGATTCAATGGATCTTTTTACATGGAGGGCGCGGGCGCGGTTGGGTTTTTGCAGTTGCAATTCTTTGTTTTTGCAATCAGATCTGGTCCTCAATAATTTTTGGCTAGACAATATTAGCAATTAGGTGTACACCACCAGGGCCATATTAAGCATGGGGCTCAGTGGGGCTCAAGCCCTAGGGCGCTTGTCAAATAGGGGCGCAATTATTTTCGACAGACACTAGCTTAACTAACTGAAACGATTATTGAAATATTGAATGATTTTTGTAAAGCCAAAGTAAGAAAAGTGCCACTAATAAACAAAATTCCAAGTTTGTGCAGCGCCGGATTACCCATTACCCATTAGGCTACTGAGGCTGTAGCATAGGGGCGCCAATTGCCAATGAAAATAAAATTATGTTCAATAACAATTTATTTCTACCCATTGTTTTAATTGGAAAATGCGTAAGATAGCTTTTTCACTCGGGTTTGTCGTTTAGATGTAAACTAGTATATCAATTAAAATTGATACTTAATCGGAAACGGGACTCAGGCCTGGATTTACCATTAGTCTAAGTAGGCTAAAGTCTAGAACCCTGGGTCAAAAGGAGCCGCGGAATTCTCTAACAATATTTTGAGTTTATCTGAAATATTATAGTAATTTTTAATTTACCTACTAAACCTAAACTTCATTTTAAGCCGTTTGACCTTGAACAATACAAAATTTTCGCCTGCGGCGCTATTTCACTCTATTTCCTCCCCAAACAGGAAAAAGGACATTGGTATTATTATAGCTTAGGGCACCAAAATCCGGCGCTGAATTTGTGTATTCATTGGGGCGCTTTACTCTCTTGAGCCCCAGGCGCTAGAAAACCTTAACACGGCCCTGTACACCACTAGAAAAACACTTCACTTTTTCATTGACAAAATAAGCTTTTAAACGAAATCGATACATAGTGCATCCAACTTAGGGCTGTTAGGGACGAAAATTTTTCAAAATTAATAAGGCCGACGTCACTTATAATTTAAGCATTTTAGAGTAATTTTTTATAAAAAATATTTCAGGCCGTTTGTCTGCATTCTATCAATATCCAACTTGATCAGCAGAGGAATTGATTAGCTTTTTGCTGTAATCTATGACTGTTTGATCTATTTTCTGATTGATAATTTTTTCAGCATTCCAAATTAGTGGCTACTTTTTTTCTAGTTCCACGAATTTTGACGGTCGTCCAAAATGCATTAAGATTTTGGGTTCCCCTTTAAAAGATGGAGTTGCCGTTATACGTTCAGGTCCGTTTGAAACGCCGTGCGACTAGAAAATGGGTATAATCGAAAATTATGCTCGTTGTATAAAGAGAACTTGATGACAATTTCAAATTGGTATAGTTTATTTTGTTTTTTCTGCACTAGTTTTGACGTTACGAACGTTCAAAGCGCATCAAGTACTCTGAGCATCTATTACTAAAACATGAGGTTACCGTTACGTACCGTCTAAACTAGAAAATGGGTCTGGGTCTAATCGAAAATTATACTCGGTGTATAGAGAATTTTATGGGCATTCCGAATCAGTGATTAATTTTACTCTTGATCTACTAGTTTTGACATTACGGTCGTTCAAAGTGCATAAGTACTCCGAGTCTCCACTAAAAAATGAGGTTATCGTTACCTACAGGTTCGTTTAGGACGTCGTACCGTCTAAACTAACAAATGGGTCTCATGGAAAACTAGGCTCACTGTGTAGAGAATTTTATGAGCATTTTAAATCGGTTGTTAACTTCGTTCTTTCTCTACTAGTTTTGACGTTACGGCCGTTCAAAGTGCATCAAGTTTCCACTAAAAGATTAGGTTACCGTTACGTACAGGTTGGTTTGGGACGTCGTACTCTCGTACCGCCTAAACTAGAAAATGGGTCTAATTTAAAATTGCGCTAATTGTGTAGAGAATTTTATGGGCATTCCAAATCGGTGGTTAATTTTTATCTTGCTCCACTAGTTTTGACGTTACGGTCGTTCAAAGTGCATATAAGTACTCCGAGTCGCCACTGAACCCAACTGAAACCAACACCAGGGTTGTTTAGGTCGCATTTCGGAAAATCTTGACTCACAGTATTTTTACGCGGCTATAAGACGCGGCACATTGGTCCTAATTAAAAAAATATTTTCTAACATTTTTAAATTCAAAATGGCGGCAACTATAACAATTTGCTCATTTTCTAGTTTTTTTAATTATAACTTTGGAGATAATTATTATTATAAAAATCTAAAAATAGGAATATATAGGCAAAATATAGGGCTTCAGTTTCGATATAGTCGATTTGAAAAATAATTTCATTTTGAAAGGCCAAATTGACTAAAACTTTAAAACTGATTTTGTCAAAATCGGCTCTGGTCGTTGTGTCTATATAACATATCAAAGTTCTTAATTAAATACCGTTGTTTGGTTCATTTTCTATGACCAGATCCGGAGCTATGATTTTTGAAGACCAAAATTTCAAAAATTTATAATTTCTTGTGTAATCAAAATTTTTAATTGCAAGTTGGTATATTAATTTATGACATTAATTCGGTTACAATTTTGGTTTAAAGGACACTTCCTGTTAAACCGGAATTAGGGTGATTTTAAAACACTTTGTATATTTTATGACTTTTTGAAATATCGTAAGATTAGCTATCCAATGATACCAAACATGTTAAATTTTAACTCCCGGTTTAACCGGAAAGGAGATTAGCTTTTCTATTTGAAATACAACACCTTGTATATTTTAAGTGGTTTGAAAAATTGTAAAATTAGCTATCTAGTGATACCAAAAATGTAATATTTTGACTTCCGGTATAACCGGAAATGAGAGTAGTTTTCTACTTAAAGTAGAAACGTCCCGTATAATTTTCGTTTTTGAAAATTAATCAAGGAGAGCTTTTGAGCATACTATTGTTTGGCACTATATTTCTGATATATTTTAAAATACTTTGATCTGTTAATGCCACACCAGTCGATTTATTTTACTTGCTTTAAAATTAATCGATGGCCGTGGCAACACAATTAATTAGCGACTGACACCTCTATAGCAAGCGCATTATTATTGAAGTGCCGGCATCTTGGGAAGCCTCTTCCTTTCACTTAGAAGTCTTCAGTGCTCCACAACCAACGTTAAGATCAAATTATTTGTTCCGGTCGTTGTATAAAAATTTTCATTGCGGTGGAGTGCTGTCACTGTTACGATTTACTTCCGTTGATCTCGTATCGTATCTTATTAAAGAAATAAAAAATGGTAAATGCGTATACCGCGCGCCCTAATGGCCGTAACTCTGCAACCGCCAACTTTATCGAACAAATGAATCAGACCTTTTTCGTAGACAATTTTCTGTACTTTATTTTTGATAACTTAATATTTTGCTCTAAAGTGGGCGCAAACGAAGATATTAACAAGTTTTCGTAAAAGTACAATTTAAATTTATTCCAAACCGATTTTCCTGAAAATAAAAAAAATGTCAAGGAAATTTGTTAGTTTATGCTGATAATCTAGGCTTCACGCTTTGATAAAGTGGGTTTTTAAAATTAACTATTTTAATAAATGCAAAAAAATTCTAATCAACCCCTTACCTAAACTTCATGCGTTGGTAAGCGAAATTTAAATTTAAAAAATAAATTACACTCGAAACAAAGCGAAATTTGTTTTTTTGTATTTAATTCTTTTCCACCTGTTATATATTATTATTGTATAAGAACCTCCCCCACTATAATATCCTTTTTGTTTACCGTATTTCGTTTTATGAGTAAATAAAATGATTACGTGATGTTTATTGTTAGAACAAGATCCCCACTTGTTGTGTTTGAATGAAATTGAGAAGTCCCTTCCTCATATTAGAGCGCTTCCAAAGCTCCAGTTTGTGATCGAACAAGTGACGAAAGCTCATCTATAGCTAATTTTGCGTGTGTAACAAAGAGCAACGAGAGGGTGAGTACTTTTTTGTAAACTTTTTTTTTCGGCGATTTTGGCAAGCTCTAAACAATTACTTTTGGTTTTAATTCGACGAAATATTTTATTATTAATTGGCCGAAAAGAATTGCATTTCCTATAAACAATAGGTAGTACAGTTTTTGAATTTAAATCAAGTTTGCCAATTTCAAAAGAAGTTCACTAACCTGCTCTTTTGTTGATCCATAAAAGTAGCAATTTTAAATTTATTTTAAATAATGCATTAAATAGAACACACTTAAAAATAATCTTATTTAAATAATTAATTAAACAATAAGGCGCTACCTTGAAATTTGCATTTGGGTTGAGTAATGTCTCAAAAACGGCGGCAAAAAATTACTGTATTAGAACTAATTTAATGATTAATTTTACAGCTTGCGTTTTATGGAAAATTCGTTCGTTTCGTCCTTGATCACACTATTTTCCCTTCGGGCTCCAGATCTGTGTCATAATTTTCTCACTATTACATTAAATTCAAACAAATCACAATTACGGCAAATTTTAGTCACGAGACGACATGAAAATTATATAGGAAATAAAAATGAAGTAAAGAAACTCATCAGTCGCGTTTTTAGTAAAAATAATTCCTTTATTTTTGAAATCTAAACCGCCCCAACAATTCAACGATTTTTTCAATTAACTGTTGCTAATGGAATTAGATTAGGCGTGCCTTCGTTTTGCACACCCTGTTTCAAGTAAAAAAAAATTGTAATAAATTTACCCTTTTAGTTGAAAGATATGCGTTTCTAAATTGTTCCGATGTAAGGATATCCTTGTCAAGGTGCCCTGAAACGTAATTCGAGAATCTATAGATTGATTTTCATTTTGTTGTGAACACATACACATTCTTTAAAATTCATGGTAATTGAAAATGATAGCGATAAATAAAAATAACGAGCTAAATACATACTTTAATTTGCAAGATGCAAGGTCGCCGCAATGAATTGATGAATATGTACAGGGGATGCTTCAGACGGCCCGAAGCGACACAAAACGCGAAACATTCAATTAATTTTGATTTGAATTTGCAATTATTTTACAGTTAAGCCGCTTGGGAGATGAATTTTTTTAATAACTGTAATCTGTTCAATTTCTACTTTCAATTCCTTTGATACAAACATCATGTTTATTCTCCTATTTCTTATTATAGACGAAACTAATCAAGGCTGGCCTATTTTGAGACAAAAGAACTTTTTTGATATTGATGCAACACTGGCCATTTTCAGAGCGGGTAGTCTCTTTCAATTTAAGCATCAACAATTTAGTGTTTTAGGGTCTCTTGAGGGTTGTAGGGTTCTTGATTACGCCTAATATCCATCTCTTTAATCCTAAACTATCTAAAAAGTTGAAACAAATAACATAAGCACGAAAAACAAAAATAATTAATAATGATAAATGCCAAATAAGGTATGCCCAATATGAGAAAAATTTTACGCGACTCTTTGTTCGGCAAAGTTCGTTAACTTAATGCACAAATGGGCGTGGTTTAAGCTACCCCAGTGGCGCACTCGGAAATTAAGTGA
Source organism: Malthinus flaveolus (assembly GCA_950108345.1). Classification (NCBI taxonomy): domain Eukaryota; kingdom Metazoa; phylum Arthropoda; class Insecta; order Coleoptera; family Cantharidae; genus Malthinus; species Malthinus flaveolus. The sequence continues at coordinate 14,687,734 of OX467286.1, forward strand.
AATGAAGTGACACCTTCTTTTATTGATACAAACAAGGATAAAGCTCGATCCACACTATTTATAGTGCCACTTTCGAGCCCCACCTGAGCGAGAACGGAGTGAAGAACGAATTTCTTATAAGTCACGTATTATAGAAATACTACCCCCCCGGTACTATAAATCATTTAATAAATAAATTAAATGGCGACGATAGAAATGGCAGTTGTGCTATAAAGCTTCCGCCGAGAGTTTCTCGACTTTTTTGGGGTAAAATTTTTACTCTAGTTAAACTGGGTATTGAGTAACTTAGTTTAGAACGTTGTTCTTTTTACGATTACGAACTGAGTACAAACTAAGATTTTACTAAGACAGATTTTCTTCCCCTTGTCCCTACACCCCTACTGAGCTACCTTGCGAGGTCGTGTTTAAGTGAGTCAAAGTGGCATTTTTAACATTTTTGTCGTATTCGTTAAATTTAAGGTTGTTTCCACTGGTTCTAACCTAACTTTTTGCTTTTTTTTGTGTTTTTGCGATTAAGATTAAGAACTGAAGGCAAACTTTTACAAATGTGACCATTTCGAACATCAAAGTTAGGTTATCTTTGGCCCTTGTCGTAAATCTAAATATTTGTTCTTTTGACGTTTCGATAAATCTCAGCATATCAGATTAGCTCAGTCTCACTTAACTGATATTCTTAGCTCAGTTCATCTCAGTTGTGATGGTAAAAGAATACGACTAATATCTAATATGTCAAATTAACTATTGCTTTCTGCCAAATTCGAAACAGAAATTTTTACCAAAGTTATTATAGCACTCAAGAAGCTATTATAGCACCCAAAAAGCTATTATAGCACTCATATGAGTGCTGTGAAAGCAAAATATAAAAAAATATTCTTTTAGCTGCTTTATGCTTATCGAGAGTGGCATCACTAGGTATAGTGTGTAGCGAGCTTTAACGAATAAGAAGTTGCGATTAGTTAGACGCAAACTTTTCTGTATTATCTATTCATACTTATTCAATTTAAATCGTCATCTTTTCCAATAAAATGCACAATTTAATTCACTTACGCCAATGAAAAATTTCAATAAATATGCCATCCACGGATTTCTAATTTACATTTTGAGGTTGGCCAGCGCTTTGCTTTTCAAAACAACAGAATTCCGCGGCCATAAAAAAGATAACCCCGAAGAGCGAGGCTCTTCCCATCAAAATTATAATTTTCCAGGCCTATTAAATTTGACCCAAATATTTGAACTATAAAACGAAAATGAATCTATGACGAAAGCGTAAGTAAATATCGACGTTATTTTGCCACTCTTTGTTATCAAGGTCCTTTAAAATGAGATCCTTGAATAACGACAATAACCATAACACGCAAGTTATAAAAAAACGTTTAGGGGAATATTAAATTAAGCGCCAATTTTTGGCTATAAGTGCCTCTCGAGCGAATTTAATAATTGATTTTGTTTAAAGATGGTTTGTTTAAAAGAAGCTAAGTTTATTAATGACGCACATTATGTAAATACACGTTAAAATATTTCTTTTGTTTATTTTAATTTAAAATGTTAATTTGGAAGACACTAGATTTAGCGCCAGTTTCTTGAATTTGTGTAAAATTCTCGATTCTAGACAAACGCGTAATTTAACCAAATGTTATGGGCAGTTAATAATGCAGGAAGGTCACATTTGTATGTGATACAACTAAATTTTATTGTTTATACATATTAGTTATACAATATCCGAAAAACAGTTGCAGTAATAAAAATAAACAAACTGCAAAGCGCTACTAAAAAGCGGCTCTAACTACCCTTAAAATAGAACACTATAAAACAATGACAAAAACAACTTATAATTTCCGCGTTTTTCTACAACAGCCAACAGTTAATTTTTTTATTACATTCATTACAAATTACAATTACAACAAACAACAAGTGACTTAAGACTTAAGTGTTTAACCGTAATAATTAGGAATTAGGTAACGTTGTGTAGTGTATCAGGTTTTACGAGTTACATTTTGAGAATTGTTACTCATTACTTGTTATATACAAACTGAATTTTGTTAAAAAACAATTGATGTGGCTATAACAGAAAAATATCAGAAATAGTACCAAACAATAGTATGCTCAGAAGCTCTCCCTGATTTCAAAAAACTAAAATAAACGGGGCGTTTCTATTTGAAATAGAAAGTTAAACTCATTTCCGGTCGAATCGGTAGTCGAAATATTAAATGTTTGGTATTACTAGATAGCTAATTTTACAATCTTCCAAACCATTTAAAATATACAGGGTGTTGTATTTAAAATAGAAAAGCTAATCTCATTTCCGGTTAAACCGGGAGTTAAAATTTAACATTGTTGGTATCGTTGGATAACTAATCTTAGGATATTTTCAAAAATCATAAAATATACAGGGTGTTTTAAAAAACTATTTTGCTAGGTTAATTTCCGGTTTAACCGGAAGTGCCTTTTAAACCAAAATTGTAACAGATAATAGAAATATATGACATAAATTAATATACCGACTTGCAATTACAAATTTTAATTACAAAAAAAATAGTAAATTTTTGAAATTTTGACCTTCAAAAAATCATAGCTCCGGATCAGGTCATAGAAAATGAACCAAACAACGGTGTTTAATAAATTAAGAAGTTTGATATCTGCAACATACCAAAATATGTATAGACAAAACGGCCAGGCCGGAGCCGATTTCGAGAAATATAGTTTTAAAATTTTAGTCAACTTTGGCCTTTCAAAAGTACTAGTCAATTTTGAAATTATTTTAAAAATCGACTATATCGAAACTGAAGCCCTATATTTTGCCTATATATTCCTATTTTTAGATTTTTATAATATTAATTATCTCCAAAACTATAATTAAAAAACTAGAAAATGGGCCAATCGTTATACTGGCCGCCATTTTGAATTTAGAAATTTGAAAATGTATTTTCTTAATTAGGGCCGATGTTTACTAACTTTTAGTTTTTAACAAGGTGAATTAAAATGGGTAATAAAAAAAATGCTGCAAAATATTGCATAATGCTCCATTATATTTTTCGGCCAACGTTCCTCCGAAGAGGTTTAAAGTCGTTCAGTGACTGTTAGTTGCAAAAATTGTTAATTAAAAGCTGCTAATTTTAAATTGCCTGCTCATATTATAGCAAGCTAATAATTAATTATGTTGATTCCATACTAACGTCTATAATTAACCATTCTAATGTAGATTAAAAAAAAAAAGTTCATTCAGTTTTGGATAACTCACAGTCCACCGTCCATTTGTTTATAAAGCCATAAACTGGCACTTATTATAATTTAAAAAAAATTATGGTGTTCAAAAGCATAACAGTGCACACTGGTACTTGGTGTTTTTAATACATATTCATTTCCTCCCTGAAAACTTACACACCGTAATTCCCTCACAATATCAGCAATTTCCGTTTTCTAACCCAAAAAAATCGCCGTCATTATAAAATAAATAATTTCCTCCAATTTGTTACAGATAATCGTCCAAGATGGGTCTGAGGGAAACTTTAGGAGTCACCGAATTTCAAGACAAAAATTATAGCATCTGGAAAGCGCTAGTTGCCGAATTTATTGGCAATTTGTTGCTAAACTTTTTCGGTTGTGCGGCTTGCGTCTCGTTGAAAGAAGGAGCGTTAAGTCCAAATTTCGTCCTAGTTGCGCTCACGTTCGGTTTTACGATTTTTATACTCGTACAGGTGAGGCTGATTTTAGTTTTAAGAATTACCGTGCTCCTTACTCCTTAGACAGAGACGCAAAAGTGGTGAAGATGGTTGTAATGCGGCTCGAAACGATGTAAAACTATTTTTTTCAATTCTATTCAAAAACAATTGGGATTCAATTATTTATTCTTGTTTTCAAATTATTATTGTACAACTTGACAAAGGGGGGGGGGACAAAATGGTCCCATATTAAAATTAATTAAACTATAATTGTATTACGGTATCGAAAATAGATGCAAAAGGCAGGAAATGTAAGTCAAACTTTTTAATAATTTCCTATTTATTGTTAAAATTTAGTTTTTTTAATTTCTTGTATGCTGCTACCTGCAAGCATTTGTTAGAAACCGACAAATATTTTGATTGTGATCTTTTTAAATAATTAGTTACGCCATCATAAGCACATAATGCGTTTTTTTCTAAACTTAAAAAAGAGGGTGTTAATAATAACAACAACTGTAGAAATAATAAATTTTAAATTTCGTAAGATTATATTCACAATATTTTTAGAAAAGTTAAAAAAGTGCGTCGGGATCCCACAATGGACGACACGACTTAGTTTTAAAAAAATATTTACTAAAATTAATTATCAAGTTTTTCTCTTTTGCAACTATTAAAGTTTTGGCAAACTCAAAGTTTCTGTTTCTATAATTAAAACGAGTTTGAAATGCACAATAAACCTTTATGTGCTTGTTAAATTACGCAAAATTAAGTTTATTTTGTTTTATTAAAATAGTTTTCATGTGTTATTTCTTCATTATCATCACTTTTGTTTATTGAAACTATTTAAAAAACGAATGTGGGATTTTTCAATCATTATACGCTTTCATTTTCTCTAAATATAATTATACAATACGCCATCAAACTTTTCCATTCATGAAGAGCCTTTGAAAATTCTAAGTCGCGTATGGGAATCCCCCACAGAAAAGCAGACGATAGGCATAGGCATACTTGTTCAAGTAATGTCTACGAAAAAGTAAAAATAAATAAACTTTTCAATTTGTAGGCGTTGGGACATGTCAGTGGGGGCCACCTTAACCCAGCCGTCACCGTCGCTATGGTTGTCACCCAAAACACGAGCGTCATCAAAGGTTTGCTTTACATAATCGTTCAATGCTTAGGAGCCATGGCAGGATCCGGAATTTTAAGAGTAAACCACCAATAAACAATGACAAGAAACTTTACTTACAAAAATCCTTTTATTAGGGCGTCACCCCTGATATTATGATGTCGGAAGCATTAGGCGTTACTAAAATATCCGAACACTTAAAACCTGGACAAGGTCTCGTAATTGAAGGCTTCTTAGGATTTGTGCTCGTTTTAACCGTATTTGGAGTAGTCGACGCTAACAGACTAGAATCAAAATCTATAGCAGCTTTGGCGATTGGTCTTGCCGTAGGTTTAGGCCATCTCGCATGTCTCGATTACACTGGCTCGAGCATGAATCCGGCTCGAAGCTTGGGATCTGCTGTCGTTGCCGACTATTGGGTAGATCATTGGGTAAAACAACCAGCAAAAATTTAATTAAAATACCGTAACAATTTTTTTTTATAGATTTACTGGGTAGGTCCGATCATAGGAGGCATTCTAGCCGGCTTACTTTACAAATACGTTTTGGCCGCACCATCTACGGGACCGTTGAAAATTATCGAACGATACGCAGCTGTTGTTACCGACGAAAAGGAGGTGAGGAAATTTTAACATATTAACAACTTCACTTTGAAGTTTAATTTTTTGTGCAAGCCGACTCAGGTGAAGAGCGCTGATATTGAAGGGAATTTCGGAGTTCCAAAATTGGCTCTATAAACGATGGTACCTACTCTTTAACGTAACTAAAATTGTTTAGTTTGCAGTTTGCACCCACTGTATCATTGTAGAGCACAAAAATGTGTTACGTTTAATTTCTATCAAATCAAGGATGTGTCTCATGAAATAACTTACTGATGAAATTTTTTTTTAGTTGAAACGTTTGGATGGAAATCACGGAGAGGCGTAGAGAAGTTTTTTATTCAGCACAACTTTCAAACACTTTCACAATTTTTAAGCTTTGTATTATCATGTTGCATACTTGTGGAATTATTATTATCACAATTAACAAAAAAATGCTCTTTTAAAGTAGAGCACGTTTCATTCGATCCTTCTCATCGGCGTAGCCAGGAACGAGGTCAGAAGAAGTCGTCCAAAGGCTGCACAAGAATACGGCCATTTCAATTATTATAAAAATGTGTTTCTTTCATTTCTTGAAAGCTATGTTCAACATAAAAGGGCGAGTAGTGATGATTGGCGAGTTGTGGCTGAACTAAAGCTCCAATTTTCAGTACGGCACATGTATTGGAGGTTGTCCGTAAATTTTACAAGTTTTACCATTGCAAGTTTCAGTTTCTTTCCATTTCTCTCTGGCTACGCCCACGAGCCATTATAATTGCAGCTATTTATACATATTTTTTATTACGTGCGTTTTTGAAGAATACATCTGTAATTTTAGTACAAATTTCAGCTTAATACATAAGGAATAATTTAGTCGCTTCCATTTTTGTTAATTGTGATAGGTAAAAAGCTGCTACTGCCGTTAAAAAATACAATTTTATTATAAGTAATAGTTTTATTATAGTTTTATATAATTTTAGTATATATTTTTTTACATTAAATGTAACTTGTGTATGAAATAAAAATGATTCTAAATAAAGCTCTATGCTCTGCATGCAACGAAATCCAAAAAGAAGTTCCGACGCATTCCGAATCTATAAGACTCCATTTCTTATTCCGTACATGCAGTAGTCATTCACATCAAAATCTTAACAAGATTATTTTAATTGTTAAAATGTAATCGAACAATCATATTACATTGAATCAAACAATTACAAGAATTCAGGAATATCGTTGTCGAAGCTTTCTGTACCTAGAATCGTGTTCCGTATTGGAAACGTGCCATCTCTGAAGTGACAATTATTTAAGGCCGGCGAAGATGCTTCATCGATACATCTAAATACAATTAAAGTAAACCTCAATTTGTACCTTAATGGTAAAACTTCAAGCAAAATATTTATACAATATGACTTTCTTCGCCCTTGTCGTCTGAAGGTGTAGTTTCCGTCTCCACTTCCTTTTCACACTCCTCATTACTGGTGCTCGGTACAAGTTTATTATCGACATTCCGAATTGGAGCTACTTTTCTAACATAAGTTTTTTTGATATACTGCTTTACTGGACTATTAAGAAAATCAATTTCTTCCTTAGTTTCTTTTAATTCGGAAGGCTTACTTTGGTTTATACTTCGTGGGCTTTTCATTAAAATCGTATTTCCCTTCATTTCAATTTTACCTTCGCGCGCCATCGCTTCAATTTCGGCTTTGGTCATTATTAATTTTTGTACTCTCACCGTTTTATCTCCGATTTTCATCTCGACGAACTTTTTATTACCAAGAGCTTCGAAGGCGTGTTTTGGTATCCTCCAGTTGTCCAAACCTAACTGTTGTTGTGGTTGTGTGATTTGCTCCAAAGGTGCAGTTTGTATTTCAGACGGTTTTATAATTGGCAAATACTTTGGTTTCGATGGTGCACTTTTTCTTACATAAACCTTAGTTCCTTCTGAACGTACGACTGGCTTGATTGTTTCTTCCATCGTTTCTTCTTCTTCATCTTGCGTGTATTCTTGATCTATGTTTTCTTCTTCTAAATCGGATCCCAGTTCGTCTTTCAAAAATTGAGCGTAATTTTTAATTTTTGTCTCGCGTTTTGAGCGTCTTATAATTTCAGGATTGTCCGTATCGGTAATTGTATATTCGGTAACACTTTCTTCGTCGGAATAATCTTCTTCGTCTTCTTCATTTTGAGCTTGCGCTTCTAGGGTGACTTCTTTTTCGATCTGTTCTTCATATTCCATTTCGGCATGCTTCAGTTCATGCTCTTCTAATTGATCTTGAGTGTCAAACGAATAATCGCATCTGTTTGGAAGAAATAAAAATTAATTATAGTTCAATATGGACAATATAAGAGCTTTTTCGGGTACTTGGTGTCAAAGTATACCAAAAAAATGCATAATAAAGAACTGTCTTAAAAATATATCTAAAAATGACTCATTTAAATAAATGTATTGAACTTTTGTATGTCCCAGAAGAAATTAAGCTAATAATTCACATATGTATTAAATATTCTTACCTATCACAGGGATACGGCAAACCGGAGAGATGAGTAGTAATGTGTTCCTTGACCATCTTAGCGCTCTCAAAAGCAGTGTTACATATGACACATTTCAAATTAACCATAGAGTGAATGGCACTGTGATTAATAAGCGAATCTTTACGCCTAAAACTCATACTGCAAACGTCACACTTATGCTGACCTACTGCGGGCAAAGTAGACGACTTAATAGCGTAATGGCTTCGCATGTGTCTAGTTAGGTGATGACTTAGTAAAAATGTGCGCCCGCACGTTTTACACGGATACGGACGTAAACCAGCATGGGACGTAATGTGCCTCGTTAATTTGATAGGCGAAGTAAAACTCGCCTCACAATAATTACATTTGTGGGGTTTCTGATCGGCGTGCGTCAATTCGTGCCTTTCCAATCCTTGTTTGAATACGAAACTTTTGTTGCACAGCCTACAGGCAAATGGACGTTTCTTTTTGTGTTTTTCAGAATGTAAGTCCAAATCTTCGCGTGTGAGAAACGTTCGATCGCAAAAAGTGCAAAGGTATTTTGGAACGTCGTTGTGTATTTTTTCGTGACGATGTAACAACGACTCTCTGGAGAATTGTTTATTGCATACGACACACGAAAACGGTTTGACGTCCGAATGTGTTTGAATGTGTTTACCCAAATCGTATTTTGTGAAAAATTTGCGCCCGCACTCTTCGCAGGAGAAACAACGGTCTCTAACGTGATTTTTCATGTGTATTTCGAGCAACTGTTCCAATGGAAATGAGCGCTCGCAATGCGGACATGGAAATACGTCAGTTTGAACCTGTGTTTAAAACTAAATTAATTGTTACGATAAATTAAGTGCTTATTACTCTACCTGAGGAACTTTAAACACTGCATTTCTATGCTCGTCAACATCTTCATCTTGAAGCGGATCTTCATCGACGATTTCTTCTACATCTTGAACATTGTGTATTTCGACAACTTGAGAATCGTCTTCCTTATCATTTTTACTGTAAGTTGTTACTTCCACGTTGTTTTTCGAACTCACATCTACGGTCGAATAATTAAGCGTAACAAATTCAGGCGTGACTCTAACTCGCTTCAGAGTGGGCTCACTACTGCATTGTTCTTGACTCACACGTTTGTTGTTATTCGATTTTTCAGTTTCGTTTAATTCGTATTCTTCTTGAATTAAACTGGTATTTAAGAAGCTAGGCTTGACCAAATTGCCAGTTATTAAAAACGATCTTAAAGCGTCGTCTGCGCGCTTACAGGAAGTTTTGAAATTGTAGGCTTGTTGTGTTAGTAAGCGGCACGTTTTGCAGATGAGTTGAGGCATTCCGTCGTTTGCAAAGACCTGTAATAGTTTGTATTTTTTAGTCACACAGGAGCATTTTTGACTAAGTTCTAAAGTTTTTTTCCAACCCTCATGTGATTATTTGACCCTAAATAATATCCACATTCGTGAAAAAAATATTTACTTCCATTGGGGTAATTTGGAAAAAAATTTTTAATTTTCGAAAAAGTTAACATTAATCCCTGTGTTGCATGTTGCTATGTTCACCTTGATTTCAATTTGTTTATTTGTTAGTAAAAGTAGATGTAGAATGCTCATTTTTTTGCTTATTTTATTAAATTTGTCTAAAATTAATTTGAATACCACCCATATCACTAAATAAACATTTATCATTTCTGGATACTACGGCAAACAACTTTTTTCTGATTCTAAATTAAAGCATTTTGAAATCAAAATCATAATCCTCAAACTTAGAAATATATAAGTTTTCTACTTTTTTCAACCTAGCAGTTTCCTGTTATTGTAATTAGAAATCAACATGTAAAACAAATCAAACGTCACAAGTCATAACAGTTCTTGAGCAACTAAATTTTCAAAACACCACCAGTTTAAATTTTCAAAAATTACAGAAATTAGTAAGTACACAAACCTCAATTGCCATACACGACATAATCTGCACTGTTAGAGGCACCGATTGTTTGCCGTCCTTTGCGTAAATGTTGGTTAATGGCTCATCTTCGTTTAAACAAAATCTACAAATATTCATTTCACACAAAATATTCGATCGTTTATTTACTTCCATTATTTCAAACTGTTAGAAAACAGAAAACACTTGGAATTGAATTAATCGCGGTAAAATCTATAATAAACCACTAAAATGGTGGTCGGCTTGGCTTTTCTTGTCATTCGGGTAATGTTTTTTTAATAAATTGTGACTTTACCGACATGCGTTACAGATCGATAACTCTGCTTATAAGATTCTCCGCTAGATGGCCGTTAAATCGGTAAATTGCAGAAATTTAAGAATTAATAATTAATTTTTAAATTAGTTGTAACAATATTTTATTATTTTGTAAATTTCTAGTTATATTATTGTTAGTTGTTTAGTTTATAAATAATAGAGGGTGTAACGTGTATTTTTGCTAAGAATATTTAATTATTGTTTATCGTTAAAAAGTAGAGAAAGGGAGATATAGTTGGTGTGAAAATTTTAAGAACTTTGGAAAAAGGGGAAGACGTAAAAATGATGGCTTCTAATATAGTTTAGTTGAGTAATTAAAAAATATCTAAACTACGATTTTTTATCGGATATAAAAAAGTCATTTGTTATTAACTTTAAATATTTTTAAAAGAGTGTATTTGGAGTTGCTAGAATTCATACGAGGATATTGATTACGCCAGCTGGCTTTTATGGTTTGGCTTAATATTTAAATTGTTATTGTGAATATCGATATTTGTTTATTATTGTAACAATTAAATAAAAACCGTTACATTGACACAATTTTTTAAATAAAAAAAAAATTTCCAATTTTCCCAATGACAAGAACCCTCTTAACGTTTTCACTAGTTGCTTAACATTTTTTCCCGCTGCACTGCCTCCTCTAATTGTAACCTCGTATTCCAATTCGTCCTTCAATAAATACTCTAAAGTTGGACCCATTTTAATAAAGACAGTGATAAGTAAATTCAATAAACGCGATAAATCAATAAGCTGATTGTTCCTTTCTTCTAAAATTATTCTAATAACACAAATTAACTATACTACAAATTTGCATTTTCTTTATCACAATAAAGATAACGAAAATCTCGTTACAGCAATTACCACTAACAAAAATTATTATTTTAAATACCTAGTATAAACGCAATTCAACGCGGTACAAAATTACCATGTGCGTTTGTCAATTCTTCAAATCGATGGCGAACGCAGTTTCTTCTTACTGTTCGTATATAAAACAAAAGTAATTATCTCTTTTCTTTTCCTCGGGCGCCAATGTAACGGTTTTTATTTAATTGTTACAATAATAAACAAATATCGATATTCACAATAACAATTTAAATATTAAGCCAAACCATAAAAGCCAGCTGGCGTAATCAATATCCTCGTATGAATTCTAGCAACTCCAAATACACTCTTTTAAAAATATTTAAAGTTAATAACAAATGACTTTTTTATATCCGATAAAAAATCGTAGTTTAGATATTTTTTAATTACTCAACTAAACTATATTAGAAGTCATCATTTTTACGTCTTCCCCTTTTTCCAAAGTTCTTAAAATTTTCACACCAACTATATCTCCCTTTCTCTACTTTTTAACGATAAACAATAATTAAATATTCTTAGCAAAAATACACGTTACACCCTCTATTATTTATAAACTAAACAACTGTAAGACTCATGATTTTGTATTCAGTTAGAAGTAGGAATTTTTTTTAAGAATTGCTAAAATCGCCACATGTTGATTAACTTAAGAGGCTGTGACTGAAACACCAGTTCTATAAATAGATTATTTTAGGGGGTGATATGCAAAAACATACGTGGTTGGATAGCAACACCCCTGCCCTTGTCTTAAGTTAAGCATTTTATAGTCACAAGTTATACGTGTTGGTTGTGTGTGTTTTTATTTGTTCAATTAGGTGAGTTAATCACTGAGTACCTCTTTAGATAATTATGTGAGTTGAATCACTGAGTAACCCTTTAGATAGTTATGTGAGTTAATCACTGAGTACCTCTTTAGATAATTATGTGAGTTAATCACTGAGTAGCCCTTTATTTGTATAATATGTGAGTTTTTCACTGAGTAATCTTTAGATAGTTATGTGAGTTTTTCACTGAGTAACATTGTAGATAGTTATGAGTTTCATTGAGTCAACTCTTTATTCATATAATTGAGTAACCCTTTTTCTGCATTATTGCTGTTAGAGTAAAGTAAATGAAAGTAAAGTTATTTTCACTGAGTAGCTCCTTGTTTATGAGCGATTGTACTGCTTAAAGTTAAGGTAATGATAAATATGTCTGTCTGGTAGTATAGTCGTTAAAGGAGCTTAGTTATTGGTAAATGTCTTGGGAGGACACCTCGCGCGTTTCTCCCTTGGTGTCATTGCACCTCTCAGCTTTATCGATTGTGTCACTATCTGGAGCTAGGCACCTCGCGCGTTTCTCCCTTGGTGCCATTGCACGCTCAGTGGTGATGCGCTTGTATTCGGAGGCCGGTACCTCGCGCGTTTCTCCCTTGGTACCATTGCACAGTCTCAATGCAGGAGGTAGGGTGATCACCAATTGGTCAGTAGTAGGCTCGCTGGCGGCATGCCTTCGGGGCATGGGTGCGCTTTCAGGCGTTACACTTTTACTTGGTATGAGTGACACCTCGCGCGTTTCTCCCTTGGTGTCATTGCACGCTCATGATCAACAGATGTTCAGTGGTGTACAGTTTGGACTGGTATTACGAAAGTAATGTGCCTGTGGCTTGTTAAGCGTGTTCAGAACTGTATGCTGCTGTCATGGATTATTGCTCGTGACAGAGATATGTTTTGAAGTAAAGTCAAAGACGTAACTAGAGGATACTCTATTTATTTGAAATTATTGTGACATTTAAACAATTGTTGTTGATACGTAGTTTACCACACGAATTGTCGAATAAGGGTGCTCATATGTTTTTCTTTATTTATTTTAGGGTACGCCGACCGGACCTCGAGTGCCTTGTCCGCCCTGACCGCCCATGGTGTTGCCAACCTTTTTATTTCTTTTGTGTATAACCGTAATTTTAATGATCTAGTTTTTGCATAAATAGTAAATAGTAAATAAATTAGTTGTACATATCAATCTCGACCATTATTACTCTCTTGACCATTCTGACGTGAGATAATAATTAATTAATTAATTTACCTGAGTAATAAAAGTATACATCACCCCCCTTATAATTCAGAAGTTGAGACCCCTCTTATACAACTAACAATAATATAACTAGAAATTTACAAAATAATAAAATATTGTTACATAGTAAAGTCACAATTTATTAAAGAACATTACCCAAATGACAAGAAAAGCCTAGCCGACCACTTTTTTATAGTTTATCTCATCTACTATAACATCCCGAGCTTTGATAAACTTCTCGGTTTCGGCAATCCACACCTTATAGCTGTTTGCTTCATAGCCAACAAAAACACCTTTAAATGGTTTTGAATCAAATTTTCCTTCCCTTGTTTTATTATTATGTACCTACATCCTACATATACAGTTGAACCAAATACTTCAAAAAATTTTAAGGAAAGTTTTTTACCGTGCCACAGCTCGTACGGAGTTTTGTCAGTTTTTAAGGCTTTAGTAGGCGTCCGATTTATGAGATAAACCGCCGTTAAAACGGCTTCGCCCCAAAATATTTTAGGTAAATCGGCTGTACTGACCATGGCGCGAGCCATTTCGGTAATTGTACGATTCATTCGTTCAGTTACTGAATTTTGTTACGGTGTGTGACCACTGGTAAGTGGCATGTTATACCTTTTTGTACGCAAAAATGGTACCCATTCACGCACAGATTATCGTCAGTTTTAGGACTGACCAAATAGTTTAGGCTTAAAGTTACATAATAAAGTGAATGAGGCGTTACATTTTTGTATAACATTTTAACTACATATTTCAATACACTCTACATCTACTTTTACTAACAAATAATGCACAAGTCGAAATCAAAGTGTCGCCAATAATTAAAAACAAACGAATTTAAATTTTATACCGGATGTTAACCATCAAAGGTGAACATAGCAACATGCAACACAGGGGTTTAATGTTGACAAAATAAATTGCACTTTGAGGTTATTATAGTACACGGTTCAAACTTGAACGCCTATCCTGACGCGTTCAACGTGAACTCAATTTAGAACTGAGTTCAACGCTTAAACTTTGAATGAAAAATGCTCTCATCATACAGAACTGAGTTTAACCCTGGAACTTGGTTTAAGCCATGAATGAAAGACTGGTCCTTAACAAGCCAGATCCGTATAACTCGTAACAGTTCAGGGACGGCTTTTAAAAAGCCAGATCCGTATAACTCGTAACAGTTCAGGAACGGCTTTCAATCAAACAAATCCGTATAACTCGTAACAGTTCAGGAACGGCTTTTCAAAAGCCAGATCCGTATAACTCGTAACAGTTCAGGGACGGCTTTCAATCAAACAAATCCGTATAACTCGTAACAGTTCAGGAACGGCTTTTCAAAAGCCAGATCCGTATAACTCGTAACAGGTGCGTGGTGATAATCCTTACCTCAAATCTATAATAACTCGCGTCATACATGTAATACTGAGAACTAAAGGCAGGCGTTATACATCCAAGTGGAGTTGGATTTATGTGAACGCTCGTATACGGACAATGAATTGATTTTAAAGCATTTGTTATAGTAAAACAAATGCTTTAAAATCAATTCATTGTCACCCTGTACAGATGGCATTGTATGGCTCGTTGTATCAGAACCCATTAGCATATCGTCGAAACAAGTAATGACTTTATACAACTTTTGCAGTTTAAATTACCGATCCAATTTACAGATTGGGCAGTTTAGAAAACTCTGTTCTTCAGACGGACCAATAGACAGCAACACTCGACCAGTTCAAGATCTGAATAATCGAGAAGTTTTCAGACATTATTAGAGGAAGAGGTTCTAAGGCTTACTCAGTCACTTCATTTTGATGTTATCGTAGGTTTGAAAGAGTTATACCATTTAATTTACTCTGCCAAAATGATTTTTAGAAATCGATAATCTTGACAACCGCCAAGATTTTAGTTCAGAACATTTTTTGTATTTGTTTATGGATCTAGTATCAAAACTAAACTTCGAGGGGCGGGAAACAACTTAACATAATTTTAAAAATAAAATAAAATAAAAGTCAATACTTTATTTAAGTCATTTTTATACAAAAAAAATAACGCTATATTTTCGGCCTTGTTTCTGGGCCAACTCCTAAGCCTTTTAGCAATACGCAATTTAAAGCAATGCCACAGTACATAAACTAGATCTAGTTTAGGTACTGTGGCAATGCTTTAAAATCAATTCATTGTCCGTATACGAGCGTTCACATAAATCCAACTCCACTTGGATGTATAACGCCTGCCTTTAGTTCTCAGTATTACATCATGTATGACGGTTCACTTACAACTCCACCCTGTACAGAAGGCATTGTATGGCTCGTTGTATCAGAATCCATTAGCATATCGTCGAAACAAGTAATGACTTTATACAACTTTTGCAGTTTAAATTATATCTAACAGTCGTTAGATATATTCTGGTGAATATTTCAACGGTGAGAGTGTTTTGCTACATATGGTTACGGGGTTACGGCATAACTTGTTCCTATATTAATTGGACACTGTCTTCGTCTGACAGCTTCGGGAAATAATGTGTCGTACCTCGAAATATCGAATTAGTAAAAATATAATTGCGGTGCCAATAATTAAAACTTCTTAATAAATAATAAATAAAAAACTTCAAATGAAAAAAACTACTTAAATTTAGAATCTAAATTTGACGTTGATACGAATTGATTATACTCGTATCAATTTTGTTTTCTTTGGTCACTGTATAAAATATCAAAATATGAGTAGATATTAAAAAGTTATAACCATCGAATGGACTGGACTAAGTTGTGTATCAGAAGCTCTCGCTAATGAGAGAAACAAGACTTAAGTTCAAGGTGTCTCACAAACTGAATAGGGAGGATATTAAAACAACAACGGCATGGGGATGCTGATACTAAACTTTCTTGCTGAACGTTCACCGTCATCTTTGCTTAAATCAATGTCAACTGAGGTCTTTGCCGTATTACTTATACCTCTACGTTTTTGCTCAGCACTCAGTCGTAAGTCGGGCAGATCAGAATTTGAAGCTAAATCAGAAACTCGATGTTAAATTTATTAGTTGTCGGACTAAATTATGTAGGTTGCTGTTCGATGAAGGAATACAATTTTTTGGAATTTATAGAAATTATTATTTTAACATCAGGATCTATGGTAATTTTTTGTGTACAATTTAAAATAGTATGTAGATATTATTGATGCAAAGGAATAGCTTCTGTGTTTATCATCATCCAATTATAAGCATCGGTTGCGTTTTGTCTCGTTTTTTTCCAACTAATTCTCGAATTCGAGAATTATAGGTATTTAACCAACGTATCTAAAAGTAAAATTCCATTAGTAGGAAGATTTTCACGTTTTTCCTAGATCCACTCCTGTCGTTTGACAATCTCACTTACATGGCTTCGGTCCAACATATCCAAGTCGATTAATTTCGTATCGTACGGTACCAAAGTTACAGTATTAAATCCGTAAAACCATTTAGAATTTTTTTCAGTTACGTTAGCGACTTCCATAATATTTTCAAGCCTTACACCGAAATCGTCCTTTTTGTAATAACCGGGCTCTACAAATTATTTGGTTAAATTACAAAATTCAATCCATGTTTTAAACTCACCTTTACCGCTGCAAATCTTGCGTTGTTCGCCTTTGTTGTAGCAAGAAATTTGTGAAGAAACCGCCTCTGCACTCCCAA